>JARFIW010000090.1:0-1200000 GCA_036346225.1 Platerodrilus igneus
GCTGTAACTCACTTGTCATTATCTTTGTCTTTACTGAATTAATTCTCATACTATAGTTACTTTGTAGTATCTCATCTAAAATATTTAAAAACTCTCCTAACTCTTTTCTAGACTCTGCTATAATGGCTATATCATCTGCAAAACGTAACATGTCTATTTTCTGTCCCTGTACACTAATACCTATCTCTTTTCTCTCTCTAGCTAAGTTTAAAGCTTCCTCAATATAAACATTAAAAATCAAGGGAGACAGTATACAACCCTGTCTAACACCATTTCTAATCTTAGCTTCCTTTTCTATTTCATCAAATCTAATTACGACGCTTTGGTTTTTATATAGACTGTAAATAATTTTTCTATCCCTATGAGAGATTCCTATTTTTCGCAAAACCTTGAACATAACAATCCAATTAACCCTATCAAATGCTTTTTCTAAATCTACAAACGCGAAATGAGTCTTTTTATTTTTTTGTAACCTTTTTTCGATAATTACCCTAATCATTAGTATCGGTTCTCTAGTCCCTCTGTCTTTACGAAAACCATATTGGTCTTCGCCTAAATAATTCTCAGTCAAAGCTTCTACTCTATTTTTAATTATTATTGTTAGTATTTTGGAAGCATGAGAAGTTAAACTAACTGTTCTAAAATTCTCACACCTATCAGCTCCTGACTTTTTTGGGATTGGAATAATAATATTTTTTTTGAAATATTTTGGAACCTCACCTGTGTCATATATTACATTTACTACAACATTGATTACTAAATTTTTTTAAGTCAACCTGACACATGTCATAAATTTTTCTCAGCAAGCTAATTTTTACAAATTTGCTTACGGACAACCAACTAAATTAATAGTCAAGTAGAGTTCTAACATTCCTGCCACCTGGATTGTCAAATCAAAACATTTAAAAACTGCACTTAATGTAAACGTACAAACAAATTGAAACGTTTAGGAATGCACACTTTTCGTCCGCTTTTGGTTACGCTAGTTGATGTGTCTTGCTGTTGAGATTCTGTATCCACATTTTTGTCTACAACTTCATACTTCTTTAATAAATTTCTTATTTCCGTTGGTGGCAAGTAATTTTGACTAATTTCTAATGTATATAGTCGTTGCACTGCTCGGACACATTCACCACTCTTTGTTCCAAAACGTGCCACTCGCGCCTTGCCATCTTGCCAAACAAAGCTTTCAAAACTGTAGCCATTGGTCAATTGATTTGCTTTACCTCGTCATTACTTATCAAAACTACAGAATCATTCTGAATCCAATCACTTTTTCTTTGTTTACTACTAGTTGCTAGAAGGCGCAAATATTCATTCTCTAGGTAACGCGAACGTTTGCCAAGGTGTATCGTATCGATTTGATCTAAATCTAATACGTCCACATTACGTATGTCATTCAAGAACATTGCTGGGGTTAAGGGTATTAAATCCCCATTCTGAGCAACTTAAGACAATGGACGGGAGTTTATAATCGCCTCACAGCCACACAATAATGTATACAGTTCCACATAATACAGCACTACTTTGCCTAAAACCCGTCACAGACCGCAGTAGCTGGACACGACGCTCTCAGCGTCGCTATGAGTTTTTCGGCTTGAAGATGGTGTTGTTTCGTGAGTTATGGTGTTTCTATTAAGTTGATCTACTTCAATAAATAAATATATATATATATATATATATATATATATATATGTATGTATAAATTTGTAGGACTGGATCCCAAAAGACCTGCTCCTGGAATCCTCTTGATTTTCTGCAGTGGGCAGTTTCCCGGATCTTCCCCTTAGTAGTCCCCCAACTACACAGTATTCCGGATCCTGGGTCCACTGGCCTGTGGTTTTCGCCTAACAGAACTGGCTACTCGCCACAGGCCGCTCCATCGTCAGGTAGCTCGTCTAAACAGGACTGACGGATGTGCATCCCCGACGACTTCACTTGT
Organism: Platerodrilus igneus; assembly: GCA_036346225.1. NCBI lineage: Eukaryota > Metazoa > Arthropoda > Insecta > Coleoptera > Lycidae > Platerodrilus > Platerodrilus igneus. Next base: position 1,943 of record JARFIW010000090.1, read on the forward strand.
GTACCCATTCCTCGGCACGCCGCATAGCTGGAGAACTCCCTCAGGACGTCACCGTTCCGCTGCCCACCTTTGAACGCCCGAAGGCGGTGGTCTGAATACGCGAGATGTTACCCCATCGGTGTCTGGGCAACAACTGCCCGTCGCAGAAGGTGTTTTGCTGTTCTTATGAGACGCTTCCACCATCCACCCCACTAAGCAGCGTACGGTGTATTAAATTCCCACTGGATATCTTTTAGTCCAGTCTTTTCTGTGATGACTTTCCAGTCCAACCCTTTCATAACTTCTACTGTGCCTACAAAGTTTCCCCATTATCGTAATATATTATATTCGGTCGACCACGGTGACTAATAAACCTTCCTAATAACTTTAAAAATGACGCTGTGGTCATTGATGATACAAGTTCTAAGTGTACGGCTCTATACACAGCACAGGTATATAACACAATCCAACATTTCTTCTTTCCCTTTAAGTAAAATGGTCCTGCTAGATCAACACCCACAATCTCATATGCTGCGGCTAAGTTAATACGATCAGCCGGGAGGAGCCCGCTTTCAACATAGAAAGGTTTAGAAGTGAACCTACTGCAACTAGTTCAACTATTGAGTACACGACAAATCGTCTTTCGACACCTCAATATCCAGCATTCTTCTTTTAAGGTGGACATTAGCACATTGGTTCTAGCATGACAAAGCTGACGATGTTCTTCTAAAATCATTATAGATACAATGACGTGTTTTGGAGGGAGCAAAACTGGACAGCGAAAATAAAAGTTGTCATTACTATACAACAGCTTAGTTTTTATTGGAATAAGTCCGTCATTGTCTTTAAATGTACTTAGTTTGGTTAAAGATTCTAATGTTTCCTTGTCGCGGAATGCTTCCTTTTGTACCAATAACCACAATTTTCTCTCGGCGTACTTTAATTGTTTGACGCTTGTGAATCCATTTTTACTTCTGATACCATTTGTTACTCCTGCAAATCGACACAGAATCACAATCACGCCCACTACGCAGGAATATCTAGATATGCGTCGGCTAAGGACTTCTGAAAAGGCTGTATCTGTATTGACAATAGAATTGTAATTGGCGTTTTCCTTTCTTGATCCGCTACTTCTTGATCACAACTTATAATATTTTTCATCCAGTATTCTTCGGATCGACGAAGCCATTCAGGTCCTTCCCACCATCGTGATGACAACAATTGACTAGTGGTACAACCTTTTGATGGTAAATCCGCAGGATTTATATCTCCAGGTACATGTCGCCACTGATCTGACGTGGTACATGAACGTATTTCTTTTACCCTGTTACCAACAAAAACACCCCATTGTGCATATGTTTTGATCCAATATAAAACGTCCATAGAATCACACCAATAAGTTACTGAAACCGGTTTCACCTTCATACCTTTCTTAACGCTCTCAACTAACCGAGTAGTGATGCAACATGCAAGCAATTTTAAACGAAATATATTCGCCCTTTTTAGTGGAGATACACGACCCTTTGCTTGAACAAGCTGAACAAAAGCACCAAAATTAATTTCATTACGCAAAAAAACACAAGTAGCATATGCATTCTAGCTCGCGTCTGAAAAAGCGTGCAACGATCAACTTGGTACTCGTATTTCTGATAACATAGAAAGCTGTTTCAATCCCTTCATGAACCGATCGGAAACTTCATCAGGGAGTTGTTCAACTCAACCACTTTTTAAACTCCAAGGGTCTTTAAGTAACAGTTTCGGGAGTAAGGTGAGTGGACACGTAAAAGCTATCGGGTCAAAGAGCTTATGTGTAAACGACAACATAATCCGTTTTGTTACTGTTACTACTTCACCCAATTTTTCAGGTACACCGCAGTACAACGTATGTTTTTTAATATTCCACTTGAGTCCTAGCAAATACATGACTACTGTTCCATCTGTTGCATTAACCGAACTATGTAGTGTATTCTCTCATCCGCGTAACTCAAACTTGGCACTCAACGTTATTCTGGAAACTTCTTCAACAAATCTATTCAATTCACTGACACTCGTTAAACTTGGCGGACAATTATCAACGTAAAAACTAGAGCTCAATTTTTTGGCTGTCCCTACTAAATTTTCAGTGACTAGATTTAGGTGAGGAGTAATGCAGGCTCCAAGCAAAAACGGACCAGGCATCACGCCAAACACGACGCGTTGTGTCTATAAACAACAACTCTGCCCATCTGTAAGTTTCACTCCTAAAGATATCTCAAACATTCACGATCTTGTTTGGTAATGGCGATTTGCAGAAAAGCTACGCGACTAAGTTGGTCTTTTCCAATTGTGTTCAACTTCATAGATTTGACTTTTCTGTGACATAGGTTTGTTGAGACCCCGTGTCAATCACAGCTTTAATGTTACGAATTTCGTTCTCCATTCCATATAACGTAATAATTTACGTCTGGAGCAAAACACATACTGTGTAGAACTTTGAGCAACCATCACATTGATTTCGCTAATATTAGCCTTTGTGTCTGTTTTGCTTTGTGTTCCGCTTTCATCCTTCGGCACTCTACAACAATTTAACTCGGGACACAATACAATATAATGTCGACCATTACTAAGAAGACATTTTACTTTGGTTCCACCTCTCTTAGCTATACGTGACCCGGTTTTGAAAACATAACCTTTTGTCGCTAACAATTTTCTTTTTCTCCTCCAGTTTTAAAGAGGGTGCCTTAAAACAATCTTGATTACTGTGTGGTTTCCACAGAAGATGCAATCGTTTCTCTCCTTGGCCGGCTTACAGATAACAAATTCATTGCAGTAGTACACTCTTCCTTGTCTCCGGGACGTTTTGGTTTACCATCTAATTTTTCCCCGAATCAAAACCGCTACGTGCCATTAAAATACGTTCTTCCCCTACCACTTCCTCGCGTAAAAATACCATAAGTTCTTTAACCGATTGGTGATATTCTTTTCACTTCCGCTGGTGCGATTTCTTTCCCATAACTTGAGAACTTCTTCGGAGAGACACTATTCAACCAATGGGTTTAACAAAATAGAATACTTGTCTGCTGTAACCCCTAGACTTTCTAAACAACGCAGCTGGGATTCTAGCTTATCATACAAAGTTCACAAAGACGTTTTTTCCTCTAGGGTGTATGGTATTAGCCACAAGTCTTAGAAGTTTACGTACATATACCTCGACGAGTAGGTCATGACGCCCAAAACGCTCCTGTAACGGTTCGATTAATTTTGGGTAACTTTCAGGTTTCGCAGAGAAACCTTCACAAATTTCTGGTGCTTTAGTATGCGGTACTGTTGACTGCAACAAATATTGAATTTTGTCGAAGTTAGGAATTTCGGAATTTTCATGAATCTTTTTAAATTGGCTCCAAAAACCTAACCACGACTTAATATCTGAGTCGAACTATTTTATCTCTAAGTGCGGAAGCCTAAATTTACTTCCTACGTTACTACTTGATGGGATAGTCAATGGCTTGTGGATATACGTTTCCATTAACGTCTGTTTCTCTATCAATGTATCCCGATATTTGTATTGCGATTCTGTTTCATTAATAAACATTTCTTCTGTCATCATGTTGTCGCTATTCATCAGTGCAGTGACTTGCTTATCTACTTGTAACGTGCATTTTTGGTGGCCTAACATTTTTAGTCTACTTAATTCTTAAAATACATCGTTTTTGGATCGCGGTTTGTATAAAGTAAATACTTCCGCCTAGTTTTCAGATTGATATGCAAGTTGACTCGCCGGTATTAATTTTAAAAGATGGTTTAGTTGTAAATTGGAATACTCGTAAAATTACTTTCCACTTGTCATTAATAAATAATCCCGCTGTAATTAATATGTGGATATACAGTCTAGGTAGGCGATCAGAAGTTGTACTAGTAGGATTAGATATAAACAAAAAAGGGTCGTGTTTTGTTCTTGCTTGCGAGATGTCATAAAATTAAGTGTAAGATACGGTTTTTCTGGTTGAACTAAGAGCGGTAGAGTTGGTGAAACTCGACGCACGTGTGTTCGAAGAACTTTCGACGTACGGCTTTAGTGCTTACGCGTGTCTACTAAACGTTTTTAGTCGTCTTTCTTATGGAAAAAAAGCCGTAGAACTAACTGTCGCGGAGTCGTAGTTGGTCTTTGATTCCGATATAGGAATTACGTTCAAGATACTGTTTCGTTCTGCTGTTAACTCGATGCACGCGGGTTTAAGGATATGGTTACGGACTCCCTTTAGTGATACATGTGCTTTACTTATTATGGCTTTTGTTGCTTGCTTGGTCTGGTGATATTTAAACTGTGACCGACTACCGGTATACAAAAGTAGTGGTTGAAGTTCCTCGCTGCTTTTTGTATGGTTATGCAACTAATATACCTAGTTCCTTCGCGTGATAAGGTCCGCTGCTAACCCCAGTGAGATCAGTCAGTGTGATTAGGGTAAGTTGTGATAAGTTCCATCAACACCCTCACAGTCTAGGGTGCAGTGCTTCGTTAGTGTCAGACATCGTGGATCCCACACTGCAATGGCAAGGAAGCGGTACTGAAGGACTTTGTGTAAGTTGCACTATTTCCTATTTGTTCTTACTGTAAATATCTACCCGTTGTTGTTGCAATATTCCTTGTCGTTCTGATACCTTTTCCATAGACTTGCCCGCTATTTAATAAAAAATAAAAAAAAGAACAATCAACCCTACTGAATGACTCAGAACAATTGTGCTTATCTACTTATTTATGTCTTTGCTAAAAATTTTACTAAATTACTTAGATTAATTATGTCTTACCTATTTATAAAGAACAAACAACCCTACTGAATGACTCAGAACAATTGTGCTTATCTACTTATTTATGTCTTTGCTAAAAATTTTACTAAATTACTTAGAGTGATTATGTCTTACCTATTTATATTTTTTGTTACATTTTACCTGAATTATGTTTAATTGGTGGGTGATGAAACGTTTCTGCTACTCCCAATATGGCCTCACTTTGTACTCAGAATTTTCTGTACTGCTATTACTGTTGTTAGATTATAGAGTTTATCTAAACAGTTGCTCTTATTTATTCTATAAAGTACTGAACAATTTATACTTGATCCATAGGCTATGCTTTTCTCTGTTTCAGGTTTGCAGGACTAATTTGTTTTCTTTCAGGTTTACTATTCTAATTTCTCATGGCAGGTACTGGTACTAACTCCTGACAGCCGCGACCCTTCTAGATTGGTCTGTTTTCAAACCCCTACTCCCGACTGAGCCCGGTCACTGTTGTTTTCTTGGATTTTCTTTGTTACGCACGGCTACGAGCCAACGTGACATGACTTTGACGCACAACGTGGCGTCTACTAGAAATACGTAGCATACTTTAAACAATAACGTTGCCCTGTCGTCGAGTTTACGTAATAATTCTCAAACTTTATTTACATCTGCGTTCTGCGCCAGTGCTTCATCTAAAACTGCAACCGTTTTAGTGATCTGGGTAAGTAATGCGTTTCTCTGTTTCTTCAAATTATCGATTTCAGTTTGAACTAGACCCAGGGTATGGACTCTTAGTTACAGGTTTTTTTCACAGGTTACATAAAACATAAAATGAAAATTACTGGATTCCAGTTACGTGGTTTTATTCTCCACAATAATAAAGAAAATGAACATCCTAGTTAACGCTTATGCTCACTAAAAAACAAAAACCTGAAAGGGTACAAAACAACCTTACTGCATCCCTCCTATTGTAGCTAAAATATTCTTAACTATTCAAGCTCAAAGAACTACCGGACATAGGTAGAATAAACTTAGGTATTGACAATAATGCTAGCAACCACTTATCATAAATTATGCTAATATTAGTAACTCGAGTTTCCCGCGTCAATACTATTTCACTTTCCCACACTTCTGAAGTGTATTAATATAGTTCCTTCCCCAGGTTCTGCGGTTTGGTATCGTCGGCGAGGTAAAATATAACACCAAACGTAGATAAAATAATGTTAGATAGGGGCCCCTTTGTGTACGAGGTTGATCGTATACAAGCGAATCATCGTCATACAAGGCAAACAACTGCGTTTTCACTTAACACACGTGATGGTTAAAAGCAGTGCTGGATAATATTTGTAACCAGATCACTATCTAAAAATCGTGAATTCTAATATTTCTTCATAACAAAAAGTTGGAGCATGCTTAATACTGTAAAATTATACGATATCTACAGATTGTTTTCTGTTCTGAATTCCAACAATACTTCGTCACTTTTTCAGTTATTCTCTAAGCTTTAATTAATAAAGCATCACTTTCACAACGGAAACACATTAAATTCTCAACACAAATATAAGCATAAAACATCACCTAAAACCACGTTTCTTAAATGAATATCTTGCCTGACATCTCACTCAGCCGATAGCCCAGGCGCAACTAACTGGTTATGTATCTGCCCACAAACCGCAGGATTATACAAGTTACCCTCGTTCTCACCCCACGATGCGCTTAACACGCGTAACCGACTTAGATATAACTTACTTAGAACACAACATGTTTTTGATACAAGGACAGAATTTATGAAGAGGGAAGGTTATAATTTAAAAAATAAACTAAGTATACCGGGCGTGCCTAGCACAAATTTTATAGTTAGTTTTCAGTAGCCAATCTTATCTTTATCAACACTCTCCGTGTCCTGTCACGGTCGCCATAACATGTGAGAAAGAGGTAGGCACAATCGTTCCACTTCTTCTCAACCAGGTTCAGAGCACAATGTTGATATATTAAAGGCTATAACTATGTAGGTACTTTATTGAAAATGTTAAATTATTACTACAACATTGATTACAAAATTTTGAAGTTAACCTGACACGCCATAAAATTTTCACAGCAAGCTAATTTTACAATTTTACGTGCGAAAAACCAACTGAATTAATAATCAAGTAGTTCTAACATTCTAACACCCCAGAACCTTTTTTTTTTCATTTCTTCATCGGTAGAAAACATCGATATCTAGTGGAGGATTTAGCGCTAAAATGTTATCAAAACCTTTTGTAATGTAGCTCTTGATATGCCAATAAAATCTGCTACACTTATTTTCGTAAAATCAAAGAAAAAACTTAAAATAAGCAGAAGTTGTAATAATGGTTTTACACACTTACCCTTGAGAATATAGTAATATAAGCTAGAAAAACAATTGCAAACATACCTGCGGCATATCAATATAATGCTCTGTTGGTTTGGTTAAGTGACACCTGCCAAAGAAGTGTAAATTATCATATAGTTCAAAATGAGTTATCCTTTTCTGTTAAGTTTGGATCATCGAATAAACAAATATTCTTTCTCCGAGAGATTGAACTATAGGTAGATCCCGCACGTTTGGTTTACGTATAAATGTAATAAAACAAGTTGCTACGTGCAGCGACGTAGTCAAAGAAACAAAACAAGGAAGAAGAAAGAAGAGAAATTGACCGGGCTCAATCGGTGAGTGGGCTGGGTACAATACCTACAAAAGTTTACTAAAGTCTGAAATAAAAGTAAATTATTAACTGTTCTATACTACCTATAGGAAAAACCCCCCGCGGCAGTTATACCTAAATACAAAAAACAAAGGAAATAACACATAATAAAAGAACTCTAATTGGCATGAAAAAAAAAGAAACATTATAATGGGCAGTCACTCTGTTTAAGTAAGTGAGAACAAACCATTTATATTAATATTTGCTAGCTAGAGTATTTGTATGTCAAATTTCACAATTTCGTTCAGTAATCATAATATTATGATACCTCACATAGATTCTGATGATGTTAACATATAACCTATAAGTACAAATACGATGGCAATAATGTCTTCTAATGTGCCAGCAAGTTTTTAACCCATCCCCGCATTAATAGATAGTAAATGAAGTTACGCGTAATATAATAATCCTATGGCAATAAATTCTTTTTGGTACAGAAAAGTAATTCGCGACCTGCATGAGCCCCAAACAGTAAAATTTAAGTGGGCAGGGTCTCAACACCAGCAGGAAAATAAACACTCACCCACACCTCTAGATGTTGGATCTCCATTCGCTCCTAGAACCGAAGCGATCCAGATAGACCGAAGATCACGTAACGGGTGCAGCCTTCTATACCCCAGGAAGCGGCAATTCAAGGACTATCGTGTTCTCCGCAGGAAGCTAGAATAATTACAAAAAGTATTAATTTATTTACGCCGACAAGTACAGGTTTATAAAACCATAAATACTCACCACGCGAAATTTCCGTAAAGAAAACAGAACGCAGAATCTAACAATTCCGACGAGTGCTTTTAGCATTTTCGAAAAGAAAGTGAACATAAATTTATTTAATTATAGAAGCAGAGCTCCAAGTCATATTGTTATCGAGACGCGATTACGAAACTGGAAAGCAGTTCAATACACTATGTAGACGAATGTTTAGATGGAAAACACATAAGAAATAATTCTGCGCTATCGGAATGTTTAACAAATTGAAGGTTACCTAAAACAGGATATAAACTATTTAATTTAGCATAAACTTGTCGTTTTCAAGCAAGTAGATTTGAGTTAAAATTATGTTAAGCGGGCTTATACTGAACAAGTACACTTTATTTTGAAGAATTTAATAATTGAAACGGAATTTATTCGAACGAGTATTGAACTAACAAGCGGAAAATAGGGCAATTAATTTATGCTGAAAATAAACGTAACAAAGTAAATCTGCTAAGTATTAATTTCTAAAACATGCAAACTCGATTACAAAGTCAAATAATAGATAAGACGTGTTAAGTTTAGAGCTTCTTTAAAACTTAAATTCTCCACTTGATGTTTTAAAGATGCTTTAGTCTTAAAGACACTTTAAAATGAATCATAAAATTAACATTTAACCTTTAAAGGAGCATTATATCTAAAACTTACTTTGACCTTATTATGAATCCTCGTAATAACCCTAAAAGTTATGCACTTAAGCAAACAATACCGAATGATAAGGGCAGCTACGAAAGTTAAGGTAAAGACAGCAATTTTACATTATAATAAATAAATTTGTCACCTCGTGTTTTATGTAGATCGTCAGTACTGGAGAAATTCTTGTTCATTTTCTATAAATTCTGTGAATTATGTAAGCAGAAAATCATTGCTCTTCGTCGTATTTGCTTATGAAATAGAATATCAAACTTTTCGTAAAACTTGGATGAGGAAGGCTAACGTTGTAAAAGATTTCAGTTCTCAAAGCCTTCGAACAGATAAACAACAATTTTAGTACCAAATGATTATAAACCTAAACCAATACAACACAAGCCTTTGTGACGTTTATGTCTGTTTTGTGATGCGTCAGCAAATTACCGTACGCTATGGGATTCAAATAATGACCACACAAAAATTTTATTTGTTCAGCCGTTAATCAAATTTAATATAGAATAAACACTAAAATGTTAATTGCTGGTAAATACCAATTTCCAATATAGCCTGTGCTTTTAATTCAAAGCGTCGCTGTTATTATCTGCATCCTCCATTCAAGATTAAATCGTATACGATAGGATGTGCTGCCATTGATGAAATATGTGGAAAAGCGGAAATAGGAAATATCCAGTTCCTGTAAATGTCGATGCTCAAACTATAGACGTTCTCTAGTTAAGTAATTCGCTTTGAAGATAATGGAACTTTTATGTTTAAATTATCTGACATTTTTGACATTAAACCTAATTGTTTCTAAATAAAATCTATATACATTGCTATATATAAAATTATAAATACATTAAATATACCAGAGGCTGTTCTGAAATTCACAAACTTTAACACCATCAAGTAGTTTCTTTAATATTATAGCTTCACGAAATACGTTCGCTCTAGACTTGAACAAAGACTTTGTCGACAAGTCCGGGAACTTTATAGAACTAGCAAATTTCTTCACTGCAAGTTCTCCTTCTAAGACTATCTCGCCAACACATAAAAGCCGTATTCGGATGTGTTTAGTGCTCTTGCGGAACTCGGATTTCTGAGCTAATCTGAGGCTTCATTATCAACAAATATTTCAAGGACTTATTTCACTCAATAACTGTTTATATAACCTCTTAAGTCAAATTACATTTTTACAGCATCACTTACTTGGCAGCAACTATTTCGGCTTCGGTAGTAGAAATGACTACTGATTTTGCTTTTCACTAAGCGAAGATGCTGTTCCTCCAGCATATAAACAACCACTTCTAAAGTGGAACGAGTACACACGTCAGCACCATGGTCAGGGTTACTGTAACCCTCAATGATGCATGGTATGTGTCTTGTTTTGTACACAATTTCAAAATCAATGGTACCATTTAAATAGCAAAAGAAGATACGTTTAACTTTCAGAACTGTTAAAGTTTTTATATATATATATATATATATATATATATATTATGCTATGTATTACCTGGAACTCTCGAGCCCCGTCGTTGTGCCGTCCAATAAATACTTGGTATGATAACGCCGTACTCGGTATCAATGGCGTTTTCCTTATAACTCCACCTCTGATTAAATTATCAAATTTCACTCCCACTAATTTTATTATTCTGCCTCGGCTAGCTTTTTATTTGAATTATAAAATGAAGTTAATTAATTCCATATAATGAAAACAAATATTATGTACAGGTTTTGAAAATTAATAAAATACACTTTTGAATCAATCAATATTATAAGTCTTATTTATCTCAAAATCATATACTTTGCAATCAATCTAAAGTCACTAAAACTACTCTTTTTATCAAAGAAGCCTGGAACGTTCAAAACCCTTTATTATATTACGTACTTTCAACGTATGCAAAGTTTGTTGCTGACTCTGTTACACAAGTTTATCTTAATTAGGCAAATTCAATATTCAAATTCAAATAGAAAACAATGTCTTAAAACGAATAAGATCTAACCTGGTCTGTTTACTTTGTGCTTCTTTATTTCTTTTCGCAACTCAAAAATTTTACCAAGATTATCTACGCATCCATTATCAACCAACATCAATTAGAATTTTCTATGCAATTATACCATCCATTTGATCATTAACACCCGTAAAATTTGAAAAAAACCCCCATTTCGAAATTATTTCCCCCTTTGAAATATTATTTAAAAAACCCCTTTAAAAATTTCAAAACAATTATTACCGTTAAATTTAAGTTAGGAATTATCCCCTAATATTTCACCCACCTCAAGAATTTTATTACCCTAAAATTTTTTTTAAATTTTTGTTAGCCGCTAAAATTTCCTAAAAGAGCCCTTTTTTTGATTTTTTATTTAAAAAATTTTTTTCCATCTTTACTAACGGAATAGTCTCATTTCCGGACATCTGTTATTTTAAAAAATTTTAAATAAAAATTATTAACCGCGTCCTTAAATTAAGTAAACCAATCGGTGTTTATTTTAAACCATCCTTTCATTTTCTCGCTTGTTATTTTAATCCCGTTTCTTGCTTAAAAACCCAACAAGAACTTTTATTTTACATTAAATTTTTTGAAAAAAATTTTGGGTTTTAAAATTTGGGTTTAACGTTTTTTTTTATCAAAAAACTTTTTATTTAAATAATGTTTTTAAAATCAAAAAAACTTTAAACAATAATTTCATTATGTTTATTTTACGAAATTTTGTTAAATTAACAAATTAAAAATTGTTTTACAAAAACCGGTTTTAAGACCTTATTCCCCGTTTTAACAAACGAAAGAATCCCAAAAAGGCGGTTTAAAAATTTCCGGAAAATGCCTACTTTTTATCCGGGTTCCCACAAAAAAACGGGTTTTTCAAAATTTTTAAAAAAAAAATTTACCCCAAGAAAATTTTTAAAATTCACCTAAATTGAAAGGAAAATTCTTTTCAAATGTTAAAACCATTTCTTTTTTAAATTAATTGTTTAAAAAAATTAACAATTACCCGTGTTAAAAACAACAAACCCCAAAAACCAATTTTTCAATAAAAAAACAATTTTTCTTTTTATGACGTTTCTACATGAATTGCTTAAAATACCCCCCGTATCGAATTAATTATAATAAAATAATGAATATATAATATGTAAAAATATATAGTTGTGGATTAAAGAAAATTTTGGGGAAAACATCATCCAACCACCCTGTTGGGGAAAAGAACAAATTTTCCAAATTTTTGAGTCTTTAAAAAAAAAAAGAGAGAATTTAAATTAAATTGTATCTAAAATTTTACTAGAAAACATTTGCAAATGAAATCTATTTTTGAATATTTAATTAACAGATCAATAAAGCGTGCTTCGCACAAAAGAAATTAAATTAAAAAAATTTATACAATTTTAAAATTAAACGTTTTGGTTGTTAAAACAGCAATTATTCCTTTTTTTTAATTTACATCAAAAATCCGCTTTTATTTAAAAGGGGCTTTAAAAAATTTCAACCTTCATTTTCGTTGGTGAAAAAAGGTTACGGTTCCCAAAAAAGCAAAAAAAGAATTTTATTAAGCAAAATAAAAGCTTGAAAAACACGTAAATTTTTCACCCTTTGGGGTAAAGAAAAAAAATTTTTAAACTCCCAAGGAGGTCCTGAACCAAAAACATATCAGAAAAGAAATTTTTAAGTTTTATTAAAAGGAAAAAAACTTGTTAAGAAAACTTTTAAAGAGGAAAAAAAAGCGATTTCATTGGTTTCCAAAACAAATTTTAAATTTCAAATATTTCAAAACGGTTTTTATAAATTTTTTTTAAAGTTGAAAAAAAACCCTTTTCGGGAAGTTTGAGTTTTAAAAGCAAATAAAAATTAAAATTTATCCTTCCTTTTAACTTGGGACATGGAACAAATTTAATAAATAAAAACCTTTTAAACCCAAAAATAAAATTTTTTTAATACATTTTTATTTATTTAATTGATCACCGTTAAAATTTAAAATTTTAAAAATTAATTTTTGTTTGTTTTTGTTTTGGAAATTTTTCCTTTTTAAAAGCAAATTTTTAAAAACTTTTTTTTTCCCAACAAATTTTACAAATAACCCAATTTGTTGTTAAAAATCGAGGAAAAACCCCAAAAGAGGTTTTTCCAAAACAAAAATAATTTTCTTAAAAAGGGTTCCCGATTTACGGTTTTTGGAAACAAATTTTTGAAAACCCTATTAATTAATTACGATTTTCAAATATTCCGAAAAAGGACGATTTCCCATTCGTTTTCGAGCTTATTTTGATTTGCTAGATTTCGTTTATTGAAAATCACCCGAAACGAAAAAAATATTTTTTCCCGTATTTATGTAACCCAAAAATTTACCAATGAAATTTGGTCATAACATAGGGCATGATTTGGGTAATTAACAACCAAAAGGAACCAGATTTAGGTTCAACAACACAACCACCAAAAATTTATACCTTTTAATACATTTTTAAAAAAATTTAAATCGTTTTAAAATTAAAACCAAAAACATTTTCACCCAACGATACGCACCGATACGCATCGATACGTATCGATACGCATCGATACGAATCGATATGTATCGATGCGTATCGGTGCATATCAATACGCATCTATACGTATCGATACGCATCGATACGTATCGATACGTATCGATACGTATCGATATTCGATATATCGATACATATCGATATAGAATATGTATCGATATTCGATACGCAAAAACCCGTATCGCCCACCCCTAGTTATAATGTCACAATTCACTTGTTTGTTGTTGAGAACACCAGCCTGCGGGTGAGGAGAATATCCTCGATAGTGTTTAAAGCAACAATATAGTAAATTGTATGTTGGGAAGGTTCACTTCAGCCTAAGTGGTGAGGAGAATATCCTCTGAAGTGTTCCAGAACAACAGCTAATTATTATTTAATTACAGATTTCCTACTGATGATGACCACACAGTGGTCGAAATACATATCTGGTATTTTAAATATTTTTTGTGGTAAGGGTTTTTTCATTTTATTCAAATTGTGCCACAGTGTTCCTATAGATTATTAAAGAGAAGGGAGCTTTAATATATTTCAACTCCGTATTTATATTGCTTCAAAATGCTACCCCCGGACACACTTCCCGTGAAAAGCTTATTTTCAACTTTCAATTCTACAAATTTTGATACAACCGTTTTGAATATTCCTGAAATTTATTCTGTCTCCGTGCCGTACGTAACCGAAATCGCTCCCACCTGTCGCGTTTATCTACGTTTGGAAAACTGTCTGTTCTTAACCAATGATACTATTTTCTGTCGTCATAAAACCCCGCTTAAACTATCTTTATCTCTCTCTCTGATGCATGTCTGCTGTCGCGTTCAGAACCTCACTTGAGTTATAGAAAATTGATATTGCTGACAGCCCATCTTTACTCCACGTGAATATAGTACGTGCGTTTTGAATATCAACGCTTTTATCTCTGTCTCTATCTGTAGTATATAACCTATCGTGCATTTTCTTTGCTTTTTAAGAACTTTGTTAGCTTGTTGTTCACACCAAACTGACGGTTGAAAATATTTTCTATGAAGTCCTGTCTTAATACAAGCTCGAGTTCTTTGAATGTAACCTATTAAAACGCAAGTGTTTGTTAATAATTGACTGTTTAACACAACAATTCTTAGACTTTATATTTCGTAGTACTTGTATAAAACTGACGTATATTTACCTTGTAATTATCAATTTTGTGTCGCAAGCACGTTCTCTTATTGCTCATACGTGTTGAATTAAAATAAATTAACATTAATTATGAATTTCCATTTGCTTTAAAACTGTTTTTTCTTTATGTAATTTCTAGCATACCAATATTAATAATATAATCCGTCAATACATGTCCATTTTTCTTAAATGACTCAAATAAATTTTGCGCGTAAATAATTTGTTCTTTTCTCTATACAGGGTGGTTGAGATTGTATTGTTTCTCCCAAATTTATCCCTTTGAATCCACAACTATATATATATATATACATATATATATATATATATATACATATATATATATATATATTGCTGTGATACGGGGTTGTTTAAAGGTGTATTTTATAGCAATGGTCATGTAGTAATCAGAAATCATAATAGGAAGCAGAAAACTGCATTTATTTAGTAGAAAATTGAGTAATTTGGATAGTTTGTAAATAGTAAGCATTTAACACCCTGTATATGGAGTATAATTGGTTTTAAGCGACGCAAGTGAACACATCTTATAATAATAGGACGCATGGTTAGCATAGAAATAGGTAATTCATGCATTAGGTGAATAACAAATATTTAACACCCGGTATATAGAGCTTTAGTAATTTTAAGAAATGCAAACAACGATATTTTTAGTAGAAGCACGCGTATTTAAAAGTAGGCATAGTTCAGGTAATTAAACACGCATTCAAAAGAATTCTAATCAGTTATGATAATACGGAGATAAGAGATAAAACTTAACAAAACCTTGTGTAAGTGCGTACAAACAATTTTTAATAGTTAAGGTAATCAAAGATGCGTAAATAAACATGAAAATCGAAATTCAAATTGCATCAGGTATTTTTGTATAATATGGAAAAGCGATTATTTACTCAAAACACCGCATGGTCTGATAACAAAACATCTGTAGCAAACAACCATTATTCGAAAAGCCAAAAATGTTACTTCAGAAAACCACTTTAAGTGTAGGAAATACAAAGACTTCATTGGTTAAGATTAGTAAGCCAAGCCCTCATAGAAATCGGGATCTAACCATATATTCACAGCGAGCAATGATAACGGAGCTCAGTTTCAACTCAACAAGGCCGAACTGCGTTACTCTGAATCTAAGAGTAACGCGTAATAATAATATTTTATTAGTAAAATTGTTTAGTGACAGATAGTGCTACGAATATGAAGATTTCTATTGCCGATTAACGTAAGTAGAATTTGGAAAATTTATTTAAACTAAAATATAACAATAATAGGGCTCTAAGTTTGACGATAATAATTCTGAGGCGGCTGACAATAAATATAAGTTTGACGATAATAATTCTGAGGCTGGTGACAATAATTTATGGGTGTATAATTCGGAGGCTGACGATAATAAATTTACGTTTGACGAAAATAATTCGAGGCTGATGATAATTTCGAAATTCCAAAGAGGTGCATAATTTAGTAGATAATATTTCAAATGGGTATATAATAATTCCGAATGGTGGAGAATAATTTCAAATACGATGTTAATGATCCAAATGGATGGTATAATAATGCATAGAAAATTCTAATTGATGTTGGTTGATAATGGATGCGTAGATAATCTTGGTAAAATTTTGAGTTGCGAGAAAGAAATAAAGAAGCACGAAGTAAACAGACCAGGTTAGATCTTATTCGTTTTAAGACATTGTTTTCTATTTGAATTTGAATATTGAATTTGCCTAATTAAGATAAACTTGTGTAACAGAGTCAGCAACAAACTTTGCATACGTTGAAAGTACGTAATATAATAAAGGGGTTTTGAACGTTCCAGGCTTCTTTGATAAAAAGAGTAGTTTTTAGTGACTTTAGATTGATTGCAAAGTATATGATTTTGAGATAAATAAGACTTATAATATTGATTGATTCAAAAGTGTATTTTAATAATTTTCAAAACCTGTACATAATATTTGTTTTCATTATATGGAATTAATTAACTTCATTTTATAATTCAAATAAAAGCTAGCCGAGGCAGAATAATAAAATTAGTGGGAGTGAAATTTGATAATTTAATCAGAGAGGTGGAGTTATAAGTAGAAAACGCCATTGATACCGAGTACGGCGTTATCATACCAAGTATTTATTGGACGGCACAACGACGGGGCTCGAGAGTTCCAGGTAATACATAGCATAATATATATATATATATATATATATATATATATAAACTTTAACAGTTCTGAAAGTTAAACGTATCTTCTTTTGCTATTTAAATGGTACCATTGATTTTGAAATTGTGTACAAAACAAGACACATACCATGCATCATTGAGGGTTACAGTAACCCTGACCATGGTGCTGACGTGTGTACTCGTTCCACTTTAGAAGTGGTTAGTTTATATGCTGGAGGAACAGCATCTTCGCTTAGTGAAAAGCAAAATCAGTAGTCATTTCTACTACCGAAGCCGAAATAGTTGCTGCCAAGTAAGTGATGCTGTAAAAATGTAATTTGACTTAAGAGGTTATATAAACAGTTATTGAGTGAAATAAGTCCTTGAAATATTTGTTGATAATGAAGCCTCAGATTAGCTCAGAAATCCGAGTTCCGCAAGAGCACTAAACACATCCGAATACGGTTTTTATGTGTTGGCGAGATAGTCTTAGAAGGAGAACTTGCAGTGAAGAAATTTGCTAGTTCTATAAAGTTCCCGGACTTGTCGACAAAGTCTTTGTTCAAGTCTAGAGCGAACGTATTTCGTGAAGCTATAATATTAAAGAAACTACTTGATGGTGTTAAAGTTTGTGAATTTCAGAACAGCCTCTGGTATATTTAATGTATTTATAATTTTATATATAGCAATGTATATAGATTTTATTTAGAAACAATTAGGTTTAATGTCAAAAATGTCAGATAATTTAAACATAAAAGTTCCATTATCTTCAAAGCGAATTACTTAACTAGAGAACGTCTATAGTTTGAGCATCGACATTTACAGGAACTGGATATTTCCTATTTCCGCTTTTCCACATATTTCATCAATGGCAGCACATCCTATCGTATACGATTTAATCTTGAATGGAGGGATGCAGATAATAACGGAGCGACGCTTTGAATTAAAAGCACAGGCTATATTGGAAATTGGTATTTACCAGCAATTAACATTTTAGTGTTTATTCTATATTAAATTTGATTAACGGCTGAACAAATAAAATTTTTGTGTGGTCATTATTTGAATCCCATAGCGTACGGTAATTTGCTGACGCATCACAAAACAGACATAAACGTCACAAAGGCTTGTGTTGTATTGGTTTAGGTTTATAATCATTTGGTACTAAAATTGTTGTTTATCTGTTCGAAGGCTTTGAGAACTGAAATCTTTTACAACGTTAGCCTTCCTCATCCAAGTTTTACGAAAAGTTTGATATTCTATTTCATAAGCAACATACGACGAAGAGCAATGATTTTCTGCTTACATAATTCCACAGAATTTATAGAAAATGAACAAGAATTTCTCCAGTACTGACGATCTACATAAAACACGAGGTGACAAATTTATTTATTATAATGTAAAATTGCTGTCTTTACCTTAACTTTCGTAGCTGCCCTTCTCATTCGGTATTGTTTGCTTAAGTGCATAACTTTTAGGGTTATTACGAGGATTCATAATAAGTTCAAAGTAAGTTTTAGATATAATGCTCCTTTAAAGGTTAAATGTTAATTTTATGATTCATTTTTAAAGTGTCTTTAAGACTAAAGCATCTTTAAAACATCAAGTGTGAGAATTTAAGTTTTAAAGAAGCTCTAAACTTAACACGTCTTATCTATTATTTGACTTTGTAATCGAGTTTGCATGTTTTAGAAATTAATACTTAGCAGATTTACTTTGTTACGTTTATTTTCAGCATAAATTAATTGCCCTATTTTCCGCTTGTTAGTTCAATACTCGTTCGAATAAATTCCGTTTCAATTATTAAATTCTTCAACAACACCCTATATAGTGTACTTGTTCAGTATAAGCCCGCTTAACATAATTTTAACTCAAATCTACTTGCTTGAAAACGACAAGTTTATGCTAAATTAAATAGTTTATATCCTGTTTTAGGTAACCTTCAATTTGTTAAACATTCCGATAGCGCAGAATTATTTCTTATGTGTTTTCCATCTAAACATTCGTCTACATAGTGTATTGAACTGCTTTCCAGTTTCGTAATCGCGTCTCGATAACAATATGACTTGGAGCTCTGCTTCTATAATTAAATAAATTTATGTTCACTTTCTTTTCGAAAATGCTAAAAAGCACTCGTCGGAATTGTTAGATTCTGCGTTCTGTTTTTCTTTACGGAAATTTCGCGTGGTGAGTATTTATGGTTTTATAAACCTGTACTTGTCGGCGTAAATAAATTAATACTTTTTGTAATTATTCTAGCTTCCTGCGGAGAACACGATAGTCCTTGAATTGCCGCTTCCTGGGGTATAGAAGGCTGCACCCGTTACGTGATCTTCGGTCTATCTGGATCGCTTCGGTTCTAGGAGCGAATGAGAGATCCAACATCTAGAGGTGTGGGTGAGTGTTTTATTTTCCTGCTGGTGTTGAGACCCTGCCCACTTAAATTTTACTGTTTGGGGCTCATGCAGGTCGCGAATTACTTTTCTGTACCAAAAAGAATTTATTGCCATAGGATTATTATATTACGCGTAACTTCATTTACTATCTATTAATGCGGGGATGGGTTAAAAACTTGCTGGCACATTAGAAGACATTATTGCCATCGTATTTGTACTTATAGGTTATATGTTAACATCATCAGAATCTATGTGAGGTATCATAATATTATGATTACTGAACGAAATTGTGAAATTTGACATACAAATACTCTAGCTAGCAAATATTAATATAAATGGTTTGTTCTCACTTACTTAAACAGAGTGACTGCCCATTATAATGTTTCTTTTTTTCATGCCAATTAGAGTTCTTTTATTATGTGTTATTTCCTTTGTTTTTGTATTTAGGTATAACTGCCGCGGGGGTTTTTCCTATAGGTAGTATAGAACAGTTAATAATTTACTTTTATTTCAGACTTTAGTAAACTTTTGTAGGTATTGTACCCAGCCCACTCACCGATTGAGCCCGGTCAATTTCTCTTCTTTCTTCTTCCTTGTTTTGTTTCTTTGACTACGTCGCTGCACGTAGCAACTTGTTTTATTACATTTATACGTAAACCAAACGTGCGGATCTACCTATAGTTCAATCTCTCGGAGAAAGAATATTTGTTTATTCGATGATCCAAACTTAACAGAAAAGGATAACTCATTTTGAACTATATGATAATTTACACTTCTTTGGCAGGTGTCACTTAACCAAACCAACAGAGCATTATATTGATATGCCGCAGGTATGTTTGCAATTGTTTTTCTAGCTTATATTACTATATTCTCAAGGGTAAGTGTGTAAAACCATTATTACAACTTCTGCTTATTTTAAGTTTTTTTCTTTGATTTTACGAAAATAAGTGTAGCAGATTTTTATTGGCATATCAAGAGCTACATTACAAAAGAGTTTTGATAACATTTTTAGCGCTAAATCCTCCACTAGATATCGATGTTTTCTACCGATGAAGAAATGAAAAAAAAAAAGGTTCTGGGGTGTTAGAATGTTAGAACTACTTGATTATTAATTCAGTTGGTTTTTCGCACGTAAAATTGTAAAAATTAGCTTGCTGTGAAAATTTTATGGCGTGTCAGGTTAACTTCAAAAATTTTGTAATCAATGTTGTAGTAATAATTTAACATTTTCAATAAAGTACCTACATAGTTATAGCCTTTAATATATCAACATTGTGCTCTGAACCTGGTTGAGAAGAAGTGGAACGATTGTGCCTACCTCTTTCTCACATGTTATGGCGACCGTGACAGGACACGGAGAGTGTTGATAAAGATAAGATTGGCTACTGAAAACTAACTATAAAATTTGTGCTAGGCACGCCCGGTATACTTAGTTTATTTTATTAAATTATAACCTTCCCTCTTCATAAATTCTGTCCTTGTATCAAAAACATGTTGTGTTCTAAGAAGTAAGTTATATCTAAGTCGGTTACGCGTGTTAAGCGCATCGTGGGGTGAGAACGAGGGTAACTTGTATAATCCTGCGGTTTGTGGGCAGATACATAACCAGTTAGTTGCGCCTGGGCTATCGGCTGAGTGAGATGTCAGGCAAGATATTCATTTAAGAAACGTGGTTTTTAGGTGATGTTTTTATGCTTATATTTGTGTTGAGAATTTAATGTGTTTCCGTTGTGAAAGTGATGCTTTATTAATTAAAGCTTAGAGAATAACTGAAAAAGTGACGAAGTATTAAGTTGGAATTCAGAACAGAAAACAATCTGTAGATATCGTATAATTTTACAGTATTAAGCATGCTCCAACTTTTTGTTATGAAGAAATATTAGAATTCACGATTTTTAGATAGTGATCTGGTTACAAATATTATCCAGCACTGCTTTTAACCATCACGTGTGTTAAGTGAAAACGCAGTTGTTTGCCTTGTATGACGATGATTCGCTTGTATACGATTAACCTCGTACACAAAGGGGCCCCTATCTAACATTATTTTATCTACGTTTGGTGTTATATTTTACCTCGCCGACGATACCAAACCGCAGAACCTGGGGAAGGAACTATATTAATACACTTCAGAAGTGTGGGAAAGTGAAATAGTATTGACGCGGGAAACTCGAGTTACTAATATTAGCATAATTTATGATAAGTGGTTGCTAGCATTATTGTCAATACCTAAGTTTATTCTACCTATGTCCGGTAGTTCTTTGAGCTTGAATAGTTAAGAATATTTTAGCTACAATAGGAGGGATGCAGTAAGGTTGTTTTGTACCCTTTCAGGTTTTTGTTTTTATTAGTGAGCATAAGCGTTAACTAGGATGTTCATTTTTCTTTATTATTGTGGAGAATAAAACCACGTAACTGGAATCCAGTAATTTTTCATTTTATGTTTTTATGTAACCTGTGAAAAAAACCTGTAACTAAGAGTCCATACCCCTGGGTCTAGTTCAAACTGAAATCGATAATTTGAAGAAACAGAGAAACGCATTACTTACCCAGATCACTAAAACGGTTGCAGTTTTAGATGAAGCACTGGCGCAGAACGCAGATGTAAATAAAGTTTGAGAATTATTACGTAAACTCGACGACAGGGCAACGTTATTGTTTAAAGTATGCTACGTATTTCTAGTAGACGCCACGTTGTGCGTCAAAGTCATGTCACGTTGGCTCGTAGCCGTGCGTAACAAAAGAAAATCCAAGAAAACAACAGTGACCGGGCTCAGTCGGAGAGTAGGGGGGGGTTGTAGAAAACAGACCAATCTAGAAGGGTCGCGGCTGTCAGGAGTTAGTACCAGTACCTGCCATAGAGAAATTAGAATAGTAAACCTGAAAGAAAAACAAATTAGTCCTGCAAACCTGAAACAGAGAAAAAGCATAGCCTATGGATCAAGTATAAATTGTTCAGTACTTTATAGAATAAATAAGAGCAACTGTTTAGATAAACTCTATAATCTAACAACAGTAATAGCAGTACAGAAAAATTCTGAGTACAAAGTGAGGCCATATTGGGGAGTAGCAGAAACGTTTCATCACCCACCAATTAAACATAATTCAGGTAAAATGTAACAAAAAAATATAAATAGGTAAGACATAATCACTCTAAGTAATTTAGTAAAATTTTTAGCAAAGACATAAATAAGTAGATAAGCACAATTGTTCTGAGTCATTCAGTAGGGTTGTTTGTTCTTTATAAATAGGTAAGACATAATTAATCTAAGTAATTTCGTAAAATTTTTAGCAAAGACATAAATAAGTAGATAAGCACAATTGTTCTGAGTCATTCAGTAGGGTTGATTGTTCTTTCTTTTTTTATTTTTTATTAAATAGCGGGCAAGTCTATGGAAAAGGTATCAGAACGACAAGGAATATTGCAACAACAACGGGTAGATATTTACAGTAAGAACAAATAGGAAATAGTGCAACTTACACAAAGTCCTTCAGTACCGCTTCCTTGCCATTGCAGTGTGGGATCCACGATGTCTGACACTAACGAAGCACTGCACCCTAGACTGTGAGGGTGTTGATGGAACTTATCACAACTTACCCTAATCACACTGACTGATCTCACTGGGGTTAGCAGCGGACCTTATCACGCGAAGGAACTAGGTATATTAGTTGCATAACCATACAAAAAGCAGCGAGGAACTTCAACCACTACTTTTGTATACCGGTAGTCGGTCACAGTTTAAATATCACCAGACCAAGCAAGCAACAAAAGCCATAATAAGTAAAGCACATGTATCACTAAAGGGAGTCCGTAACCATATCCTTAAACCCGCGTGCATCGAGTTAACAGCAGAACGAAACAGTATCTTGAACGTAATTCCTATATCGGAATCAAAGACCAACTACGACTCCGCGACAGTTAGTTCTACGGCTTTTTCCATAAGAAAGACGACTAAAACGTTTAGTAGACACGCGTAAGCACTAAAGCCGTACGTCGAAAGTTCTTCGAACACACGTGCGTCGAGTTTCACCAACTCTACCGCTCTTAGTTCAACCAGAAAACCGTATCTTACACTTAATTTTATGACATCTCGCAAGCAAGAACAAAACACGACCCTTTTTTGTTTATATCTAATCCTACTAGTACAACTTCTGATCGCCTACCTAGACTGTATATCCACATATTAATTACAGCGGGATTATTTATTAATGACAAGTGGAAAGTAATTTTACGAGTATTCCAATTTACAACTAAACCATCTTTTAAAATTAATACCGGCGAGTCCTGTCAAATTGAGAATGGTGTTGTAATGGGGGTAGCTCGATACACGATTAGAGTGCTCATTAACGGGGTAGAGCGCAGCCATCACACACCAGGCAAAGCATGCGTTGTCGCCATTTTGTATATTAATAACTGCTCTGGTGTTTCGAACCCATTTGGGGAGCTCAATGTACGAAGACCCACGCAAAGGATTGTACTTGTTTACATTAATCTCCAAGTACAACGCCTGTTTCAGACTCCATCCTAAAACTTACAAATTAGAAAAAATCAATAATTGTAGTAACTAACCAGAATCACGCTCCTGGAACTCCTCAGACTTTGCCGACATTACCTCCATAAAGGAATTGTAGATTTCCCCTAGGTTACTGGAGGAGGTGACCACAACATTTCGAGTGTTGAAAGATTTAACATCTTCAACACTGTCCATCTTGGTGTAACCACCAAACACCTCAAGTTAACCTTGAGGATAGGTGATCTTTAATTTCTCACCAACTAATGCGATGAACCTCTCTTTCTGCTGACGCAAAATTCTGAGATGTCTAGAAATAACTAGGTTAAACACTCATTCAATGTTTTGAAAGTATACATACCACTAGTATTAGCATTTTTAATTCTGTATGTAGCTACTCTTGTTTTAAAAGCGGTAGCTACAACTTCTACGCCTCCATCCAGGATACGACTAGCAGCAGTCTTGTGAGTGTTGGAGCGCTGGTGGGCTGCCGTTGGCGACGTCCACATCACACTCTTCGCATCTTCGCGACTTCTTGGGGCAGGTCCTCAACCGTCGACGCAGCAGGTCGTTTGACCCCGGATGGGCCTGCAACTGGTACCACTGCACCATGCTTGGCATCCTTGTGCCGTTTCAAGTTATCCTTCCGCGAGAAGGATGCCGGGCACACATCGCAGGCAAAAAGACCGGTGGATTTCGATGCTACGTCATGCTGCTGGAGCAGATGTCGTTTTAAATGATCGTTTCTGGAAAAGGAAGCCCCACAGACATCACAAGTAAAGGAAGCCATTTTCTATAAAGAAATTAAAACTGGTCAAAGCTTTTTAACCGTTGTAACTAGTCAAAGACTAAACAGAAACTGAATATATATTGCCTCGTACCATGCTTTTATACCCTGTTGGTATAATTAGGTAGTTTACTTTTAAATTAGGAGAAACCCAACATCGTTTAACCTTGAGTAACATTCCAAACTAGTCTAATCACACCAGTAAAACCTAATATTCTTAACTAACCTTGAATCGGATTACAAACTAGTTCATGCCTGTCTGTAAAATACTGCAAATGATAATGAGGAGCATGCGCAACAACAACCCTGAAACATTTAAAAGGCCGAGCCGCATAGGATCCCTCTCAGTCATCTCGGTAAAATCAGTGCAAAGCAATGGAGTCTGTAGATGTTAATGATGCACAAGTTTCGTATACCGAAAATCTGATTAATAAGTTTACGTATAGTTTAAGTGAATTGGGCGAACACCCTCATAATGTGGAAATTGGGTTTGTTATAAACCAGACAATAAAACCCGTATTACGATTGGTGTGTAGCAAGAAATATTGTGGCAACCATGTTCTGGAATTGACATACGAAAATTGGATAGCATTTACAAATTTTCAAGTGGAATTTCAAATCAACGTATTTTCTCGTGACGTGCTAAACACTCGATTAAATGGTGCACTCGAAATGGATGATCTACACATACAACTAAAAGGTCCGTTCTTTATCACTCTGTCACCAGTGTCTGGATCAACCGAGGACGAAACGTTCCAGTTAAAAATAATAATGGGTAATAGTTCGATGGTTATAAACGAATTGGAGTGCCGTAAACTATTCCATATGCGAGAGTTGTTTGAGTATCAACTTAAGCAGTTGAAAAGTCGTGACTTCCCAGCATTATACAGCGAATTAGTAGGGTTTGTTGCTAATTCTAATTTAAATGATTGCGATCGGTTTAATACTCTGACTGAAGGGGAGAAACGAATTAAAATCTTGATTGAAGGCGAAATTCGAATTGGCAATATTTTATTCTACAACGAATTGAATCAGAGCGCCCTAAATGCATTGGAGCTGGTTATATGTTTTCCGGATATATTTGTGCAAGACGTGATACGTGCAAGAACATTAGTGGAAATGTTTAGACGTTTAAATTTGTCGGAATCTGAAGATTCTGGTAATGGTGATAACTAGAAAGAGTATTTTATAAAAGACAGCCCAAGAGGCGTGGATGTAAATGTATTGTTATTATAAATATATTGTAAATTTTTTGAAAAAGTATAAATAGACTCGTTGTTGTTTATTTATTTAGTATAGTTTGAGATTTTTTTGAGTAAACACATGATTATCTGTTCTGGAGAGGGATTAATCAACAGCGCTATAAACAGGTTACCGTTTGAGCTGCATATTCCAGGTTATCAGTACTGCGGTCCTGGTACAAAGTTGGATGAGCGCTTAGCAAGAGGCGATCCTGGAATAAACGAATTGGACAAATTGTGTAAAGACCACGACATTGCATACTCCAAGTACCCCGACGATATTCCAGCCAGACACCGAGCAGATAAAATTTTAGAAGAAGAGGCCTGGGGGAGAGTTAAGTCTAAAAACGCAAAGTTTGGGGAAAAATCCGCAGCTTGGTTTGTGACAAACGCTATGAAAGCGAAGAGAAAAATGGGTATGGGCTTAAAGAAGAAAATAAGTTTTAAAGGTGGATTTTTGAAGAAAATACGCTCCGCAGTAGACCGAGTTGGTTCCGACAACTTGAAAAAGCTGTTAGATGTTGGTATTCTAATTGGTAAAAAAATCATAAAAGGAGCCGGTGGGAAAAGCAAAATTAAAGTCCCACGTATTATACCCGTTCCACAGAAGGGAGGTTTTCTGCCATTGATTCCGATATTCGCGGGACTAAGTGCCCTAGGAGCACTAACAGGTGGTGCTGGGGATAGCTAAAGCAGTAAATGATGTCAAGACAGCCAACGAACAGCTTAAGGAGAGCGAACGACACAACAGATCTATGGAAGCCATTACTGTTGGGAAAAAAGGAAATGGAATGTTTCTAAAACCATACAAAAAAGGCACAGCATTATTCTTGAAACCGTACAAACAGGGGCGTGGCATTTGTAAAAACTATCAAAAACTAAGCAAGTTACCTCGAAGAGCTCTCACCGATGTAGATATAAAGAAACCGCATCTAACATTCCTCATTTTCGCAACGTCTTTTCTAGAGATCAGTTACAGAAGATTAGACCGCGTGTCAACGAATCGGTGTGATTAATTTGAATACCACCAAAGGTTCGGGTACACATTGGGTGGGGTACCGAAAACGCGGAAATAGTGTGTATTACTACGATTAGTTTGGAGACTTGAGACCGCCGGAAGAAGTAAAGAGATATTTTCGAGGTTGTAAAATTTACTACAACAGTGCACCGGAGCAGACTTACAACACATACAATTGTGGACATTTAGTGTTAAAGTTTCTTAGTGACAATGGCTAAAACAGTGAGCGTGTTCGGGTATGGTAATGTCATATCGACAGGATCCATTTACCCACCAATTAAATTGAAACAGGACGGTGAATATGCTTTGGGTCTAGTGGGACTGTACACTTGTAACACTGTGCAAAACATACATTCAGGAAACAACATATTATACTTTAACGATCCAGAGCATCGCAGAATAACCATTGAACCTGGATCATACGAATTAGAAGAAATAAATGCATATATACAGGATGTTTTCAAAAAATGGTTCAGTCAGAAGCCGGACATCAACGAGAACATTGAAAAATATTTTAAACTGAGTGCCAACAATAATACATTAAAGTGTTCTATACGAAGCAGTATACCGATTGATTTTGGGGCAAACCGTAAAAACAATATTGGAAGCATCTTGGGGTTTACCAACCGCAAATTGGCTGCAGATACCGTACATATCGCTAATCAGCAAGTGAACATAATATCGGTCTCAAACATTTTGTGGAAACCAATATCACCAGCGGATCGTTCAGAAACAATTTTCTTACCCACAGCATATTTGAATTCAGTCTATCTGTACCACCCGGGTATAATCTGGAAAAGGAACCTAACCACGTCATATATTATCCGCTGAGCGTGACAGAAATTGATAATATTACAATCAGACTAGTCGATCATTTGGGTGAATTGGTAAACTTTTCCCGGAAACATACACCTGTGTAAGACTGGAAATAAAAAGTAGTTGAAAATGCCTATCGATTTTGTATATAAAGCACGCTACAACACCCCAGACGATTAGAAGTGAATACGGCGTCAAAGCGTCAAGTTGTCGAGAGACTTACAGCAGAAGAAATACGTTTCTTAAAGTCTTTGGGATTAAAGTTATAAATGATGGGAGGCAGAAGTAAACGCAGCTTAGATCTCCACAGTGATGAAAACGTTAAACTTGGAAGGCTTAAATATGAGGACGTACCCAAATTGGATCTGTTTGGAGGTTATAAATTAGACGAAACCATAATAAAGGAAGATTATTATACATATCTTCCCTATACATTGAATGCAGAAAACAACGATCGAATTTCAATTGAAATCCAGAGCAGTGATAACATCACATACCCTCATGAAAGTTTTATATTTATAAAGGGTACCTATAAGCCTACGGAAACATTAAGAGAAGCGTCAACAACTGTAGACCCGATTAGAGCAGCAGAACCAGACCCTAAAGCTTACGAATTTACTAGAAATGCACCATATTTTCTGTTTGAGGAAATTCAATACAAATTGGGTAATAATCAAATAATAGATGTCTGTCGAATCCCTGGAATTACAAGAACTATTAAAGGTTTAGTATCCATGGAAGAATTAGAAACAAAATCTATTACACATACCGGGTGGAAACCCGATACCATATTCCAAGATGGACGGTTTAGTTGTGCTATACCACTAAAAACCATTTTTGGGTTTTTTGAAGATTACAAGAAAACTATCGTCAACATGCCTCAAGAGCTGATTTTAATCAGATCCAAGTCGGACGTAAATTGCTACAAATCGATTGGAAATACAGTAACGTTCAAAATACAACGTATTTCATAGGAGGTTCCGCATATAACATTAAGTGACTTCACCAAGGCTTCGCTGCTTTCGAAGATGCAAAATCAATCATCTATAATGGTTGCATTCAGGAAATGGGAACTACACGAATTACCATCTCTAACACAATCAAAGTCGCAAGTATGGAGAATTAAAGTATCGAACGAAACAGAGAAGGCTCGGTGGATATTACTGGCGCTGCAAAATGGGAAGTACGACAGGAAAGAAGAAAATGCTACAAGCTTTACGAATGCCAACATAACCAATGTCAAAGTGTTTTTAAACTCTCAGATGTTCCCTCAAGGTCGATTAAATTTGGATTTCGAGCAGAATGACTACTTGCCAGCGTACCTGTCTTATGCATCTTTTATGGAAAAATACTATCCGAACAAATCGTCAAATAAATGTTTAATGGACTACAACAGGTTTAAGGAATCACCTGTCTTTGTAATCGACTGTCGTCATCAATTTGAAAGCATCAAGGATGCAACTGTTGATGTAAGAATGGAATTAGAAGCTTCAAGAAATTTTGAACCGTCGATGAAGGCTTATGCTTTAATTATACATGACTCTATGTTTGAATATAATCCGTTTACGGAAATTGTTAATAGATTTATTCACAATTAAATATTTTGTATATATTTTTAATAAAATTGTATAAAGTCTATGTTGTTTTAATATTAATAAGATTTTTGGTGATCCAAGACAGTTTCTCACGTACTCCGGTGTACACCTAAGCACACCTGTGCCCATGCGCACCTGCGCGTGCACACCCTGCCCATGCGCACCCTGCGCGTGCACATCTACCCATGCGCCCCTGCGCGTGCACACCTGCCCATGCGCGCCTGCGCGTGCACACCCTGCCCATGCTGGTATATAAGGGAATATTATTTTCAATTTGAATCAGTTTAAACTTATATTTGAAAGATGTACACCAAGTAATCTTTAGAGACAGCAGTTAGTGAAATACAAAAGGGTATAAGTGTTAACTCTGCAAGTAGGTTATATGGTATACCCAGAAGAACGTTAAGCAGGCATTTAGATCTCCGTAAACCTCAAAAGAAGAATGGTGCTCTAGGTCGGAAAATGTGAGAGACACGGGTGATGCTATACAAGAAGTTAAAATACCTATACAGAATTATGATAACTTTGCTATTGCTAGTGCAAGAAAGGATGGTAGACATGGTCCATTGTTCCCGTCTAACATACGAGCTATCTTCGCGGGACCATCGAGTTGTGGGAAGACTAACGCTTTAATATCTCTGATCCTGCACGAGAACGGTCTTAGATTCCAAAATGTCTATGTATTTTCGAAAAGTTTATATCAACCGAAATACGAATTGTTAAGAAACGTTTTACACCATTAAAAGAAGAAATTGGATACCATGAGTTTGAAAATTACGATGATTTGATCGAACCCGGAGATACCAAAGAAGATTCAATTATGGTTTTCGATGATATACCTGTAAACGAGCAAAGTAAAATCACTCAATTTTTCTCGTTCGGCCGACATAAAGCGATAGATTCGTTCTATCTATGTCAAACTTACGCTAGTGCCTTAAAACATAGACTCAGAGATAACACAAATGTAATCGCATTATGGAAACAGGATGACACAAACCTTCGCCATATCTTTTCGGATCATATAAGCGGTGACATGACATATCCAAAATTTAAAGAAATGTGTTTACAGTGTTGGGGTGACTCAAAACATAATTTTATACTGTTGTGAAAGATTTTGATTTGGATAAGGGCGGTATCGGAAGAATTTCGACGAGTATATAAATATTTGACATTATTCAAAACAGCTAGTTCTCATCCAAAGTTTCATGATGACGGACGTTAACAATTTTATTGCGAATAAACGCAGTCTTCATCTTATGCAGGATGCTGTACGAAAAAGTTTGTAGCGTACAAAAGGGAGACGCTACATCTCAGCAAAAATTCAAAGAGGTACACAAACAATTGATTGATCCCTTGAAATAACCGCTTCCCAGTTGCAATCGATCACCGAAAAATTCCACACCTACAACAACGGTTAAAGTTGAAAATATGGACGTACCTATAAAGAAAATTAAACAACTCGTTCCAGAAGAACCGTTCCATCTTTACTATGCAGATGTGTTAGCTAGAGACGAGGACGAAAATATTGACAAATCAATTTATGGAGTAAAGTATAATGTGAAACCGATACATGGAGTTTGTGGAAAAGTGTATTGGTAATTAACCCGGAAACTAGCGATATAACATTTAATAATGTGATATATCCAGGTACGAAGGGTTTATACAACCTGCTGGTTTACAAAGACATCAGCCCCGAAGATGGCGATTTCAATTTGCATGAAGATTTGCCGAATTACTTGGAAATGATCAAATCTGCGTCGATTTTGAGAAGAAAGTTTAACCCATTTGCGGTGCACGATTTAAGCGGATTTCCAACAAATAACAAAAGTTTAACAAATATGTGCAAAAATATCTCACCGAATTTCGGAGGAATCCCGAAAGAAAACAGCCAAAGAGAAGAAAACAGTCTAAGGGAGCGGGTTTAGGCTTTTCTAATCGGTTTTACAAAAGTTTAAATTCAAAGCCGGTGCAATATGTCTACTGGAATAATGTACATGAACTTGTAGATCGGCTGAGATTGTTGAACGCATCCAACCGAGCTGGAAATACAAGCGAGGAAAACATTAACGAGATGGTGTCCATAATAGAAGAGTTGAGAGAAGAAGGTATAATACAGTGAGCTCAGTAAATAATTACACAGTTTTAAAATGCCTATCGACCGCTTCGGACGTTCAGAGCGTAAAGATGCTGATATTCGGCGCGGTCCTCCAGGTCGAGGATTTGTGCTAACGTTGGATGGTGATGGGTACGATATGCAGCAAAGAAGGTTAGTGAATTCATCAAACCCGAAAGAAGATAGTGATTGTGTTAATCAGAGAAGCACTATAGTATTCAAGTCTGGAGAAGAAACAATTAGTTTTCGTAAAAGAAGGCTAGTTGATGTAATGGATCCTAAAGACGATAGTGATTGTGTTAATAAGAAATCTGTAATCAAGCTCGTGAATCAAGCCTTTTCATACTGTCTAAAAGTTCTGATGATATACAACGTAAAGATAAAGCCTTCAATGCAAGAAACCAGCGTATCGCAATGCTTGCTCAACCAGTTGAGCCATCTGATGCAGTTAATAAACAATATGTAAATGAAAAATTGGATAAGCTTGTATCTGACTTTAAAACGTTTATACA
This sequence comes from Platerodrilus igneus, assembly GCA_036346225.1. Lineage (NCBI taxonomy): Eukaryota > Metazoa > Arthropoda > Insecta > Coleoptera > Lycidae > Platerodrilus > Platerodrilus igneus. The sequence continues at coordinate 33,598 of JARFIW010000090.1, forward strand.
GTTTTTATTAATTTGACTGCAACTTCTGAGACAAATGAGAAGGAGCTCGGTCTTGCAATAGCATCGATTTACGAGGCGTCACCAGCAGCTATAAAAACAAATACTACAAACCAAAGCTTCAGTTTATGTCAAAGGTGCAATTGGATAAAGATAACCCTATTAGTTTAGCAACAGTGTTAAGCAAAATGAGTAAAGAAATCATCGTTAAGGAATTATTTAAACCTGCAAGAAAAATTTTCAGCGTCGTCATACAAATCTGAAACATGTGAAACGTGATCTTATCCAATCGGACTTGTGCGAAATGCAGCCTTACTCGCGTGTGAACAATGGGTACAGATATATTATAATAGCAGTGGACTGTTTCACAAAATATGCTCTAGCTGAACCTTTAAAAATAAAACTGGATCAGAAGTTACAAATGCTATGAAAAAAATATTGGACAAAATGCTGCAAGGAGAAAATAACTTAAAAATCAATCTACAAACGGATTTTGGGAAAGAGTACTACAACCGCTGGTTTAAAAATCTTATGCAAAAATATAAGATAAACCATTACTCCACGTATTCCGCAATCAAAGCTAGCATGGTTGAGCGGTTGATTAGAACAATCAAAAACAAATTGTACAGAAGATTTTACTTACAAGGCAGTCATAAATGGGTGAATATTTTGCCTAAGGTTATGGAAGAATACAATAATACACCGCATCGGGTTATTAACATGACACCTATGGAGGCAGAAAAACATCCAGAAAGAATAAAACTTTACACCGCTAACAGCGTTTCTAAAAGTTACAAGAAGTTGTATAAGGTTGGAGACATTGTGCGTATCTCAAAATATAAAGCAGTATTCGATCGAGGATTTCACCCAAACTGGAGTACAGAACTATTCAAAATTGTTAAAGTACAACAAACGAGACCGATAACCTATCTGCTACAAGATTTGGAAGGTCGGCCAATTCTAGGTGCTTTTTACGAAGATGAAATTCAGCTCACAGCAGCACCCGACACGTACTTAGTGGAAAAAGTTTTACGGAAACGCAAGCACGGGCGCGAATTATTAGTGTCGTGGTTGGGGGATGGTAAAAGTTGGATTAAGAAAACAGACTTGCTTTAGCATCATCCAGATAATTACCTGGATAAAAAAATCATAAAAGGAGGGAGTAAAGTCCCTTAACTGGATATATAGGAGAGATTTGCTTAGAACCCCATTCCCCTCTGTGATTTGAAGCAGGAAGCATGTGTTTCATAATCGATTTACAAGGATATCAATACAAAACTAGTGATTTCTATTGCAAGGAGATTGCCATTTTGGATGTAGCGAATATCAGCATCTTTACGCTCTGAACGTCCGAAGCGGTCGATAGGCATTTTAAAACTGTGTAATTATTTACTGAGCTCACTGTATTATACCTTCTTCTCTCAACTCTTCTATTATGGACACCATCTCGTTAATGTTTTCCTCGCTTGTATTTCCAGCTCGGTTGGATGCGTTCAACAATCTCAGCCGATCTACAAGTTCATGTACATTATTCCAGTAGACATATTGCACCGGCTTTGAATTTAAACTTTTGTAAAACCGATTAGAAAAGCCTAAACCCGCTCCCTTAGACTGTTTTCTTCTCTTTGGCTGTTTTCTTTCGGGATTCCTCCGAAATTCGGTGAGATATTTTTGCACATATTTGTTAAACTTTTTGTTATTTGTTGGAAATCCGCTTAAATCGTGCACCGCAAATGGGTTAAACTTTCTTCTCAAAATCGACGCAGATTTGATCATTTCAAGTAATTCGGCAAATCTTCATGCAAATTGAAATCGCCATCTTCGGGGCTGATGTCTTTGTAAACCAGCAGGTTGTATAAACCCTTCGTACCTGGATATATCACATTATTTAATGTTATATCGCTAGTTTCCGGGTTAATTACCAATACACTTTTCCACAAACTCCATGTATCGGTTTCCACATTATACTTTACTCCATAAATTGATTTGTCAATATTTTCGTCCTCGTCTCTAGCTAACACATCTGCATAGTAAAGATGGAACGGTTCTTCTGGAACGAGTTGTTTAATTTTCTTTATAGGTACGTCCATATTTTCAACTTTAACCGTTGTTGTAGGTGTGGGAATTTTTTCGGTGATCGATTGCAACTGGTAAGCGGTTATTTCCAAGGGATCAATCAATTGTTTGTGTACCTCTTTGAATTTTTGCTGAGATGTAGCGTCTCCCTTTTTGTACGCTACAAACTTTTTTCGTACAGCATCCTGCATAAGATGAAGACTGCGTTTATTCGCAATAAAATTGTTAACGTCCGTCATCATGAAACTTTGGATGAGAACTAGCTGTTTTTGAATAATGTCAAATATTTATATACTCGTCGAAATTCTTCCGATACCGCCCCTTATCCAAATCAAAATCTTTCACAACAGCTATAAAATTATGTTTTGAGTCACCCCAACACTGTAAACACATTTCTTTAAATTTTGGATATGTCATGTCACCGCTTATATGATCCGAAAAGATATGGCGAAGGTTTGTGTCATCCTGTTTCCATAATGCGATTACATTTGTGTTATCTCTGAGTCTATGTTTTAAGGCACTAGCGTAAGTTTGACATAGATAGAACGAATCTATCGCTTTATGTCGGCCGAACGAGAAAAATTGAGTGATTTTACTTTGCTCGTTTACAGGTATATCATCGAAAACCATAATTGAATCTTCTTTGGTATCTCCGGGTTCGATCAAATCATCGTAATTTTCAAACTCATGGTATCCAATTTCTTCTTTTAATGGTGTAAAAACGTTTCTTAACAATTCGTATTTCGGTTGATATAAACTTTTCGAAAATACATAGACATTTTGGAATCTAAGACCGTTCTCGTGCAGGATCAGAGATATTAAAGCGTTAGTCTTCCCACAACTCGATGGTCCCGCGAAGATAGCTCGTATGTTAGACGGGAACAATGGAGCATGTTTACCATCCTTTCTTGCACTAGCAATAGCAAAGTTATCATAATTCTGTATAGGTATTTTAACTTCTTGTATAGCATCACCCGTGTCTCTCACATTTTCCGACCTAGGAGCACCATTCTTCTTTTGACGTTTACGGAGATCTAAATGCCTGCTTAACGTTCTTCTGGGTATACCATATAACCTACTTGCAGAGTTAACACTCTAAAGATTACTTGGTGTACATCTTTCAAATATAAGTTTAAACTGATTCAAATTGAAAATAATATTCCTTATATATCAGCATGGGCAGGTGTGCACGCGCAGGGCGCGCATGGGCAGGGTGTGCACGCGCAGGGTGCGCATGGGTAGGGTGCACGCGCAGGGTGCGCATGGGCAGTGTGCACGCGCAGGGTGCGCATGGGCACAGGTGTGCTTAGGTGTACACCGGAGTACGTGAGAAACTGTCTTGGATCACCAAAAATCTTATTAATATTAAAACAACATAGATTTTATACAATTTTATTAAAAATATATACAAAATATTTAATTGTGAATAAATCTATTAACAATTTCCGTAAACGGATTATATTCAAACATAGAGTCATGTATAATTAAAGCATAAGCCTTCATCGACGGTTCAAAATTTCTTGAAGCTTCTAATTCCATTCTTACATCAACAGTTGCATCCTTGATGCTTTCAAATTGATGACGACAGTCGATTACAAAGACAGGTGATTCCTTAAACCTGTTGTAGTCCATTAAACATTTATTTGACGATTTGTTCGGGTAGTATTTTTCCATAAAAGATGCATAAGACAGGTACGCTGGCAAGTAGTCATTCTGCTCGAAATCCAAATTTAATCGACTTTGAGGAACATCTGAGAGTTTAAAAACACTTTGACATTGGTTATGTTGGCATTCGTAAAGCTTGTAGCATTTTCTTCTTTCCTGTCGTACTTCCCATTTTGCAGCGCCAGTAATATCCACCGAGCCTTCTCTGTTTCGTTCGATACTTTAATTCTCCATACTTGCGACTTTGATTGTGTTAGAGATGGTAATTCGTGTAGTTCCCATTTTCCTGAATGCAACCATTATAGATGATTGATTTTGCATCTTCGAAAGCAGCGAAGCCTTGGTGAAGTCACTTAATGTTATATGCGGAACCTCCCATGAAATACGTTGGATTTTGAACGTTACTGTATTTCCAATCGATTTGTAGCAATTTACGTCCGACTTGGATCTGATTAAAATCAGCTCTTGAGGCATGTTGACGATAGTTTTCTTGTAATCTTCAAAAACCCAAAATGGTTTTAGTGGTATAGCACAACTAAACCGTCCATCTTGGAATATGGTATCGGGTTTCCACCCGGTATGTGTAATAGATTTTGTTTCTAATTCTTCCATGGATACTAAACCTTTAATAGTTCTTGTAATTCCAGGGATTCGACAGACATCTATTATTTGATTATTACCCAATTTGTATTGAATTTCCTCAAACAGAAAATATGGTGCATTTCTAGTAAATTCGTAAGCTTTAGGGTCTGGTTCTGCTGCTCTAATCGGGTCTACAGTTGTTGACGCTTCTCTTAATGTTTCCGTAGGCTTATAGGTACCCTTTATAAATATAAAACTTTCATGAGGGTATGTGATGTTATCACTGCTCTGGATTTCAATTGAAATTCGATCGTTGTTTTCTGCATTCAATGTAAAGGGAAGATATGTATAATAATCGTCCTTTATTATGGTTTCGTCTAATTTATAACCTCCAAACACATCCAATTTGGGCACGTCCTCATATTTAAGCCTTCCAAGTTTAACGTTTTCATCACTGTGGAGATCTAAGCTGCGTTTACTTCTGCCTCCCATCATTTATAACTTTTAATCCCAAAGACTTTAAGAAACGTATTTCTTCTGCTGTAAGTCTCTCGACAACTTGACGCTTTGACGCCGTATTCACTTCTAATCGTCTGGGGGTGTTGTAGCGTGCTTTATATACAAAATCGATAGGCATTTTCAACTACTTTTTATTTCCAGTCTTACACAGGTGTATGTTTCCGGGGAAAAGTTTACCAATTCTCCCAAATGATCGACTAGTCTGATTGTAATATTATCAATTTCTGTCACGCTCAGCGGATAATATATGACGCGGTTAGGTTCCTTTTCCAGATTATACCCGGGTGGTACAGATAGACTGAATTCAAATATGCTGTGGGTAAGAAAATTGTTTCTGAACGATCCGCTAGTGATATTGGTTTCCACAAAAATGTTTGAGACCGATATTATGTTCACTTGCTGATTAGCGATATGTACGGTATCTGCAGCCAATTTGCGGTTGGTAAACCCCAAGATGCTTCCAATATTGTTTTACGGTTTGCCCCAAAATCAATCGGTATACTGCTTCGTATAGAACACTTTAATGTATTATTGTTGGCACTCAGTTTAAAATATTTTCAATGTTCTCGTTGATGTCCGGCTTCTGACTGAACCATTTTTGAAAACATCCTGTATATATGCATTTATTTCTTCTAATTCGTATGATCCAGGTTCAATGGTTATTCTGCGATGCTCTGGATCGTTAAAGTATAATATGTTGTTTCCTGAATGTATGTTTTGCACAGTGTTACAAGTGTACAGTCCCACTAGACCCAAAGCATATTCACCGTCCTGTTTCAATTTAATTGGTGGGTAAATGGATCCTGTCGATATGACATTACCATACCCGAACACGCTCACTGTTTTAGCCATTGTCACTAAGAAACTTTAACACTAAATGTCCACAATTGTATGTGTTGTAAGTCTGCTCCGGTGCACTGTTGTAGTAAATTTTACAACCTCGAAAATATCTCTTTACTTCTTCCGGCGGTCTCAAGTCTCCAAACTAATCGTAGTAATACACACTATTTCCGCGTTTTCGGTACCCCACCCAATGTGTACCCGAACCTTTGGTGGTATTCAAATTAATCACACCCGATTCGTTGACACGCGGTCTAATCTTCTGTAACTGATCTCTAGAAAAGACGTTGCGAAAATGAGGAATGTTAGATGCGCGTTTCTTTATATCTACATCGGTGAGAGCTCTTCGAGGTAACTTGCTTAGTTTTTTGATAGTTTTTTACAAATGCCACGCCCCTGTTTGTACGGTTTCAAGAATAATGCTGTGCCTTTTTTGTATGGTTTTAGAAACATTCCATTTCCTTTTTTCCCAACAGTAATGGCTTCCATAGATCTGTTGTGTCGTTCGCTCTCCTTAAGCTGTTCGTTGGCTGTCTTGACATCATTTACTGCTTTAGCTATCCCCGCAGCACCACCTGTTAGTGCTCCTAGGGCACTTAGTCCCGCGAATATCGGAATCAATGGCAGAAAACCTCCCTTCTGTGGAACGGGTATAATACGTGGGACTTTAATTTTGCTTTTCCCACCGGCTCCTTTTATGATTTTTTTACCAATTAGAATACCAACATCTAACAGCTTTTTCAAGTTGTCGGAACCAACTCGGTCTACTGCGGAGCGTATTTTCTTCAAAAATCCACCTTTAAAACTTATTTTCTTCTTTAAGCCCATACCCATTTTCTCTTCGCTTTCATAGCGTTTGTCACAAACCAAGCTGCGGATTTTTTCCCAAACTTTGCGTTTTTAGACTTAACTCTCCCCCAGGCCTCTTCTTCTAAAATTTTATCTGCTCGGTGTCTGGCTGGAATATCGTCGGGGTACTTGGAGTATGCAATGTCGTGGTCTTTACACAATTTGTCCAATTCGTTTATTCCAGGATCGCCTCTTGCTAAGCGCTCATCCAACTTTGTACCAGGACCGCAGTACTGATAACCTGGAATATGCAGCTCAAACGGTAACCTGTTTATAGCGCTGTTGATTAATCCCTCTCCAGAACAGATAATCATGTGTTTACTCAAAAAAATCTCAAACTATACTAAATAAATAAACAACAACGAGTCTATTTATACTTTTCAAAAATTTACAATATATTTATAATAACAATACATTTACATCCACGCCTCTTGGGCTGTCTTTTATAAAATACTCTTTCTAGTTATCACCATTACCAGAATCTTCAGATTCCGACAAATTTAAACGTCTAAACATTTCCACTAATGTTCTTGCACGTATCACGTCTTGCACAAATATATCCGGAAAACATATAACCAGCTCCAATGCATTTAGGGCGCTCTGATTCAATTCGTTGTAGAATAAAATATTGCCAATTCGAATTTCGCCTTCAATCAAGATTTTAATTCGTTTCTCCCCTTCAGTCAGAGTATTAAACCGATCGCAATCATTTAAATTAGAATTAGCAACAAACCCTACTAATTCGCTGTATAATGCTGGGAAGTCACGACTTTTCAACTGCTTAAGTTGATACTCAAACAACTCTCGCATATGGAATAGTTTACGGCACTCCAATTCGTTTATAACCATCGAACTATTACCCATTATTATTTTAACTGGAACGTTTCGTCCTCGGTTGATCCAGACACTGGTGACAGAGTGATAAAGAACGGACCTTTAGTTGTATGTAGATCATCCATTTCGAGTGCACCATTTAATCGAGTGTTTAGCACGTCACGAGAAAATACGTTGATTTGAAATTCCACTTGAAAATTTGTAAATGCTATCCAATTTTCGTATGTCAATTCCAGAACATGGTTGCCACAATATTTCTTGCTACACACCAATCGTAATACGGGTTTTATTGTCTGGTTTATAACAAACCCAATTTCCACATTATGAGGGTGTTCGCCCAATTCACTTAAACTATACGTAAACTTATTAATCAGATTTTCGGTATACGAAACTTGTGCATCATTAACATCTACAGACTCCATTGCTTTGCACTGATTTTACCGAGATGACTGAGAGGGATCCTATGCGGCTCGGCCTTTTAAATGTTTCAGGGTTGTTGTTGCGCATGCTCCTCATTATCATTTGCAGTATTTTACAGACAGGCATGAACTAGTTTGTAATCCGATTCAAGGTTAGTTAAGAATATTAGGTTTTACTGGTGTGATTAGACTAGTTTGGAATGTTACTCAAGGTTAAACGATGTTGGGTTTTTCCTAATTTAAAAGTAAACTACCTAATTATACCAACAGGGTATAAAAGCATGGTACGAGGCAATATATATTCAGTTTCTGTTTAGTCTTTGACTAGTTACAACGGTTAAAAAGCTTTGACCAGTTTTAATTTCTTTATAGAAAATGGCTTCCTTTACTTGTGATGTCTGTGGGGCTTCCTTTTCCAGAAACGATCATTTAAAACGACATCTGCTCCAGCAGCATGACGTAGCATCGAAATCCACCGGTCTTTTTGCCTGCGATGTGTGCCCGGCATCCTTCTCGCGGAAGGATAACTTGAAACGGCACAAGGATGCCAAGCATGGTGCAGTGGTACCAGTTGCAGGCCCATCCGGGGTCAAACGACCTGCTGCGTCGACGGTTGAGGGACCTGCCCCCAAGAAGTCGCGAAGATGCGAAGAGTGTGATGTGGACGTCGCCAACTTGGCAGCCCACCAGCGCTCCAACACTCACAAGACTGCTGCTAGTCGTATCCTGGATGGAGGCGTAGAGGTTGTAGCTACCGCTTTTAAAACAAGAGTAGCTACATACAGAATTAAAAATGCTAATACTAGTGGTATGTATACTTTCAAAACATTGAATGAGTGTTTAACCTAGTTATTTCTAGACATCTCAGAATTTTTGCGTCAGCAGAAAGAGAGGTTCATCGCATTAGTTGGTGAGAAATTAAAAGATCACCTATCCTCAAGGTTAACTTGAGGTGTTTGGTGGTTACACCAAGATGGACAGTGTTGAAGATGTTAAATCTTTCAACACTCGAAATGTTGTGGTCACCTCCTCCAGTAACCTAGGGGAGATCTACAATTCCTTTATGGAGGTAATGTCGGCAAAGTCTGAGGAGTTCCAGGAGCGTGATTCTGGTTAGTTACTACAATTATTGATTTTTTCTAATTTGTAAGTTTTAGGATGGAGTCTGAAACAGGCGTTGTACTTGGAGATTAATGTAAACAAGTACAATCCTTTGCGTGGGTCTTCGTACATTGAGCTCCCCAAATGGGTTCGAAACACCAGAGCAGTTATTAATATACAAAATGGCGACAGCGCATGCTTTGCCTGGTGTGTGATGGCTGCGCTCTACCCCGTTAATGAGCACTCTAATCGTGTATCGAGCTACCCCCATTACAACACCATTCTCAATTTGACAGGACTGCAGTTCCCGATGCCCATAAAGGACATAGCCAAGTTTGAGGAGCAGAATGCTATAAGCATTAATGTTTTTGGTATAGAAGGCAAGTCGATTGTGGGGCCGCTTCACTTTACAGCACGCAAGAGGGATCGACATGTCAATCTTTTGTACATCTAGGAAGGAGATACAAATCATTTTTGTTTGATCAGCAATTTAAACGGCTTGGTTGGAAAACAACTATCCAAAGAAAAAACATGCAAATGGTTATGTGATGGATGTTTAATATATTTTCGTTCGGAGGAGGAGTTACACCGACATACAGAGCACAAATGCAACCATATTGTGACTACAATGCCGACTGCAGCTAAATGTGTGCTGGAATTTGTTAATATTCACAAACAAATGACTGTACCGTTTGTGATATACGCTGATTTCGAGTCGGTGCTAAAACCTATTAGTACTGCTACTCCAGATACATCTTCTTCGTTCACGAATAGCATCCAGGAACACAAGCCGTACAGCTTCGCATACTACATAAAATGTTCATACGATGACTCGTTTAACAAGTTTGAGCTGTACAGGGGGCCTGAAGCTGCCAAAGTGTTTATGGAGAAGATGGAAGAAGAAGCTCGACGACTGGTGAGATTTTAAAACAAACACCCCATGCTTCCAATGGAACCCCTAGATGAGTTGTTGTTTCATATGACAGTGGATTGCGGAATTTGTAAAAAGCCTCTTGGGAGTGAAAGAGTTAGGGATCACGACCACTTGACTGGTCGCTTTCGCTCCGCTGCACACCCGCAGTGCAATATAAAGTACAGGGTACCTCATTTCATCCCTGTTGTATTTCACAATTTAAGCGGGTACGATAGCCATTTTATTGTGAAGGAGTTGGGTATGATAAAGAGAGGATCACTGTAATCCCTAATAATAAGGAGCGTTTCGTATCGTTCACTAAAAATGTGAGGTTATATGGTGAACAACCAGAGGAGTGTGATGGCGAGCCTGAAGAATCTGACAATACAGCGGTACAGCTCAGGTTTATAGACTCGTTAAGATTCATGGCTTCATCGTTGGACAAGTTGAGTCAGAATCTTGATACTACTCAGTTTGTGGAGACTCGCAAATACTACCCCGATGAGCAAGAGTTTGGGTTGTTGACGCGGAAAGGTGTTTTCCCATACAACTATATTACCGATGCTGTAGTACTGAACGAGACATCATTACCACCGAAAGAAGCCTTTTTTAATAATTTAACATCTACGGATATCAGCGATGCGGACTACGAGTACGCACAGAAGGTGTGGAATACGTTTGGCATTTGCACGCTTGGGGAGTATTGCGATTTATACCTGAAAACTGATGTGCTAGTACTTGCAGATATTTTTGAAAACTTCCGCTCTGTATGCAGGCAGACGTATGATCTGGATCCGTGCCAGTACCTGACAGCTCCAAGTTTGAGCTGGGATGCGATGCTTAACATACTGGTGTAAAACTGGAGCTGTTGATGGACATTAGCATGCATAATTTTATTAAGGCTGGAATCAGGGAGGCTTGACTCAATGCAGCCAACGATATGCTAGAGCGAATAATAGGTATATGGAGAATTACAACCCTGACGAGCCATCCAAGTACCTAGCATATCTGGATGCTAATAATCTTTATGGGTGGGCAATGAGACAGCACTTGCCCATTGGTGATTTTAGATGGATGGATGCTAGAAAGATTGCTCTCCTGAAAGAACTAATTTTGAATATACCTGAAACCAACGAGAAAGGTTATATTCTAGAAGTAGATCTGGAGTACCCGAACATCTACACCATTCCCACAACGATCTACCCTTCTGTCCTGAAAACATGGTACCTCCATCACCCAAATCAAAGACCCCTAAATTGTTAGCAACTCTGTCGGAAAAGAAAACTATATTATTCATTATCGGAATTTGCAACAGTGTATGCGATACGGTCTAAAACTAAAAGCAATCCACCGGGTTTTAGAGTTTACTCAGTCTCCATGGTTGAAGGCGTATATCGACCTTAACACCGGATTGAGGATGTCGGCGAAAACGCATTTGAGAAAGACTTTATAAATTAATGAATAATGCGGTGTTCGGGAAGACTATGGAGAACGTGGACAAACGTGTAGATGTGAAAATCGTGACCCGGTGGGATGCTTCTGGTAAATGGTTGTGCGCGAACAAGCTAATTGCTCGACCTAACTTTAACAGTTGCTTAGTGTTTGGGGAAAATCTGGCGATTATACAGATGAATCGTGTAAAAGTGAAGTACGACAAGCCGATTTATGCAGGATTGTCAATTTTAGATCTGTCCAAAACGCTAATGTACGACTTTCACTACAGTACCATGGTTCCTCTGTATGGTCCCAGATTGTCTCTGCTTTATACAGATACAGACTCCTTAGTGTATAGTGTGCAAACTGAAGACTTGTATAGTGACATTATTACAAACATTGAGCATTTTGATACAAGTGATTACTCTCCAAACAATAAGTACAATATACCGCGTGTGAACAAAAAAGTTGTGGGGAAATTTAAAGACGAGTTCAATGGTGATTTGGTGTTGGAATTTGTAGGTAGTAGGGCTAAGTCCTACTGCATAGTGAGTGAGAAAGACATTGTTAAAAAAATTAAGGGTGTTAGTCGTAGTGTGGTGGCGGGGATTAGTGTAGATAGCTTTAGGGGGGTGGTGGTTAACAATGATGATGCCCTCATGAATACGATGGTATCAATCCGGAGTAAGAAACACCAACTTTATACACAGCTTATTAATAAAATCAGTTTATCGGGCGCAGATGACAAGCGTTACGTCATCCCCGGAAGCATATCAACCTACGCATGGGGGCATAAAGATATAAGATAGTTGTTTATATTTGTATATATTTTATTGTGTATATATAGTATGTAAGTTAGTTATAAGAAATACCTACCATCCCCATCCTTAAAATTTCCTTCGTTCCCGGCGATATGTGTTTACCTCCACGTGGTGTCGCTGGACGGTAAAACATATTGTTAGATTAACAATATGTTTTATTGACCGAAAACACGTTTCCTCTTTTTTTACATTAATCTCTTTTTATTACAGGTCTATTTAAACAACACATTAATCTCTTTTTTGTTACAGGTTAAACTACTTGGATTCGGCTACACACAGGAAATAATGTTATACTTTGTAAAATTGTATTCTATAAGTTTATTAAACTGTAAATTGGATAAAATAAATTATTAAAATTTTGCGTGCTTAATTTTTGTGTTACTACCTCTAAGTGTTTGGTTAAAGCATATATCTTGGGTAGCGAAAAAGGTTTTAAAAAATGGAGTTAAATATATACGAGCAAAGATTTTAAAGAGGTTTGAGAGCTTTAAAACGTAACTTGCAAGAAGTAGTCCTATTGCAAATCTGTTTGCAGATTCGGATTCTACGTAAAATTTTAGACTAACAAGATGTGATTGATTGATTGATTAACTTGGGAAGGGTGACTTAAAGCCACGCGCACTTAGGCCTCCTGGTGGGCCCATTGTGCTGCCTTCCTTGCCCTAGGTTGGTCCTTCATTGCTCAACCACCCGACCTTGCAGGTGAATTTGAGGATGTCGGACCAGGGGGTGTCTCGAATTCCGGCCTTCTCGGGCCAAAAGTCCCCAGCATGGATCCTCGAAGTCGGGCGAGTACCGGACAGGTGCACAGAATGTGTTCCGCCGTCTCATCCTCCTGTTGACAACCGCGACAGGTGGGGTTGTCTGACAGACCCATCCTGTGCAGGTGCTTCCTTAAAGTGCAATGCCCGGACAGAATACCTACTAGTAGCCGTAGTTTCTGTCTTGGCAAGCGTATGACAAATTTTTCTATTTTGGTCATGGGAGACCTTATAAACATTTTTGCCTGCCGGCAGCTTGATGTACAAGCCCACCTATCCTTGTGACGGCGGTGTATCGCATGACTAAAAAATTTATAAGAACGCTCAAAAGTCGCTACAGGTAAGAAATCTTAAAATTGGGGTAGCTCCCTTGGGGGTGATGATATCTGAAAAATTCCTAAAAATTCGGGTACCTGAGAAAAATCTAATATTAATTGATACCAAACAAGGTAGGTTTATCTCGAAAGATAAAAAATGGCTAGTCGAAGAAAACTATTTGGTCCAGAATGTTAGCGGTAAAAAAATCTTAAAAATAGGTTTATCTCGTGTGTGGAAATGAGGATGCTCATTTATCTCGAAAGATGAAAAATTTAAGATATATTTATCTCGAAAGATGAAAAATGGTTAGTCGAAGAAAACTTTTTGGTCCAGATGTGTGGGGAAATGAGGATGCTGGGGGAAATGAGGGTCTGATTTCCCTGATAATGTACTACTATGATAATTATTTTAAACAAATTTTTGGTTGTCCAATGGGCTCGAACCTAAGTCCAGTGATTTCTGAAATAGTAATGGATACTCTCCTCGAAACAATTATACCTAAGCTGTCCTTCAAACTACCATTTATTAGAAAGTTTGTAGATGACATAATTACAGCCATTCCCGAACAAAAGCTTAAGGAAACATTAGAAGTTTTAATGGGTATAATAAACACCTACAGTTTACAGCTGAAATGGAAACAAATAACAGTGTGCCATTTCTAGATACATTACTAATTCGAACACGAGAAAACAAAATCATACTAGACTGGTATCAAAAACCAACAAATTCGAATCGATATATTAACTTCTACTCTTATCAAAATTTTAGTACCAAGATAAATTTTATTATAGAAATGAAAATCGCATAAAAAGAATTTCCCATCCTTCATTATACAATAAGAATATTAAATTATTTTCTAAAATTTTAAAGAAAACGGTTATCCTTCAACTGTAATAAAACAACACTAAATAGCAGTACATTCTCCAATAAAAACAATAAAGACCTTATAAACAATTCGTATAAAACATTACCTTATATAGAACGCTTAACACCTAAATTGATACAAGTATTTAAAAAAGAAAACATAAAAATCGCGAAACAAAACTTAATCTCAATAAAAAAATTATTTTCTAAAATAAAAGATAAAACTCCCTGTTTAAATCAACGGAATACCATATACAAAATTAACTGCTCGGATTGTGATGCATCCTATATAGGTCAAACTGCTCAAAATTTAAAACAGCGAATAACGCAACACAAAAGCGATATTAAAATAAAACCTCAGGCATGTGCTTTGTCTACACATGTCTTAACGAAAGGTCATAATATGAATTTCAATGACGCTAAAATATTAGAAACCGAAAAAGTGACATCTAAACGCATTTTCAAAGAAATGTGTCACATATATAACTGTCCAAATAGTATAAATAAAAAAACAGATATCTCCAATCTAAGTTCGATATACACTTACTTGCTCAATTTCAAGTCACCCAAATAGCAAATATACACAAAATAATAAAATATATTATATAAAAAAAAAAGAAACTTAGGTTCTAATGAGAAAAATAATGTAGTTACACTCAATATACACACTTACACATACATACACGTAGCCACACACACATATACAACTTTACACAACAAAACAAAGCTTACCAGACACACACACATACATAACATACACAAATATACAATATACAGACACTGCACATAGACAAACACATTCACCTGCAAACCAGATATCATTTACTAGTACACCCCACTCATAATCATTTACCATAAAGCATATTCATAATTTATTTTTAGTTCCACTCTAGTTTAGTTTGCATGTTTATATACAAATGTTTTAATTTATATGTCAGAAACTGTCAATTTTGTAATTGTTCGAAATAGTTTTTTAAAAAATGTTTCCTGTTACACATGCCAGTAATTACACAATCTCAACTATTGTAAGTATAAATTCATTTGCAATAACTGTGTTTATACAACGTGTAATTTTTAGTAATCTGTGACCAAGAGTACAAATATACTCGAAAATTCAGATGGAATAAAAGGAGTACGCCCTTTATTATTTTTTTAAACAGGACCTATAACCCATAAAAGAAAAACTGAATATATATATATATATATATATATATATATATAATATATTGTTGTGATATGGGCTGTTTAAGATTTAAGCCTCACGTTGGGCGCCATTGCTATGAAATGCTCCTTACAAGCCCCACGAATGGGCGTTGATTAAAATTTCTATAAAATACCCCACGATTGGACGTACCATTAAAATTGCTTGAAATGGCCCCTACGTTGGCGTGCCCTTAATATTGCTATGAGATACCCTTTTAAGCTCCACGTTGGTGGATTATTGATATTGGTGATGAATATCAACCCCTTTTAAAATCCTATAATTTCTTGAATTGGTTTTCCACGGCTAGCTCACTGAATGCCCTACTTCACAACAATAAAGATTGTTTAACCCCTTTTTTTCTATCTGATGAAATAATTTAAATGAAGCAATCCAAAATTACACAGTATAATGATTAATAATATGTACAGTTTTATGTCAATTCAAAAGTAGCCCCTGAATAAATTATTCATATTCACTAAATTTAATTTCCTGAAAGCCAGCAAAATATCTTCTTAATTACTCTTAAGTATTTTTACAACGTTCAAAGATGCTTTCCCTATTTTCAAATTCCCAAATGACCTTTGTGTTGACTCATACAGATATATAATATTTAGCAAATATTAAAATTGAAACAGTCCTTAACTAATAAAAATTTTAAGATCTCTAATCTGCGTTTTCCTTGCTCGTCACTGGAATTGCCTCAGAGTATCTGTGGTTAGCACCCCTTGATTGTTACGGTTCGACTTGCTTCACTTGATTGGCCAGAATGATGTATTTATGGTTGCTTGTATTTTTCCCCTTGGTTTTCTGGAGTAACTTTGATTATCTTTACGTTTATTTTATATTTCCATGTAATAATGTATTATTTAAATATGCATTTAGAGTATTTATTCAGACGAACCCCTATTTCGGATCTTTATTCGAATACGTTTACTTGGATCTTTATTCGAATACTTTTCTTGGATCTTTATTCGAATACATTTTCTTGGATCTTTATTCGAAGCCCTAAATTTGTTAAATACTTAAAATAAAATACAATTAATAGTTTATCTTACGTTTACGCGTAAAACGGCCTATTCTTTGTTGCACATATTGGCACTTTCAATTTTTCACTTTTAATAAATTATTTATTTTCACTAATTGTTACTGGTACGTAATTATCACTTTAAATCGACGTGATTCGTGCCTTTGTTGAAGATATACCGTCTATTTTCGAGTTTCCTATCGTATTTATAAGCTCCACCTTCCAGCGCTCCAATTAGCGCGCATCGCGTGTTTATTGGTAAACGTTTGTAATTTCCGCCTATCTCTGTAGAACCTGGTATTCCTCAAATTCCCTGGTTTCAATTGTTGAACTTTCATTCAATCTCGCACGTCGACATTCAATATATCATAGAATCTTCTTAGAGTTTCCAAATATCCATTGCAATTTCGTCCCGTATTACATATTTGTATCGCTTATAGTCCAAAGCTTATCGTATAACAAACCGTCAGTTATTTATTGTTTGTTATTTGAAATATGTTCGATTTTCATGTAAATATAATATTCCTAGTCACGTATTCATTTTCTAATAATGACGTATTAGAATGCGTTTACTTATTCATGCGTTCACATTTTTGAGGATATTCTTAAATAGCTAGGATCCCAGGTTATTTATCTTTCCCGATAATGTGTTTATATTGATACAATTTGTTGCGTTTATAACCTTATCTTTTACTCGTTTCTATTTAATTCTGGACTTATAGATTTAACTTAAAACATATTATACGACGTATACATTCTTATTTTAGTTAAATATTATCTAATTATTGAAAATGAGCTTCTTTCTTATGCATGAAATTAAATATAGTTTTTATATAGTGTGCTCGCTATTGACCTTTTGTAAAATAGTCGATTTACTCCTATAATTTTGTGGAATTATTTATTTTTCTTAACGTTAAAATTATTTACATTTATTCCACAACCCCTATGACTTAATCTACCCTTAAACTACCCTCTTATCATAGCATATATATATATATATATATATATATATATATATATATATATATTTTGACATGATAAGGGGCCACGAGAGGTCATTGAAACTTTAATGTGTGAATTTTAGCAATGACCCTCCTAATGTGGAAGGTTTTCTAGATCGTAGGTAAACAATAACGTTTGTTTACAAATAAAGTTACTCTTGTATAGAATTAAACTAAAGTTACATACACTTATACGAACTTTAGAGTGCAGCCATTTTAGTGTTCAATAAAATTAATTTAAAACGTCACTTCTAATGACTGTCGCAGAAAATTTCAGCATCGATTAAGTTTAAATTGCGATAAGCATATCCGAGTGCCGTTTAGCTATCAAATAATCTCATTATCTGGATCCGGCTTGGTTCTGGTTTGACGTAAAATTTTCCTCTTGACGGTTTTAGACAGCATTATAATCAATATACATTATCAGTTTATTGTAAATTAAAAAAATAGCATATCGCATCCTGTGAAACCTGACCGCTTAATCGACATGGAAAACGTTTATATTAGATGATGTCTTAAGTTAATACAAAGCAAATGTAATTAATCTGAATGCTACAGTGATTTACTGGGCACTTTAGTAAAGTGAAATAAAACGATTTTATGATTGGGCATTTATCGGTGTGGTCTAAATATTAAAAATAGCTGTTATGATAATAGTATTTAATTTCGGAGGACTTTGTTGTGAAGATTTAGTAATAAACAAGTTGAAAATGCAAGGCATTGTCGCAACGAACTTCCAAATGTAGACTTACTTTAAAACAATTTAAAGAAATTAAAATTATTATGTTGTAATAATTATAAGTATTCAGATAAAATAAAAATTAATTCCGGGGGTCGGGTATCCGTGGTCAGATTTTGTGGGGTATCATATTTCGACTCAGCTATGTTAGGGGAGTCCAAATATGTATCGCACATTAATTTTGGACCTATTTGAAATTTTAATTTTCCCGACGGAATATCGCGGGGCACGGCGTCCCCGTGGCCCGATTTCAACTGACATCAAAACTTAAGCTCAGGGCACCGAGCTGAATCTATTGATGTATCACATTGATGTCCGACCATTAGAAAGGCCTCGGACGGACAGACGGACAGACAGACGGACGACAAATCGATTTCATAAACGAACGAAGTTCGTTGAAACGAAGTTCGTTGAAAATCTTGTTTATACACCTTTATTATGACTATCTGTCGATTTTGAATTCTATAAACTACACCCACAATTTTTAATTTTTGTATACGAGTATCTAAACCAAAACTTAAATATTGTAGAACCAGGAAATCAAACTCACGTGCCTTAATTTGTAATTTTGATTCAGAACCTTTGTAGACTTTCTCAAATAAACCTTAGTGCAATAAATTTTTCTGAAAAAATTATTTTAAATGTAGTATTTTCATTATTTGTTCACCCATTACGTTTGTTACAACTCTTCTTTATCAACGACAGCGTAACCCAAATTGGATAGGGTTAATGGGTAACTCTATTATTTTTAGATATACAAAAAAAAAACTGTTGCACGTTTACGGGCCACTGTTTTAAGATTTATACAACGGTAAAATAAAAAAAGAGCGATCGTGTTTGGATTTAGCCAAATATTGATATTTTAAAAAATTCTATTAATCCGTAAACTGCTTTGTTTGTAAATTTATCCAAAAATTGTGTTAAAGTCTTTTATATAATTTTTTACATAGATTACAGTGATGCACTTGAACGTTGAATATTCACAATAATTTTGAAATTATAATATAAACGTGTATTTGTTAAATGGAAACCGCAGTCAACTGCTACTTTTCTTAAAAACCCTTTTTGAAAACTTTTCAAAAATATATAGTTATTTTTTCAATTAGTCGATTTATTCCATTTTTTGTTATAATCAATTAATCAACTTATAATATTGTTTAGAATATTTTCTGAGCAAGCGCTGAAACTTTTTTTGTGTATCGATTATCGATTTAAATTCTTTTCTGTATCGTGATCCATTGAATGTGAAGGTGAGAATGGACAGGCTGAACTTTTAAAATGCACTTGGCTGCGAAGGGAGTAGTTCAAAAAATTCAGCTTGTTCATTCTCATGCGTATTTACTCAGAAATACGATATAAAAAGAACTAGAACAAAAAACCAAACAGAAAAAAGTTGTCGGCGAAGTTTACTTCTGCAGCTAAGTCAATATCGGTGTTAAGTAGTTGTTTATAGAATTGGTTGTGTACACGTGAAAGAATTAGAAAAAGTTGAAAAGAATATATGGTCAACATGTATTAAGTTAATTTATTTATTTTAATTATCATGGTAGATTTCTTTCCTACAAGAAACAACACTGAAGATGACTAGTTTATAGTCGAAAGCGCTCTATTTTACACTTAATACACGTTGACCATTATATTCTTTACAACTTTTTCTAATAAGTAGTTGGCCATAAAACAAAATGTATACACAATCGTTTACATAACAAACGTCACAAAGGATCTATCATAATTATCGCATAATCATTTAATTGTGTTCTTAATTTTCTAAGTAAAACGACCAGCTTTCTAAAAAAAACAATGTTTAGTAACTTGAAGAATACAGTATCATAACTGCATATCGCTGCTCCAGTAGAATACCGTCGTAACTGCAAATCAGTAAACTTTACAAGACACGTAAAAGTGTTTTTGACGAGTTGATTTCAAAGGGCTTAGGTTACTTATTGTTATGAAACTACGGTACGATTAGTTCAACAGCATGTCATAAAAATAATAATTGTGTCTGATTAAAACTAAAAGAGAAATTTGATGATGCGTCTTTTTTTAATTGAAAAAATTGTATAAATTAGGTAAATCTGTCTCTTTTGTTGGACCTTATTACCAAATACAAATGAATACACTTATTTAAATTTAAATTAAAAGTTGATATCAACAATAAAAATTTAGAGAAACTTACAATACATCATAAAAAATACACAAACTAATACAAGTACAATCTTAAACATCGTACGAATAATTTAAATCATTGATTTTATTTATTGCAAAATACTTTCGAAATAATTTCGGTAGAATGCTAGGATAAGACTAGCATTGAGTAAATTTTTTCTTATTTTCAGATAACTGGAATGGCTTATAATAAGCTTTTTGATAATTATAGCTCTTAGTCCTTTCTGGATCTTTTTTTTTGTCTAAATTCCACTCGATTTCGTGTTTGTTTGTAACTCATTTTCTACCGCAATTCTTCGTCGCTTTTTTGAATTGTAGGATTCTAACTTTATTAATAAAGTCATCTCCATCAGTATTTTATTAATGTTGTGATCCATATTATTTGATAATACTTTAATGTCCAGAAAACTTTCAAAACTCATATCCTTAACTTCAATTCTTTCTTTTTTTTCTTGGTCTTGCAAAAACCTGAAGTATTTTGTTAGGAATATTAATAGGTCCAGTTCCAGATTCTCTGATTAAAACTAAACGAGAAATTTGACGATACTCTTTATTTAATCGAAAAAATAATACAAATTAGGTAAATCTGTCTCTTTTGTTGAACCTTATTACCAAATACAAATGAATACATTTATTTAAATTTAAATTAAAAGTTGATATCAACAATGAAAATTTAGAGAAACTTACAATACATTATAAAAATACACAAACTAATAAAAGTACAATCTTAAACATCGTACAAAAATTTAAATCATTGATTTTATTTATTGTAAAATACTTTCGAAATAATTTCGGTAGAATGCTGGGATAAGACTAGCATTGAGTAAATTTTTTCTTATTTTCAGATAACTGGAATGGCTTATAATAGGCTTTTTAATAATTATATCTCTTAGTCCATTCTGGATCATCTTTTTCTTTGTTTGTTTGTAGCTCATCATCTACCGAAATTCTTCGTCTCTTTTTTTGAATTGTAGAGTACTAACTTCATTAATTTAAAGTCATTTCCATCGGTGTTTTTATTAATGTTGAGATCCATATTATTTGATAATACCTAAATGTCGAGGAAGCTTTCAAAACACGTTTACTTAACTTCAATTCTTTCCTTTTTTTTTGGCCCCGCGAAAAATGGAAGTATTTTGTTTGGGAATATAAATGGGTTCAGATTTCTTAAGCAGCATAATTTTTTTTCGATGATGCTGTGGATTACATTGATCTCATTCTGGGTATGTCCACATATCAAAAACGTATGTCATATTGAACCAATTTCAAAATGCCATACTGTATAGAGATAAGCTGCAATCAGGAACCTAAAAATAAACTGAATAATGATGAACAGGTTTAGTAATATTTTATTTAGTAATTTCATGGATATACCTGCTTTTTTTGCTAACCCATGCAATTATCCGGAAAAAGAACTATATCCATTCTTGACCAGCTTTTTGAAAGTCCTTCTAAATATAATAAAACTCATGTTTCAATGGAATGGTTTAGTTGTATAATTTGGTAATTTTGGTATCTTAAAAAAAGCAAGCACATACGGAAGTAGACGAAATAAATTCAGAATATGAGACTTAAAAAATTGTAGCTCAATGTAGAATTATAGCAATTTAATCTAGATTTATAGAAGAAAGCTAATGAAGGTCCTACCTGCATAGGCAGTACTGATTGTAAATCATAAACAACCAACACAATTTTGCCATTTTGAGTTCTACTTCTACTTTCGTATTTTTCTTTTTCTTCATGACTAAGATACTTTTCTTTAAATTATTCCTTATACTTTTTCCCAAATCCTTTTTCTCATGGTCTGGTACATTACTATAAGATTTACAAAAATCGCACTGATTTTTTTTGGTGTGAAGAATCCGTTATAGATTTCTGTGTTAAAGATATTTGCGTAATAATCGTAGATGACTGATGGTTGATTAGTTGCAGACCTTTTCTCGCAATAGTTTCTCTGCATTTCCGCAATTTTGAGCCCATTGTCTGTGAATTCTTTATTTGTATCCTTACGGACGTGGTGACTCTCAATACGCCGTATCAAATTGATTTGATCAAACACAGAATTCAACACCTCTTTGTCAATTTTCTTATGGTTTCCGTGTCTTTCTCTGCGATCATCTGTTATGATTTCCTTTTCGAATACTTTCGATTGAATGGCAGTCCTAATAATTTTTACTGATATTCTAAATGTGTTGATCAAGAATGTCGTACATACTCGGTTTTTTCCATTGTTATGAAGATAAAATGCACAATTTGATTTTCGTGACTGTGAAAAACGCACTCACTTATATTTAAGAATCAGTTGTTCGACACAAACCCAGAGAATCCTGATGGCGTTGAAAGTTTTATGAATCCTAGTAATCTTTAAACAGGCGGCTACACTCCGTAGAAATTTTGTGGAACAAAAAAGAATACATTTCTCTGTGCAAGCAGGTTTTATGCTTTTGGCTTTGATAATCTTCCCAGTTCTTGAAGTGTATCGTTGATCTGCATTTCTAAATTGCTCTATTTCCGCTTGTTTCCAATTGTTATATCTAACCCTTTTTCTCTTTTCTGTTTAGTGAGTTAGTAATTCTTTATTATTACTAGCATATTTACGAAATGTTCCGACGTTTCATTCAGAAGATGTACTGTTATTACCATCAGAGTTCTATTCATCACTCATTTCCACAGAAAAAGCTTACTCTTCTGAATCACAGTAATCCTTACAACACTGATTTATTTTCCTTAGTCTCATTTTTATGTTGCTTTCATTTGTAATCAGACAATGTTCGTTTACTTGGTTTGTAGAAAAAATTGGATGTTTCATCAACGGAAGAGCTCCGAGTTGTAGGCTTCAACGTGAAAGAGATTATTCTCGTAATTGTATCTTCTACCAATAGAATTCTACGTGTAAACAAGAGAAGAGTGGAAAGTACATTACTACTTCATTCGTCAGTAACAATTTCTGTGGATACGAATAATTTGTTGGGACCGAAGCATTTGACTGATGAGGTATAGAATTCTTTTTCAAATTATCTCTAGATAGTTCTCCATTTAGGGCATGTTTCACAAATTGTATTTGGGGGTATATTTTCTTTTGATGATAAATTAGGAGCTAAACAATCGTCGATGTTATTTGTTGTTAGAGTTTTAAGTAAACTTTGTATTTTATATGTTTGGGAACCGATGTCTCTGAAAATAAACTGAAAATATAGTTTTCTGTTTTAAATTTTATGACCTTAGAGCGCTTTAGAAAGTATAATGCAAACCACTTGCGTCAACTTGAAAAATAAATAATTTTTGTTGTAATATAAACGTTAAGTACAATTAATGGTAATTTTTAGGATAATATAAATGTAAGGCACAGTTAAGTCCATTAGTTCATGATAAAGCTTTAGAATAATATGAATAGATGTAAAATACAATTAAGTCTATGTTCCTTAGAATCAAATGATAACTGTTAAATTTAGACAACTAATAGGGAATATACTTTGTAAAACATAGACATAAAGTGTACTTAGGTCTTTGTTATTCCGAAAATAATAAATACAGGATCACGACTATAGGACTCTGTGGTGTAGTTGGTGTGTGTGTGACTACTATTTCCAAGATCCTGGGTTCAAATCCCGTCATAATCCGCTTGAAAAATGCTTGGCAAACATTTTCACAAAAATACCTCATTCGGATGAGATATAAAATATAGGTTCCATGTGTGAGTTCGTCACGCACGTTAAAGATCCCTACCGTTCATTTTACATTTCCAATGCTCCACCAGAAGGTACTACATTGGCCAGGAGGAGAGTTTTTTGTTGCCTGGAAATTTAGAATTTTGCCGAATCCTTGCCGTTCCAGGCAAGGTAGGGATCTTTAACGTGCGTGACAACACACACACGGGACCTCCATTTAACCTCTCATCCGAACGAGGGCGTAATTTTGTGAAAAATGCTCACCTGCCATTTTTCAAGCAGTCGGCTGTGTCGGGATTTGAACCCAGGACCTTGGGATCCGTAGTCTTAAGCTTACTACATTGATCCACGGCGACGCCTAAAGATCCCTACCGTGCTTGGAATAGCAAGAGTTCAGCAAAACTCAAAATTTACAGGTAAAAAGCTCGTCTACTGGCCAATGTAGTACTTTCGGGTGGAGCATTGGAAAATCAAATGTAGTGCATCAATTGAATTGCGTATCGCTTCAATGTTATTGTGCTATGTTTTATATATCTTTTCTTTTATAAAACCTCGCAAGAAATAGTTCAGTATTTACAAATCAAGTGATCTAGGCAGCCACAGAGCAGATTAAAGCGTATCCGTGTATTTATTTGAATATCCTCTATTCAAATAATTGCAAGTGACTCTGGTATTGTATGAGGGTACACCATTTTGTTGGAACAAGACTTTATGTCTATTTCCAGAGGAATGTCTACCAGTAATTCATGCAAATTTCTACCCAGAATTGAAATATATAGCGAGCAGCCGTATATTACCTTCAAAAATATGGTATCGAATTCTACTACTAACAATGTTGCAACCAACTAACATTCAAGTCAAAATGACCTTGTTGACAGCTCATAAATGTTTGGTGGGGGTTTACGTCAGGCCAGTGGCGGTTGTTATGACTATTGAATATACTAGCGCTGCTTACATTATTAAGTACCAATAGCATCTATTATTACGTTAACCCCGGGCGTAATTTTTAACCCCCCAAATGTAGTCGCAAATTATTACCTTCAACTGATACAAAAAAGCAACTAAAAAATAATTAAACAACTTACCTTCTTTAATAACTGTAACCAAGGCATCCTCCGCTCTTCGCTTCCAGCCGGACACCGGTAACGCCTTCAAAGCGTACCGGCTTTCGTGAAGCACCATTTGTTATGTTTGGAGACATTATTAAGGTAATTGGACAGGTCTGAGGAAATGCAAATGTATACTTCCTGTAATTAACGCGCACTTGCGTTTAATAAGACGACGTCCACGATAGTTAACGGTTAAGTCCTTGTATAAAACGCATTCTTCCGATGAACTCCTATTGTCCTCAACATAAAACGGCTTCTCATTGAATAAACGCGCTAACCACATATTCCCTTGTTATGGGAAAATTCGAGTTTAACCGAATACATATAATAAAATTTGGGTTATTTCCCTGCAATATGTGATAACGGGAAACCGCAATTTTAGTGTAATAACCTAATTTATATATACAATAATGATGGCGGGAAAATAAAGCTTTCTCTTTTGGATTATATCACTTATTCCTAATACTAAAATGAAAATTTTGTGCAGCTAAGGGGCGCAACAGCATGTGTTTCAAAATACAGTATAATGTTTTTAACAGTTTTGACTAAAGTGGTCATTTGTCGCCTTTAAATTTATTCAGTAACCTCTGGAATTAACTCAAGGTTTGCCTTAATCAGCTTTATATTTTCTTAAAAATAGGGTTTCTTTTAGAAATGTCAATAGTAGAAGTATAATAAGACTTGTTCCAGACAAGCGTTCATGCAGTTATTTGCGTATTAAATGCTGTTTTCGCTTCTGATGATTTTGTAGACGTTCTATGAGTAGATGTTGAACGGTGAGCGGGGTTTGATACATGCTGCATATAGGTCTATATTTTCTCTTATTAAGAACATAGATGTTATACTTGTATGTCCAATCCTTAATCTTGTAGGAACCACTTATTTTCTTTAACTAAGTTTTTAAATTTTAGGGCCTTTGCGGTGTTATTATATAAAAACTTACACATATAGTCAAATTCTGTTTACCATTTGGTAGATACAATTTTTGAGTTGTATTTGCATAGTTCTTCTGCAGTTGTAATGTTCACTTCTTATAAAAGATTGGCTACTATAGATGAGTCCGCTGTTTCGTTTCCTCGAATGCCAACATGACTGAGGTTTCGGACAAAAACAATCTCCTTCTGCAGTTCTTCTAGCCATTGTAAAAGTGTTGTATATTGCATTCAAGTGGATTGGTTACAAGAGGATTCCTGATTCCTGTAATTGCGCTTAGCGAACCAGTATATATTATGGCATTGATTCGACGAATCTTAAGACATACCAAATCGCATACAACTCAGTGGCATATACAATTGAAACTGGATGTAATTTCTACGAATAGCCGATTTCTGATGTAACAGTGGCACTACCAACTACTTGTTGAGATTTTGACCCATTGGTATAAATAATTGAAATAATTGTAGTATTCGGGTACTACCTTAGAATCTTTAAAATTCGGACTGAATGTAGGAATATACCATGCTCAGTTCTATCATTGCTATTGAGGTGTAGACGGTTTTTTGAATTTTATAGCGTCCATGGTGGATACTTCCGGTTAAGCTCGGTGTTTCGTGCCCCACAAATTGGGCGTCATAAATACTACGAAGATCTCTGGCCACTTAAGTAAAGCTCTGATTGAAAACGCTCACGTTGGACGCCATTAATACTGCGAAAATCTCCGGCCGCTTAGGGGAAGCTCCTATTAAAAACGCCCCACAACTTTGGCAGCCATTAATTACTGCAAGTTTGTACTGAATCTAAGCCCCACAATTAGGCTGAGGATGACCTACCTTTATGGACATCAAACTACTGCCAGCTTTTTGCTATAAATTCCCAAATCACAGCTTCATCAGAGAAGTTTGCCACAACTGCTCAGCTGCAATCTGAAATATACTACCGTACTAAAAGACAAACGCGTCTACAGTGACGATTTATTCATAACAACATACTACACCAAAAATCCTCATCAATCCTTCTCTCACACGTTGATTAAATTACAAACATCCACCTTTGAAATAATACATTTTCCAAAATTTTCTAATTAAATTTTTATCCAAAGATTTAATTTTATTTTAAAGTAACAGGTCTTTTTCATAGCCCTTACGTTACCCTAGCTTTAATAAGAGCTTATAGGAAAACCTATAAATACTTGTTCTATTTTTCGTACAACCAAATACCATAAGTCCCTTTTACCTTGTACATACACTAATATTACATACATTATTTGACACATAAAAAAATTCCCACATAAAAATATGGTCAAATAATAAATCATAAAAGTTCATTCAGTACCTCTTAGTCCATTAAATTTATAGAAATATACCCATAAGGCATAAAACGTCATTACACAAAAAATAAATCCACAAAACAATTTTACACAAAAATCTGTTACCTGGAATGCATCACCACATATGTATCCATAATCATACCATTGATGACTGTTGCCCTCATCTATGACTGCACGTTCTGGAACCTCCCCAAGTTGTATGATACCATTTAAGACTGCACGTCGCTACTCTATTTTTTCTATCACCACTTGACGGTACAGCCAGACTCAACCAACTCTGCTACTGGTCCAATTTACCAAGGATACACCACCAAATAGATCCATCAACAATCAGTGCTGCATTTTTGTGCATGCCCTGCACCAACAATCATATAAAAAGCAATTTGCACTTGCATAACATATGCATCGGAGTTTTAAGCTATCTTTCCATTAATTCGAATACTGTTAGTACAAATATTTTACACCAACTTGTGCATAACTTTTATTTCAAGTATTATTACCTGTTTACTACTATTCGCCGACGTGTCGATGAAAATCTAAAGAGAGAGAGAGAGAGAGAGAGAGACCTACTACCTCCTACTGGTGTTTATAAAGCCCATTCTTGCACCCCTTAAGCTTCAAATGGTTAACACATTTCTTAAAACCCCTCACAATAAAATACTCAACTGCCACACTAATTCCGAAAAATCAATGTTTAGCTTTCATTAATTCCCTATAAATGTCTACCCTAATATTCAACTGCCATCGAAATCTCAGAATTTTGACGTTATAAACAAACTCATTTCTACAAAGACACAAGTTTCGCGTTCTAACCGATATCAACATCGTCAAATCCAAACCACTCCTCTGCAACGTTTACAATAACATTCCTTCTACGGAACTATCTATCTACTTCCATCTAACACACACAATCTTCCATCTCTTATTTTCTTTGCAACTTGCCCTTGTCCTTGACGCAATTGCCCTCTTCAAGCAACCTTCCAAATAATCCTGCCTCATTTACACATATATTCTATCTGATACACCATATCTATTTATTTGTAGCAGCTTGTACTTGTACACTATTTCTTTTATTCCCCACTAAATATTACAATCTTCCAATGATGTTGATAGAACATGCGGCATCTCACTCGTACATATTAAATCTATTTTTTTCTTGTCTCCGTGCATATCCCCCAAGTATGCACGTTCTCTGTTGAAATAAGTAGAAATTTAACAACGGTTGAACATATTTACAACAATATTCAGAAATCCTTGACCAAACTACTTTCAAGCTCGTATACAAAATACCAAGAACGTGATGTTTTTCTGCCCCTCTGTAACCGTTAAGCTTGTTTAAAACACTTTTACGCTTGTTACAAACAATACTAGGAAAATATTTTCTTCTACCTTCCGTTATAATTAAGCTTTTGAAAGTTATACAAATGCAAATGTTTTATCAATTACACTTTATAAACAATGATTAAATATGTTTTTAATTTACCCTAAGCTATCCTTTAAAAGCTTGCAATATTTACATTATAGTACATAAAGCACAATTTACTCATTTAAAATTACTGAAAATTTTTTACTAAATTGTAAATTTCCAAGCTCGAGCTACGGGCATCATTTTAAATTTTCAATCAGTCGTAATTACATGTGACAACCTGTAATAAATTATACAATGACCTATCTAACCCCTTTTAACCTATAAATTTCATAATAATTATATATATATATATATATATCCCTGCTCCTCACGTTGCTTATGGGAACTGATAATTTGTCAAATACAAACCAATTTTGTTCAAACATATTTATGTCAAATTAGAAAGTGTATAAATTTGTCACGCAGAGTTTGAACCATGTTTGAACAAAATCGGTTCGTATTTAACAAATTACCAGTTCCCATAAGCAATGTGAGGAGCAGGGATAGCATAAATACCCTCAGGAGCCCAAGATGGCCAGTCAGTCTAGAGCTTCACCACTTTAACATTGTTAGTTGTTCAGCTAATTTTAGTTAGTTTAAATTGTGATTGTCAACTTAAAATATTTTTGATTTCAATACGTTACTGCATATAACATACCTGTTATTAAAATTCACATTGTAATTCTGTTTAAATAAAATTGGTAGAAAAGTTTTTTGAATGAAACCTTTTTAAAAAGCCGCTCCAAGAGGCCCAAAACCTATCTCGCGCTATTACATATACCTTAGTGTATGTCCTATCATTATCCGTCCGTTTGCTTTCTATTCTGGGCGAACCTATACATTTCCCTGAAACTCACAAAACCTACATCTATCGTTATCTAGATTTACGTCTGCCTCTACCCTCTTTTTTTCCAATCTGTGCTTGTAATAAATCCCACAATATTCTCTAATGCCTTAGAAGGTGTCTTATCCTTTTATTTCTTCTATTTTTTCTTTTCCGTAGATATCTAACTTCCCATACTATTACTAGAACCTCCTTGTTCTTAACTTTATCCTTCCATGCTATTATCAGCATACATCTGAAACACCCACATTCCAAAGGCTTCAACCTATTTTCTGTCTGCTTCTCCAACTGTCCCCATTACATAGCTGTACAGTGCTGTGCTCCACACATGTGCTTTCAACAACTTTTTCGTTGTTTTAATATTTGTCTTCGAACATAGCCGCAGCTCTTTCTTGTTAGATACATCGCGGCTCCTCTCCGATTGCTTTCTAAATATACACCTATTTCATTGATATTCAGTGGTACGCGAACGGGACGCCCGAGGTTCCGGATTCGAATCCCGACACGGTCTGCTTGAAAAATGTTAGGCGAACATTTTTCACAAAAATACACCCTCGTTCGGATGAGAGGTAAAATAGAGGTCCCGTGTGTGAGTGTTGTCACGCACGTTAAAGATCCCTACCTTGCTTGAAACAGCAAGGGTTCGGCAAAATTCAAGTTTTTCAGGTAAAAAACTCTCTTTCTGGCCAATGTAATACCTTTGGGTGGAGCATTGGAAAATCACATGTAAGGTACGCGAAGGGGGATAAACAACCTGATGGCTACCAAGATTCTCAACACGTTTGTCGAATATTGTTATTATTATTATTCTTATTATTAATAATATTTAAGCCGTTATTAATTTTTATTAGGCATTGAAACTGGATCGAACCTCCCACGAATATTTCATTCGACAATGGTTGGAAGTGAATTTGAAACGTTTGTTTTTCCCCAGCTCCATAGCATTTTGTAGTAATTTATCTTTGTTGTTATAATTATTATTGTTATTACTCACTAATGGTTTTCAATTAAATCCTTTCGTATACTCAACATTTGTTGAGAATATTGCAAAACCAACACCTGTAGTAGGTTACATTAATCTTCAGGTTTAAGCACAATTACTTCTTCATCATTAAGTTTTTCGTCTTGGAACTGGTTAGATGCGTACCTACATTAATTTATATCTAATCTAATTTACACATTTCTCTGAATTTCGCAGAGCCTACATCTTTCACTATCTGTGTGCGATAATCTAACCTAGGTCTACCTCACCTCTCCTTTTTCCTATTTCAGTTTCTAATATATCCCGCACTATTCACTCATGCCTTAGTACGTGACCTATCATCGTATCTCTCTTATTTTGTACTATTTCCCACATATTTCATTCTCCCCCTACCATTTCTAAAACCTTCTAGTTCTTAAGTTTGTCTGTCCATGATGTCTTCATCATACGTCTATAGCATCACATTTCAAAAGCTTCTATCTTTATCCTGTCCGTTTCTCCTACTGTTCAAGTTTTACAACTGTACAATGCTGTGCTTTCAGCATAATCTTTTCCTTGTTGCTTTGTTTCTTGTCTTTAAAAATGGTAGTTGCTTTTTATTGTTAAGTACAGCACCGACTTATGCTAATCTTCGTTATATATTTTTTACTATTTTCCGATCTTGCGTTATTTGGCTTCCCCGTAACCTCTGGTAAGCTCACGTTTCCAATTTCAATTGTGGTTTTTGACATATTTTACCCTTCATTACCTACTAGTACTTTGTTTTTTTTTAATTTTCATACCATTTCACACGGTTAGTACAATTTCCATTTTATAAAGAGCTTGGTAGATACTGATACCGCTATATCATTTACAAATCTAAGCATATCAGTGGTTTGTCCCTGCATGATCATTCCAAAGGTCTTTCTGTATTTCTGAGTATTCATTGCTTCTTCGTTATAGAAGTTAAAAATTAACGGGGATAGAGCACATCCCTGTCTCACCCCTTTCCTGATATATTTATTTCTCTACCTTCCTGCTCTAATTCTATTACAGCTGTTTGCTCTTTGTATAAGCTATGTACAAAGGAAAGCGACTAAGAAAATATAAAAACGAGCCTTATGGTTCGACTTAAACTTTCTACCAACTTTCAATGTGATCAGTACCATTTTAGAATTCCTAAAAAGAATTCCTATGATTATTATTTGAACTGTTTCGAAAAGCGTACTACAAATAAAATGCGAGTTTAGAAACAAAGTTTTAATTTATTTCGCTGAAGTTCAATTCGAAAGTACAAGGAAAACAAGTTTTGAAAATAAGTTTCTTTAATCGTATGCAAAACAAAGTTGGATTTGTCGCTTCTATTCCCTCTGTAAACCGTTTTCCATCCATAAAGTACTTAATATGAAAATAACTCTTTTCATATAAATGAAGTTTACACTATATGAAATTTAATATTAATATTATGCCGCAACTAAACATGCTGTATTTTAAATTCCATTTAAATTTGTAAGATACTCCAGAATTCAGCAGCTCCATAACGGAGAATTATTTCATTCGTAAAATTGGAAAATATTTGCAAGTTGATGAAAGTTTCGCAAGAATGTTTAAAGTTATTACATGTTTAACATTATAAGCTTTTGTATATCGTAAAGCAGAAAGTGGAATAATTTTAGAGGAAAGCATTTCTTTAGCGTAACAGTTTCTTTTAAGACTTGGATCTATAGCTTTAAATACTTTACGATTTGGTATCCCATTAATATGAAATTGTCCTTGGTATCTGCTAACTGCAGCAGCGCTATTTCTATATATCTCACCATCAAATGTAAACAAATTTGTAATGTTTCCCACGATAATAACAACTTTCATGTGTCTTTAAAATACCAATCTACTAGAACACAAACAGAACTAGTAACACTTATTAGTGATTTGCTGAGTGTTTAAACAACAACCCAGTAGACCAGTACAAATTTATAAATGGGCAATG
Organism: Platerodrilus igneus; assembly: GCA_036346225.1. Classification (NCBI taxonomy): domain Eukaryota; kingdom Metazoa; phylum Arthropoda; class Insecta; order Coleoptera; family Lycidae; genus Platerodrilus; species Platerodrilus igneus. The sequence goes on from JARFIW010000090.1 coordinate 65,968, forward strand.
ATATGCAATTGCCGAGGGCGGAAAATTTTAAGGGCTTCAAATGTTGAGGTGTATTAAGAAAATTTGGAATGCAATTTACATAGAATTCTGCTTTAAAGCAGAAATTTAAAGTTCCTACAATAAACAAGTTAAGATTAAGAACTAACGTACAGGATCTTGATAATTCTGTTACGGTAATCCGTGCGGACAAGAAAACAGTAAAGTACAGTAAGCAAAATAATAGTAAGACCACACCGAGTACCGTATCAAAACAGGGGGAATCCAAAGAAATAATGCAGTGCTAACTAAACGCCGTAAAGTGGTGTGGGTCACACAGAAAGAAAAAGGTAACCTCAAGAAATGCATTTTATTTACAAAACCTTAAAAAAACAACATTTTATAAAAAGAAAACCAACTCGCAAAAAAACATTTATTTAATACATCTTCAAGGATTTACACAGTACAATATCTACGCAAAACAACTAGTACACTCAACTACCTCAATTTAATTTTTAACCTAAAATAAAAATTAGCAGCAACAATAAGTGTTGTTTTCAGTCCTTGGTTGCCAATGCCTTTTCCTTTAAAAATTAATAAAACAAAAAAATTGGCACTTATATAGTTACAGCAATCTATATACAATCTATATACTAATAGAATGAATGGAAACAAAATTTTCTTTAAAAACCAAAGAAAACCAAAAAAACAAAAAAAAAGATTTTATCCGGCTCAAAGAACCAAAATATTAGACAATCAAAAAAAATTATTTGGAAAGGAAAAAGGTAGAGAAAGTAATTGTCGACAGCAAAGATGAAATAGCCTAACACCGCAAAAGTCGACGAAGGACGGATATTTCTAAGAAAGAAATAATAGCGTTTTCAACCTCAAGAAGTAGGTTTCTGCAAAAAAATAAAAGTAAGAAAAGTAAACGAGGAAGAAAACTAGCAGCAACCAAAACAAGACAGTATCGTGTAGTCTCAATTATGTATAGGAACAAACAGAGAGCCGTAATACACAAATATATAAGTGTGGTAATAGGAAATCGTCGTAGATGAATAACCCAAAAGAAGAAAAAGAAAGCACGCTAATAGACCGAGAAATCGACCAAGTAGTAAAATTTACAAAAAAAAAGAAAAGTCTAAAAAGCATTCACCACAGGAAGTGGATCGAAATTCAAACCAAGTCAGCACAAAAACCAAAAGAAAGTAAAACCAGCCACATAAAAAAGGAATGGAATGTGAAACGAAAGGAACGAGGATAGAAAAAGAAAAAAAAATTAAAATTGAGAACACTAAGCAACAACTACAAGAACCGAGAGAAAATACCTGAACAAAGCGAAGTCAGAATAAGAAATCTGGACATAGGGGATCGAGAATGTGTTTTACGACGTCTGCGTCGCCAGAAAGAAAGCAAAGCAATATTGGTGACATTAGGATCGTCAGGATGTGCGAGTTTTAAATCTTTAACATGACAAAATGCCGTTGACACCAGAAAAATCAGTGAGTTCATATGTCCAAGAGGAAAACAACTTTGGTGACAACAAAGAACTAAGAAACTTAGGAGCAAGTTTGGAGTTGAAAGGACGTGAAGCGTCGAAGAGGGCAAATTTACGGCATAAAACGGGATCACCGAGTTGATTGGAGATAGGAGGACGACGAAAATTATAACGATAATGGGTTTTCCGGTACGTAGCAGAAAGTTTTTAAGATGATGGGAACGGTTAGTTTTGAAATAATCATGGTCAGGAGAAGGATGTTAAGGGTCAGAAATGTACATGTCATTTATCTTGGACAATTGCCCGAAAAAATCGCCGGGGAGGATATGTTTACAAAACGAAAAAAGGAGTACAACAAATGATATCATGTTTGAAGGTACGGATGGCACAAGAAATTCTTGGAAGATTAACATTCCAATGGTGTTAGTCGTGAAGGACATAGGAAGCGATCAGTGTCTTAAGGACGCGGTTAATGCAATCTGCAGGATTAGCTTGAAGATGAAAACGGGCAGTAAAAAGGATTTTGGTGTGATAACGGGCACATGAGGAGGTGAGTTGGTGGTTACTGAATTGTGACCCGTTATCTGTGATTAGATATTGTGGAACACCAAAAAGTAAAAAGACTTGTTTTTTCAGAATTTTCACAACGGATTGTGCAGTGGCCTTACGCAAAGCAAAGAAACTAGGAAACCTCGTAAAGTAATCAGCCACTACACAGATATAGGAATATCTTTTAGTGGAACGCGGAAGAGAACCTATAATATCGCAGGATAGGAGTTCCAAAAGATAGGATGGTTTGGCTCTAGAAGCGAAGAAGCCAAGAGGAGATAATTGTTCAACCTTGTGAACAGCACAAACAAGACAACGTCGGATGCATCAAACGACGTCAGCTCGAAGACTAGGCTAAAAGTATTCTTGGAAGAGACCGGCAGATGTTTTGGTCACGCCACAATGACCGGAAGTGGGAGGATCGTGATGGAGAAAAGTCAGATGTTTACGCTGCTCGGAAGATACGATGATTTTCCAATCGTCCTGAGAATTGGCAACGTTCGAAGATTTGTGGCGACGGAAAAGGATATTGTCCACTACGAACCAGAAAGGATAACGGCGAGGAGAATTTGGAACTTTCTGGAGCATGGAGTTGTCCAAGGGATCACGAAAATTCAGGACACCCGGTGCCGATTTCCAAAAATCGATCCCAGGCACAAGCGGGTGAAAAATTTCGGGAATCACTAGAACATCTAGGGTAATGATAGAATTTTGGGGAGTGATGGGAAGGAAAACCGAACCCAAAATGGCACATTTCGAATTATTGGCTCGGGTACAGAAAAAAGACGAGACGATAATGAGGGATTGGTTAAGTGAACATAAACGGTGCCAACCGGGGCCACCAAGGATAGTACGTACTGGTAGCACCAAAGTGTAGGAGACAAGTGAACGTAATACAAAAAATTTGGACAGACAGATACGGGCGCACGTCGCCCCGCACACTAGTACACATAAAACTTAACGGAACACGAGTTTAGTCGTCAAGACCGGAGAAAGAAGAATCCGAGGCCAAGAAAAGATTAGGGTTTTTGTCTCGGTGCAAGGACCCCACCGAAAGATTAAAGGAGCGCCACATCGATCAGGACAGTTGGGGCGAGTCACGCCCTTACGACCACAACCGTAACAATGCAATACCAGAGGGCGCGTGCAATGGGTAGAAACATGTCCGGGTTGGTCGCAATTAAAACAAATTACTGTTCTCGTAGTAGCCGATGTAGAAGTAGGAGTGACAACGAAAGACAAGTTGAGCCTAGTAGTGGTAGTTGTCGAGTAGTACCAGACCGATCTAAAAAGCTAGTACTGGTTTTAGCGAGGTTGGTAGCTTCAAAAGCAAACTCCGATTTCATATACGAACGTTCGTCTGGAATAAGGGGTACATAAATCTCCACCCGAAATTTTGTTCGTTCTAATTGTAGACACTCGGTCTTTAGTTCTCGCAGCGAAAATACAGGACGTAGTTGCGTCAGTTAGAACAAAGCAACATCCAGTTGCACATCGTCAGATATACTACCATGCCGTCGAAAGATTGCAGTCATACACTATAAATATTCAACAATACCCTCCGAAGGATTTTGCATTCGTTTTAAAATGTTGTTAAATAGCCTAAGTTTGTAGTCGGGAGGCTCGAAGTGTTAAACCAATAAGGTGGCCAATGATTGCCAATCGTAAAATCGATAACGGTTACCGCGAAACCAGTGTAAGGCTTCTGAGTCGAATAAATCCACTACGGACTCGAATTATTCTAATTCGAACACATGTCGTATTCGTGTGAGTTTGTCAAGCCGTTATAGAAACGTATGAACAAAAATAGTATTAAGGATGCAAGAAGATTTGAGGTTCCACTTCGTAAGTGGCGAGCCGTAAGTGGGGGTAGAAAGTAGAGTAGGAGTAAGCCTAGGGATCGCACTAGAGGCTTGTTCCGGTTCTCCGTCTGACTCCGACCCAGACACTAATAAAGGAGGTTTGTCGGGATCCTCTACAGTAACCGGAGTAGCGCTAGTAATAGTAACTGGGGTACTAGGCAGAACAGTAGTTTGACGAAATTTCTTAATTTTTTCCTCATATACACTATGAAGATTGTTTAGGGTAAGTAGCAATTGACGCTGGGTTTTTTGTTCATCCCCTGTTGCAATTATGTTAGTACAACGTCTTTCAATATGAACACACAAGGAGCTAACTCGTTTAAAGACCCCAGATACATGGCTCCCGTCAAAAGTCATAAGTGTACCTTGTAGTTCTTGAATCGCGACTTCAATAATTTCACACTCTAACCAGAAATCCGCTTTTACTGAAATGGGAGTAAGCTTGTTCACACGTTCTAGACGGAAAGTACTTTGTACGGATCCTCGTAATTCATCCGAATCAAAATTCCGAGAATCCAACTCTTATTGTAATGCATTTTTTCACAAACGGTTGATGTCCACGCGCCAAAGTGACATCGTCTACCAAAATAAATCCGAAATAAAAGCGATAGCTACTAAACCCACACTAATAAGAATTAAATAAAGCAACAAACAAAAAAACGTTGGAGATAACAGAAACGATTTAAATCCACAAAACAAGAAAAATTATAACCAAGGAATTAAGTTTCCAGAAAGTACTTGTAGTACAGAAATAAAGTGACAAAATTTTTATAAACACGGACATGGCGCCAGCGTTTTCAGAAGTCTGCAATTATAGGTGAAAACACAAGTCCGATATTCTGCCAAAAAAAAAACATGAGTTTCTCTATAGCGAGGAAAAGGCAAAAATATTTTCGAACTAAATGCTCGATTGAAAATAAACGAAAATTAAACGGTTTGCCGATGATAATATCAGTGCGAAGCGTATTCTATTCAATCAAAATTAATCGAAGCCGAAAGTTACGTAAGAAAGAAAAAAAAGGGGCGTATAAGTTCAATAATGTTAGATAAGAAAATTGCGACGAAACATCAAGTAAAAGTAATCTAGGCGAAACATTTAAGTAAGAAAATCGGCGTTTAAGAGGTTCGTAATCAAATCAAGGGTTAAAAAATCACTATGGAAAATCGAGGCCACACGTTGGGTTTGCCAAAAGTTTTATGTTACGTTGAAAAGAAGGGAAACGTATATAAAAAAAGCAGTAACTGGAATCTAGATAAACGGGGTTAGCTACAGCGGACAATGGGTGAGTCAGGGTGTGCCAAGTTTTTTAAGAAAAAGCAGGTAGAAATTTTGCGCGACTTAAATCCTTCCGTCTAAAAGACCTCCCTTGACTGGACTATACGAGGTGGTTGTATACTGAACAACAGATGCATTTATTTTTTTCTAAAAAATGTTTAGCTCTCTATAGTAATCACTTAAATTCCTTTCAGCTAAACGATTTTCATAGCAAATGATAAATTTGCTTAGGAAAATAGTGTATAAAAGCACAACGCCCATACAGATTAGTCGATTGTATTGAGTTCTTAGCCTACCACCCTACGCAGAATAATAACCTTTGATGTAGTTCAAAGCATTGTAAATTATCTTAGAGGATTGTTATTGCGGTTTGAAAGCTCAAATTGCGTTAGAATAGCTGTGAGAAGATTTGATAAAAGACGTACAATTTTAATCAAGTAACTAGTAACCACACTATTCAGTAAATTCTCCATTGCGACCAAACCATTAAAGTATTGATTACAAATGTTACCTAACCTATGTATTCCAATTATAGTTCTGTAACAATCACATTCCGAAACATAACTCTGAAACATCAGAATCCGAATGCCGTATTTCCATTTTACTTTTCATTAAACTATACACTCGATTTAATGCCAATTTGAAATTGTTAGAAAATTACTTTTTCCTGTCACCAACATGTGAGGCTAACCTTTGTTATATTAACTGTAGCTTGCGGAACAAGCCGATTTTCTGACCAGTTAGGTAAATTTTTTCCTTACTAGTCGTAAACCTTAACATTGAACGCTCACTTAATATTGCCACTATTACTAAATTCTACAGATTTCAAAATATTATTCTTTATTAAAGTTGTCACTTAAACTAGATGGCCTTTCTTCATTGAAACACGTGCACAATTGTTGAAAAACTCGAATTTTTTCACCTTCAAGTCTACAATGTAATCCTGGGCAACGGTGAAACTTTTATATCTACCATGTCTTTTCAGTTGCAATAAATTGCCTTCACTTTCAAAAACAAAAGTCGCTGAAGTACGACGCGACGTAGGAAGTGACCCGTGTACAATTGAGGTTCTTGCAGGTTTAAAAATTCAACTACTCGCTTGGGTGCATTATAAAATGTATAAGTGGTTACTGCCTGCATAGTGCACTAGTCATTTTGGTAGCTTAATAAAACCCAATGGTTTTCACATATTTGGGTCATAATTCTAAGTCAGTCCTTTAGAAATTCAGAAGTTTAAGAGGAGTGTCTGCTATTCTGAATGCTCTTGTTGGGTGCGTTTTGTATCTCCTGTATTACGAATAATAATGTGTCCCTATCTTGGAAATTATTCACAGTTAATTTGATTAAATCAGCTGCTCTACAAGCACTATAAATGCCGATAATCATTGCAACCCATATTCAAACACACCAAAGGGCAGGGTTTTGATAGCAAAAATTTCCTACTACAAATAAGAAGATGCGCTTCAGGATTTGCTGTGACTATTTGAATCAAAGACATAACTAATTTCAAACGATGAGAAATCTATTTACAGGTTACTTTTCACTACGCTAATGCCAGATTTTTTTTGTTTGACCCTATTCGTATGTTACTTGGGTAACGGGTTTGTAGTAAAATATATATATATATATATATATATATATATATATTACTGTGTACGGGTAAGCGTAAACATGTGTAAATAGGACATGCATTTATTTATTTGGGGACCCGGTATGTAAAAATCAATTATTTATTTATTAAGCTTCAGTATAGTTAGATTGGAATAAAATTGCATGTTATAATGTAGGTTTAATTTGTATACGTTAATTTAAGCAACGTACATTTATTTGGTATCATAAATTAAAGCATTCGTAGAGAGCTACAAGGTTTAAAATTGCAAACAAGTTAAAACATTCAAGGATTTCAAGGAACGAAAGCTTGGGGTAAATAAATAATTCTGCTAAAGCTAGAATACGTTGAGAAAACAATTCGAAGTATTGTGGTAACGGAAAGATACAAGGTTAACCATAACAGACGACAATTTCAAAAACAGATCGACAAAATTAGCCGACAGAGAATTTTTAGGACGTAGCAGAGTAAGATGGAAAAAAACAGGTTGGTAAATGACAAACATTTTCAAGCGCGTGTCAGACGAGTATATTTTAATAACCAATAAATGGGACAAAGATACAACATGTTTGTGGACAGTATCGATTTTTTAGGGCGCACGTATATGAAGGGAGAATTAACAGCTAACAACATGGCAATAATGGGACAATAAGAAAGACATGAGTATGTTTTGTCAAAAGAGTGGAAATAACGTCGACAATTTAGGTAGGAAATTAAGACAAAGATAGGACAGGTAGTCATAAAAGCATGACTGCGATAACACTATAGACGCGCACACAAGAGGCGTGATTGGATTTATTTGGGGGTAATAGCAGACTACAGATTTCAAAGAAATTTAAACGGTAGGAAGTTTTACGAAGCTTTTCGTGGTAAAACAATGTTGGAGTGGATGAATTGTGAGTTTTAAAAGTGCGTTGAGTATTTGTACGGCTTGAACTTGTGGAATTGTTGTAGCAGTAGACAACAGTTCATAGAATGTATAGTGAAAATACGGGCAACGTAAGTGGGGCTAAGAATATATAAGCACTGCTGGAGATAGGTTCGCTATTTTATTTTTCGCTTATTTTTCTGATTTCTCGATTATAATTTGAATCACATCCTAGCTTTAATACCGCGTGACAGTGCAGTCCGCCGGAAAATTTTACAACTGTTTTATTAATGCACAATTGGGTGCAAAGTAGTTAAACGAGCTGAACTGAAATAAATAATTATAATAATTAAAGCAGGATGCTACGTAAGTATAAGAATTATTTACATTTTGAACGAGGGTGCTGGTGGCAGATTAAGTAGAAGAAGAGGTGTGGTTTGGTTGTTGTTCGTGCAGTCTGGTGGAAGAAGTCTTCAGATTGTTAATGATTTGGAAAAAGTGTATGAGATGGAATTGCTGACCAACTTGGAAAGCAGCAAGATGGAGTAATCCAGGGACGCGCAGTCTGGTGGAAAGTCATCTACAGAGATGGTGATCTGGAAGAACACACTCCAGGAAACGCTATTTTTTTTATTGAAACTGTTGTGCTGGTGCTTAGTTATTTTAAACTTTGCGTGATTTGGGTTTTATGTAGTGAAAATTTTTATTAACTAAAATTTAATGTCATGGACATATCTTTCTTGTTGGATACATCGCGGCTTCTCTCCGATTGCTTTCTAAATATACACCTATTTCATCGATATTCAGTGGTACGCGAAGGGGACGCCCAAGGTCCCGGGTTCGAATCCCGACACGGTCCGCTTGAAAAATGTTAGGCGAACATATGGAGCATTGAAAAATCACATGTAAGGTACGCGAAGGAGGATAAACAACCTGATGCCTACCAAGATTCCCAACACTTAGACGTTTGTCGAATATTGTTATTATTATTATTATTCTTATTATTATTAATATTTAAGCCGTTATTAATATTTATTAGGCGTTGAAACTGGATCAAACCTCCCACGAATATTTCATTCGCCAATGGTTGAAAGTGAATTTGAAACGTTTGTTTTTCTCCAGCTCCATAGCATTTTGTAGTTATTTATCTTTGTTGTTATAATTATTATTGTTATTACTCACTAATAGTTTTCAATTTAATCCTTTCGTATACTCAACATTTGTTGAGAATATTGCAAAACCAACACCTGTAGTAGGTTACATTAATCTTCAGGTTTAGGCACAATTACTTCTTCATCATTAAGTTTTTCGTCTTGGAACTGGTTGGATGCGTACCTACATTAATTTATATCTAATCTAATCTACACATTTCTCTGAATTTCGCAGAGCCTACATCTTTCACTATCTGTGTGCGATAATCTAACCTAGGACTACCTCTACTTCTTCTTTTTCCTATTTCTGTTTCTAATATATCCCGCACTATTCACTCATGCCTTAGTATGTGACCTATCATCCTATCTCTCCTATTTTGTACTATTTCCCACATATTTCATTCTCCCCCTACCATTTCTAAAACCTTCTAGTTCTTAACTTTGTCTGTCCATGATGTCTTCATCATACGTCTATAGCATCACATTTCAAAAGCTTCTTCTTTTTCTTGTCCGTTTCTCCTACTGTTCAAGTTTTACAACTGTACAATGCTGTGCTTTCAGCATAATATTTTCCTTGTTGCTTTGTTTCTTGTCTTTAAAAATGGTAGTTGCTTTTTATTGTTAAGTACAGCACCGACTTATGCTAATCTTCGTTATATATTTTTTACTATTTTCCGATCTTGCGTTATTTGGCTTCCCCGTAACCTCTGGTAAGCTCACGTTTCCAATTTCTATTGTGGTTTTGACATATTTTACCGTTCATTACCTACTAGTACTTTGTTTTTTTAAATTTTCATACCATTTCACACGGTTAGTACCATTTCCATTTTATAAAGAGCTTGGTAGATACTGATACCGCTACATCATTTACAAATCTAAGCATATCAGTCGTTTGTACCTGCATGATCATTTCAAAGGTCTTTCTGTATTTCTGAGTATTCATTGCTTCTTCGTTATAGAAGTTAAAATTAACGGGATAGAGCACATCCCTGTCTCACCTCTTTCCTAATATATTTACTTCTCTACCTTCTTGCTCTAATTCTATTACAGCTGTTTGCTCTTTGTATAAGCTATGTACAAAGGAAAGCGACTAAAAAATATAAAAACGAGCCTTATGGATCGACTTAAACTTTCTACCAACTTTCAATGTGATCAGTACCATTTTAGAATTCCTAAAAAAAATTCCTATGATTATTATTTGAACTGTTTCGAAAAGCGTACTACAAATAAAATGCGAGTTTAGAAACAAACTTTTAATTTATTTCGCTGAAGTTCAATTCGAAAGTACAAGGAAAACAAGTTTTGAAAATAAGTTTCTTTAATCGTATGCAAAACAAAGTTGGATTTGTCGCTTTTATCCCTCTGTAAACCGTTTTCCATCCATAAAGTACTTAATATGAAAATAACTCTTTTCATATAAATGAAGTTTACACTATATGAAATTTAATATTAATATTATGCCGCAACTAACCATGTTGTATTTTAAATTCCATTTAAATTTGTAAGATACTCCAGAATTCAGCAGCGCCATAACGGAGAATTATTCCATTCGTAAAATTGGAAAATATTTGCAAGTTGATGAAAGTTTCGCAAGAATGTCTAAAGTTATTACATGTTTAACATTATAAGCTTTTGTATATCGTAAAGCAGAAAGTGGAATAATTTTAGAGGAAAGCATTTCTTTAGCGTAATAGTTTCTTTTAAGACTTGCTTCTATAGCTTTAAATACTTTACGATTTGGTATCCTAATAATAGGAAATTGTTCTTGGTATCTACTAACTGCAGCAGTGCTATTTCTATGTACCTCACCATCAAATAACAGGATATCTGTTTTTTCTGTAAATGTAATCAAGTTTGTAATGCTTCCCTTGATAATTACAACTTTCATGTGTCTTTAAAGTACCAATCTACTAGAACCCGAACAGAACTAGTAACACTTATTAGTGATTTGCAGAGTGTTTAAACAACAACCCAGTAGACCAGTACAAATTTATAAATGGGCAATGATATGCAATTGCCGAAGGCGGAAAATTTTAAGGGCTTCAAATGTTGAGGTGTATTAAGAAAATTTGGAATGCAATTTACAAAGAATTCTGCTTTAAAGCAGAAATTTAAAGTTCCTACAATAAATAAGTTAAGATTAAGAACTAACGTACAGGATCTTGATAATTCTGTTACGGTAATCCGTGCGGACAAGAAAACAGTAAAGTACAGTAAGCAAAATAATAGTAAGACCACACCGAGTACCGTATCAAAACAGGGGGAATCCAAAGAAATAATGCAGTGCTAACTAAACGCCGTAAAGTGGTGTGGGTCACACAGAAAGAAAAAGGTAACCTCAAGAAATGCATTTTATTTACAAAACCTTAAAAAACAACATTTTATAAAAGGAAAAACAACTCGCAAAAAAATATTTATTTAATACATCTTCAAGGATTTACGCAGTACAATATCTACGCAAAACAACTAGTACACTCAACTACCTCAATTTAATTTTTAACCTAAAATAAAAATTAGCAGCAACAATAAGTGTTCTTTTCAGTCGCTTGGTTGCCAATGCCTTTTTCTTTAAAAATTAATAAAATAAAAAAATTGTTACTTACATAGTTACAGCAATCTATTTACAATCTATATATTAATAGAATGAATAGAAAGAAAAATTTCTTTAAAAACCAAAGAAAACCAAAAAAAACAAAAAAAAAGATTTTATCCGGCTCGAAGGACCAAAATATCAGACAATTAAAAAAAAATTATTTGCAAAGGAAGAAGGTAGAGGAAGTAATTGTCGACAGCAAAGATGAAATAGCCTAACACCGCAAAAGTCGACGAAGGACGGATATTTCTAAGAAAGAAATAATAGCGTTTTCAACCTCAAGAAGTAGGTTTCTGCAAAAAAATAAAAGTAAGAAAAGTAAACGAGGAAGAAAACTAGCAGCAACCAAAACAAGACAGTATCGTGTAGCCTCAAGTATGTACGGAACAAACAGAGAGCGGGAGTACACAAATATATAAGTATTTCACGCTATGGTAATAGGAAATCGTCGTAGACGAATAACCCAAAAGAAGAAAAAAGAAAGCACGCTAATAGACCGAGAAATCGACTAAGTCGTAATTTACAAAAAAAAGAAAAAAAAGTCTAAAAAGCATCCACAGGAAGTGGATCGAAATTTAAACCAAGTCAGAACAAAGACCAAAAGAAAGTAAGACCAGCCACAGGAAAAAGAAAAGGAATGTGAAACGAAAGCAACGAGGATAGAAAAAGGAAAAGAAAATCAAAATTGAGAACACTAGGCAACAACTACAAGAACCGAGAGAAAATACCTGAACAAAGCGAAATCAGAATAAGAAATCTGGACATAGGGGATCAAGAATGTGTTTACGACGTCTGCGTCGCCAGAAAGAAAGCAAAGCAATATTGGGGAAATTAGGATCGTCAGGATGTGCGGGTTTTGAATCTTTAACATGACAAATGCCGTTGACACCAGAAAAATCAGTGAGTTCATATGTCCAAGAAGAAAACAACTTTAATGACAATAAAGGACTAAGAAATTTAGGATCAAGTTTGGAGTTGAATGGACCTAAAGCGTCGAAGAGGGCAAATTTACGGTATCAAACGGGATCACCGAGTTGATTGGAGATAGGAGGACGACGAAAATTATAACGATAATTGGTTTCCGGTACGTAGCAGAAAGTTTTTAAGATGATGGGAACGGTTAGTTTTGATATGATCATGGTCAGGAGAAGGATGTTAAGGGTCAGAAATGTACATGTCATTTATCTCGGACAATTGCCCGAAATAATCGCCGGGGAGGATATGTTTACAAAACGAAAAAAAGAGTACAACACATGATATTACGTTTGGAGGTACGGATGGCACAATAAATTTTTGGAAGATTAACATTCCAATGGTGTTGGTCTTAAAGGACATAGGAAGCGATCATAGTCTTAAGGACGCGGTTAATGCGAACTGCAGGATTAGCTTGAAGATGGTAACGGGCAGCAAAAAGGATTTTGGTGTGATAACGGGCACATGAGGAGGTGAGTTGATGGTTACTGAATTGTGACCCGTTATCTGTGATTAGATATTGTGGAACACCAAAAAGTAAAACGATTTGTTCTTTCAGAATTTTCACAACGGATTGTGCAGTGGCCTTACGCAAAGCAAAGAAACTAGGAAACCTCGTAAAGTAATCAGCCACTACACAGATATAAGAATATCCTTTAGTGCAACGCGGAAGAAGACCTATAATATCGCAGGATAGGAGTTCCAAGAGATAGGATGGTTTGGCTCTAGAAGCGAAGAAGCCAAGGGGAGATAATTGTTCAACCTTGTGCGCAGCACAAACAAGACAACGTCGGATGCAACAAACGACGTCAGCTCGAAGACTAGGCTAAAAGTATTTTTGGAAGAGACCGGCAGACGTTTTGGTCACGCCACAATGACCGGAAGTGGGAGGATCGTGATGGAGAAAAGTCAGATGTTTACGCTGCTCGGAAGATACGATGATTTTCCAATCGTCCTGAGAATTGGCAACGTTCGAAGATTTGTGGCGACGGAAAAGGATATTGTCCACTACGAACCAGAAAGGATAACGGCGAGGAGAATTTGGAACTTTCTGGAGCATGGAGTTGTTCAAGGGATCACGAAAATTCAGGACACCCGGTGCCGATTTCCAAAAATCGATCCCAGGCACAAGCGGGTGAAAAATTTCGGGAATTACTAGAACATCTAGGGTAATGATAGAATTTTGGAGAGTGATGTGAAGGAAAACCGAACCCAAAATGGCACATTTCGAATTATTGGCTCAGATACAGAAAAAAGACGAGACGATAATGAGGGATTGGTTAAGTGAACATAAACGGTGCCAACCGGGGCCACCAAGGATGGTACGTACTGGTAGCACCAAAGTGTAGGAGACAAGTGAACGTAATACAAAAAATTTGGACAGACAGATACGGGCGCACGTCGCCCCGCACACTAGTACACATAAAACTTAACGAAACACGAGTTTAGTCGTCAAGACCGGAGAAAGAAGAATCCGAGGCCAGGAAAAGATTAGGGTTTTTGTCTCGGTGCAAGGACCCCACCGAAAGATTAAAGGAGCGCCACATCGATCAGGACAGTTGGGGCGAGTCACGCCCTTACGACCACAACCGTAACAATGCAATACCAGAGGGCGCGTGCAATGGGTAGGAACATGTCCGGGTTGGTCGCAATTAAAACAAATTACTGTTCTCGTAGTAGCCGATGTAGAAGTAGGAGTGACAACGAAAGACAAGTTGAGCCTAGTAGTGGTAGTTGTCGAGTAGTACCAGACCGATCTAAAAGCTAGTACTGGTTTTAGCGAGGTTGGTAGCTTCAAAAGCAAACTCCGATTTCATATACGAACGTTCGTCTGGAATAAGGGTACATAAATCTCCACCCGAAATTTTGTTCGTTCTAATTGTAGACACTCGGTCTTTAGTTCTCGCAGCGAAAATACAGGACGTAGTTGCGTCAGTTAGAACAAAGCAACATCCAGTTGCACATCGTCAGATATACTACCATGCCGTCGAAAGATTGCAGTCATGCACTATAAATATTCAACAATACCCTCCGAAGGATTTTGCATTCGTTTTAAAATGTTGTTAAAAAGCCTAAGTTTGTAGTCGGGAGGCTCGAAGTGTTAAACCAATAAGGTGGCCAATGATTGCCAATCGTAAAATCGATAACGGTTACCGCGAAACCAGAGTAAGGCTTCTGAGTCGAATAAATCCACTACGGACTCGAATTATTCTAATTCGAACACATGTCGTATTCGTGTGAGTTTGTCAAGCCGTTATAGAAACGTATGAACAAAAATAGTATTAAGGATGCAAGAAGATTTGAGGTTCCACTTCGTAAGTGGCGAGCCGTAAGTGGGGGTAGAAAGTAGAGTAGGAGTAAGCCTAGGGATCGCACTAGAGGCTTGTTCCGGTTCTCCGTCTGACTCCGACCCAGAGACTAATAAAGAAGGTTTGTTGGGATCCCCTTTAGTAACCGGAGAAGCGCTAGACGTAGTAACTGGGATACCAGGCAGAACACTAGTTTGACGAAATTTCTTAATTTTTTGCTCATATGTACTATGAAGATTGTTTTACGTAAGTAGCAATTGACGCTGGGTTTTGTTCATCCTCTTGTCAATTATGTTAGTGCAGGGTCTTTCAATATGAACCTACAATGAGCAAACTCGTTTAAAACCGCAGGTACATGGTCTCCGTTAAAAGTCATAAGTATACCTTGTAGTTCTTGAATCAGGGTTTCAATAATTCCACACTCTAACCTAAAATCCGCTTTTACTGAAATGAGAGTAAGCTTGTTTCCACGTTCCAGACTGAAAGCACTTTGTACCGATCTTTGTAATTCAACTCATTAGCTTCCGAATCAAAACACCGAGAATCCAACTCGTATTGTAATTCACTTTTTCGTAAGCGGTTGATGTGAACGCGCCAACGTGCCATCATCTACCAAAATAAATCCGAAATAAAAGCGACAGCTACTAAACCCACACTAATAAGAATTAAATAAAGCAACAAACAAAAAAACGTTGGAGATAACAGAAACGATTTAAATCCGCAAAACAACAAAATATATAACTAAGGAATTAATTCCAGAACATACTTGTGGTATAGAAATAAAGTAACAAAATGTTTACAAACACGAACAGGGCAACGGCGTTTACAGAAGTCTTCAATTATCGGTGAAACACAAGACCGATAATCTGCCTAAAAAAAACATGAGTTTCTATAGCGAGGAAAAGGCAAAAATATTTTCGAACTAAATGCTCGATTGAAAATAAACGAAAATTAAACGGTTTGCCGATGATAATATCAGTGCGAAGCGTATTCTATTCAATCAAAATTAATCGAAGCCGAAAGTTACGTAAGAAAGAAAAAAAAGGGGCGTATAAGTTCAATAATGTTAGATAAGAAAATTGCGACGAAACATCAAGTAAAAGAAATCTAGGCGAAACAGTTAAGTAAGAAAATCGGCGTTTAAGAGGTTCGTAATCAAATCAAGGGTTAAAAAATCACTATGGAAAATCGAGGCCACACGTTGGGTTTGCCAAAAGTTTTATGTTACGTTGAAAAGAAGGGAAACGTATATAAAAAAAGCAGTAACTGGAATCTAGATAAACGGGGTTAGCTACAGCGGACAATGGGTGAGTCAGGGTGTGCCAAGTTTTTTAAGAAAAAGCAGGTAGAAATTTTGCGCGACTTAAATCCTTCCGTCTAAAAGGCCTCCCTTGACAGGACTATACGAGGTGGTTGTATACTGAACAACAGATGCATTTATTTTTTTCTAAAAAATGTTTAGCTCTCTATAGTAATCACTTAAATTCCTTTCAGCTAAACGATTTTCATATCAAATGATAAATTTGCTTAGGAAAATAGTGTATAAAAGCACAACGCCCATACAGATTAGTCGATTGTATTGAGTTCTTAGCCTACCACCCTACGCAGAATAATAACCTTTGATGTAGTTCAAAGCATTGTAAAGTATCTTAGAGGATTGTTATTGCGGTTTGAAAGCTCAAATTGCGTTAGAATAGCTGTGAGAAGATTTGATAAAAGACGTACAATTTTAATCAAGTAACTAGTAACCACACTATTCAGTAAATTCTCCATTGCGACCAAACCATTAAAGTATTGATTACAAATGTTACCTAACCTATGTATTCCAATTATAGTTCTGTAACAATCACATTCCGAAACATAACTCTGAAACATCAGAATCCGAATGCCGTATTTCCATTTTACTTTTCATTAAACTATACACTCGATTTAATGCCAATTTGAAATTGTTAGAAAATTACTTTTTCCTGTCACCAACATGTGAGGCTAACCTTTGTTATATTAACTGTAGCTTGCGGAACAAGCCGATTTTCTGACCAGTTAGGTAAATTTTTTCCTTACTAGTCGTAAACCTTAACATTGAACGCTCACTTAATATTGCCACTATGACTAAATTCTACAGATTTCAAAATATTATTCTTTATTAAAGTTGTCACTTAAACTAGATGGCCTTTCTTCATTGAAACAAGTGCACAATTGTTAAAAAACTCGAATTTTTTCACCTTCAAGTCTGCAATGTAATCCTGGGCAACGGTGAAACTTTTACATCTACCATGTCTTTTCAGTTACAATAAATTGCCTTCACTTTCAAAAACAAAAGTCGCTGAAGTACGACGCGACGTAGGAAGTGACCCGTGTACAATTGAGGTTCTTGCAGGTTTAAAAATTCAACTACTCGCTTGGGTGCATTATAAAATGTATAAGTGGTTACTGCCTGCATAGTGCATTAGTCATTTTGGTAGCTTAATAAAACCCAATGGTTTTCACATATTTGAGTCATAATTCTAAATCAGTCCTTTAGAAATTCAAAAGTTTAAGAGGAGTGTCTGCTATTCTGAATGCTCTTGTTGGGTGCGTTTTGTATCTCCTGTATTACGAATAATAATGTGTCCTTATCTTGGAAATTATTCACAGTTAATTTGATTAAATCAGTTGCTCTACAAGCACTATAAATGCCGATAATCATCGCAACCCATATTCAAACACACCAACGGGCAGGGTTTTGATAGCAAAAATTTCCTACTACAAATAAGAAGATGCGCTTCAGGATTTGCTGTGACTATTTGAATCAAAGACATAACTAATTTTAAACGATGAGAAATCTATTTACAAGTTACTTTTCACTACGCTAATGCCAGATTTTTTTTGTTTGACCCTATTCGTATATTACTTGGGTAACGGGTTTGTAGTAAAATATATATATATATATATATATATATATATATATATATATATATATTACTGAAGTTTATTCTTGGAAGTTGGTCAGGTCAGTTAAATAAGTCGAGAAATAATGAATCGTAGTGGTAAAAAATCAATATATTTTTTACTATGACGCGTTTCGGTCAACAAGACCATTATCAAATAGATTATCTATAAAAAGTTATAATTAAAATAAAGTTTTTAAAAACTATAAAATATACAGACCAGAAATTTTAACTTGTTAATTTACAATATCACTATAACAACAGGTGGTATTTTGTATGTATCGTAAGGAATAGTCACTAACAAGAGTTGAAATATAAACAACGTAGTTATAAAAATAAAAATCGAGAACAATATAACAATGTTAGCGATATTAGATACGAAAGTGGACTAACATTAGAACGTATAAAATAGTTGTTTCTTATCTATAAGAGTAGTAATATTTATGTTAAAAATGGCAATTTATATCAAGTATTTGGAATAAATGGAGGTAATATTTATTGAGAAAATGGTTATGTTTTGTTTAATAGATTAAAGTAAACATTTACAAACCCATCCTGGTCCGTTTTAGAATTGATGGCGTTGGTGTTTTTTTTGTATTTGGATGGTTTCTAAAAAACCTCTAACATTATCATTAGCCTCAATACCTAAAATGTTAACATTAGCAAAATCAAACTGGTGGCATTTTTCAATCGCATGAAATGCTAGTGCCGTACTTTTTTTGTTACTTGTTTTAATAGTATATTTATGCTCGTATATCCTCTTGTTTAAATATTGTTTAGTGTTACCAATATACACCCCTGGACATTCTAAGCAGTTAATTTGGTAAATTGTGTGGGTTTTGTACTTTTTATCAATTATAGGTGTGAGTTTCGTGAAAATATTTTTTGTTGAGTTGTATGGTTTGTGAATTACCTGAATATTGTATGCGTTAAGGCATTTTTATTTTATCAGAAAGTATCGGGTGTACAAGATACTAATACGAGTTTTTCCAATGTTTGTTTATTTTATTAGAATTGTTGTATATTTTATGGATTTTGTTTTAATAATTGGTTCAAAAATGATTTAGGGTATAGATTATTTCTAAGAATAGTTTTAACTATTTTGATATTTCTTGGCCTATGTTTATTATGGGCAAGGATGATAGCACGTTCTATGAGGTTGTTAACAACATTAACTTTATACTGTTTGGGAACGCATGATTTAAAATTTAAATATCTTCCACTCCATGTGGCTTTTTTATACCAGTTGGTTGAAATTTTTCCTGCATTATTGTGAGAGATGAGGACATCTAAGAATGAAATAGTTCTATTAGTTTCTATTGTATGAGTGAATTGCAGGCGCGGATGGAATGCATTGAAGGTTTTTAACGTATCGTTAATTTTGTCAGCAGGTAAACACATAATACAATCATCTACATATCGTTTATAGAATGCCGGCGTGAAATGTAGTTTGCTAATAGCCCAATTTTCTAGTTCTTCCATTACAAGATCGGCAATGGTTGATGATATAGGTGATCCCATTGCAGTGCCAAAAATCTGCGAATAGATTTTGCTGTCGAATTGAAAGTAAGTGGTCTCTAAACACAATTTAACCCCTATTTTAAATTCATCTAACGGCAATTTGGTAAAAGATGTGAGTTCAGGCCATCTTTTTATAATAGTGTTTATAGCCAAATCAATGGGGATATTTGTAAACAGTGATTTTACATCTAGTGATATTAGAATATGGTTGTTGGGTATAGTTTAGTTTTTAATAAAGTGTTGAAAATCCCAACTATCTTTTACATAGAATTGTGTTTTGCCCACAATGTTTTTAATGGTTTCTATTAGAAATTTTGACATTTTATAGGTTGGGGAATTTTTAGTACTGACGATAGGGCGAAACGGAATATTTGGCTTATGGACTTTAGGAAGACCGTACATGTAAGGAGCATGTCCGTTGTGGCAGATTAATTGGTTTTTTGTGCATAAGGTTATGTAATTTTTTTTTGTACCATTGATTTATAAGGGAATTTATTTTAGTCTGTAATTGTGAGGTAGGATCTATTTTTTTCGCTAAGTAGGTGGTGGTGTCACTAAGGAGTTCTTTCATTTTATTATCATACTCTTCTTTCAGCATTAAAACTGATGCATTGCTTTTGTCAGCCTTTAGTACGAAAATTTCCGGATTATTTTTAAAAAACACTTTAGTTTTCTTTAGTAAGTAATTTAGACGGTTTTTATCTTTTTTGTTATTAGCGTTATGGCGGTGGTTAGTAAGAATATTACAAATTTTGTTGCGAATCTCATTTTTCTCAGTTGTGGTCTTAGTTTTGATACCTAACTCCACGTTAGCAATTATTTTTTCGTAGTTAGGTTTTTGTTGGGTCGTGGAAAATTTGTTACCAAAACTTAGAACCTGGTTTACTTCAGGTGGAATAATTTTATTAGTTAAGTTTATAAGCCACTTATTATTTGTTATATAATAATTTTTATTATTATGTAATGTTTGCCTTTGCATTAAATTTTCAATTTTACTTAAATGTCTTTGTTTTATACGACGGAACGCACTTTCATAAAACATGTTTTGTTTTTCAAAGAACTTAAGACAGAACGCACGGTGATAATTTTGAATTATTCTCGTTTTAACATTAAGTAATTTAAAATTAATTATGTGAAGTCTAGAGTAGCATTGTGCTATGCACGTGTTTATACATTGTCTGTAGAATGAATTAAGATGTTTTGGTACTGGTTTTGAACTTGTTTTCATAAACAGTTGTTTTGATTTTAATTTTAGAAAGTTAGGAACAATATTCAAATTTTTACATCTCAATAAAAATAGCCTCGTATTCTTTTCTTTGGCAAGTTTTAAATTATATGACTGGTATTCATTGAGAATACTTTGACTTCTAAAAATAAAATGTTGTTCGTTGGTCTGCATAATTATAATATATTAATCTAGACATAAACTAAGAAATTTAGCGTGTCAACATAAAATTAAAGTGAAAATTAAACTATGAAAATTATTAAAACTAATCTTGTGGTATTTCAATCCATCCACATTGATATATAACAGGAAATTATTCTTGACGCGCCTGCAATTCACTCATACAATAGAAACTAATAGAACTATTTCATTCTTAGATGTCCTCATCTCTCACAATAATGCAGGAAAAATTTCAACCAACTGGTATAAAAAAGCCACATGGAGTGGAAGATATTTAAATTTTAAATCATGCGTTCCCAAACAGTATAAAGTTAATGTTGTTAACAACCTCATAGAACGTGCTATCATCCTTGCCCATAATAAACATAGGCCAAGAAATATCAAAATAGTTAAAACTATTCTTAGAAATAATCTATACCCTAAATCATTTTTTGAACCAATTATTAAAACAAAAATCCATAAAATATACAACAATTCTAATAAAAATAAACAAACATTGGAAAAAACTCGTATTAGTATCTTGTACACCCCGATACTTTCTGATAAAATAAAAAAATGCCTTAACGCATACAATATTCAGGTAATTCACAAACCAAACAACTCAACAAAAAATATTTTCACGAAACTCACACCTATAATTGATAAAAAGTACAAAACCCACACAATTTACCAAATTAACTGCTTAGAATGTCCAGGGTTGTATATTGGTAACACTAAACAGTATTTAAACAAGAGGATATACGAGCATAAATATACTATTAAAACAAGTAACAAAAAAAGTACGGCACTAGCGTTTCATGCGATTGAAAAATGCCACCAGTTTGATTTTGCTAATGTTAACATTTTAGGTATTGAGGCTAATGATAATGTTAAAGGTTTTTTTAGAAACCATCCAAATACAAAAAAACACCAACGCCATCAATTCTAAAACGGACCAGGATGGGTTTGTAAATGTTTACTTTAATCTATTAAACAAAACATAACCATTTTCTCA
This sequence comes from Platerodrilus igneus, assembly GCA_036346225.1. NCBI lineage: Eukaryota > Metazoa > Arthropoda > Insecta > Coleoptera > Lycidae > Platerodrilus > Platerodrilus igneus. Next base: position 87,478 of record JARFIW010000090.1, read on the forward strand.
ATAAATATTACCTCCATTTATTCCAAATACTTGATATAAATTGCCATTTTTAACATAAACTACTCTTATAGATAAGAAACAACTATTTTATACGTTCTAAGGTTAGTCCACTTTCGTATCTAATATCGCTAACATTGTTATATTGTTCCCGATTTTTATTTTTATAACTACGTTGTTTATATTTCAACTCTTGTTAGTGACTATTCCTTACGATACATACAAAATACCACCTGTTGTTATAGTGATATTGTAAATTAACAAGTTAAAATTTCTGGTCTGTATATTTTATAGTTTTTAAAAACTTTATTTTAATTATAACTTTTTATAGATAATCTATTTGATAATGGTCTTGTTGACCGAAACGCGTCATAGTAAAAAATATATTGATTTTTTACCACTACGATTCATTATTTCTCGACTTATTTAACTGACCTGACCAACTTCCAAGAATAAACTTCAGTAATATTTATTTTATGGTCAAGAATAATTTCCTGTTATGTATATATATATATATATATATATATATATATATATATATATATTACTGTGTACGGGTAAGCGTAAACATGTGTAAATAGGACATGCATTTATTTATTTGGGGACCCGGTATGTAAAAATCAATAATTTATTTATTAAGCTTAGCTTTATTAAGTTAGATTGGAATAAAATTGCATGTTATAATGTAGGTTTAATTTGTATACGTTAATTTAAGCAAGGTACATTTATTTAGTATCATAAATTAAAGCATTCGTAGAGAGCTACAAGGTTTAAAATTGCAAACAAGTTAAAACATTCAAGGATTTCAAGGAACGAAAGCTTGGGGTAAATAAATAATTCTGCTAAAGCTAGAATACGTTGAGAAAACAATTCGAAGTATTGTGGTAACGGAAAGATACAAGGTTAACCATAACAGACGACAATTTCAAAAACACATCGACAAAATTAGCCGACAGAGAATCTTTAGGACGCAACAGAGTAAGATGAAAAAAAACAGGTGGGTAAATGACAAACATTTTCAAGCGCGTGTCAGACGAGTATATTTTAATAACCAATAAATGGGACAAAGATACAACATGTTTGTGGACAGTATCGATTTTTTAGGGCGCACGTATATGAAGGGAGAATTAACAGCAAACAACATGGCAATAATGGGACAATAAGAAAGACAGGAGTATGTTTTGTCAAAAGAGTGGAAATAACGTCGACAATTTAGGTAGGAAATTAAGACAAAGATAAGACAGGTAGTCATGAAAGCATGACTGCGATAACACTATAGACGCGCACACAAGAGGCGTGATTGGATTTATTTGGGGGTAATAGCAGACTACAGATTTCAAAGAAACTTAAACGGTAGGAAGTTTTACGAAGCTTTTCGTGGTAAAACAATGTTGGAGTGGATGAATTGTGAGTTTTAAAAGTGCGTTGAGTATTTGTGCGGCTTGAACTTGTGGAATTGTTGTAGCAGTAGACAACAGTTCATAGAATGTATAGTGAAAATACGGGCAACGTAAGTGGGGCTAAGAATATATAAGCACTGCTGGAGATAGATTCGCTATTTTATTTTTCGCTTATTTTTCTGATTTCTCGATTATAATTTGAATCACATCCTAGCTTTAATACCGCGTGACAGTGCAGTCCGCCGGAAAATTTTACAAGTGTTTTGTTAATGCACAATTGGGTGCAAAGTAGTTAAATGGGCTGAACTGAAATAAATAATTATAATAATTAAAGCAGGATGCTACGTAAGTATAAGAATTATTTACATTTTGAACGAGGGTGCTGGTGGCAGATTAAGTAGAAGAAGAGGTGTGGTTTGGTTGTTGTTCGTACAGTCTGGTGGAAGAAGTCTTCAGATTGTTAATGATTTGGAAAAACGTGTATGAGATGGAATTGCTGTCCAACTTGGAAAGCAGCAAGATGGAGTAATCCTGGGACGCGCAGTCTGGTGGAAAGTCATCTACAGAGATGGTGATCTAGAACAACACACTCCAGGAAACGCTATTTTTTTATTGAAACTGTTGTGCTGGTGCTTAGTTATTTTAAACTTTGCGTGATTTGGGTTTTATGTAGTGAAAATTTTTATTAACTAAAATTTAATTTCATGGACATATCTAATGGACAATTTTTCTATTATTAATCCTAGGGCGGACGTACTTGAATAGTATGTTATAGATGTAAGAAGTAAACGGGTCTTTAGTATAATTTGACAATTCAAATATTTATGCACAGAAAATAAAAGGGTTTATATTGAGCTCTACGTAGACCTAGGGGAAGTAAATTAAGGGTGCAGGATAGGCCCATCTACTTTTAAATAAAAATATGAAATGTAGAGGAGTATAAAATTCTCGGAGAATTTAGATTGATATTCTACTATGGAATGTTTTAACTTGAATATTAATTGTAAATATTGAGATTTTGAGAATTAATTTGGCAGAATAAAAGGGTTATACGTTTTGTCGAAAGATTTATTTATTTTTATTAATTACAAAGGTGTTAAAAGAATGAGCAGTTGTGGTATCTTGGAGGACGCAGTGAGCAGAGCTAGCCGTTGGAAAGCATTTTCAGAAGATACTCAACCTAGACATATCATAATCACAGCGTGGACTCACAATTTTATTTAAGGCAAAATTTGGTGGAGTTTTATTTTATTTTCAGCTAGAGTAATAGCAACGCAGCTTCCTAAGTTAATAGTAACACGATTTAATAAAAGGTAGCCACTGCATTTTTATGACGACCCCTACAATAAAAAGTTTCGAGCTACCGTCCAAATAACGTGGCAATATATATATATATATATATATATATATATATATATATATATATATTGTTGTGGATTCAAAGGGTTAAATCAGTGGTAAACAATAAAATTTCAACCACCCTGTATATAGAAAAGAACGATTTATTTACGCACAAGATTAATTTGAGTCATCTAAGGAAAACGGCCATTTCGAATGGACCTGCACCTTGCCGAAGTTCTAAATTACTAGAACAGGTGAAATGGCTTGCGTGTTCTAATGAGCTAAAGAGCCAAACTACAGGTCCAACCAAAGTAGTAGGGTCGTTAGTGAGGAACCAGACTAAGACAGGTCCCCGAAAGAGGGCAGCGGCTCTTTCGGTACTTAGATTGGCAGAGACCATAGGGGTCGGTATGGCAGTCTAAGACACACTACCGCGATGTGGAAGGCAACGGGAAACCACCACATTATCTCCCAAGTACACAGCGTGCCTAAATTATAATAAAATGATGGCATTCTCTGGGGTAAAATATTCCGGAGTTAAAATAGTCCCCCAGTCGGATCTCCGGAAGGGGACTACTTCGGAGGATGCGATCGGAAAGTTAAAAATAAGAGTCGGGAACATTCTGCGAGTCGGAGCGTGGAATGTTAGAAGTATGAAGCAAGTAGGTAAGCTAGAGAACCTAAAAATCGAAATGAATAGGTTATCACTAGACATAGTAAGGATCAGCGAAGTTCGGTGGCCAGAGGCGGGGGATTTTTGGAGTGGAGACTTCAGGGTAATTCATACAGGAGCAGAGGAAGGAAATTTGGGCGTGGGGATAGTTATGCGGAAAAAGATAGGATACTGTGTAGAAAATTACTTACAAAAGAACGAAAGAGTACTTATGGTTAGATTAAAATCTAAACCGGTAAACACAGTAATAATACAAGTATACATGCCCACCTCTAGCTACAGTGACGAAGAGGTAGAAGCCATCTACAAAGATATCGAAGACATATTAAGATACGTAAAAGGACAGGAAAATTTAATAATTACGGGGGATTTTAATGCCGTGGTAGGTGAGGGTAGGGAAGGAGCAGTAGTAGGTTTATTTGGTTTAGGCACGAGAAACGACAGGGGAAATAGGCTGGTAGAATTTTGTGACAAGAACAATTTAATCATCACAAACACATTATTTCAACATCATGCTAGAAGACGATATACGTGGAAGATGCCAGGAGATATAGGAAGATATCAAATAGATTACATTCTTGTTAGACAACGGTTTAGGAATCAAGTAAAAGACTGTAGAAGCTACCCAGAAGCAGATATAGATACTGACCACAACATCGTAATTATGAAGGCCGCACTTAAATTTAAGAATGTGAAAAAAAGAAACGGAAAAAGGCACTTGGACTTAGAGAAACTAAAAGATAAAGATATTCAAGAAAGATTCGAAAAAAAGTCAAATGAATTGCTCAAAGATATCGAGAAAATATCTGATACTAAGGAAGTAGAAACAGAATGGAATAACATTAAATCCAGCCTAGACATGGCGGCCAGAGATATTCTGGGGTATACACACAAAGAAAATAAGAAACCATGGATCACAAAGAATATCCTGAATTTAATAGAAGAAAGACGAAAATACAAAAATAAATCAGACGAAACAGGAAAACAGAGATACAAAGCCATAAAATGGGAAATTATTCGAAAATGCAGGAAAGCTAAAGAACAATGGATTGATGAAAAGTGCAAAGAGATACAAACGAAGATGGAAATAGGAAAGACAGACGAAGCATACAAATTAATTAGAATGAATTTTAGGGATATAAAACCGTATAGCAAAAATATAAGGGTCGCACAAGGAAACGTCATCATAGAAAACGTAGAGAAAGTGGGTAGATGGCAAGAATATCTAGGGAATTTATATGCAGGAGAGGAACTAACTGCATTAGAACAGGAATCAGACATTGAAAATGATGACTTGGGATATCCTATACTTAGAGATGAGTTTGAATTAGCATTAAAGAGTCTGAAAAATGGTAAGGCGCCGGGTACAGATAAGGTGCAAGCAGAAACACTAAAAGCCGCTGGACAAGTAGTAACAGAACGTCTCTTCCAACTTGTAAGCTACATGTATGAGACAGGCGAGATACCCAAAGATTTCAAACGTAGCATCATAGTAACTATACCAAAAAAGAAAGGCGCGGATAGATGTGAAAATTTTCGAACAATAAGTTTGACAGCACACGTGTCAAAAATATTAACTAGAATTGTGCAAAGACGAATGGAAAAACGGGCGGAAGAAATACTAGGAGAAGACCAATTTGGGTTTAGGCGAAGCAGGGGAACACGGGAGGCTATTTTAGCTCCGAGAGTAATAATGGAGAAAACAATAGAAAAAGGGGAAAGCGTGTATATAGGGTTTGTAGATCTGGAAAAAGCATTCGACAATGTAAAATGGAAAAAAATGTTTGAAATACTAAAAAAGATTGGAATGAGTTATAGGGATAGACGAATAGTACATAGCTTATACAAAGAGCAAACAGCAGTAATAGAATTAGAGCAGGAACGTAGAGAAGTAAGCATTAGGAAAGGGGTGAGACAGGGGTGTGCCCTATCCCCATTGATTTTTAACTTGTACATAGAAGAGGCAATGAATACTGTCAAATGCAGGAAGACATTTGGAATTACTATGCAGGGACAAAAAATTGATATGCTTAGATTTGCAGATGATATAGCGGTATTAGCGTCTAGCAAGGAAGAGTTAGAAGCTGCTCTTAATGAGATGGAAACGGTTCTAACAGAGAGATACGGTATGAAAATTAACAAAACTAAAACTAAAGTTCTACTATGCAAAGGTGGGGAAAATAAATCAAAAACAAGAATACAAGTATGTAACACTAACTTACAAGCGGTTAAGGATTTCTGCTACCTAGGAAGCCAAATAACGCAAAATGGGAAAAGCACAAAAGATATAAAACAAAGATTAGCACAAGGTCGTGCTACATTTAACAAGAAAAGCAACTACTGTGCTCAAAGACCACAAACATAGAAACAAGGAAAAGATTGCTTAAAACATATGTGTGGAGCACAGCACTGTACGGCTGTGAAGCCTGGACAGTAGGAGAAGCGGACAAGAAAAAGGTAGAAGCCTTTGAAATGTGGTGCTACAGACGTATGATGAAGATATCATGGACAGACAAAGTTAAGAACGAAGAGGTACTAAAAATGGTAGGGGAAGAAAGAAATATGTGGAAAAGGGTAAAAAATAGGAGAGATAGGATGATAGGCCACATACTACGGCATGAGGGAATAGTGCGGAATATATTAGAAGCAGAGATAGGAAAAAAGAGAAGAAGAGGCAGACCTAGGCTAGACTACTGCACACAGATAGTAAAAGATGTAGGCTGAAGGAATTTCAGGAAGATGTGTAGGCTAGCCCAGAATAGAAATCAATGGAGGTACGCATCCAACCAATCCCAAGATGGATAAACTAATGACGAGAAAATAACTGTGCTTAAACACGATGATTACTATAAGTAACTACAAGAATTGGTTGGACAACATTCTCAAATAATGTTAAGTGTTTGAAAGGATTTACTGGAAAACCATTATTTCGGCAAATATCTAAGTGTTGGGGGATCTTGGTAGCCACAGCTTGCTTAACCCCCTTCACTGAATCTCGGTGAAATAGGGCATAAAATTAGAAAATAATAGAAGGGGAACGAGCTGTATACACAGTCTTTTAAAATGCTGTGCTTTAGATGTATGAGGACGATAGCATGGACAGACAAAGATAATAACAAATAGGTTATAGAAATAGTAGGGAAACAAGGATATCTGGGGAAAAAGATAAGAGAAATAGAAGGGCAGAATACGTTCTAAGGGATTTCTTGGGTAATAGTATGGGATATGTTACAAGCAGAGATAGGAAAAAAGAGGTAGATGTTGACCTAGATCAGATAGTGATAGATGCAGACTGGGCAAATTTCAGGGAAATCTGTAGGTTAGTTCAGAATAGGAAACAATGATGGTACGCGTCTAACCAGTTCCAGGACTGAAGACCTAATGATGATGAAGGAAAACGGACATGTATTGACGTATTTTAATAATTAATAATGGGATGTTAAAAATTACCTAAAGAAAAAACAGTTTTAAAGCAAATAAAAATTCATAATTAAATGTAGTTCGTTTTATACAAATACGACGAAATACAAAGTCTAGGAATTGTTGTGCTAAACGTTCGATAATTAACAAACACCTGCGTTTTAAAAGGTTCCATTTGAAGAAGTCGAGCATGTGTTAAGATAGGATTTCATAGAAATATTTTCAACCGTCAGTTGGTATAAACATGCAAGGCTAACAAACTTCTTAAAGAGCGAGGGAAATGCACAAACGGCTATATACAACAGATAGAAACAGGTACAAAAGCGCTGAGGTTGAAAATGCACGTACCATATACACGTGGAGTGGAGATAAGCTGTCATCAATATCGATTATCTGTAACACAAGTGGGGTTTTAAACGCGACAGCAGACATGCATAAGACAGAGATGAATATAGTTCAGGCGGGGTTTGTGATGACAGAGAATTTTATCTTTTCCCTCCACGTGTGTATGACTGGCGTTATCTTTACCATTTCTACTCACTTTTAACAGTAAAAACTTTACCATTGTTCGGTGAGATCCACCCACTGGCGTTTGTACCAACTCTTGACCCACATTACCATTTTCTTTATATTTAACCGTTACAATTCATCCTCGAACCCAACCATTTCTCTTGCTGTTGTCAATAGTGACTACGAGATCTTCAGGCTCGACCGGTTTTGTATCATCGAACTATTTCGTCAGTTTAGTTAGAGTAAGCAAATATACTCTAATCCACCGCCCCCAGAAGTGGTTAATGTTGACTTGAACTAAGTTCCAACTATGGTATATAATTTTCGCGGAATCATCTACAGTTACGGTTGGTTATTCGTTACCGCTTGATTTTCTCAAGAGAAAATGATGCGGGAAAGACTTTATTCTAAGTTCAGAATAGCATTTTACGGAGCAAAACCTTCCCACTCGAGCCGCGCCCTTGTGAAGTGTGAATGAAAGAATCAACAACGATTTTGTTCTGGCAACAGTGAACGTTGAAGCAAACTCTGCCTCACTATGCATTATTTGTTCTTTTAGTATGCGTCAGCTGCAATTAAGTTGCTTCCATTGTCTGAATATATTTCTAAAGGTACTCCATGGCGACAGGTAAATCTGCGTATGCACATTATACAAGATTACGTTAACAAGTCAAACGCAACTTCTTGTGGTACTGCGTGTATGTTGAGGAACGTAAACAGAGCAATTTATGTTGAGTTAAAACTACAACATCTAGTTATAGTTGGAAAAGTGAAGGTTGTTAAATAATATTTGGGATAAATTTCGTTCGGAAGGTTTTTCTCAAATAAAAATCATTTGTTCATAATCAACGTTTCGGGCTATATTTAAACCTTAACCGTGATTATAAAAGTAAAATAAAACTAATAGTTAGACAAATGGTTGCATACTTACAGAAGCTTGATTTTTAAAAAAATACTTTGACAAGTTTTTATAAGTATGCAACCATTTGTCTAATTATTAGTTGTATTTTACTTTTAAAATCATGATTAAGGTCTAAATATAGCCCAAAACGTTGATTATGAATAAATATTTTATTTGAAAACCCCGATACGAAATTTATCTATATTTTTCAATTATATTTTACGCCTTCGAAAGCCACAAGACTATATATATACCTATATAGTATCACTATATATTACCTATATATATATATATATTAATATTATACCGCTCTCCCTTTTGAGTTTTAATACATATATTAAACCGCCCTACTTTGAGTTCCACCTAGTATTCTACCCTTTATTTTATAAACTTTTAAAATGTGCACACCTAATGCACGCCCGTTTTACAAATTGCACCGTTTGGTTGCAGTTCTTTAATTAATTATTTATGTGCCAAATTGCACTTCGACCTAAATTTAAGCTCTTAATCTCAGGGTGTTCAAGCTACTTAAATAGTGGGTTCCGTTATAAGTCAGAATGTGCTAAGTCCAACCAAAGTGCACTCTTTTGTTTTACTACTAAAATTGATACTCTACTTTTGTCATCAGTGCCTAAATTTATCTCCAACTAAAGATACCAAAGTTGCTATGTGCCAAATTCAATTACAATCCTAAAATTTGTATGACTATTTTTGACGTATTAAAGATATTTTAAACACTCACCTGGTCTATACTCCGTTGAAGCCTCCCGGAATGCTGGCTCAAAATCCTTATCACCGTATGCGTCTTCACAATGATGTTCTTGAATTTTCGTGCCGCTTCCAGGTGTCCTTAAATTTTAACTGCTCCCCAATACCTGAAATGATTAACCCAAATTTAGAATTTAGAAAAATCAGTGCTACAACTTCCCTTGTACTAATCTCCGCTTCGAATCCTTGTTTTTTTCTATAAATCCGTCCGCTTCTCCGTATCTAATCCCAATCTACTCGTTCCTGTATCTTTTGCTCGATGCTCCTGCTACCTTTAAACTGCTCTCCAATATCCAACTTCTTTCCTTTGTCTAACCACTCTCGATGACCTTCTAACTTTAATCCGCACTCCAATATCCAACTTCTTTCTCTGTATAACCACTCTCCAAATCCAATATTTTCCCGTCGCACAATCACTACTATTCACTTTATACTTTCGATGCTTGTTTCTTTACCACTTTATTCAATTGAAAACTCCTTTTAAAACAACTATTTTTTATTTTCTTTTAAATATCTGTATACAAATTAGCACAGTTATGAAAACACGTCTTTTTACAAAATTGGTTCGAAAAATAATCCTCTTTGTTTACTCTCTAAGGCGACCATGTTAACTCTCTACTAGCCTACTACATCTTAAAGTTCATAACAAATAACTACGTTCGTGTCGCACATACCAAAGTTCATGTCTTTTATACAATTTCATAATCACATTAAATTCTAATATATGTCCTAAATCTTTACATTCCACCAATCATATTTTACGTTGTTATAACTAATAATTTTGAGTTTACAAATATTGTCCAAAAGTTGATTCTATAGAAAATGAAACCAAAATAAATTATACTTGACCCTGGATGCATGTTGATAGTGAACATTCATAGACGCATCCGGCTTTTGGACGGCAAATGTACTTTCAAAGGCTTTTAAAATTCAAACTCGGTATAAACCCTTGAGCACTGCACATCTTATTACGTCACTTAGTCATTTTAAAATTGCCTTTTGGCACTTAATTTCAACTACTATATTTGAATGGTATTTTAGTATACATAAAATACAGCAAACATACATTTTTAAGTTTATGTGATCAAATATGTGGATTATTTTTGTTTGGCATATACTACCTTGTACTAAACAACCCTTATAACTCTTAGTAGCTCCCTTAGACATTATATTGGCCCCACTGATTTTGAATGAAATTGGAAATTGCGTCGGCTTTACTCTTTCCTGGTGTGCATAATTTCTTGTTTTATTTAAAATCAAACCCCCTCTCACCTTTTTACACAAACCCCTTTTCAGATTCCTACATATTTTAATTATTCAACCCCTATTTTAATTCTCAACATGTCTGTCTAACTATGCTACATACTAACCTAACTTATAAACTAAAACAAAACTAAACTTTCCGTCGCATGAACTATATAATAACTATTCTACTAAACCCTCTTCCTGTACAACCTTATATGGGAATAGATTTTCCAAGTGAAAACGCCCACGATATTCCCCCGTCATAGTAGCTAATTCAAATGTATTTCCTTCCGCAAAAATACGCGTAATCTTGTACGGCCCTTCATAAGGAAACAACAACTTCGCGCAAATGTTCCTGTCGCGGTTCGAAACTCTTAACCTTTTCACAACCACCATATCTCCTATTTCAAAAGTTGTCCTTTTTTTGATCCTGCTACACCTTCGCTCGATATCCCTACGTTGCATCCTTTCGATCCTACGTCTAACACTGCCCAACAACTCTGTGATGTCTTGTACCTCGACTTCTTCCCTCCATGACCTAGCTGGTATAATCCTCCGAATCAATGTTATCGGACACGTTTTGTAACTGAACTCGGTACACAATTCATGAAATTTTCAATCTGCGGCAGATATCTAACCCATCTATTATGGTGCTCTTGCGTTGCTAACCGTAGATATTTTATTACCTCCCGTATATATCGTTCGCATGGATTTGCTTTCGGATGCCGTATACTGCTAAATGACACCTTAATGTGCGCTCGATTTAACCCGTTCCTAAATCTTTGGTTGTTAAAATAAGTTGCGTTGTCTACCAAAATCCTTTCCATTCTCCTACCTGGCTTCCAAATTCTTTAATCGACTGTAAAGCATGCACCGTGTTGCTTCGCCTTGCCGGAAATAATTTAACAAATTTTGAAAAAACGTCCACCATTACTAATATGTGCCGATACCCCTGTTCACTCGTAATCAGGTTGCTTAAGTAATCAATAGCTACCAATTCCAATGGTTCGCTCACGCTCACACTCATCGGTACATTCTGCAACACCACGTTCTTGTCTTTCCCTAAGATACAAATTTTGCAACGATTAATCCTTTCCTTAACCACTGTGATATCGTTCCGTGCATAAAACGCCTCCCTGAATACCAAAAATGTTTTTCTTATACCTATATGTCCAAAATTTAAATGAATTTCATCTATAATTTCCACAGCCGCATCTCTGGATACCACTACTAGCTCTGCCTCACCTATCCTTTTTACTACGAACTGCCCTACGATGGTAAATCCACGGTACTCCTCCACATTCTCGCTTGTTAATCTCTCGCGGATCGAGCTCACCTCACTGTGTCTTTGCGTTTCCATAAGCTTGGCATTTGTCCACCGACCAACATCCCTGAACTCCTGCAAAGCAACTAAACAATCCTTCACGTCTTTATTTTTTTCCACCTGCGGTCTGCTTAGAAAATCCGCCGTCACATTCTCCTTGCCTGGTTTGTGCTTGATTTCAAAATCGTATTCCTGTAATACTAACGCCCATCTGTACAACCTGCTGTTTAGAAACTCCTTTTTCTTCATAAATGTTACCACCGTGTTGTCGGATTCTATTAAAATTTGTTACTAGCAGATAAAAACGCAACTTTTTCACTGCATATACTATAGCCAACATTTCCTTCTCTGCCGTCGCATATCTGGTTTCGCAGTCTTTTAATACCCTCGAAATAAATACAATTGGTACCTCAGCTCCGTCCTGGATCTGCACCAACTCAGCCCCTATCGCATATTTCGACGCATCCGTTCTTAAAATAAATTCGTCTTTGAAGTTTGGATATTTTAATGACAACTCTTTATAAAATGCACTTTTAAATCCTGGAACGCCTTCTCTCGATCAGCAGTCCATTTCCATCTTTCATTTTCTTCAATAAACTCACCAACGGCACACACAACTCGGAATATCGCGGTATAAACCGTTTATAATAATTTAGAACCCCTAAAAATCCTCGCAATCCTCTCACGTTCTTTGGTTGAGCAATCTTTTTCAACTCGTCCAACCTTTTATTACAAATTTTCATCCCATGTTCACTGATTTCAAACCCTAAATATGTAACTTTGTTCTTGAACAACTCGCATTTCTCCACGTTCAACTTCAAACCCCCTTCGTCCAGCCTCTGGATCACCTTTTTAAATGCTCCAGGTGTTCTTGTTCGTTCCTTGAAAAATCAACAAATCATCCACATAGTGCGAACAGAAACATTCATACTCGTTAAACAGCTTCTGAATGGCCCTTACAAGTGCTGCTGAAGAACTACTTAACCCAAACGGAACTACAGAAAACATGTAAACCTCTCCTTCAATACTAAACCCTGTAAACTTCTTACTGTCTTCATGCAACGGAATTAACCAAAATGAATTTTTAAATCTAATTTGCTGAAAACTTCATCTCGTACACTTTGTACAACAAATTATCCAACCCTGCGGTTGTTCATACTGCGGTTTCGTAATCGAATTCAACTTTCTCGCATCCAAACAAATCCTTATATCCCTTTTATTGGGTTTAGGAACAATAACTACCGGGTTCACATATTGAGTTTTCGCTGGTTCTATTATTCCATCTCGTAACATCTTGTTAATCTCGGCTTTAACCCTATTTCTAATAGCAAACGGAATTGGATACACCTTTGTATTAAACCCGTTGTCTTCCGTGACCTCTAACTTATGCATGTATCGCCTCGCCAATCTTGGCTCTTCATTAAATAACCCTACATATTTATTAAATAATTCTTCTAGCTTCGCCTTTATCTCACTACTCACTTTTCCAATCTGTTCATCCTTAATTAATCTCACAAACATATTACATAATCGTACTTTAACCTGTCTATAATCACTTGTCCTATCCATTCCTAATCCCGACTTATCTATATTATCTCCATTCCTATATTGTTCACTAACCGTAGACACCATCCATAACTTATCTTTATCAAAAATTCGAATCGACCTATCCTTACCATCTATATTCAATCCAAAATCCTCTATAAAGTCCATTCCTAATATGAAATCTATATGCAACCCCTTTGTAATTAAAAATTCTGCCTCTCCTGCATTTTTATCCCCTACAAATATCGGTACACGGATGATCCTATAAATCGTAGTTAACTTTTTATTCATAGCCGACCATAAATTAACCCCATCAATCGCTTCTATTCTACCTTTTAAAAAGTCAGCATGTTTTATCACCACCCTCTCATCTACCAGCGACAACTGTGAACCACTATCAACTAAAGCAACATATAAACACTCACTTAAACTAATATTAATGAACAAAAGGTTCTTTTTATTCAAATTATAATTATTTAACAACAAGTCTTTTAAACTATAAACCACGTCGACCTTTAATCCAATACATTCATTCTTCCAAAATTTTGCGTTTTTTTTTTTGCGGGTGCCTCGTGTATCTGCACCACTTCAATTTGATCCGTGTCCTGAGTCCTTGCGCTGGTCGTTATGTGGTGGACATTCGCGTCCCTGTCCGTCCGGCTATATCCGTTCTGTGTACCGCCCCCTGTATTTCGACCGTCATCCGCGTTGTCGTCGCGCTGGTACCTGTTTTGTCTTTGTATGTCGTTCTCCCGGTGTTCCCTATTGTAGTATGGTCTCCTGTTTCCGTCGTGTCCCCAGTGATTTCGGGGTCCGTGGTTAACATAGTCCTGTCGGTAGCTGGGTCGATGTTCGTGATGGAAATTGTCCTGTCTATGGTTGGGTCGCTGTTCGTGGTACATATGTCGTCGGTTGTCATCCCTATAACCCCGGTTTTGATCCCAATAACTAGTCCGTGTTTTGCCTCCAGTGCCGTTGCCAAATCGAAATTTCTCATAACGCTTAAAAATTCTCGCAGTGTTTTAACATTATGGACCACAACCATCTTCGTCACTTCCGGCTCCATGTGGCCCGCAAGTAGTAGTACGATGTCGTCCTCGCCCAACTTTGGTGTCAAGTGCTGTGCCTGGTTGAATTTGTCTATTGCATATTCTTCGCGAGTCCCGTGTGTCCGACTGTAGTGTCCCGTAATCAAATTTGTACGTATGTCCGTCTGGTGCGTGTTGCTCCAGAACTGTTCCATAAATAGTCGTCGAAATTCCGCGTAGGTGTCGTACTGTCGGCGTATGATATTGTGCCACTTTTCCGCGTTCCCTGTCAATGTCGCCCCTACTATCTGTAACTTAGTCCTTTCATTTTCCGATTCGACGATCTCGTCCAGTCTGTCTAGAAATCCCATCGGCTGTTCTGTCCTCCGTCCTTCAAATTTAGGTAGCGCGTCCCGGTTCAATTTGATGTGCTGTCCGTAGCCCAGTCCAACGCGCCGTCGTTCTAGGTCGTCCAATTTTTCATGTATTTGTCTTACGTCATGTCCTACCCGGTTTTCTACTACAGTGACTTTGTCGTCCAGTTGTGTCTTAGTGTTCAAATTTTCGTTCTGTATCGTCTCTAAAGTTTGTCCTAGATTTCTGTAGTTTGTCAAATGTCTTTTATCGCATGTTTGAATTTCGGAATGTAACGTCGTAAAACCACTGACCATTGTCTCATCAACTGTCTCTACGCGTGTCTTGATTTTGGTCCGTAGATCCGTTTTTGTCGTGTTCAAGTCTCCCTGAATCTGTACCCGCGTGTTTTCTAATTTGTCATCTATTCTGTCAATCTTTTTGTGTACCTCAGTCCTTATGTCGTCCTTTACGTTATGTATTTGCGTGAGTAGATAGTCCTGTGTATTATTCAATTTGGCCGTCAGTTCCGCGTGTGCCGTCCTAAACTCGTTTCTCAGTTCGGTGTGTGAATCTTCAATTTGGTTTGTTAAACTACTATTCACTTTATACTTTCGATGCTTGTTTCTTTACCACTTTATTCAATTGAAAACTCCTTTTAAAACAACTATTTTTTATTTTCTTTTAAATATCTGTATACAAATTAGCACAGTTATGAAAACACGTCTTTTTACAAAATTGGTTCGAAAAATAATCCTCTTTGTTTACTCTCTAAGGCGACCATGTTAACTCTCTACTAGCCTACTACATCTTAAAGTTCATAACAAATAACTACGTTCGTGTCGCACATACCAAAGTTCATGTCTTTTATACAATTTCATAATCACATTAAATTCTAATATATGTCCTAAATCTTTACATTCCACCAATCATATTTTACGTTGTTATAACTAATAATTTTGAGTTTACAAATATTGTCCAAAAGTTGATTCTATAGAAAATGAAACCAAAATAAATTATACTTGACCCTGGATGCATGTTGATAGTGAACATTCATAGACGCATCCGGCTTTTGGACGGCAAATGTACTTTCAAAGGCTTTTAAAATTCAAACTCGGTATAAACCCTTGAGCACTGCACATCTTATTACGTCACTTAGTCATTTTAAAATTGCCTTTTGGCACTTAATTTCAACTACTATATTTGAATGGTATTTTAGTATACATAAAATACAGCAAACATACATTTTTAAGTTTATGTGATCAAATATGTGGATTATTTTTGTTTGGCATATACTACCTTGTACTAAACAACCCTTATAACTCTTAGTAGCTCCCTTAGACATTATAATATATATTGCTGTGATAAAGTGTTGTTTAGGGGTGTATTGAGTAGTAAAGGTCGTTTAGTAACTGTAAATAGCAATAGGAATCAGAAAACTGCATTATTTTAGCAGAAAAATAAGTAATTCGTACATTATGTAAATAGTAAGCATTTAACACCTTGTATATAGACCGTAATTAACTTTAATCAATACCAGTAAGCATATCTTTCAATAATAGAACGCGTATTCAGCAGAGAAATAATCGTACATATAATTAAACTACGTTGAGAAGTGTTCAACAAGTTTATAAAACAAATACGCTGAAGATAAGAGAAAACCTAATAAATCCTTATGCAATTACGCTTGTAATAAAGAAGGAACAATAATAGTTTTGATAAGAAAACGCACTTTCAAAGATCAGTTTAAATAAATACGAAAACAGCATTCGTGTTACATCATTTATTTTGTACAATTATCCAAAAGCTTTATCTATACAAAACAACAGACGTAAGTTAAAAGTCCGGCCACAATAACAAGAGCAAATAACAGCATGATATGACAATCCAAAATAGTTTCATCAGAAATCAGCTTAAAAATACTGGGAATATTAAAGACAAACGTAGTTGGTTGCAACAATCTGTACGACTGCTTGGAAAACCAATCCAAATGTAGTGGGAAAAAGCTATATAACACCCACCGGTGATAAGGTAGCTTAGTCTCAACTTGAAGCACGTCGAATCTACAACACTTTTAATCAGAAAGTTACGCGTCAGAAAAATAAAATTTATATTATAGTGGAAATAGTGCTGTGTAACAATTGCGTTAAGAATATATGAAGAGTTTTTGCCGTTTTTTCAGAAAACGGCTTCTAATCTGCGTCGAAAACAATTCTAATTCTAATCTGCGTCGAAAAAAATTCTAATTCCAATTCTAATTCTGCAAGATATTGTTTTAATTTGAATGAAAACATATATGAACCTGGAAGGGTATGGTGAATTGATAATAAATTTTTAACGATTTGAACAATCTTGAAAACTTTCAACGATATGTAGAAAGACGACCAGCATTGTTTACACAGGAAAATAAAAACATTTTTTAAAATTTTAGAAAGGATATTTCTATTAGTTAAGCTAATTTACGTAAAATTTTGTGTGCAGTCTTTGTGTATGAGTTGTACAAGTCAATAATTTGATTTGAGGGTGGTTGACTCGGCAGGTTTTGTCAGTATATAAAAAAAGTTATTAAGCATAACTGATCAGATACGTTTAAATCCTATTTTAACGGAGGTTGTTAAAATTATTCGACTTATTTTATAAAATTTTGTACACAATAAAATTTAAATAGGGAACGATTTGTGAATGAAAATTCTAAGCAAGGAAAAGAGATTTTGTACTATATTTCTATGTATGAGTGTAATTATACAGTAGTTATGTTTGTTTTAAGATTTTGTTGTTAAAGCAAAACTGCTGTGGCGGTTTTGAACACTGTCTTTAAAGTTTGCGCTAAAATAAAATTGTTTTCCCTGAAGTAGGATATTGTTTGTAAGAAAAAAAAGCTGTATTACGTGTCATTACAGTTTGATGTCTGATTCTAGTGCTTTTTCTTTAAACTGAGCTAGCAAAATAATTAGGGCAACACTAAACTAAAAAGTAACTAAACTAAAAAGTAAAGCTAAACTAAACGAGCTGGAAACTCAATTATTCTGTTCTGGTTGAAAATTGTTTTGTGCGAATATGGAAAAAGGGTTTCGTGTCATTCCAGTGCTATGGTACATAAATACCACTCTAACGTAATTAAACCTAAAAGTTGGAGTGCGTGCCAACTAGAGATGTAAATGGTTTTCGGTTTCCTTTCAACCAGTTGAGCAAATTTATGAATTTAATCAACGAATTGATTTACTAAGATGATACGCACTCGCTTAGGTTTTTTCTTGACACCGCATAATGCAAGTAATTGTAATTGTAGTGTTACACTGAGCGGCTGCTTTATACGTCACATTCCTTCATTGGTTATTGTTGTAGTTAGAGCAGAATGGTGTTAGAATCGACGTGAAAATCGAAATGGACAATCGTAATTATATATTTCGATCGCGTCTTGATATCTATTTGTCAGATAAAAAATCCAATTTCTACTTGCAGATTGATTTTCAAGAGCCAAAAATCAATTGCGGTTGATTATCCAACGATGCCCTCCATCGAGTCACAGTAATATCGTGTTAGAAGTACCCGAAAATTTACTGTATTCTCATATTCAGATATTTACAGATGTCTAAGTTAGTAGATACTTCAAAAATTGTTTACTATAAACACACTCACTAAGTTGAATATTGTATAAACTTCCTCTGCCTTAAATATAATACCTAACGTTTGCTCCAAATGTGTCGGAACCCATCTCCAGATTACGGTGCATATTACACAGCACCCGGAAAACATTGCAAGATGTTTAAAACTGTGCTGAAGTGTCTAAAAACTAACTACTAACAAAAAATCCTGGTTTTACACTATTTTTCAAATAATTACTATTTTAATGTGGTACTAATCTAACCTCAAACCATAGAAAAACAAGAAGTTTAAGGTCATCGCCGGAATAAATATCTGATCATAACCATACAAATATGCAAACAAAACGGTACATTGTATACACCAGAAACCATGTTGATAATTGCATTTTTCTCGCATATAGTAAATTATAGTTAATATAATATACATTAAACGAACTTTATGTATTTTCCATTGAACTGCAAAACCTTCAATAACATTATTTATGGTGGGGTACATTTTAATAACAACGGTAATACTGCCTTTGATCTACGCCATAGGTGGAGAAGCTTAGTGGAGACACATTATAATCGTATGGTTTCCAGAAAGCTAACGGGGGACACATGAATATACGCAATCAATCGAAATAAGTGGTTCTAACTTCAAACCCATCATGTAAAGAAATTGTCTACACAAAAAAATTTTGTTCATTTTTTATATTCACATTTATATTATTCACTACATTAGTAGCACTGATGCTTTAAAAAAACAAACCAAGTTGTTAGGTACTGTATAGGCCTTCGGAATATCTAACAGGTAGTTCACGGAAAAATTGGTAAAGTACTCCGCTAAAAATCCCGTTTCGCTAAAATACCGAAAGCTTCGACTGTACTAACAAAGGTTGGTTGCCGAGTATCTCAGTGAGATGAGTGGTGTAAGTGTTTGACTAGGGTTCTCGCAGGCTATCGGGTATGATTATGGTCTTGATCGGGTAGACGCCATCTAATCTCGAAGGATTCCTAGGGAAAAGCACTAACGGGAACAACAAGGGCCTGCCAAAATCGGTAATCAGGAAAGGAATTCTGGCTTAGAAATATACCTAGAAATTCATTTAAAAACCAATATTATTTAAAATCTAAAACAAACATATAAACCTAAAAACAAGTAGTCCTATTAAAGGCAGCTAACTGCTAAAGACTTCCTTAAAAGCAAATGCTAAATAACCTGAAATACTCAATCACACGACTAGGCAACCACAAAACAATTTAATGCGGCAAAACTGCAACTACACTGTTTACAATAAAGGAAAAACCAAATATACACATTGTCGGAAGCTTTCACGGCCGGAGTCATTATATATATTTATGGTTGCGGGTTGGGACCGTGTCATTTTATACATTAAGGTCGACGTTTGGTCCACTTTTGTAAGGGGCTTCATCAGGACAAGTAAAGAAATAAGTAATAAAATAAAATAAAAAAAATATATAATAATGATAATATTAAGCAGACAAGTTAAAGTATAAAAAGAAGAGTTACTTCTAAACTAACAGACTCACTAGCCCCTTCAAAGCCAAAAGGTGTCTTGTGGCAAAGTAACCTCGCCAAAAGACATCTTTGGCTTTGAATGGGCTAGTGAGTCTGCTAGTTCAGGAGTAACTCTTCTCTTTACACTTTAACTTGTTTGCTTAATATTATCATTCTTATTATTATTATTTTATTTTTTTATTTTATTTTATTACTTATTTCTTTACTTGTTCTGATGAAGCCCCTTACAAAAGTGGGCGAAACGTTGACCTTAATGTATAAAATGACACGGTCCCAATCCGGAACCATAAATATTTACAAATATACACAGTCTTTACACAATTTTATACATTTCTAACTATGTAGCACACAATTTTTCATTAGAAATACACACGACAGTCTTAAACAGGTATTAAAAGTCAATAGATGGTAAATCTGATAACTAAAAACTTACCCTATACACAGAAGTGCTATCAATTTGTTCAGTTCATGCATTTAATTACAAGTTTATGTACTCTACTCTACTCTTCTCTACTCTTCTGTCCTCTACTCTACTCTACTTTACTCTCCCTATTCTACTTTACTCGACTCGACTCTACTCTCTCTATTCTACTTCACTCGACTCGACTCTACTCTCTATTCTACTTTACTCGGCTCGGCTCGGCTCGGCTCGGCTCGGCTCGGCTCGGCTCGGTTCGGCTCGGCTCGGCTCGGCTCGGCTCGGCTCGGCTCGGCTCTGCTCTGCTCTGCTCTGCTCTGCTCTGCTCTGCTCTGCTCTGCTCTGCTCTGCTCTGCTCTGCTCTGCTCTGCTCTGCTCTGCTCTGCTCTGCCTGCTCTGCTCTGCCTGCTCTGCTCTGCTCCTGCTCTGCTCTGCTCCTGCTCTGCTCTGCTCTGCTCTGCTCTGCTCTGCTCTGCTCCTGCTCTGCTCCTCTGCTCTGCTCTGCTCTGCTCTGCTCTGCTCTGCTCTGCTCTGCTCTGCTCTGCCTGCTCTGCTCTGCTCTGCTCTGCTCTGCTCCTGCTCTGCTCGGCTCTGCTCTGCTCTGCTCTGCTCTGCTCTGCTCTGCTCTGCTCTGCTCTGCTCTGCTCTGCTCTGCTCTGCTCTGCTCTGCTCTGCTCTGCTCTGCTCTGCTCTGCTCTGCTCTGCTCTGCTCTGCTCTGCTCTGCTCTGCTCTGCTCTGCTCTGCTCTGCTCTGCTCTGCTCGTCTCGTCTCGTCTCGTCTCGTCTCGTCTCGTCTCGTCTCGTCTCGTCTCGTCTCGGCTCGGCTCGGCTCGGCTCGGCTCGGCTCGGCTCGGCTCGGCTCGGCTCGGCTCGGCTCGGCCTCTGCTCGGCTCGGCTCGGCTCGGCTCTGCTCGGCTCTGCTCGGCTCTGCTCGGCTCTGCTCTGCTCTGCTCTGCTCTGCTCTGCTCTGCTCTGCTCTGCTCTGCTCTGCTCTGCTCTGCTCTGCTCTGCTCTTCTCTGCTCTGCCTGCTCTGCTCTGCCTGCTCTGCTCTGCTCTGCTCTGCTCTGCTCTGCTCTGCTCTGCTCTGCTCTGCTCTGCTCTGCTCTGCTCTGCTCTGCTCTGCTCTGCTCTGCTCTGCTCTGCTCTTCTGCTCTGCTCTGCTCTGCTCTGCTCCACTCTACTCTACCTCCACTCTACCCACCCACTCACTCCCTACTCTACTTTACTCACTCTACTCCACCTCTCACTCTACTCTACTCTACTCACTCTACTCTACTCTACTCTACTCTACTCTACTCTACTCTACTCTACTCACCTACTCCACTCTACTCTACTCTACTCCACTCTACTCTACTCTACCTCTACTCTACTCTACTCTACTCTACTCTACTCTACTCACTCTACTCACTCTCTCACTCTACTCCTACTCTCACTCACTCCACTCCACTCCACTCCACTCCACTCCACTCCACTCCACTCCCTCCACTCCACTCCACTCCACTCCCACTCCACTCCACTCCACTCCACTCCACTCCACTCACTCACTCTCACTCTCACTCCACTCCACTCCCTCACTCCACTCCACTCCACTCCACCCACTCCACTCCACTCCACTCCACTCCACTCCACTCCACTCCACTCCACTCCACTCCACTCCACTCCACCCACTCCACTCCACTCCACTCCACTCCACCCACCCCTCCACCCACTCCACTCCACTCCACCCTCCACTCCACTCCACTCCCACTCCACTCCCCCCCACCACTCCACTCCCTCCACTCCTCCCCCACTCCACCCACCCACTCCACTCCCTACTCTACTCTACTCTACTCTACTCTACTCTACTCTACTCCACATTACTCTACTATATTTTACTCCAGTATAGTTCCAGCAGTATGAATTTGAACTTTTATTTTCTTTAATCGGGTGACTGGTTATTGTTTCAATGAAGGCAGGTATGAGCTCCGACTTTCAAGATAGTACTTCCAACACAAGAGCTGAATTTCCGGGAACCAATGTGCCCCTAAAAATAAAACTGGCCCTCTTGACAGGGTATTATCTGAACACACTTAGTCTACTCTGCCTTGCCCGATAGCATTTAGTCAAGGTAATGGACCTACTAAAGTGGCTTGCTAGTGGCTTGGATGTTATAAACAAAGTTCCTTATAAAAAATGAATCTACTATATTTAAAATCGTTTGAGGCATTCTCGGCAAATTTCGGAAGGTGAATCATATATATATATATATATATATATATATATATATATATATATATATAATAAAATTGATTCGTGGGTTCGAGGTCTCTGGATTAAGTTGAAAACTCTTTTTTATGGCCTAAATTTTCGAATTTATTTTAAATTCTTGATAACAGGCTATCTAAAAGTTTTTAAACGCTAGATTATAAATATGGTACATAAATTATAAACTTACAAACTCGAGGTTAGTTGAAAACTAGCATAAGTATCGTTTGTATACGTGTGTGTGAGTGTGCTTGTATATTGTGTGATGTGAGTGTATATTTTATGAACGTTTGTGCGCGTGCGTGCGTATGTGTGTGTGTGTATGTTTAGTTTAATTTTTGTCATTAATTTTCTTCAAAATTTAAAGTTTTCAACTTAATCCAGAGACCTCAAACCCACGAATCAATTTTATTACAAATATTTAGGTCGTTATTATTTTCACTTTATATATATATATATATATATATATATATATATCGCTGTGGGCTGAAGATCCCGACGTGGAGAGCCAAAAAGATGCTGTGGACTGTAGACGATTTTAATACAGCACTTACGGCATTGAATTTTTATTTAGGTTAAATTTAGCATGAACGTACTGACACGAACATACATTCATATACTTATACACAATTTTCCGATTTATTTCATACTTTTAGGTTGATGCCTTTGTGCCCATTTTCACTATCTATGCCGATTTATTTTAATTCACTCAAGATTTTTGGAAAAAAATTAGTTAATTAGAGGGGATGTGACGTTTGCTTAGAAATAATTATAATCACAATTCATTTTAATAGTTTCTGTATTGATAAAGTTCACCAATATAATTAGGTTATTTCCCTTAGAAAATAGGTTTTAGGTTACTATAAATTTTAATGTAAAGGAGCATTACGTTGCATCATATTTGATCCATAGTCAAAGCCTGTCAAATTCATATGTCAGTTTCCAAAAGTTAGAAATGATTTCATCAGTGTAATTAGTACAGCCGTGATGCTATTTTGTCCACAAAAAAATAATGACGCCGATAATATCATTGTCTGAAACAAATATAGGTCATATATAGTTTTGTGCTCACTCCAATAAATGTAAAATCCCGATTTCTGATTTTAGGTCGACAATACGTAAATTTAATATCTAGTCTAGTATATAAATGTTGAAATACTGACGTCATAAACAGACGCCTACTGTTTTTCGAAATTTATACAGAATAGTTAATTTGTTAAATAATACCTGCATCGATTTAAACCCGTCATAAAGCATTTTTACTAATTGTAATACGCGTCCTTAGAATGTTTTTGAATAACAGCATTTAAATTATTGCTTCTTCAAATTCTACGAAGAAAATCTGTTATTATCTTCTCATTAAAAAATATAGTAAGAACTTTTAAAGTCAGGTGCTTGTTGAAATGAATTTTAACAAACTATAAACTTGAGTGTGTGAAACGTCCCAATTAAGTTATATTAAGAAAGCTTTTGTGATTGGCTAGTTTATCAACTAGATAAATACTGGGAATTGTTTTTTAAACCTTAGCTTTTGTATAGCTTATTAGCTGGACCTTTTAATAGGATTTTTTTTTCAAAATGGCATTCAATAACGTTTTTATCAATGATATCTAGAAATGTCAAGCTCTTTCATGTTATGTCAAATGTACACAGTGATTCAAATGTTTCGCGGTTTCAAGTATAGATTCGAAAGTTACAGGTTCGAATTCCGTCGGTTACGTATATTTTCCTTTTTTCAATTACCAGTTTGATTTTAAATAATCATTTAAACTTTGCATAAAAGTCTAACTTACTATTTCATCTCATTACTTAATATTATAGTAATTTAATCAACCTGCCTTCTGCAATTGCCCAGTTTCTGTATTTACTAGTAGACTTACAGCCCTGAACCTGAACGTCGATTTTTGCCTAAATTTGACGAGTCAAAAACTTGACAGTATCCGATACGATTGCAAAAATGTCAACGTAATTGAAAGTTAAGTTGATGTATAGTTTTGTACATAATTTAGATTTGTATATATTTCCGATTGTAATCACCCTTCTGGGTGGCGCAATTGGTTAGGGTATTGGCCTCGAAAGCCAAAGATACAGGTTCGAATCCTGTCCGGAATTTTTATTTTCCATCTTTCAATTAGTAGTTCGATTTGTAATAATTACTTAGGTCTTGCATTAATGTATGTAAGATTTAACTGTCGGTTAGCATAACAATAACAATTAGTTTAATTTTCTAAAACTGAGTAGCTATTGTCAATTTTTTGTCGAATTGAGGAGGAAAAGAAAGTATGTTAGAAAGTTGCCAGTAATAGCTTCAAAATTGTTCATAGCTCATGTAATTAGACTGTTTTATGACATTATCCGCAAGCTTTCACAACTGGGATCGTGATTAGTAATAATACGTATTTAGGGTTTGCACAGTTATTATACTAGAATCTAATAAAGTGAGCGTTTGGCCTCCTATCGTAGGGGGCATCATGTACTGAACGTAGAAGACTATTTCTCACGCGAACAATTAAACACACAAGCGTCTTGCAACAAATTGGTGAATGAAAGAAACTCCTTGTCGAGCAGACTCAGAAACCAATCAAGTCAAAAGTTGTTTTTTGACAAAATAATTGCTTCAGATCGTTCTACACAACTAAGTTAATTATTCTAAGTGATGTTCTCAGCACCAACTAGAAATAAAACAAATATTTAGTTCCAAATATTCTAAGCCAAAACAGTACTAAAAGCCATATAATTTCACACTAATAAATTAATGAACTTTAAATACATCACACTCTGTACTACAGAAAGATGTGGTTTGTTACAAGTAGAATAAGCGCAACATTATAAATTTAGATTTGCCCTGAAGGGGCGGGGATTCCGTAACAATTAAAGGATGCTCGACTAACTGCAATAGTGCGGACGTGAGTACTCATGGAAAAAATAATAATTCAAAAAATGAATAATAAATACATATGGCCGGAGCACAAACAGACTACGTTACACTAATAACTTACCCTGAAAGGTTTTTTCTCTTTGCCATAATTGAGGGGCACCAAGCCGTCACGTGTCAGCAATCGCATTCAATATTATACCTACACGGAAGACGGTTATTCCAAATAGGCCTCTTTTGCTTTTGGATTTTCGAAATTTATCATATTATACTTTACCTGTCGCTAATATACCGTAAAAACACTTTTTAAATTTTTGTCATTATTAAAGTAATTTTTAAAATAAAATGCCCAATACAACTCTATCACTGGGATGACTGGATATTCTGTTACAGTATCCTAATCTTTATACTAGTTTCTAAATAAAATGCAAATAGAATTCAACATACATTTAATCTCCAGTGACATTAAGTAATAACAATATACATACAAATATACTAAAGGAACCCAATTTCTTAATCTCACTCCGGCCAAGTATTACTAAAAACAAATTCTAAATTAGCTACATCCATAATACCATCACTCTAATTTTCCCGTTTCCTTTTCAAAGTTACATGACATTATTAATAAAAATCTCTGGAAACATATTAGCATTTCTTCTTGTTATTTAATTGCCCATTCAAATTACCATAGTTCCATGCTTTAACTAATACTAAATTTCGCCAGTACAACTTACACTTAAAAAACTGTTACTTACCTACTGCATAAATAGCAACCCATTACATTTTAACATTTACATTATAAAGTACCGATGTAAAAGCTCATATTTACTTACTGTTTCAATTTCAATTTTTAAGACTTTCAGGTTGTTCAGAGATCTCCGGTATTTAAATTTCTCGTCCTTACAACTAACACAGTTCCTTAACTCAACACAAGGATGAACTCTACAAGTGCTAACCCCTTTAAGCAGTCATAACGACCTTAATTTCACAACACATGAATTGAAACGTATTCTACACGTACAAGCGTAAGTAAAGAATCACACGCCGCACTTTTTTTCTGAGTAAACGTATACATTTTTCTTGAAGCGGAGTTTGTTCACTTTCAACTTCCATTCTCCTTACTAATTGCTTGTATTACTACAACTTTGACTTTTCCAATTCCCTGCTTGCGAATTATTAATTCTTTCCCGTCGAATATCTAACTACTGTTATTTATGCCTCTATAATATTTTATTAATTGCGATCAGCGTACGGTAATAGAATATAACAGGATTAATCTATGTTTATGCACGTTATTGCCGTATTATTATGTATACCATTTGTATTGCGATATAATATGGAATTATTTTCATGTCCGTGGTGATCAGGAACGAAGGATATATGTCTATTGTAAATCATCTTGTTCATAGAAAATGCATACGTAATGTTTTGTCATATTGAGATATGTATTTATTTGCGGTTTTATATTAAGTCACCGTTCTGAATCAATAGGTTTTACAATGCATTTAAAAGAAATAATGTTATATCTTTTTAAGTTAAAGTTTGTTGGTTGAGTGACCTTACAGAAATAAAATTTGAAATAACCTGCCTAACTAAGATTAATTATTCGTGAAATCTATTATACAAGTTGCGTCCATATTTCAATTTGGTTCATTCAAATTTACCACAGTTTTCTTACTTATCTATTTTATAGCTAGCGTAACGCATCGCGTTACAAGCTTTTAACAAACCGCTGCCATGAAAATACAAGAGATCTCCATAGAGCGCACTTAACTTGTTGCTCCGGGTTTAGTTTGTAGACATAGCACACTTATGAAAATAAAAATTTCGTGGGTATTCACTTTAACAGTTTTTATCCGTAAGTGATCGAATGATCTTTTTTGGGTAGATAGCTAGAAGGACCTGAAGGTGATAGCTAATAAAATTAATGAAAAAATATTAACCACTGGCGTGGAAAATCGTTTCAGCGCTAATCACTTCCCAAAGATACTTAACGCATAAACCTACCCGGTTATCCAAATTTCTTGGACAGCAACCTATGAGGCACTTGATGTTGTGAAATTCACGCACTTAAAAAATTATAGCTATAAATTGTATAATGTATTTGAATTACAAGATTGCAAATAGATACTATTGTCAGGTAGTCTTTTCACATCGCCGAGTGTCAATGCCGAGCTAAAACCCGCCGAAGGAACGAGTATTCCTAGTATGTCTATATGGAAGTGCATCGGGTATGAGAAACGGTCAAACCACTTAAGTATAGTGGCAAGCCCTGGCATCTGCAAACAAACGTTTTCTTGACTTTCGTTCACCTTTACCTGTCTGAGAAAATCATGTGTTAGGTAAAATGACCAATTGGAGGTCACGCAAAAATAGGTATAGCTAAAATCAAAATATAAGTATAAACAACAAATAAAAACAATACGTGTATAAGTACATCCATATGTATATATTGATCACTAGTAAGTAAATAAGGTACAATTTGAAAATGTTTCGATATCATAAATAGCACACCATTAACAGTTATAGTAGTAGTTAATTCATAAGAAATCTCAAGAATTCGATGTAAAATTTAATCAAAACAATTAATATCAGCAATCTAAATCTATAAAGTAACTAAAAAATTGCAATAAATGCATAGCTTAGGAGTTACTTAAAACAAGTGTTGAATAAAATAGAATTATAGTATAAATGCTAAATCTCTAAGGGTTTTATACAGGGCGTCTTATAACAAGGTAAAGCTACCTATAGATCAGAAAATACTTAACTGTCAAATATGAAAATTTGTACATGTTGGTTTTTAATTGTTGCCTATTTTTATGGCACTTTCTAGTATACCGTCAGTTGACATTGACCTTCTTAATTTCAATGGAACGCCCTATATATTTGTTAACTTTCGGAGAGCCTATTAAATTTGAATTTATTTTATGTAACCGACCCTATACGTAAACCATGTTGGAGATGTTACTATTTTTAAAAAACTTAAGCGTTCGTTTTCCTTTTCTAATCAAATTAATATAAAATTTTAAGTAGTTTAATTGCAACGTGTAACATTATTTGCATCTTGTAAAATTTGTACAGGGTGTTCACGATTAACGTGTATCGTTCATAATATATGAGTAGCTCTTTCTTTTTAAATAGCAACCCAATTATGACACATTTAATGAAATCCGCCTAAAAATAACGTGAGTTAGCATTGATTTACGCATTTCAATTTCCAGTACATATCCAGATAATTGTAATAATTTAAATGTTGACTTTCTTCACAATTGGCTTTGTTGAAATTTTGAAGTCAGTTGTCAACAGTGATTATTTGCTTATTAAGGAGTCTTAAAAAGGATCAGTTGTAGTGAAATAATGAGTGTTACGTTGATTTTCAACATAATTAATAATAAACACGCTCTCGAATAAATTTCTCAACTCAAATCCCTTTTTCTTTTACAACGAAGATTTATTCCATAAATTAAATAGTCTATGCTTTGTTTTAGGTATTCCGTAATGTCTTAAATTCTTCGACAACATCCCGTTTACAAGTACGCTTGCTACAAGTAAATAGTTATATCCTGTTTTTAGGTACCCGTTAACTTGGTATACCTTACAACCGCCGTACAATGGTTGTTGAAATAAGGTCGCGCACTATCCGATAAAACTCGGGTTTTTCAGTTTCAATCGCGCGAGGGTTTGCAGTTCGAATTCGTGTTAGTTGAACCATTGTTGGATTTGATTCTACAGCTTTGTACGTCAAAATATACTACATTATTCGTCACCGTATTGCAAAAGCAATGCACGTCTGTTTTTTCTATTCGACAACTAGGAGGTGTCTAGCCTTTTTTTAGCTGGAGGCCAAATGGTTTCTTTCTTTATGTAGACCAACTGCCTTTGTCTGTAGACAAACTGCTTTTGTCCGTAGACCGCTGCTGCAGTTACGGTGACAGGGTAAACAGATCCTGACGACCATGGCGTTTTTGTGTTGACTCATCATCGACGTTGTGCGAGCTAAGTATCCGGACACCTACAGGTATGCAACTCGTTTTCCTTTGTGTGTTAGTGGCATATACCGTATCAACGTTTGGTGTAGTTACGTGACACCATAGGACTATTGTTTGTTGCTGCGATTCGATATTATCGCTCTACAGGTGCGAGGTACTATTCGCTTTACTAATTAGTTATTTTACAAAAAGTATTAGATAAAATTTTAAAAACGCTTGACAAAAGCTTTCACAAATTGATTTACTACCGATTAATTTTATTTTGTGTAAATACGAGATGCGCGCTTCGTATCTAAATTCATAAATTGTCCATACAATATAATTATTTGCTGTGAAATAATGACACTTAATTTATTTTCTTTTTGCTTGTTTGTAAAGAATCCTTTATTTATTTTTGTGTTAATAGATAATCGTGGGCGATGTACTTTAATTTTTTTGTTTTTTAGTATGTAGGCAAATCCCCCCACTCTCCGCGGTTGGTAGTTAGCCTGTTATTTACTTTTCTTCTGGCTAAGTCTAGGTACATAGCATGAGAATGTATTAAACTTATTATTAATACACTGCGAAAATACTAGAAAAAATCAACCTAATATTTTGTTTAGGAGCACAACATTCAGATTATTAGATTATCTTGATAAATATTGAAAATTGAAAGAGGGAAGTAAATGCTACCCAAATTAATTTTTATATGTATTTCATTAAATGTGTCCCAAATAAGGATTGCTATTTAAGAAAAAAAAGTTAAAATTTCATAAACAATTTATTGACATACTTATAACGGACACACCATCTACCAAAATTACAATGTACAAATAATGTTCTTTCTAAATACATACGTTGCAATTAAATTGCCAATTTTTTTAAATGTTATGTTAAATTTAGTTAGAAAAAGGAAATTAAAAGAGGATTTGCATATGTAATGGAAGAGGAGTGAACGACCTGCAACCTCACGTACAGGTGTCAACAACTCAAGTTAAGTGAAATTGTACGATCAAGTCGAAAACTATTTGTGAAAATAATTGTCGAAGAAAGCATGAATCGGGAAACTGTTCACCTAACAATAACAGACGTTCTGGGGATGCGAGAAATTTGTGCAAAAATGATCCCGAAAAATCTCACAGGAAAGTGCGGCAAACGATTTACTAAAATAGGTATAAATCAGTCCACAATTATTAATCGTGTTATTACTGGCGATGAGAGTTCGTTCTTTCAATATGATCTAGAGACAAAACGCTATAGTTCGCAATTGTGTTCAAAGGGATCGCTCAGAGTAAAAAAAGGCGCGCAAGTCAAAGTCAAAAGTGAACTGCATGCTGATGTGTTTTTTCAACTGCTCAGGCGTTGTCCATAAAAAGTTGTCTTCTCTTGAACAAATTGCAAACCGATATTTCTAAAAATGTTCTAGGTCTCCAAAAACGTACCTTCACTCTCTGTGCAAACGTTACTTCATCACTTCAATGCGCCATCTCATTCTGCAATGTACAGTAATTTTTAACATCAAAACGCATATCAGTACTACCACAACAGTTTTATTTGCCAGATGTGGCATCCTGTATTTTCTTTTATACACAAAGGGCTGAATTGAGTATCGATGGATATCATTTTGAAACCACCGAAGAAGTAAGTGCAAAAGCTGTGACGAGGATGTTACAAAACGTTCTAGAAGAATAGTTCTGGGAATGTCACCAGCAGTGGCAGAACCCTTGGACTAAGTGTGTGCTATCAAGAGGAATCTGCTTTAAAGGATATCACCCTGCAGCTGATTAAAACTAACTGAAAATTTCTCCAATATCGGTCTCATTACTTCACTGTACGACTTTGTATAAGTAGTTTCTGGTGTACAAATAGCTTAAACTTGTCATGAGACACCCTCTGTACCAATACTTAAATACAACAAACTTGCAGCTAATAATGTGGTGTTTATACTTACGCTTAATACTTATAAGTTATAGTGTAGTAGCCCATGCATTTGATTAATATACCACAGTACATTTGACGGTTTCTGTATATGCACAGCCTATATTAATAAACAGATTAAAATTTTTTATATAAGTATCCTAAAATCTACAATACATACACATTAAATATTTTACGAATATAATAGTTATACGTATTCTTGATTATAAATTTTGATATATATATGTAAATAGAACAATAGCAAAAAGAATTTATATAAATGTATAAAATGTAATAACCATCTGTGACAGTCTGGTTAGTAACGGAAATCTCACTGCTTTTGATTTGGGTACGTTTCCTATAACACTGACAGAAGTTTTGGCATTTACAGTGTCAAGTATGGTTTAGATGATTTATATAATTTTGAGTAAGTAGAAGTAAACGCCAAAAACTGTCTTTCCATTCAGCAAATAATCACTTGCTACTCTAAAACTACGGAGGCCGCGGAAACTACTTCAACTGAATTTTTATTCAATTGCTTATTACCTATAAGTAAATCAATAACTTTATAATTAATAATTTTTTTCGTTTATTACACAGTATGTTTAGTTTATTACGTTCCATTTTGTATTTTGAATGTTTTCAGCTTTCCTTCACATTACATATCTCGTTTCGTAACTGTTAGTGATTCTTAAATATTCCGTCCGTTGTTTAGATTTAAATATCTCGTGTTGGTCAATGCTTGCTTTTTCGCTTGGGAAATTTGCTCAAATATAAGGGCCCGTCCATAGTTCTTTAGCATTCAGCATTTATTGTAATTTAATGAACTAGTTTAATTTAAATAGATAAAGCACGTATCTAATATGCTCTAATCTATTTCTATTCTATAATGGGATTTCAATACATTATAATTTTCTACTGCATTAACGATTCTATCCTATAGTCTAAAAGTTTGTTGTGTTCCGTAGTGTTTCTAAGTCGATTTCTTATTGGTGATAATTATTACAAATATTATATATAGTGTACATTTGGATATTTGAAGCTATTTGTTCAAATAGCTCAGTAACCACTTGCAGGTTTCAGAACACATTCCGGGATGTCAGAATTTACAGTACGTGAGGTGCATGTGTATAAACGATCAAGCTGGTCGACAGAGTTGAAAGGACTTTGTTTGTAGGTTTCAAAATGGCAGGTCGAAAAGTTTTCTTTTGCGGTTTTTTATTAAAAGGTAATGTTTTTATGTTGATAATTAGTTGCTATTTAAGGTAATCTGAATACATCTTGTAGTCAGAGCCTTGTTTTGATGTGATGTTGGTATTTATTGTAAAACTGTTAGTTATTTAATCACTAAAGAAAATATTTACGGGCTTAGACTTAGAATGTGATGTGGATTGTTTAATATATGTAATTTCAGGTGAATTTACTATGTTATTGAATATGTTTGAGGCATACAAGTGTGTAGTTTGGTTTAACAACCTAAAACTAATATTTCTTTATCGGAATTGTTTATTTAGTATCTAAATCAGAATAAAACTAGTATTTGTTTATTTGAAATAATGTTTATTTAGTATTTAATACAGAGTTGTAACTCCAGTTGTATTGCACTTTTTGCAGAATCAATTGTAACTGTACCTTCACTGTGATTTTACGAGAAAGTAATGAAAAGGTACCAAGACATTATTCCTTAAATATATTCAATCAAATTATTAGGCAGGTTTGCAAATGAACAGAATTATATTTTAATGTTGTATTTGTTTTGGGTTTTATTAAATTAACCACCACATTGGTGTGTATTTTTTTGTTTGTAATTTGTAATGCCACGATGTGTTTAATTTTTAAAAGGTATGTTTTAACCGATGTAATCATAATAAATAATTTTTACCGTTTGCTTACTAGATTTCATATATTTAACTAACATGCATTCATATAAAGATTTAGCGCCTGAATCTGAGCTTGTTTTTATGATGTAAAATTTTCATATGTTGTTGCTGCCTACATGTTTTATAATGTTTGATATTTGTGATGCATTTGATATATTTATTATATGTGTAATTGTTTTATTTCAGCTTATTAACCACATATTCCACTGCATCGTTCATATCTCGGTTTAAACTTAATTATATGTTTGTTGTTTTGTATATCCTATTATCTAGCCGATGTTCCTATATAATTAACTAATATTTAACATTTGTGATAATTGTTGTGATGTAATTAAATTGAACCTCTGGTATGATCGACCTTTACGTGCCTTTCGCGTTTGCATTTATGACTATGTTGGAGAAAGTCTATTCAATAACCAGCACCTTTTTAACTATGCGCAATCATACTATGAGTTCATTTCAGCGATTCATGGTGTCTTGTCAATGTACTTCTAGTTGTACTCTTGCAAATAATAGGAAGTCGACTAGTCTTTAAGAAATATATTGTAACACGGGCTGGCAACTGTTAATGTATGTATGTGGGCGCGTGTGATTGAGCCTTGTACAATATTACTAACATTGGTAATCAAGGTAGATTTTACACTTCCTGGTGTCCCCCCCTTTTCAACTTTAGATGGGTAGTATTAGTTATCCGACCTCAGTACCCACCATAAAAGACTAGCTTGTATAGACTAAAGTTTCTTCAGTTGTCATATGTGATATGTCTGGGTAACAGTTAACATCCCGCTAAATTCAATGTTGGTGATCGGGGTACTTGTACGTTACCCGTACTTGTCGAGATGTGCCAAATGCAGTTGAAAGTGTGAGGACAGTTTGGGGTTTCCTCTGCCGTGCCCTTTCCCCAATTGCCCAGGTTGAGTACGGCACTGTTTGCTTTAAATGTCATCTTTTTATGCTTTCATACGAATTACCTATTTATTGGTTATTCATTTGATTACCAGTAAAGTTAGATAAATTTTGTAGTTTTATTTCAAACCTTTGCCGCCTTAACGCCATCTTCCCAGTGTGAATTTGGATTACATTATAACAACTCAACGTAGGAGTCTTCGAACCACTGCCACTAGATGTTAGATTATGGAGCCCGGTGTGCCGTCTATAGAGGGTGTTTGGGTCAGCCTTCAGGTCGGTTACACTACAAGTTCAATCTTGTTATCAGGACATATGGTGTTATGTTATCTGAAAACGTTTTTCCGTGAAGATTTTATCAATCAGTATATGCCGTTCCTTAAACAGTTTTAATTTAACTGCGACTGTTGACCCTGCTTGTACCATTTTGTTGCAAGAGTACGAAACTCAACCGGACAGCTATAAGAATTCTTATTCTAAAAATCTGCTTTTTTTTACGTATCTGGTAGGTGGCTACAATGATTTCGGCCCGATTTTAGATGTACGTTGCGTTGATCTCTATTTATACTTCTTTGGATTAGAAAAAATCACAAGGACTTAAATGTAAAAACTTTAGTAAAAGTCTTGATTAATAAATCTTAGTTCTTCAGTATTTACATAAGATACTCCAAAATCGGATCCCAAAAGTAGTAGCAGTTGAAGTCCTAACGCATTGCCATACTAGGCAGAGTTGCCATCAATATTCCTAGTAACCAGGAAAACTTGACAAGATCCGTGAATGGAGTTGGGTACAATAAAGTTTCGGTACATAGCCATATACCCAAACGAATCCAAACACATACATACCATCAAAGAAATATAATAGGATCAACGAAACGTACATACTGAAAATATTATAATTTATATTAGAGAAACATTTGCACGCAGATAGTGATAGATGCAGACTGTAAATTTCAGGAAATGTGTAGGTTAGTTCATAATAGGAAACAATGAGGGTACGCGTCTAACCAGTTCCAGGACTGAAGACCTATTGGTGATGAGAGAAACATCAAACGTTCAAGTCACCTGCCAGTTACCAAAGATAGCAGATTTTTAGAATAAACATTTTTGTAACTATCTGATTGAGTTTAGTACACTTGCAACAAAATAATATAAGCAGGGCCAACAGTCTTAGTAAAAGTAAAGCAGTTTAAGGAACGATTTGTAAATTGCTTGATAAAATCGTCACGGAACACCCTTTTCGATAACATAACACTATATATCCTGATAACAAGACCGAACTTTAGAGTATAGGACAGAATCATTAATGCAGTAGAAGATGTTAAAGTACAGAAATCCCATTTTAGAATTTAGAAATAAATACGAGCTTATTAATTACGTCCTTTATCTAGTAAAAATAAACTAGATCATTAAATTACAATAAATATTGAATGTTAAAGGACCATAAGAGGGTGGTATACTTGAGGACATTTCCTAGCGTTAAAGCAAACATTTGACTAACACGGTATATTTATATCCAAATGAAGCGCGAAATAGCTAAGAACAACTTAGAGGAACATAAATAAGTTATGAAATGGGATATGTAATATGAAAGAATTCAGAAAATATTTAAAATACAAAATGCTACATAGCGAATTAAATATACCAATTACAAAGATGCACATTCATTCCTTTTGTTGTCTTTTTTTTATATATTCCTATACTGTTTGACATTTATTATATTCGTTTTCATTTTTTACTTTAAAAGTTTAACCATTTTTTAATTTATATATTGGCTAGTTTGAGTCCTACTGTCAACTTAACAACGGTCAGTTTTTATGCTTAGATTTATGCTTAGATGTCAATTATAATTTTTGTAGATTTTTCTTCATCATTTTTGGTGCTTTTTTCTATATTTAGACTTAGAACATTATTCCATTTTGGTGGTATATAACCAGGAAAAGGGACTAAAAATTTTGGTTTTTAAGCAAGATGGTACATGGAAAGATATTTTATTGCATATATGAATAGTCTTCTGGTAATTGAAGTGTAATGCTGTTTATTATATTCAATTTCTGATAAAAGAAGACTTAAGTAAGTTATTTTAGTAGCTGCTAATATTTGGAATTTTATGTCACCAACAAGCACCTAATACTATGATAAAAGCTAAAATTATACATTTTCTAACATTCAAATGCGTATATACATACAAGCACAGTGGCAGATTGTTTTAGTTAAATGTCAAATACACTGTATTGGCGTTACCTAGTAGAGTATGTGTTATTATATTTACAAACCGATTCGAAACACAAGATAGAATTCGGATGCTTGAACAAGTCGATATTTTGCACAGTGAAACTCATCCAAGCACCCTTATATGACAATCAACGTTAAAACGAATTGAAAACGAACGAACTTGGACATGTACGAAATATACATAAGGCGCGACGTCCATCGGCTTTAGATTAATAAACAGTAATCGGACGCCTTACTGGTGTAAGAAAATCCACATTTAAACCTCGTAGGAATTACATCGTACCTTGAGATGCAAAAGATAACAGTCTCCAGACTAATGTATAGCGAAACATTTCATTCCTACAAAGTGCACTTGTTCAAGAGCTGTTAGAAGATGATATTGATCGATGAACTCAATTTTGCTTTAACGACACTGCCAATAAGCATAATTACCACTAGCATGCTGTTAAAATCCGTATTAAAGGCTGTAGGCAAATGCCTAACATCTCCAAAAGGTTAAGGGATGGGCTGGGTGGTGGGTAATCAGATTATTGAATCGTACCTTTTTACCGGAACGCTGGTTGTTGAACTGTATCTCAGCTTCCTCTAAGTTGAATTAGTTCCAACGCTAGCACTAGTGTTTCTGATGCAAGAAATCTCGATTCCCCTGATTCTAGAATTAGATTTAAAGATGATGTGCCTCCTCATTAAGCACGTTCAGTACGAGAATATTTCGACTAAATATTTCCTAATCGGTAGATCAGTGGACGCGGATCTAATGAATTGCTTGCAAGATCGCTGATATAACATTTGAATTACTTTCTCTGGGGTTATGTAAAACCTAAAATTTATTTTAGCAAGTGAGGGGTAAGAAATTTATGTTGGAAACGCTAACCAAATTCGAATATGAAGTGTATTACAAACTTTACATTCAACGGCTAATGTTCCTCTTACTTGACATCCACCTTATTCCTTATAAAGAGTGAATTATAGTTGAAATAAAAGAAAATAATGACAATACTATGTTATTTCTTTGGCCTGGTTTTCACGCAAGTCTGGCAGCCGGTTCGGAAGTAGGAAATGATTTAATTTTTGCTGTTTTATTAAAAATAGCGACAAGAAGTCTTATAGTTTCCACAATGACCTTAACAGATTGCAATTAAAAATACCAGCAATTTCGAATGAATCAAATGAAACTTCTTTAATGTGACCACTTATATGATAAATATATAACTAGGTATCTACAGAGAGCTATAATGCTTCCGACACAAAGAATTTCTCTTAGATATCCCGTGTGCAATGTCAGCAAAAATAGGTTGGATCCAAAAAAGTCATTGCGTTGAACGCATAACTTCACAAAATAGTCATTAGTCTTTGGTGCAGATTTTTAAAAACAACTATTCGTTCCTATTCTTTATTAGTTGTTGATCCTATGGGAGTATGACAATTTGGAAGTACAAAATTAAAAATTGATCGAACTTGTCAACATTTTTGTTGAATATGCTTGTTTTTCCGTACCAGATAATAGGTACCAAAATGCTATTCGTTTTATGTAGATCTTATTTGTTTAGCAAAATGCTGGATTTTGAAATTGCATTTATTAACCACAGAGGGGTGGGAGGATACACCAAAATGGTAACTATATGAAACAGCAGGTCAAAATGCTTCAATAAGGAACCTACTATCCATAATACCGTTGCTTTATTAAAACTGGTCTAGTATACTTGTTCAGTTGAATTTTAAGATACTGAAATAAGAGACATAACGTATCGACTATTTTAACAGCATAGTTCTTAGTCACACTTTTAAATCTAGATAAACACAGTATTGTTAAGACTTCTTTCCTAGTAAGGTTACATATCAGAACCAATATGTTTGTTGTGGTGTGTTTTGTATTATTCTTAATCTTCTTTGGAAATTAAACCACTCATAGTTGTTAAAAACGTCTTTATTTACGTTTCGATCCCTAGGATCGTTGTCAAAATAATAAAAACTTGAAATTTTTATTATTTTGACAAGGATCTTAGGTCATGGATCGAAACGTAAATAAAGACGATTTTAACAACTATAAGTGGTTTAATTCCCAAAGAAGATTTAGACAAATAAATGCCTATATTTCGTATAACTGATTATAAATATCGTCCTTGAATGAATTCTTGTCGTTTTCTCAAGCGTAAAAGAATTTTGGAAAACAAAAACATCAGTTTTGAACTGCTAGAAATTCGTGAAAAGTGTAGACAAAACGAAGGCACGTCTTCTCAATGATTTGCAACTACTGCAACAACTATTGCTTGCGGAGGATTCCCTACAACAAATATGAACCATTTCTTTGTATATAGTCGAGAACAACACCATAAATGTTTTTACGAAACCAATTGTGACTTTTGAAAAGCTGTTTTAAATATAACTAAAATGATCCGTTAACAAAGACGCAAGACGTTGTGGAGCCTGTTGAATGTAGGGATTTTAGCGCAAACATACGACTCGTTCATCAGGTTTTTGTTGACCAAAACTTAACCAAATCAAAGTGACATTTAGCATTTCGTTATAAACCGGGATTTTTTAAATGAGTTTCAACTAAACAGTGTTGAATGGAGTATATGTACTTCTTCAATAAATATGCTAACATGAAAAGAGATGAGTAAGATGGTTGCATTAACCGATGATATACCCTTACGTTTATTTTTACTAACTATTATTCTAAATAAAATATAGGGCTTAATCCTATTTTTAGGCATTTGAACGACCCTACTTAATTAGTTATCCAAGTCCAGATTTCTCTTGCTTTGTTTTTATATAATCTTCATATACTTTAATTCCATTGAAAAAATTTACTTGGCTGTATATTTTATATGCTGAAAACTTCATCAATTTACTAATATTACAAATAATGCCCCAATAAATAGCAAAAATAATCCAACGAATAAATGAGTACGGATTATGATTAACTTTTAAAGATAAAGTGGTTTGTTCAAATATGATCACACTCCGAAATGGGACAACTAGGCGCTACTTGGCGTGGCCAACTCGGTGCAATTCAACTCGGCGCTAGGACAATTTGGCGCATGGACAACTCAGAGCAGTACAACTGGGCGTGAAACCCAGTCACAATATGTATAAGTATGCGTTACACGCGTTAATACAGAACGCTTTAAACACTATAAATCCATAAAATGGATTTAAAAAGTGGCTGTGTTTAGTAGCTGCTAATATTTGGAATTTTATGTCACCAACAAGCACCTAATACTATGATAAAAGCTAAAATTATACATTTTCTAACATTCAAATGCGTATATACATACAAGCACAGTGGCAGATTGTTTTAGTTAAATGTCAAATACACTGTATTGGCGTTACCTAGTAGAGTATGTGTTATTATATTTACAAACCGATTCGAAACACAAGATAGAATTCGGATGCTTGAACAAGTCGATATTTTGCACAGTGAAACTCATCCAAGCACCCTTATATGACAATCAACGTTAAAACGAATTGAAAACGAACGAACTTGGACATGTACGAAATATACATAAGGCGCGACGTCCATCGGCTTTAGATTAATAAACAGTAATCGGACGCCTTACTGGTGTAAGAAAATCCACATTTAAACCTCGTAGGAATTACATCGTACCTTGAGATGCAAAAGATAACAGTCTCCAGACTAATGTATAGCGAAACATTTCATTCCTACAAAGTGCACTTGTTCAAGAGCTGTTAGAAGATGATATTGATCGATGAACTCAATTTTGCTTTAACGACACTGCCAATAAGCATAATTACCACTAGCATGCTGTTAAAATCCGTATTAAAGGCTGTAGGCAAATGCCTAACATCTCCAAAAGGTTAAGGGATGGGCTGGGTGGTGGGTAATCAGATTATTGAATCGTACCTTTTTACCGGAACGCTGGTTGTTGAACTGTATCTCAGCTTCCTCTAAGTTGAATTAGTTCCAACGCTAGCACTAGTGTTTCTGATGCAAGAAATCTCGATTCCCCTGATTCTAGAATTAGATTTAAAGATGATGTGCCTCCTCATTAAGCACGTTCAGTACGAGAATATTTCGACTAAATATTTCCTAATCGGTAGATCAGTGGACGCGGATCTAATGAATTGCTTGCAAGATCGCTGATATAACATTTGAATTACTTTCTCTGGGGTTATGTAAAACCTAAAATTTATTTTAGCAAGTGAGGGTAAGAAATTTATGTTGGAAACGCTAACCAAATTCGAATATGAAGTGTATTACAAACTTTACATTCAACGGCTAATGTTCCTCTTACTTGACATCCACCTTATTCCTTATAAAGAGTGAATTATAGTTGAAATAAAAGAAAATAATGACAATACTATGTTATTTCTTTGGCCTGGTTTTCACGCAAGTCTGGCAGCCGGTTCGGAAGTAGGAAATGATTTAATTTTTGCTGTTTTATTAAAAATAGCGACAAGAAGTCTTATAGTTTCCACAATGACCTTAACAGATTGCAATTAAAAATACCAGCAATTTCGAATGAATCAAATGAAACTTCTTTAATGTGACCACTTATATGATAAATATATAACTAGGTATCTACAGAGAGCTATAATGCTTCCGACACAAAGAATTTCTCTTAGATATCCCGTGTGCAATGTCAGCAAAAATAGGTTGGATCCAAAAAAGTCATTGCGTTGAACGCATAACTTCACAAAATAGTCATTAGTCTTTGGTGCAGATTTTTAAAAACAACTATTCGTTCCTATTCTTTATTAGTTGTTGATCCTATGGGAGTATGACAATTTGGAAGTACAAAATTAAAAATTGATCGAACTTGTCAACATTTTTGTTGAATATGCTTGTTTTTCCGTACCAGATAATAGGTACCAAAATGCTATTCGTTTTATGTAGATCTTATTTGTTTAGCAAAATGCTGGATTTTGAAATTGCATTTATTAACCACAGAGGGGTGGGAGGATACACCAAAATGGTAACTATATGAAACAGCAGGTCAAAATGCTTCAATAAGGAACCTACTATCCATAATACCGTTGCTTTATTAAAACTGGTCTAGTATACTTGTTCAGTTGAATTTTAAGATACTGAAATAAGAGACATAACGTATCGACTATTTTAACAGCATAGTTCTTAGTCACACTTTTAAATCTAGATAAACACAGTATTGTTAAGACTTCTTTCCTAGTAAGGTTACATATCAGAACCAATATGTTTGTTGTGGTGTGTTTTGTATTATTCTTAATCTTCTTTGAAATTAAACCACTCATAGTTGTTAAAACGTCTTTATTTACGTTTCGATCCCTAGGATCGTTGTCAAAATAATAAAACTTGAAATTTTTATTATTTTGACAAGGATCTTAGGTCATGGATCGAAACGTAAATAAAGACGATTTTAACAACTATGAGTGGTTTAATTCCCAAAGAAGATTTAGACAAATAAATGCCTATATTTCGTATAACTGATTATAAATATCGTCCTTGAATGAATTCTTGTCGTTTTCTCAAGCGTAAAAGAATTTTGGAAAACAAAATATCAGTTTTGAACTTCTAGAAATTCGTGAAAAGTGTAGACAAAACGAAGGCACGTCTTCTCAATGATTTGCAACTACTGCAACAACTATTGCTTGCGGAGGATTCCCTACAACAAATATGAACCATTTCTTTGTATATAGTCGAGATAACACCATAAATGTTTTTACGAAACCAATTGTGACTTTTGAAAAGCTGTTTTAAATATAACTAAAATGATCCGTTAACAACGACGCAAGACGTCATAGAGCCTGTTGAATGTAGGGATTTTAGCGCAAACATACGACTCGTTCATCAGGTTTTTGTTGACCAAAACTTAACAAAATCAAAGTGGCATTTAGCATTTCGTTATAAACCGGGATTTTTTAAATGAGTTTCAACTAAACAGTGTTGAATGGAGTATATGTACTTCTTCAATAAATATGCTAACATGAAAAGAGATGAGTAAGATGGTTGCATTAACCGATGATATACCCTTACGTTTATTTTTACTAACTATTATTCTAAATAAAATATAGGGATTAATCCTATTTTTAGGCATTTGAACGACCCTACTTAATTAGTTATCCAAGTTCAGATTTCTCTTGCTTTGTTTTTATATAATCTTCATATACTTTAATTCCATTGAAAAAATTTACTTGGCTGTATATTTTATATGCTGAAAACTTCATCAATTTACTAATATTACAAATAATGCCCCAATAAATAGCAAAAATAATCCAACGAATAAATGAGTACGGATTATTATTAACTTTTAAAGATAAAGTGGTTTGTTCAAATATGATCACACTCCGAAATGGGACAACTAGGCGCTACTTGGCGTGGCCAACTCGGTGCAATTCAACTCGGCGCTAGGACAATTTGGCGCATGGACAACTCAGAGCAGTACAACTGGGCGTGAAACCCAGTCACAATATGTATAAGTATGCGTTACACGCGTTAATACAGAACGCTTTAAACACTATAAATCCATAAAATGGATTTAAAAAGTGGCTGTGTTTAAAATACAGGTCGGTTAATTTAAAATATTTAGAAGGTATGTTATTATGGGATGAAGTGGGAATTTTCATTAAGGTTTTCCGTTGGTATTTAAGACTGTAATGGTAGGTTAATTGCACGTCTAACTACTACTTTCACTAATCTCATACTGGGGTATTTGTGTTCAAAACTTTATGTAGTCCACTGTAAAGTTGTTGTAGTGGTTTAAATACCACATCATTTGCGTTTGTTGAAATCGACAAGATCTATTGGTGAACTGGTATTCGAATAGACGATTTATAACGCGTTTAAAATGTTCTATATCAACTTATCTAATTATAACATTTATATTTTCAGGATCCGGCAGAAAAAACTCCCCTCACTCGGAAGTTACTAAAATTAAAACCACTCGAACGAAACAAATTGTTGTATTATAGTTCAGTATGCATACTGCCATTTTGAACAAAATATCCTTAAGTGTAGGTCACCATCATTGATGCACTGAAATAGCCTTTCACTGTAACTGTTCATGACTTTAAAAATCATTCCGCGTGTAATGACAGTAGTTTTCTGTTGAATTCCCTTACCCAGGGCAGCCAAAGTTTGAGGACGATTTTGGTATACTTTGGCTGTTAGATGACCCCTGAGAAAGAAGTCGTAGGGTGTCAAATCCGGCGAACGCTACCACACCCGATATCACTACGGCAAGAGGTAACATGTTCGAAAAACATTTCCCCAAATAGTTCAAGAAAACCACGATATGTGTATGTCGTGGCTCCGTCTCGTTAGAACCAAACATTCCCCGAGTCATCTTAATTTAAAATGTCGCCCAATTGAGGCGGGAGAACGTTCTGTAGCATTCCACAATACCGTTCACTGTTTACCGTAACACAAACATCATCTTCTGCAAACGGCACACCACACTGCCACTTTTGGGTCGTGACGTGGTCATTGATTAAGTTTCTTAGGGTTTCTGTCAGATCATTATCTGAAATTTTATTTGTTCACTGTGCCTGAAAGGTGCAGGTGCATCCAAAAAAAAGCGTGACGTCTATAGGAGGAATATGTTACAGGAAGTCGTGACACAACATTGAACGCATTTCAAAGCCCCTTTCACTTAGCTGCTGTTTAGTCACCATTTTATAGGGATGCATTTTCAGATCTTTCTGCAAAAATTTTCGATCAAATATCCCTAGTGTTGTAGCATGTTTCCATGCAGAGCGCCGTGGAGACTGTTGAATTGAAACTTTGGCGGCCACATTTTCTATTCCTGTTGCTGTACGAGGTTAACCTAGAGATTTCCGTTTGAGTGCAGAGGCTGTTGCTTTGAAATTTGACAGCCAACGGTAAATAGTTTTTCTTTTGTAGGGAACAAGATCACGTGGTCAGAGCGCACACTGGACGCAAAAAGCACATTGCGTTGCTATCGGCAGCTCGTTGTTTTCGATAAACTTCTCCACAGCAAACGCACAATACTCTACTGGCCACCTCATGTCGAACACTAAAAACGGTACTCACGCTGCTACTCGATGACATTCTCAGCACTACTGCTCACCCATTCCACCTACAGCTATGCCTCTTGCAAGTGGGGGCGTTTCATTTGCCGAACTGAGTATTATACTCAGTTTTCGCGTCGGGTTGCACCGCGATGAGTTGGTTCGCACGGAGTTGCTCGCTCCCAGTTGTTCGCGCCAAGTTGACCGCGCTGAGTTGTCCTAGACCGATCATACTCATGTCTACACTCGATAAAAACATTTGTCCAGTTACTCCTCACAACTTATGTTATTTATATATACTTTTAGGACTTATTTCTTTCAAGTAGCACAGGTTAACAGTAGTGAGAAATTTCAAATGCACATTGCTCTAAGTATTAATGAAAAAACAATTACGCTCAAGATTATAGCACATACCTTTCTATTTCATTCGAAACGACAGCTATTTCTTCGTTTGTTACTAATAAATAAGGGCGTAGGTGGGATAATTTATAAAAGAAGTTTCTACTTTTTTTTATTCTTAAAATAGTGCCATCTAAAAATCTCTGCTCTATTTCAATACCGTACCCGAAAGACTTCTTTCTATAAGCTACAATATTCAGCACTTTTATTTTACGTCGCATATTTTAGATACGCAATAAATTTAGAAAGCGCACCAGACGATTGTTCTAGAACATTAATGTGTATATAATTACACTATACCTCACATACAAATACATAGAAAGCAGTAAGATTTCCATGTTATTTTTTTGTGTATTCATAAATATAAATCCTTCAGCACCAGCACCAGCATCTGAAATCGTTTAGTACATAAATCAAGCAAGTTCAGTTACACCAAGAAATACAAAATAACAGGCATT
Organism: Platerodrilus igneus; assembly: GCA_036346225.1. Lineage (NCBI taxonomy): Eukaryota > Metazoa > Arthropoda > Insecta > Coleoptera > Lycidae > Platerodrilus > Platerodrilus igneus. Next base: position 132,383 of record JARFIW010000090.1, read on the forward strand.
ATAGCACGGAGATTTGAAAGAGCACGATACACGAAGAATGGATATAAAAGGAAAAGTAATTTTTTTATTTGCCACAATAAAATCCAGGGAATGCTGAATAATAGCGCTCGAGCTGAAACGCTAACCCTTACTTCGTTTTCTTTAAATGATTTATTAGAAACGTATTTAACTAAGAGCTAGCATAACTTTAATTTCGGATTTAAGTACTTTCTTTGAAACAATTTGACGTGCTATCGTTACAAATCTCGTATTTCTTGATAGAATGCTTAATATTTGTTTGAGTAATTTCATGCTATCATTATGTTTATATACTAAAATTGAATAAGGTAACAGTTTTACGTACATGTACTCATCTTACGACATCAAGAAAACAAACTTAATACGTACAAGATACTGAGAGAATGATGCTGGGAGAATGATGCTGAAAGATTTACTAAGATAATTCATTTCATAAGATTAAGATAGTGACACTTAGATATATATTGATAATTATATATTAAACTTATATTAATATTTAATGAAGAAAACATTCTGTTATGGGCCTCAAACAAAGGACGCTAAAGAATCTTTCTTGTCGATTTGGTGCTTCAAATTGAAATATTCGTTTTACTATAAAGTTTAAAACTTGATCGATTAAAATCATCATTTTCAACTAGTCATTTCAGTCTATCTTAGATAGAATTACAACCAAGATAATCAACTTGTTTTCAAAGAAAACTAAAATTCAACTTTGCGATACTATGGTGCTATCAAAATTTAATTTTTCCTAAATGTTTATTGTTTCTAATTAAATACTTTGCGCAGTTCTTTCTAAAGGTGTAGGCTAATGTTGATGAGAGCATTTAAAAATTCAACTTCCCTCTCTGCTCAACAACCAGTATGATGTGAAGGAGTATTGCAAAAAAGGTATAACTCATTTACTTCGATTAACCACTACAAATTTAATTTGAAGCTAACATTAAAACTACGTAAATAAGTGAGTCACACTTTCATTTATAACTACTGAGTGTATTTAAATAAAGACATGAACAAGAAAAGAATCTCATTAGCATTAGGCGAAACCAAATATATCCCTTACCCTACCCTTAAGCCTTTTCTTTTGTAGATCTCATCAGAATATTAGTTTACACATCACTATCATTGTTTACAGCAAAATTGCCATACACGAGACTGTTAATTAACAATTTGTTTCATGGAAAAACGACACAGAACAATTTGTACATATTTCATAAAATACTGAAATCAATAATGAATAATTCTAATATATTACATTATATGCAGAACAAAATTCTTGTATTTAAGGTGTCGCCTAGAATCAAACACGTAGTTATACCAAATAAATTGGATCTTTTTATTAAAGGGCAAAGTTTGCATAACAACCAAGTACCGAACGACATTGTAGAAAGAATAATGCTAACTTTCTGTAATCTGATTGGCTATAAAGAACTTTTAACGACCGTTCATTTAGGTGTTAGAAAAAAATCTATGCATCACGCGGTAAAATGTACAAAAGTACCAAAAAATGTCAATCTAAAAAGCTCGTATTATAAACATGATTACAAAACAAAATGAGGTTCTATCATTGAAGTGAAAATAACAAAGATGAAATTTTTGTGCGGTAGAAGCATAAATATAGCCCAGTAAAATGACTCGAAATTTGTCGATTTGGAGGAAATAATACCGACTGGGCTGAAACTTTGTAAACAGTCTTGTTTTAGGGTACTATTCAACATCTTAAAAGTTCCTACGTGTAGACGCTACGTTACGGGCAGGGGAGGGTCCAAAAAGTCCAAAAAATTAGTTTTTCGCAATTAACTCGGAAAATATCAACTTTACGGATATTTATGTTGGTATCAAAATTGTAGCTTACAAAATCCCGCACAATTTCGATGTTACTCAAGTCTGTTCGACCAAATAGAGCAGAGATATAATTTTTTAAACACCGGCAGTTTTGCGACGCAACGAATCGCGTACGCCCGTCGCGCATTTTTTGCTAATATCTCGATAATGGACTGTCAAATCGAGAAATGTTTTATATAAAAGTTATAGAGAAATCTAATTACGAACAATTTCATTTTTATTCATTTCTGTACGGCCTAAATTCGCAGAGTTATTAATTAAAAGACTTTTTATGATGATAGTGGATGTTTTACATGTTAAAATCAGCATTAATAAAGTTTAGATCGAACATATATCGGCCTAGTATCAAACAATTCAGAAAGACCTCAAGAATAACTTCTGACACTTCAATAAGTACAGAAAAATGGTTAAGGACACGTTTTTCATCATTTCAGGCGACTCATAGTAATGATCTGCTACATACGTAAACTTACCTGTCCTTTGAAACTCCATTTTCCTATTACCATGCATTTAAAATTACATGCCACAAACTGTATTTTATAGTAAATTATATCAGCTTTGATTTCGGTCTGTTGAAGTTTTTTCGTAAAGTTAATAGAAACGAAGATATTTACAAAAAACGAATGCTAATGCAATTTTTCCATAATTTATCAAAAATACAGCAATATCCATAAACTTTTTTTTAAATAAAACATACTTTGCGAAGGACTTACACTACTCCAGCACGTTTATATATATATATATATATATATATATATATATGAAATAATAAAAAGAAGAAAAAATAAATTTTTGAAAAATTATTATCCACATATTTTTGGACTAAAGAGTGAATTTAACAAAAATTGATTTTTTTTCTTAAATATTTAAACGCCTATAACTCGTCAACGTTTAAATGAAAAAGTTCTACGACGTCTCATTTTAAAGATAATTAAAATATCTTTAAGAAAAACATAACATTAATGCTTTCAACCAATCAAACAAAGTTATTTTCCAAAATGCACTCAAATTCATTTGCCGAACTGAGTATTATACTCAGTTTTCGCGTCGGGTTGCACCGCGATGAGTTGGTTCGCACGGAGTTGCTCGCTCCCAGTTGTTCGCGCCAAGTTGACCGCGCTGAGTTGTCCTAGACCGATCATACTCATGTCTACACTCGATAAAAACATTTGTCCAGTTACTCCTCACAACTTATGTTATTTATATATACTTTTAGGACTTATTTCTTTCAAGTAGCACAGGTTAACAGTAGTGAGAAATTTCAAATGCACATTGCTCTAAGTATTAATGAAAAAACAATTACGCTCAAGATTATAGCACATACCTTTCTATTTCATTCGAAACGACAGCTATTTCTTCGTTTGTTACTAATAAATAAGGGCGTAGGTGGGATAATTTATAAAAGAAGTTTCTACTTTTTTTTATTCTTAAAATAGTGCCATCTAAAAATCTCTGCTCTATTTCAATACCGTACCCGAAAGACTTCTTTCTATAAGCTACAATATTCAGCACTTTTATTTTACGTCGCATATTTTAGATACGCAATAAATTTAGAAAGCGCACCAGACGATTGTTCTAGAACATTAATGTGTATATAATTACACTATACCTCACATACAAATACATAGAAAGCAGTAAGATTTCCATGTTATTTTTTTGTGTATTCATAAATATAAATCCTTCAGCACCAGCACCAGCATCTGAAATCGTTTAGTACATAAATCAAGCAAGTTCAGTTACACCAAGAAATACAAAATAACAGGCATTATAGCACGGAGATTTGAAAGAGCACGATACACGAAGAATGGATATAAAAGGAAAAGTAATTTTTTTATTTGCCACAATAAAATCCAGGGAATGCTGAATAATAGCGCTCGAGCTGAAACGCTAACCCTTACTTCGTTTTCTTTAAATGATTTATTAGAAACGTATTTAACTAAGAGCTAGCATAACTTTAATTTCGGATTTAAGTACTTTCTTTGAAACAATTTGACGTGCTATCGTTACAAATCTCGTATTTCTTGATAGAATGCTTAATATTTGTTTGAGTAATTTCATGCTATCATTATGTTTATATACTAAAATTGAATAAGGTAACAGTTTTACGTACATGTACTCATCTTACGACATCAAGAAAACAAACTTAATACGTACAAGATACTGAGAGAATGATGCTGGGAGAATGATGCTGAAAGATTTACTAAGATAATTCATTTCATAAGATTAAGATAGTGACACTTAGATATATATTGATAATTATATATTAAACTTATATTAATATTTAATGAAGAAAACATTCTGTTATGGGCCTCAAACAAAGGACGCTAAAGAATCTTTCTTGTCGATTTGGTGCTTCAAATTGAAATATTCGTTTTACTATAAAGTTTAAAACTTGATCGATTAAAATCATCATTTTCAACTAGTCATTTCAGTCTATCTTAGATAGAATTACAACCAAGATAATCAACTTGTTTTCAAAGAAAACTAAAATTCAACTTTGCGATACTATGGTGCTATCAAAATTTAATTTTTCCTAAATGTTTATTGTTTCTAATTAAATACTTTGCGCAGTTCTTTCTAAAGGTGTAGGCTAATGTTGATGAGAGCATTTAAAAATTCAACTTCCCTCTCTGCTCAACAACCAGTATGATGTGAAGGAGTATTGCAAAAAAGGTATAACTCATTTACTTCGATTAACCACTACAAATTTAATTTGAAGCTAACATTAAAACTACGTAAATAAGTGAGTCACACTTTCATTTATAACTACTGAGTGTATTTAAATAAAGACATGAACAAGAAAAGAATCTCATTAGCATTAGGCGAAACCAAATATATCCCTTACCCTACCCTTAAGCCTTTTCTTTTGTAGATCTCATCAGAATATTAGTTTACACATCACTATCATTGTTTACAGCAAAATTGCCATACACGAGACTGTTAATTAACAATTTGTTTCATGGAAAAACGACACAGAACAATTTGTACATATTTCATAAAATACTGAAATCAATAATGAATAATTCTAATATATTACATTATATGCAGAACAAAATTCTTGTATTTAAGGTGTCGCCTAGAATCAAACACGTAGTTATACCAAATAAATTGGATCTTTTTATTAAAGGGCAAAGTTTGCATAACAACCAAGTACCGAACGACATTGTAGAAAGAATAATGCTAACTTTCTGTAATCTGATTGGCTATAAAGAACTTTTAACGACCGTTCATTTAGGTGTTAGAAAAAAATCTATGCATCACGCGGTAAAATGTACAAAAGTACCAAAAAATGTCAATCTAAAAAGCTCGTATTATAAACATGATTACAAAACAAAATGAGGTTCTATCATTGAAGTGAAAATAACAAAGATGAAATTTTGTGCGGTAGAAGCATAAATATAGCCCAGTAAAATGACTCGAAATTTGTCGATTTGGAGGAAATAATACCGACTGGGCTGAAACTTTGTAAACAGTCTTGTTTTAGGGTACTATTCAACATCTTAAAAGTTCCTACGTGTAGACGCTACGTTACGGGCAGGGGAGGGTCCAAAAAGTCCAAAAAATTAGTTTTTCGCAATTAACTCGGAAAATATCAACTTTACGGATATTTATGTTGGTATCAAAATTGTAGCTTACAAAATCCCGCACAATTTCGATGTTACTCAAGTCTGTTCGACCAAATAGAGCAGAGATATAATTTTTTAAACACCGGCAGTTTTGCGACGCAACGAATCGCGTACGCCCGTCGCGCATTTTTTGCTAATATCTCGATAATGGACTGTCAAATCGAGAAATGTTTTATATAAAAGTTATAGAGAAATCTAATTACGAACAATTTCATTTTTTATTCATTTCTGTACGGCCTAAATTCGCAGAGTTATTAATTAAAAGACTTTTTTATGATGATAGTGGATGTTTTACATGTTAAAATCAGCATTAATAAAGTTTAGATCGAACATATATCGGCCTAGTATCAAACAATTCAGAAAGACCTCAAGAATAACTTCTGACACTTCAATAAGTACAGAAAAATGGTTAAGGACACGTTTTTTCATCATTTCAGGCGACTCATAGTAATGATCTGCTACATACGTAAACTTACCTGTCCTTTGAAACTCCATTTTCCTATTACCATGCATTTAAAATTACATGCCACAAACTGTATTTTATAGTAAATTATATCAGCTTTGATTTCGGTCTGTTGAAGTTTTTTCGTAAAGTTAATAGAAACGAAGATATTTACAAAAAACGAATGCTAATGCAATTTTTCCATAATTTATCAAAAATACAGCAATATCCATAAACTTTTTTTTAAATAAAACATACTTTGCGAAGGACTTACACTACTCCAGCACGTTTATATATATATATATATATATATATATATATGAAATAATAAAAAGAAGAAAAAATAAATTTTTGAAAAATTATTATCCACATATTTTTGGACTAAAGAGTGAATTTAACAAAAATTGATTTTTTTTCTTAAATATTTAAACGCCTATAACTCGTCAACGTTTAAATGAAAAAAGTTCTACGACGTCTCATTTTAAAGATAATTAAAATATCTTTAAGAAAAAAACATAACATTAATGCTTTCAACCAATCAAACAAAGTTATTTTCCAAAATGCACTCAAAAATGACATTTTTTCACGTTTTTTGCTCTTAACTTCAAGCTATCTGTATCAAAATTGATTCATGCATATATCAACATGTTCAAAATTTTATTCTCTTTTACTTATACCTTATACCTACTATATGTGTACGCCCTATACTTTCAGAGTTAATACTGATTTTTACATGCAAAACATCCACCATCAACATGAAAAAATTGTCTTTTAATTAATAACTCGGCGAATCTGGGCCGTACAGAAATGAATAAAAAACGAAATTGTTCGTAATTAAAATTCTCTACAACTTTTATTTACAGCATTTTTTGATTCGAGAGTCCATTTTCAAGATATTAGTGAAAAATGCGCGACACACGTACGCGTTTTCGTTGCGTCGCAAAACTACCGATGTTTAAAAAAATTATATTTCTGCTCCATTTGGTCGTACAGACTTGAATTAAAAACGAAATTGTACGGAATTTTGTAAGCTATACAATTCTGATATTAACATAAATTTTTGTAAAGTTGATATTTTCAAAGTTATTTGCGAAAAACAGATTTTTTGAACCTTTTGGATCCTCTCCTGCCTGCAACGGCACGTCTAGACATGGGGACTTTTAATATGTTAAATAGTACCCTAAAACAAGCCTGTTTACAAAGTTTCAGTCCAGTCAGTATTATTTCCTCCACATTTTGTCATTTTACTGGGCTAATATAATAAAACAAGTACAAAATCTGAAAATATAATGTTTTTAATAATTTAAGCTAATTTTCAGGTGCAGCTATTTTCAGCTCCTTTCGTAGAAATTGACCAACTAGAGAGCAACATAGAAATAAATCGTGTTTTTAGTTAAAAGTGTGTGAATGTGAATGTCCGCTAACGATAATTAATAATCTCAAATGAGATAAATATTTGCCAAACTGATTTTTAAATTTTGTGCTGTAGAATTTATGTAAAAATTGTTTTAGTGGGATTAAAACACCTTGGTCCTTTATATTTCTTCACGTTTTAATGACTACTGTGCAGCCAATAGACTGATACCAAAAACGACACCATTTGGATCTAAATGCTATGGGAAAATATCAGTCTGCAGTTATTGATTTTAAGCCAATATCTACCTTTTACACCAAACAAAGTTTAATTATCGACAGCTTTTTCAAATATTTACAGCAAAGCACTTAAATTTGTCTGTCAAATTAACAACCTCATCGGGAAGATGCAAACGTCTGATTACCAACCGATTAGAAGCACATGGGAAAACGTAAACTAGTGTGGTTTCCGGAGGGATAGGTAAACCGAACACGCTATTAACAAGATCATGAAGGCTATCAAAACAGCACCCTCAGAATATGTACTCACTATTTTTGTGGACATAGATGGAGTTTTCAATAACCTCTAGTGATCGACACTATTCAGACGCATACAGATTATTCAATGGCCTATACTCTTATACAAAACTATTAAGAGCAGTTATCAGGACAAATACGTCGAGGTGAGTAGCGACACCAGGAAAGGATAACGAAGGCATGTCTACTAGGGTTTGGACTGCCGACCGATCCTATAGGGCATTATAGTTGACGCGGTTTTCGAACTACTCTTCGCGATGGTGGAGGTATGTTCCGTCGTGACTTACGTGGACGATTCCCCCGTAGTCGTGTAGAGCAACACTGGATCACAACTGCAAACACATTCGAACACCGTGTTGAAGATTTTGGACACTTGATGCAAAAAGAATAAGCTAGATATATCTACCACCAAGACTACTTACTCACTGGTCAAAGGCAAAATAAAAAGTGTACAAAAGATTCACGTCCAATGGACTTTGGTAAAAAAAATGACGAATATTAAATACTTAAGAATGTTACTTGAAGAAAAGCTAAACTTTTGGGAGCATACTGGAAAATTTACGAAAGTGCGAAAACAACAATGCAAACCATAGCAAACATTGTCCAACCGAGATATAGTATAAACTTGAGGCATATATATATATATATATATATATATATATATATATATATATATATACTCGCGGCAATAATAGTTACTGCAAAAGGAATGTGGGTCCATAGACTGAACCTGGTAAGACCACAAACGAAGATCAACCAGACTCAGAGAAGTACATTCATCTGACTACCGGTGAATACAAAACTAGTCCCAAAGATGCACTGCTGGTGCGTCCTGGAGACGCAAATTAAATACAGGGCCGCATGCTTACGCACTAAAAATTATACCGACATGAACCTCCTACTTGGTGCCACCTATAAGGACAAAACTCAAATCAAGAAAAAAAATATTGGATATTTGTCAGGAATGATCAAGCAACTCAAAAATAGGCAGAAAGACACGCGCATCCTTACCAAATGTACAGAAAGACGAGTGGGACTACCTACAGCCACCCGAAGGACATACTCCTTCTAACCACACATTGCCCTTATGATACACATAGGGCTAGTTTCAAATTTCTGCCTCCTATACATGTAAATGCGGGGTGACGGGTACTCTAAAACGGATTATTAGGGAGTGTTTCATATATTAGGAAAACGCAGGTAATTCTAAACAGAAAGTTCAGGGCAAAAACCATATATAACGTGAGTCGACCTGTTAGCACAAAATATTACACACGCTGAAAAACTAAGATTCATGACATCATTTAGGAACGGAGAAGCATAAATATACAGATCAATATAAATTAACAACGCCCAAAGGCACATCTGTTTGAGCATATATTCAGGTGAATTCCAGAGATTCCAGTTAACCCTTGAAGTTAGAAATAACCAAACAACAGGAACACATTTAAATTGGGATTTTAGAAGTATAATAGATTATTTTATATAGATTGTAAGAGGGTAGTGGCAAGGTAGTAATAAGTTAGATATAGTTAGTAATAAAGAAATTATTTAGCGAAACATATACACACAAAAGTCAAAGATACACACAAATGCGGGAAGCACTACTACACAAGAGAATGACGTGGGGTGTTTGATGATCTCAGAATCAGTAAGTTAAGAATTATTCCTCCCCCTCCCGAACACACACACCTAGCACTTGCACACATACTTACACACAAAAACACATGCGGGGCACACACTGACAGAAATAGAACCTGGGGCATGTGATCCGGTTTACGACTGTCCATGATTGGGATATGTACCATGAATAAAAAACCGAGCCCTGGATTCTTTCAAAGTTTATTAAAATGTAACTGTGTTGTATTTTTTTTTAATTGATAGGAAATTCTGCTTTCAATATATTCAGATCCTTCAGCTGATCGCTGGTGGTATTCATTTTGTCTAAAATGGCTTAAAAAAGAAAATATGCAGGAAGTGCAAAGATGTGTGTTCTACGAGGGATAGCCGAAAATCCCCGGAACTTCATACAATTAGTTTAGTTTGATACATGCAGTTTTACAACAGTGTAGCTGAAGGGAGAAATGTGTAAGGACGAACATCAAGTTTATGTGCAGAATGGAAAAACAGTTTACCGTGACGATTTCTTGATTAAAACAGCCGTTTGCGAGTGGTTTTCAAGAATTCGAGTTTCACATGAATCGCTGAAAGACGAGAGTCGCCGAGGAAGACCTTCAACCTCCAGAAACGAAAGAATTATGATCAAGCGAAACAGTTAGTCAGATCACACCAAAAGGTGAACGTCAACGAGTTGCACAAGAAGTGGGATCTGTCATTGATCCATTTAACCAAAATTCGGCAGTTGACTGAGGCCGAATGTTTTGAAAAACACACAGACGATCCGACGTCTCTTGAAACAATCGTTAGTGCTGACGACACATAGGTGTATGTTTACCACCCGGAGACAAAGATGCAGTCATTAGAATGTCACACAGCATCCTTTCCTCAACCAAAAGATCACTTTATGTTAAATCCCAAACAAAAGCTATGCTGATTGCGTTTTTCGACAACAAAGGTGTACAATGAATTTGTACCACCTGTACAAACTGTTAGCGGTGCTTTTTACGTGCAAGTTTTGAAAAGTCTGAGGGATGTAATTTTTGTTTTAGCCAATCTAACTTTATGTTTTTAACATTTTTTTATCATTTTGTTATAGGAACCCACTCTGCGCCACTGAAAGTTAGCCTATGCACCGTTAAAATTTATTGGCAATTCGAAATTAATAACGTAACGTTATTTTTACCCGTAACAGATTCTCCAATTTTCATTTGTTACTCATCAAATAGTTAGTGAATGTAAAACCAGAATTGTTGGTAATAATTTTTCCTTCGGTAAGCAATTTAAATAATTTGTACTTTGTTTATGGCAAATCATTCTCTTACAGTATATCGTACAGAAATTAAAATGTTTTTCACCTGAAGATGATTTCGGATATGGTATCGAAATTGATCGTGGGTATAATATTTGATGTTTTTTAAATATTATATTCAATAAATATGGTGGTAATTTTGTGTTTATAAAAAGGTTTTCCTAGTCTAGTTTGTAAAGTGAGATATTCGAAAGCTCTTATTTAGTGAATATTCGATTACGTATACCAAGATAGCGGGGCACGTGCAAGGTTAAAATGAAATATCCAGCGACTTTCGTATGAAGAAATCTCCAAAAGTTTCTAAAATTTTTGAAATTTCTAAACACAAAGTCTAGAATCTTTAGGCTTTGGCATACATTATTTAGAATGTCTATTGCAGTTTAATATTGTTTCAAAATGGACACTAAGTTCTCTAGTGCGGTACACTCTAAAAAGTTCAGCATCCGTCATAGTGTTCTGGGCTATTAACGCTTGCTTTTTATTGCCAAGCAAATGATTCACACAATATGTAATTTAGCAACATTATTTGTGTTTGTAAAAATTTTATAAATTTTAGTTGAGCAATGTGAGATAGCTACGTAAGAAGAAACATCTTTAATAAAAAGTATCAACAATAATGAGCCCTGATTTGATCCCTGTGAAACACCTGATACCGTTGGATATACAAAACACAAGAGGGTCTTTAGTATATTGTCCGATTACAATTCTTAAAATAGTAACTTATGAAATTGATAAGATTAAAAAAACACTCTAATCTAATAAGAAGAACTGCACGAACAAATTTATCTGATGCATATTTAAAATCATAATCGATAGCACGGACTTTCTCATGGTTATCAAGAATATGGTTCATATTTAAATTTGTATAGAAGATTATGTTACACAATAGGGTTGAAATTATGATTTATAAAAATATCATACAATCTCCCTATAAATTTGAATCGTTGATTTAATATAACACATCCAACATAACCAAGATTAAGGATCACGTTACTTCATACATCAATGTGCTAGGTGGAGTTGACCAAAACTTGACAAAGCAGTGCTGTAATTATAAATTTTATTTTAAATACTCGATTTAAACATTTTGAAAGTTTTGGTCAACACTTTTCGAATTATAAATAAGTTGTACATGAATTTCGCAATCGCTAAGTAAAGCATCAAACAAGTAACCTGGGATAATAAAGCTTTAAGCTTTGTGATCCCCGGTAACTTAAAGTTTACGAACATTTCATTCTTAAATGTGCGATACACTGATAAAATTTAAGAAAGACAAAAACAGAATGTTCTCCTCATAGATTATGCAATAGTATAAGATTTATACAATATTTAGGTAATATTCCATTAGTGCGCAGTTGTACAATAGATCAGAACCCGTGCTATATTGGCAAAAGCTTTTTAATTAAGTAAATTTATTAATTACTGATTCCCTCCGTTTCGTTAATTGCCCGCTTAGGCAAAATACTTAAAGATATAATCTGCAAACAAGAAGGCTTCTACATTGCATCTCTGGCCTTCATGAAGTAGGACAAGATGTCAATGGGTAGAGGGAATACAATGGTAGAATTCTTCTCACTCGAAATGGTGTTCAAAGTCTTAATAAATAAATAAAAAAATTATAGTAGGTACAAAAGCTGTTTTAGAAAATTACACTACGCACATGCAAAAGCAACATTGAACTTAATAATAAAAGAGGCTCTAACATATCTACTTTACACACACTTGCAAAATAGTTTATTGCTTTAAAATTTTTTCGATCTAACAAGATGTCTAAAAAAAGAACAGTATCTGCGTAACGTTCAGGAAATGCGTGCCTTGAACGCGTATTGTAATGGTAAAGAAAATATAAGTGTAAAATTTTTAGTAAGCTAGAGAACGCACTCGTAGTAACTATATCAAAAATAATTTTCGCATAAACTAACCATATATTAAATTTTTTGTTGAAGTTACCTTTTCAAAATAATTTCAAGTTCCTTAAAATTATATTTTAAGCTTAATCAAATGGCTTGTAACGCGTTCGCGTTACTTTAGATATAAACAAGATAGGATAGCAAAAATTAATATGAAATGGGTAGTATTGTGTAAAATTAAAGTTATAACAAAACATTAACCAAAACATTAACATTAACCCCAGATATGGTAAAAGTAATAGTATTACCATAGAATAATAATACGCTTAAGAAGTGACACTCTTCATAAATTACATTGCTTTTTATGTACCAAAAATGCATGACCTTCGGCCATTAATTTGTAGGTACACAGATACAGCGGGAATTTTAAAAACGGTGGGTTTAAATTTACTTAAAATATTTAAATTAATTATTGTATGCAAAACTCCATAATTTAGGCTCTAACGTAATAAAGGAACCTATTGATGTGAAATTACAATGTAGAACAAGAACAGTACACTAAACTAAAGGGAGGTTGAAGGAAGTATCGCAGAATAATAATATAATACGCTAGTGTGATTGTATTATTATTCTATGGATATACCAACAAATCAATGGCGAATTTTAGACATCCGCAAAGAAATTTGGTCTACCTGAAAACGCCGAGTGTCACTTTTAGTAATTGTAATTATTCTATGGTATTACAATGTAGTTTAATTACCAATTCTGAACGGGCCTGCACTTTGACAAAGTTCTAAAATACTAAAAAAGATAAAATGGCTTGCGTTTTCAGTGAGCTAAAGAGCCGAACTATAGATTTAACCAAATTGGCAAGGTCTTTAGTGAGGAACCTGAACAAGATGGTCCGCGAAAGAAAGCAGCAGCTTTTTCGGTACCTGAGTGGCTGAGACCATACGGATCGGTATAGCATCCTAAGACACACTACAGCGATGTGGAAGGCAACGGGAAACAATCACAGTACCTCCCAAGTACACAGCGTACATAAATTGTTATTAAAAATGATGGCATCCTCTGGGGTTAAAAATACCGGTGTTAAAATAGTCCCAATTCGGAAATCTGGGAAAGAACTACTTCGAAGGATGTTATCCAAAAGTATAGAAAAAGAGTCGTGCACATTCTGCGAGTCGGAGCGTGGAATGTCAGAAGTATGAAGTAAGTAGGTAAGCTTGAGAACTTGAAAATTGAAATGGATACGTTAGCACTAGACCTAGTAGGAATAAGTGAAATTCGCTGGCCAGAGGCGGGGGATTTTTGAATGGAGACTTTAGAGTAATTCATACAGAATGTGTTACGTGCCGAAATCGGCACTAAACATTCTTAATTAAGTTTTAATTTGTAAAAATTTGTAAATATTTCCGTCATTTCGGACAGTGCGTTTGCGCCAGATTGCGCCGACGCGGTGTGCTGAAAAGAGTGGTGGATTTCCGGCATACGTGTTGGGACTGGTGATCTAGAGGCCAACGAAGGAGTTGTCTTTTGTGTCTTATCGTATCTTTTTTTGTTATGTAGGTTACTTTTGCTTTCTCTTTGACTATCGTTCCTTACACCAGTTTCCTGTCGCCCCTCTACATATAGGAAGAAAATAATTGAATTTGGATTCAACCGGGCCTAGCGAACACTCACGCCCGAGAAGATTAACGGAGCCCCGCTGTAGCGATCATGGAGTAGCGCTGGAGTTGCCCTACATGTTTACGTAAGTACCCCTTGGGGGTTTTCTTTAAAATTAGTATAACCTTTTATTGTGTTGCAATAATTCAAATATTGCGTGACGTAATCTTTTATTTGCGCGTCAAATCGCAATTATCTAACATTGCTACCAACTGACTGTAGTGGCTCGCGTACCTGCGCGGCGGGGGTATAATAGTGGCGCGTCCAACGTGTTTAGGTTGATTATCATTTTTTTCTGATCTTCTTATATCTCATAATGTATTAATTAACTATATTTGTAGCTTTTTTATTTAAAAAATAAATAATTATATATATTTTTAATATCTATTAAATATAAAATTTAGAGTGGTAGCACTGAAAGTTACCATGTCAATCATTTGAAATGAAATGACAGCTGTTATGCTAATTTAACATGAATGGCCATATTGATATTGATTTTTGTGGTATACTTTTTACAATGTATTGCAAATTCAAGTATTTCTCGTTTTATGATAAAAAATAGTGTGTTTCTAACTTAAATTCTCTTAAATAATTACCTAATTCGGTTCGGAATAAAAATTAAAACTGCATATCTTTCAGGTCTGTCTATTACATAACATAACCTCATCTAAACACATGTTTGGATTATATAATTTTGCCTGTAAGTATTTTTAACTATAAGTAAATAGCTTTATTTTCTATTCATTATGAAGAAGAAGAAGAAAAAAAATTTTAAATTGCCGTTAACTTTACTTAAAATAATTTTTTACTTCTGAAATTTTCCTTAGCCTATCTTAACTTCTTTTTGGGTTGATTTTTTAAGCTACCGTTTAAATAACACATATAATATTGTATTTTTCTATGATTTGAAGTGTCTTTTTATAAACTAAATAATCAATTGTAAATTACAATTACCGTCATAAAGAAAATTTCTCCCGAAATATAGATTTTGTAATTAACTAAGTTTTTAGTATATCTTCTAAAACGTTGTAATAACGTAATCTTGTTGTACTTGTTCCCTTAAACATTATCTTGCTCTGATATCGTGCTAAAAGTGTTTTCTCAGTAATTTAAACAACTATAACCTATAAATCGCTTTTTAAAAAAAAATTTTTCTTCAAATACAGTTAACGCAATTATCTAACTATACCTTTTACCTTTCCAAACGCTGTAATAAACTGGATTTCTTTATATTTGCCTCTCTAAACACTAAAATAATGAAGTTGTTAACGTTTTATATTTAAGCTCATTTACGATAGTTGTTGATAATTTCCGCGATATCAAAAAAATATTTTAATAATTTGGAATACTGTTTCTTTATACATGTATCGTAGAATATTTCTTTTGTATATCGAGTATTATTTTGTTTTGATAACATACTTTTTTAGACATCGATATTCCAACGCAGCATTTTAAGATCTATTAAGCGAGATTTACTGTCGAATTTGGTCGCCCAGCTTTATGTAAGTCTAGACGAGACCCATAAAAGGGCCGGTCGCTCAGCATTACGTAACTCTAGATGAAAATTTAGTTTGTAAGTTTGTCGTTTTAGCAATTTGTGAATGATGTTTTAAGAATGATTTTGGAATTTTTCATCATTAGTCTAGGTGAAACTCAAACGAGAGCTTCTCATCCTAGCAAGGATATATGTTACAAGATATCTTTCCGTTCTTCAACAATTTTATCAGTAAATCCAGTTTTGATTACTATTATCCCTTCACATATCGATTTAAACTACACCAGAGGGCATAAAATTATCTTTAAAATCTTTCAACCCTACGTACATCTAAAAGTTTTAACGTTTTATTTCCTTAACGATTTATCTAATGTTTTTAGTCCCTACTATCAATTAGTTAACTTTAATTACTTATTCCTTCTCTTATACACCATATACCTTTTATACGTTTAACTTTTTTACCTTAAACTATTTATCTTTTTGCTTTTAATTAACTTTTCCTTGAACTTACCGTTAGTTATATATCGCTTTATTGTTTAGATCTCCCAGTATAACTTTGTCGCTTCATTTAATTAATCCTCGCACCTTTCCTACAACAGATTATTTTGGTTTCTATATTTATCTTACATTGTTTAATTTTGTGGTAATTGTCGTAACTTTGGTTGTAATAACTCATTAAATTTTTATGAGTGGTTTTAGCTGATGTTAGAGTGGATGCTTTCTTCTTTGGGCTCACATAGGAGCCGCGGCCTATGCCATTGTAAGAAATAGTTCATATTCGCAGTTGCAAAAAACTAGGACTTTCTATTCCATGTGTTTTTCCTCCGAATTATTACAGTCGCCTACATTATCCTATATCAATATTTGTTTCTCCTTCTACTAAATCATCAAAACATATATACATTTTTTTCGTGGTTTTTTATTGAACTTCGTGGTGAGGTGCTATCGCTTTTTATTGATATCTTATCAAATTCTCGGTTGTTTTAGCATATTGGGACAAGGTGTCTGTATTTAACTGCTTATTATTGGGCGTTTTTGTGTGTTTAGGCATTACCGTTTTAAAAAAATTACCTTGAAACAGTTGGTTTTTGTGTGAATGTATCTGTAGTGATACTTTTAAGTTGTTGTGTCAACTTTTGTCTGATTTTCTTATCGTAGTGGATGCACTCGTTCGGAAAATGATTGTACTAGTTCTCTTAAGAGTCTAGTAAATTTTTTAACTTATGATATACCTTAACTTGTCGGATTAATATCGCAGGTGGTCCTGCAGACCAACCCGTGTTTTAACAAGGACAACTCTCTACCTTCTCTCGGACGCTTGTCCAAAAACTCTACTTTTTCATATCCTGCTGTCTCCGTTTCTGCCTTATCTTTCTTTCGGTAGACCTGTTCTCGTCCCGGAACACCCGTCTACCACGTAAGAGTAATTTTTCCCTCACTCCGGGCTACTGACTGCATTGGCTGATTGAGTAGTGCTTTGCTATCCTCCTTTTCTGTCTCTTTAGTTCAATGCGAGCCCTTCGTCTATTTTCTTCTACCTGGAAGTGCTTCTTATGCATTCCAAATATCTACCTCCCTCTTTCTACCGTTCCTATTTCTACTGCCTTTTCATTTCCGTTAGTCACCGTGTGGTTGCGCGGTGGGTTTTCACAGACACCCGGACCATGTCTCTGGGAATCTTTCGTGAGGTCATGCGGTGCCGCTGTTAGCGCACATGGTCGCTAACAGTGAACGTATGTATGAGTGTGTGAGTGTATGCAGAAATATCGTGTGGATATCGGGTGATTATATCACCGATATCAATTAACGCCGGGTGCAGGGATGCACCAAATGCTCTTGCCGGTCCCTCGTGCCGTTTACTGCAAACGGGCCTGCTTCACAGGTCGCCCTTTTTAGGGGGCACGAGAAATTCCCATATAACGGCTCCACGGAGCCACTCTATCCCTATCTTACCTATTGTCTTTGATAATAACTTAAGTTAATATCTTTATCTTATTTATTCTCTTTGATAATAACCTTAGTTTAATATCGTTATCTTACCTATTACCGTTAATAACAACTTTAGTTTAATATCGTTATCTTATCTATTATATTTGATAATAACTAAAGTTTAATATCATTATCTTACCTATTACCTTTGATAATAACTTAAGCTCAATATCGTTATCTTATCTATTATCTTCAATAATAACTTAAGATTTGGTTTTATTTTTTATCTTCCTAACGTTTGGTATTTACGACCAGACGTAAGAATTATTTTTCTTAAATATTAAGTGAAAAAGCTAACCTGATGGTAGAAATGTAATTTGTTAGGTTAGCAACCTAAGGAATTAGTAAGGTGGTACTTTTGGTAAATTTGTTGATTCACAGTCATGTCATGGACAAGTTTTGATGTGTATTGTTTATTAAACCAGAGTACCAGTACCTAAAAATTTGCTAGAGTGTAGAGTAACTCACTCTTTTGAACATTTTTAAATTTGGGCATTTTTTGCCAACGAAGAAACAGTCTAGATGCAACGCCCATGTGCGTCTGCACTTAGAAAACTCTAATGTTAGCTTTAGTTTAGTATATAGGTTAGGCGATTTGTCGCATTTGTTTTAGTTTAAGTAGTGTTTCATGCTCCTCGACAAATTTGTGCTGTCGATTATAACTGCGCCACATTAAAGACTTGTGTGTGCACTTATAAATGTAGTCAAAGACAATGGGGCTACATATTCCGTTTCCTGGTAATCCGGAAGACGTTATCGGTCGCAAAAAACCAGGTGGCGCCTCAAATAAACATTTTGTAGGATTTAAGTTAGGATTTATGTAGGTTAGTTAGGATTTAGATTTTAAGATGTTAATGTGCTAACAGTTATTTTCTTTTTTTAAGTTTTTTCTTTTATGGCTTTGTCGTGATTGTTACGTGCCGAAATCGGCACTAAACATTCTTAATTAAGCTTTAATTTGTAAGAATTTCGCGGCATAAATTTAAAAGGACGTGCGCGTATTTCCGTCACTTCAGACAGTGCGTTTGCGCCAGATTGCGCCGACGCGGTGTGCCGAAAAGAGTGGTGGATTTCCGGCATACGTGTTAGGACTGGTGATCTCGATGTCAACGAATGAGTTGTCTTTTGTGTCTTATCGTATCTTTTTTTGTTATGTAGGTTCCTTTTGCCTTCTCTTTGACTATCGTCCCTTACACCAGTTTCCTGTGGCCCCTCAACATATAGGAAAAAGATAATTGAATTTGGATTCAACCGGGCCCAGCGAATACCCACGCCCAAGAAGATTAACGAAACCCCGCTGTAGCGATCACGGAGTAGCGCTGGAGTTGCCCTACATGTTTACGTAAGTACCCCTTGGGGGTTTTCTTTAAAATTAGTATAACCTTTTACTGTGTTGCTATAATTCGAATATTGTGTGACGTAATCTTTTATTTGCACGTCAAGTCGCAATTATCTAACATTGCTACCAACTGACTGTAGTGGCTCGCGTACCCGCACGACGGGGCTATAATAAATGTGGGGTGTGAAAATAGTTATGCGAAAAAGATAGGACAACGTGTAGAGAACTACTTACAAAAGAACGAAAGAGTACTCAGGGTTAGATTAGAATAAAAACCGGTAAATATAGTGATAATACAAGAATACATGCCCACCTCTAGCTACAGTGAGAAAGAGCAAGAGGCGATCTACAAAGATATCGAAGACATACCAAGATACGTAAAAGGACATGAAAATTTAATAATTACCGGGAATTTTAATGCAGTGGTAGGTGAGGGTAAGGAAGAAGCGGTAGTAGGTTAATTTGGTTTAGGCACGAGAAATGACAAGGGAAATAGGTTTGTAGAATTTTGCGACAAGTACAACTTAACCATCACAGACACATTATTCCAACATCATGCTAGAAGGCCATACTCGTGGAAGATGCCGGGAAATATAGGAAGATATCAAACAGATTACATTCTTGTTAGACAACGGTTTAGGAATCAAGTAAAAGACTATAGAAGCTACCCAGAAGCAGATATAGACACTGACCACAACATCGTAATTATGAAGGCCACTCTTAAATTTATCAATCTGAAAAGGCACTTTGACTTTAAGAAACTAAAAGATAAAGATACCCACGAAAGATCTGAAAAAAAGTCAAATGAATTACTGAAAGATATCGGGAAAATTTCTTATACTAAGGAGGTAGAAACAAAATGGAGTAACATTAAATCCAGCTTAAACATGGCGCCAGAGATATTCTAGAGTATACACAAAAAGAAAATAAGAAACCATGGATAACAAAGACTATAATGAATCTAATATAAAAAAGACAAAAATACAAAAAAAGATCAGATGAAACAAACCAGAGATCCAAAGCCGTAAAATTGCAAATTATTCACAAATGCAGGAAAGAGGTACAAACTAAGATGAAAATAGGAAAGCCAAACGAAGCATACAAACTAATTAGAATAAATTTTAGGAATGTAAAAACGTACAGCAAAAATATAAGGGACGCGGGGGGAAACGTCATTATAGAAAATGTAGAGAAAGTGGATATATGGCAAGAATATATAGGAAATTTATATGCAGGAGGGAACTAACGGTATTAGAACAAAAATCAGACATTGAAAAGGATGACTTGGTATATCCTATATTTAAGAGATGAGTTTGAATTAGCATTAAAAGGTCTGAAAAATAATAAAGCACGGGGTACAGATAAGAGACAAGCAGAAACTCTAAAAGCCGCTGGACATGCAGTAACAGAACATCTCTTCCAATTGGTTAGCTATATGTATGAGACAGGCGAGATACTCAAAGATTTTAAACGAAGCATCATAGTCACTATACCAAAAAAGAGAGGCTCGGATAGATGTGTTAATTTTTTGAACAATAAGTTTGACAACACATCTGTCAAAAATATTAACTAGAATTGTACAAAGACGAATGGAAAAACGAGCTGAAGACGTACTAGAAAAAGATCAATTTGGGTTTAGGCGAAACAGGGGAACACGGGAGGCTATTTTAGCTATGAAGGTGATTATAGAAAAAACAATAGAAAAAGGCGAAAGCGTGTGTATAGGGTTTGTAGATCTGGAAAAAGCATTCGACAATGTAAAATGGAAAAAAAATGTTTGGAATACGCAAAAAGATTAGAATGAGTTTTAAGGATAGACAAATAGTACATAGCTTATTACAAAGAGCAAACAGCGGTAATAAAAATGGAGCAGAAGCGTAGAGAAATAAATATTATAAAGGGGTGAGATAGGAATGTGCCATATCCTAATTATATATCCTCATTATCCTCATTAATTTGTAACTTGTACATCGCAGAGACAATGAACACTGTCAAATGCAAGAAGACTTTTGGACTTATTATGCTGGGACAAAAATTCAATATGCTTAGATTTGCACATGATATAGCGATATTAGCATCTAGCAAGGAAGAGCTAGAGCTGCTCTTAATAAAATGGAAACAGTTTTAACAGAGAGATACGGTATGAAAACTAACATAAATAAAACTAAAGTACTAGTATGCAAAGGAAGAAAAAATAAATTGAAAACTGAATATAAGTAGGTAATGAGAACTTACAAAACGTTATGGATATCTGCTACTTAGGAAGCCAAATAACGAAAGATTGGGAAGAGTCAAAGGATATAAAACAGCACAAGGTCGTGATGCATTTAAGAAGAAAAAGTAATTACTGTGTTCAAAGACGACAAACATAGAAACAAGGAAAAAATTGCTTAAAACATATGTGTGAAGCATAGCACTGTACGGCTGTGAAAACTGGACAGTAGGAGAAGCGGACAGGAAAAAAATAAAAGCTTTTGAAATGTGGTGCTACAGACGTATCTTGGACAGACAAAGTTAAGAACGAAGAGGTACTACAAATGGTAAGGGAAGAAGGAAGTATGTGGAAAGAAGTAAAAAATAGGAGAGATAGGATAATAGGCCACATACTAAGGCATGAGGGAATAGTGCAAAATATATTAGCAGAGATAGGAAAAAAAAGAGGAGGGGGGTAGACCTAGGTTAGACTATTGCACACAGATAGTGAAAGATGTAGGCTGTGTGAATTTCAGGGAAATGTGCAGGCTAGCTTGGAATAGAAATCAATGGAACTATGCATCCGACCCTTTTTGAAGGTGGAAAATCCAGTGACAAAAAAAACAACTGTAACTAAACTTGATGATTATTATAAGCAACTACAGGTGTTGGTTATACAATACTTTCAACTAATGTTAATTGTGCGAAAGAATTTACTAGAAAACTATTAATTCAGCAAATGACTAGTGTTGAGGGATCCTTAGCAGTCACAGCCTGCTTAACCCCCTTCACATACAACTAATTCTTGGTGAAATAGAGCATATAATTAGAAAACGACTGAAGGGGAACCGAGCTGTATCTAGACTATGGGAATTTCAGAGAACGGTGTAGGCTAGCTCAGAATAGAAATAAGTTAAGGTGTACAACCAGTTTCAAGACCGAAAAACCTAATGACAAAAAAAAATAACTGCACTTAAATCTGATGATTATTATAAACAACTACAGGTGTTGGTTTTGAAATATTTTTAACTAATGTTGATGGTGCGAAAGGATATATTGGAAAACTGTTCATTCGGCAAATTTCAGGTGTTGGGGGATCTTGGTAGCCGCAGGTTGCTTAACCCCCTTCACATACTACCGAATATCGGGAAAATAGGGTATATATTCATAAACAATAGAAGGGGAACCAAACTGCATTTAACAAGAAAGAGTAGCGGCTATGTTCAAATACAACAAACATAGAAATAAGGAGAAAATTGTTGAAAGCATATGTGTGTAGCACAGCACAGTATGTCTATGAAATAGGGGCAGTAGGAGAAGCAGACAGAGAAACGGTAGAAGCCTTTGGGAATGTTGTGCTTCAGATGTATGAATAGACAAGCTTAATAACAAAGAGGTTATAGAAATAGTAGGGGAATAAGATATCTGTGGAAAAATAATAGGACAGATACGTTCTAGGGTATTTTTGGGGAATAGTGCACAGGGTATATTACAAGCAGAGATAGGAAGATGGAGGTAGAGGTAGACCTAGATCAAACTACTGCACACAAATAGTGAAAGGTGCAGACTGTGGAAATTTCAAGGAGATATGTATGTTAGCACAGAACAGGAAACAATGAGGGAATGCTTCCAACGAGTTCCAGGATTTAAGACCTAATAATGAGTTTAATTACCTAGATACAGCCGATGACTTGATAAAATTCACAAATATCAGATGGCGATTGATCTAATCAGACATGATAATAAAATACGATGTTAAACGTTACAGGGTATTTAGTTACAGATTACTGAATACATAAGGTAACAATGATCACGTATCAAACCATAGTGAATCACTCATTTTCCACATGATCTAATTTGAATATAATAACATACCACTTGAAGGCATAGCAAGCTGGGGAAAGACGAGAGCTGGACAGCGGACGAAAACAATCAATTAATTACTCGTAAGCAGGTAAGTGTAACAAATGTAAGGATGATCGTTGATAAAATAGTCAAATAAACCCCTTGGGCTGTGAGATTAGCCAACGAGAGTTAAACATGGTTTTATTTGCGGATTATTCGACAACAACCCGACTGTGCAGATAAAATTTTAGACATACTGGTTTATAACCAACAGATGTTGGAAAATATTTACCCGGCGAAAAGTGAATTTAATACTAGATCAGTGGAATCCTTTATACACACGAAACTTCGTTGTAAGTTTTAGTAACCCGTTATATACATTTTATTGTTTTGTTAGTGGTATTTATACAGGAAGATTGTTAAATTAGACATTGATGAAATTATAATACGTCCACCATCAATGGAGAATGTAGTATTTATTTCACTAGATGTACAAAACCTGGACATCAAATTTTTATTTGAAGAGGTTTATGAATTGATTGAATACTTTATTTGGATGGATAATGTTATGATTAATTCAACGCGAATCGTTTTATGTAATATTAAAATTCTATGTGTGTTCCTGTATACAGGAATGATATTATGATGCTTGTATTCCAATAGATTTAGATAACGTCGTGAAACGAATATAGATTGATTGTAAAAAGAACTCCAGTCCACCAGGAGGCCGACTTAATTAGAATTCCCTTGGAAAACTTGTCCTCCATATAATCACTTCTTGACCAGTTGGCGCCCATTACTTAAAATATTACATAAAAAGTCTTTCAAGATGTGTGATAGTGGTAGCATATACTTGTAATTGCAACTATTTCTCATTACATTTAGTGGTTTTATTTTTTTACTTGTTTATATAAAAATCCACCTCGCACCGCTATACTTAACCACTGCACCCTCAATTTATTACGGGGTTTCAGCCTCTTCTGGGTGATTCAAAACTAGCAGTATAATGATCCTTTCACTCGTAAAGGGATTCAGATACGGATCCTCTTTGAATACAGCTTACCTGCTACAGACAAAATAGTCCCGACAGAATAGCTCCACGCATTACAGTCCCAGTTAATAACCCCTGACGAAGTAGTCAGTCAATCTTATATTGAAATATATTAGTTTGTGATAGTGCACGATATTGTTCGCTAGAGCAATTAGATGAAAATAGAAACCTAAAACAAAAAATTTTATTTAGAAGTTAAGCCTATTTGTAACTCCTCGCCAAAATCTGAAGCATTGTTGCCTTGAATTCATTAACTAAAGTTTCAAATCCTCTACTTGCTGCACATATTTATTCTTGAAAGTTTCCTGGTTTCTAAACCTTACAGAATATGCACTCAACAATACCCTCTGAAAAATTCTGAGTTCTTCAAAATATACCTCTAAGTAATCAACATTTATAATCCAGGTGCTCAAAATGTTGTACAAATAAGCTGGATAACGACTTCTAATCCGAAAACATGTGGCAATTACTGCGCTACTATCGCAACGATTAGACTCAAACAAGTACACCACGGACTGAAATTTGAAATTTTCTCGCCACCAGAATACACACTTTCTAGAAAGATTCCAAGAACATCGAATCGCTCGGCATATTTCCGAAGTCGAGTTATTTCACCCCGTAGTGGACTTATTTAAGTCTAAATCGTTGCTGTGGTACAATAATCGGCGGCTTCGTAGATCAAACAGGTTGGAGTAGAACTGCTGATGCTGATGCCGGGTGCGATATCCCACACGTATCCCTTGAGAGAATTTTTCACAAAAATATTTCCACGTTCGGATAAGAGGTAAAATGTAGGTCCACTGTATAAGTGTTGTCACGCACGTTAAAGATCACTACCTTGCTTAAAATTAACAAGAGTTCGACAAAATTTAAAATTTCCAAGTATAAAAACCCCGCCTTTTGGCCAATGTAGTACCTTCGGGTGAACATTAGAAAGTCAAACGTAAGGTTCCTTAATAATCGTCAAAAGTTTTCGGATTGGAAGTCATTGTACAGCTTACTTGTACAACATTTTGAGTCCGCGGATTATAAATGTCGACTATATAGCGATATATTGCGAAGAACCCAAACTCCTTTCGAGGTTATTGTCGAGTACCTATCCTGCGTAACTGCAGTGTTTCGCCATTATGAATGTCCACCTGAAGATGTGCAGCAGAACATTGTTTCTCGAAATTTATCTCATTTCTATATATAACTCAGTTACCTACTGAGAATCCGCTGTACGAAATAGGTGGTAAACGATTGAAAGCCGAATAAAAGAAATTCCGCGTTAATAGTTATTTACCTCCTAACCAAGATAAATGTTCGTACATAGAATGTGATTTTGCTTTGTTATCCGCCAGGATTGCTAAAACTACTGCTGTTTTTCATGGTTCTTACCTCGAACAGTTCTGCTTATTTTATTTTTGATATTTATACATACTGGCGTGGTACGAAAAGATAAAGTATTAGAATGGAGTCTTTCCTTTAAAAGAAAAGATTGATTCCTAAATATGATAAATTTGCTAATTAATTTCGGTACTACAAACTGTGAGAATTATAATAAAAATGAGCGCAAAACTGATGTAGTGATTTCTATAGCAGTTCTCTTAAATGGTAGAGAGATTCATTTCTTGTTATTGTAGTACGTTTTCGGTGGATCAACCACACTCCTAAATAAATATGCACAAACCTACTTAAATGAAAATCCAACCATATTAGTTGCATGCTAAATGTTAGTAATTGCAGTGTGTATATTTATTAGAGTGTATTGCGCTTGTGGTATGTATACGCTTTTTCAGAGATTTAGCAATCCACTTGGCTTTTATAAGCGTATGCTTTACTTGAATGTACAAGATTTTCCGCTGTCGTTTTGGAATTAATGGCTTTAAATTATGTTGATTTTAGTTTTACAGACTATCAAGAGTTCCTCGCCTTTGTGAGCCGCTTTAATATCCAAATGTTTGTTGGCAGTACAGACTGGCTTGTAAGTTTTAAATTTATTACCTGTTATGAGTGGACTTACCGTTAGCTCGGCTAAATAAAATAAGTTTTTAAATTAGAGGTTTTGCAGCTGCTTTAAGCTGAATTTTATTTTTACAAAATTAACTGTCACTTGTTTTTCATAAAAGTTTCAAAGAAAAACTTTTGTATTTGGTGCTAAATTTCATCATGTAAAGAACAGCATGCGATGTCCTTGTCTAGTTTATTTGTGATCCAAACAAGCCAGGTCTGTCTAATTGGAGTGACATTTGTTGTAAATAATTTTGATGTTTTGCATACCTCAAGAATTGAATGATTTTTATCCTTAAACTTATTTTTAAAATTAAAAATGCTTATAAAATACATATTTTAGTGAACTAATTTTTATTTCAAAGTGCGAATGATTTCTGAAAAAAAAATATTTATTGTCAGACCGCATATAGTATTCTCTCCTTGATAATTTAATTATGTTGTTAATTTTTCAGGTTTCAATTAATATGTTTTTAGATACACTCTAGCTGTGGGTTGGTTGATGAGGTGGGTTAGTAATTTTTTTTTTTGGTCATACCTGAAGGTTTCTGCGTTTTCCTTGTGGTTTCTCCTTTGTTGGTATTTTCATTAACGCAGTGGCGTCTAAATTTGTTTGGTCAACAAAATCGCTTACGATCCTAGCTCATGTCTCTGCGCATAAGGTAATTCTTAAGCTTAGTTCACAAATAAGAAGTGTTCCTATAATGTTGTGGCCACCCTTTAACTTTTCATACTTAAGCTCCTCTCTGATTGTTAGAAATCCCACGTGTGTATATTAGTGTTAGCGTTTAACGCCTTGGGACAAAGCTTGTAATATGAGGTTGGCATTAACTTACATTTTTAATTATTTAGTTAGTCTTGTTCATGATGGTATATTGGCGCTTTTACGCAAACAGGTTGCGAAAAACTGAGTTTTAATACGAACTAAATTATCGCGGTTTTAATTCAGAGGCCTTTCGAGATAGCGTTGAATATATTATTGGATAACTGGTAACGTCGGATGCGCAATAAGTTCAGCATACTACAGTACGACCTACAAACGTCATACTGGTATTATAGTTTTAATACGTCGCCACGAATTCGAATATGGTTTAGAAGTTCCTCGTTTACGCTGACAGCATCTAGAAATGCACGACTTTACAAAATAAATCTAGACCATCATATACGATTAGAGCTTTTAGTTGTTTTAAGCGACAAGTAGTTGTTGGACAAAAATTTGATGCGGCAACAGTGAACATACTCAGCTGATAGCAATATTGTACGTAAATATCATTGTCATTCTCGCCGTACTTCTTTACTTAGCGCTTATAGAAGGTAAGTCTAATAAACGCATTAATTATGTTGTTATATGGATTGAAAGTTTTTAAAAACGGGAAACCCCCAAGTAAAAAGATATTTGTTGGGTGTAGTTTTCTGTATAAAACTTATTCGACGTTCCCTGTGATATTTTAGTCAATTTTCAAAATTAATTTCCATTCTGCCTTAATTCATGGTTTATGTACGTTTCTTAATGAACCGCTTATCACGCTTGGCAGGTGTAGTTGATTTGATATTATAAACGTCATTTTGTTTGTAGCTATTAAGCGAAGAATAAGAGTGCTCCATTTGCTGTTGTATGATCTTTGAAGTGCGTTTGGTACTTTTGATTTTTAGCAACTCCTTGGAAAGCTTTATGGTTATACAATTAGGGCGAAACGCGTCGACAGTATGCCCTCGTGGCTGAACTTGAGTCACTTGCCAATAATTTCTTTTTACTTTGTATTAATTTAAGACTCATTAAACTTACTTTTCTTATAATAATATATATATATATATATATATATATATATATATATATATATTGTGTTGTTTTAGTATTGTGCCGCTTTGGTACGTTCTTTGTACAAAATATTTATTTTTAGATTCATATTATTTCTACCTGTTTTGTTCCATATTTATTCTCCATCAGTACTGGTAAATATACTGTTATTTTATTGCGGAACTTGTATGTTTGGTGCCATGTGCTGTATTTCTATATTGTGTGTGCACTGCATATTTTGCAAGTTAAACATTATATTCTTGGGTTACAAAAGTATTTATTTATTAGATTTATTATTTTTATCATGTTTGAGATATCGCGTGAAAACTATACCACTTTGTGGTGCTTGGGAACCTTTGAGTCGCGGTTTTATATTTTCTTTGTGGCAAGATTCTAGTGCAGGTTTTGCCATATTGGTCCTTAGCTGAAGATTTCAGCCCACGACCTACTGGCTAAGCAAGTCACCCTTCTTCTGCCATCAGCACATTTGGGACCATTCACGTATAATTCTTTATATCTATTTTCGGTTTACTATCCGCGGTGACAAACTTCAAGGAATTCTTAAATTTTGTTTTGCACATTATCGTTTATTATACCGACATGTTAAAATAAAACTTTTTACAGAAGATAGCAGTACTCACACCCATACACACACACTCTCTCTCTCTCATACACACATACACACACACACACACACACACACACACACACACACACACACAACGAATCTGTGGAATTGATAAGACCACATTTAAAGGAACCAAATCTTGAATTAGTTGCCGAAAGAAACCGAAGTAGTACTTGTGTTCAGCAGAAAAGTTAGAGAAAAGATAAGTATATACGTAGACAAACATGAAGTTATATCTCGTCAAAGCGTGCGTTACCTAGGCGTAATAATCGATAAAAAAATAACCTTTAAAGAACATTTATCAGTTATGAGTACGAAAGGAGCAAACACAGCAAATCTAATTTCAAGACTAATGCCAAATGTTGGCGGACCAAAAAGCAGCAAGAGGTTACTTTTGGCATCAGTCGTCACTTCGATAATTTTATATGCAGCTCCAATCTGGGCCGATGCTATTAAAATTAAAGCTAACTGTCGCAGGATCTCTTTTGTATACAGATTATGCGCTCTACGAGTGATATGTGCTTACCGTACAATTTCATACGACGCTGCATGCATTATCGCAAATATGCCTCCGATTGAACTATTAGTGCACTATCGTCGTGAGTAATATCACAGAAGGAAACCACGAACAAACTAAATACAGAAGGAAAAACTAAACTGGTCACAGAATGGCAACAGAATTGGGACACATCGGAAAAAGGTCGATGGACGTTTCGTATGATACCATTGTTAGAACCGTGGCTCGATAGATGCCATGGAGAGTTAGACTTTTACCTGACACAATTGCTGAGCGATCACGGGTGTTTTAGAGCATATCTTTTTAGATTTAATCTAGATGTAGGTCCTAGTTGCCCAATTTGCCCAAACACTTTAGAAGATGCAGAACATGTATATTTCATTTGTCCAAGATTTAAAAAATTAAGGGGGAAATGATTAGCTTTACAAAAATCAATATAAGTCCAGAATCACTAGTAGAAAGAATGCTGGAATCACAGACGATATGGTCAGGAGTGGCACTATTTGCATCACTAGTACTGGAAGAACTAAGACGATGTGATAATGAACGAAGGCAAGCAACAAATAATTAAATAAATATAGGATTCAATTATGATTACAATATTTGTGTAATAGAAGTATATACAATTTAGAAATCAAGCTAAGTTAAATTTGTTTTGTACTACAGGTCGTAACTCAAGTGGAACAAGTCAAGGTATTCAAAAGAATATTTAAGATGTATATCACATTAATTGTGTGTCAAGACACACATTTGAAGTATTGAAATACATATTTAAATGGAAAAGACAAAAGAATCGTAAAAAAACCGGAATGAAGAGCTTAATAGCCACAACACTTCTCGCGAAAAAATGCTGCACGGTGGTTCCGTGAGAAGACTATTTGGTGATGTGTTGCAGTGCATATATTTATTTATTCATGTATATATTAATTTGAAAATAAATATTTTGCCTAAAAAAACACACAAACACACACACACACACACACACACACACACACACACACACACACACACACACACACACACACACACACACACACACACACACACACACACACAGCACACGTATATAAATATGTTCTTTCAGAAGGTATTGCATCTAATAGGGAGCTTATATCGTTTTTATTTATAGAAGAGCGAAAAGACAACAAAACACTATTAACAAAAATATTACTTAGTTTCTCGGCATTTCTTGATCTGGCAACATTGGTTTTGCAAGCAGTCGATGCGCCTCGCGCATGTTTTTTAAGATCACCCTTCTTAGAACAATAATACTGCTACAAATGTCCTACATTTTTCTTCACACACATTTGCCAACACGAAACAAAAGATCTTGTAATTCCACTTAGTTGATGACTTGTAACACTGAACCATAAATTGCCTTTTCATAGTCGTACAAACAACTAGAATTCCAGAAGCTTTTAAAATACTGTTACATAAAAAGCTACTATTGTGTATCTAAATAAAATGTAAATTATTGAAAAATATCCCGTTCGCATACTAATTTTGATGTAAGTTCAAACAAATGAGATCTTTGGCGGTGCCAAACCACCTGTATGGGCGTTTGAGTTCACAGCATAAAGTTTCTAGAACTTTTTGAAGTATTTTTGGGGCTTCAAAAATATCAATGTCTTGAACAGTCTTCTTGGGTCATTCTACTATGCAGTGGGATGTAGAATACGCATACAAATAAACAAATTGTTCCATGAAATACGGTTTTTATACCTCTGAATTATGTACTTCGACTGTCATACAGCATCAAATGTTCTTCTCTTACTATTTATATTAGATTTGATGGCTTTGTCTTCTGCAGGATTAGGAGCGAGATCGTCAAGGGGTATGTTGATGACGTGGTCCTATCGCTGACTTTCACCAGTGTTTCTCAGTTAGATTTGACGCACTTCTAAAAAGTACTTTGATCGACGTTTTACCTGCCTTTCGGTTGCGATTGGCATCGTAGATCAGCAACACTCCACCTATCTGTGACTGAGTCATCTATATCTTTTCATTGATCAAACAACGAGCACTTAGAATTTAGCAGCGGATCATACTCAAAATTATAGCATTGAGAAAATTGCAGTTTAGTACCATTGAATGGAAAATTTCATGGACTAGTTGAAATCAACGGATTACGTCACAGAGGTGTCTAGCACAGGATACTAATAAAGAGCAGTCTACATTTTTTATTAAATATTGAACTTAATTGCATAAATGGTTGCTAATCCGAGACTACAAAATTACTTAATATGCTGATGATATGTGCAAAAATAAGATTACAAATGCTCTAAGATGGGCAGATTTTCTAATAGCGCCCTGATCTGCGTAGTAAACGTATTATAGAAAACAACAAAACTAACAAACACCAAGCACAGTACACAAAAACAGTTATAAAAAACGTTGACTCCTTTTATCGCATGAGAAACATTAAAGTGTGTCAAAAAACCTAGAAAAATGACGGGCCTCGATAACACGAGCATCCGATCGGGGTTCATTTCGTTGACAAGAATCCTTTGAACAATTACTGCTACCCACTTATGTTTACAAACCTAGCCTTTCTTTGTAAAAGCGCACAAATTACTATTAATTAACATCTAAACTATGCTTGAGGTTTTTGAACAGGCGCAGTATTACTTAATTTTCCAAATCGACAGAACACATAGGTGTAGGGTCTAAAGGTATTAGAATTAACTGTATCATTAAATTTGTTTATAAAATTTTCTCTTTTTATTTGTGATACGCTTGGCAATTTGCCTACACATTTTTAATTTGTACGTCCATGGCCCAGACATACGGGTTCGTATATATTATAAAAAATAAAACAGAAAACAGAGCTTGTTACAGTGGTTAAAAATAAAATTTCAAAGCACAATCAGGTGCGTCTTCCCGTCTCCCTTGCCTTATATAAGTAGTACCTGGAAAAAAAAGTAGTGGGAGGGATGTAGATTTTCAATTGTCATGTACATACTCGTGCAGAAACTTTTAGTTTTATTTTCCAATGTTGCTTGTTATCAGTCAACATCTGGCCAACTCCAAACCCGTTTCTGATCATTTCGGCGGTGGACTGACGTCCATATCTACCCTTACAGTCTTTGGTAAAGCGATAGCAGAAACTCGCCTGGTGGTCAAGTAGTTGAAAGAGAATTTCAGCGTACTCTGGCCATTGACTTCTGAAGACCGTATTAGTTTAAGAAGAATATTTTTTCGCCGTCTTGATCCATTTTCAGTTATCTCTTCTTGTGTAGCATCTTGGCAAATGCCATCTTGAAAATGTGGTTTAGTAGGAATTCTGCTCTTATACTTATTTAATTTCTATTATTTAAATACCATAACGCTTGGGCTCTGATTTAATTGGCATCGCTTGATCCTATTGAAGTTCGATGACTGTAAATGATTTAATCATTATAGTCTAGAAAATATATTACTTGATGTTTATTATGAGTTTCAATCATTCCAACATTAATTGTATTCTTTTCCTTTAGCAACCGCTAGCAAGCAATAAGGAACACTTATTTATCAGTGGCGTGTCGAAAGAAAAGGATGTGCTACAAATTGTAAAAATGGAGTTATCCAGTTTTCTTCTTGAACTTTCCTTTATATTCCATAATAAAAGCAAATAAAATACTGCCTTTTACCGTTCGTGTCAGTTTTTCTAAACCCAACGGTGGTTTACGATAAAGCTTTTTATACTCTAGCGGTTTTAATGTTTTTAAAATTTAAAAGAGGTTTAAATGGCTATACACGCGTTTAAAGGGGATAAATATTCTGAAGCGTCAAACTGAGATTATCCATTGTAAATATCTTTTATGCCAAGAAGTAAATATTGAAACTCATTAAGAAACCGTAAATTTATTAAACAACTTTCCGAAATGGCCTAACTTTCACTGCACAAACTGTCAATACAATAAACTTTGAAATTTATATTTAAGGATTACCGTAAGATTAACTTTAACTGAAATAGGAATGATCAAGACATCGTCCGAGGTCAATTTGTCGAAGACGTAGACGTATTCAGTCGCCCACGAGAGCAACTTGCAAAAGTGATATCAATTAACAAGGGTTGCAAAAAATTTCCATTACACACAAATTAATTGGGTTTGCACAAACTAGGACTAGGTACTAACACCTGTGTACAGACTACAAAAGAATCATTTCAAATTCAATTAAAAACAATCCATACATACAGCGTTAGAATTCAATAAGTAAAAAAATCGTATCGTCTTTATCAATCCCCGTGTTCCATATCGCATTAGCCACTAATAAAGCTGATAGGCGATAAAGTAAATCGAAACGAAATGTCTGCAATTTGATTCGTGTATCTTATAGAATAATTTTTTGGCTATTTGTAACCTTCCTTTGAAGTGGTTAAAATCAAATTTCATTTTAATAGTTTATGTATGACTAAATCTCATCAATTGGGCTAGGGTTATTTCCTTTAAGGAATATAATATGCATTCCTGATTTAAAAAAGGTCAATTTTTATCTTCTTGCATTGTTTATACTCTAAGGTGGTCACCATCATTATGGCAGATTTAAGGTTAGAAATGATGTCATTGTTACTTTATACCCTAAATTATTGAAGCTTTGATTTAATTGTTTTGATTAATAATGCACAACGTTGGCGTCTATGACATCATTGTCTTGGAACGAAAAAGATTTAAACGCTAAATTATGTCTCTTTTATTCGTGCAAGTTAATGTTTTAGTAAGATATTTTGTATATGTTGAATAGAGAAAAATAACAAAAGTAATTTCAATTCAAAGTCTTAGTTATTTTTTCGAATTCTGACGAAAATAAACTCAAGTTGCTTTACAAAGGGAAGGTTTTTTTTTGTTGAGCACTTCGTAAGGACCATTGAAAGCAGAACATGAGTAGATACAGTTAGCCTTTGAATAATGAGGTATAGAACTGATTAATGCGGTTAATCAATAAAATTCGGAATTATATCTTACCAGGTAAGTAAATTTTACTTTTAGAAAACAATTTATTTCCTACAGTAGACAAATTTTTGCCAGAGAAACATGTTAATTAAGAACTCTTAACCTTTTAACGAAGACCCGGGAGTTTTAGTAAGATCTGGTTAAAACGATTGAGTTCAGAGGATAATTGATTTTAGTTGTCTTCTAAAGGCATCTACAGCCAATGAGTTCTCAGACATTTATAATAAATAACCGTAAATTAGTCAACTTTTTTTTAACTGTATAAACTCATAAACGTATTCATAATAAATTTTTGTTATTAGTTTTAATAAATTAGAAAATAGGTTTGTTTGCCGAAAATGTTTTCCATTAAGATACGCAGTTTTCGATATATATTTGGCTTTTGTTTGGGAATATTTATAAGTAATTGTGCTTAAAACTTAATTGTGCAATACAGGAAAATTTCCTTCTAAGGAAAGTATTACGTAATGTACAATCTGATGTTCTCTTAAAAAAGTTGTTTTTGGGTAACTAAATTGTTTGTCCATTAAATATTTATTAAATTAAAATTAGGTAAAAAGATTTTGGTGTGCATATGTTGGGAACGATTAGCATTGTTACCAGGTTTATATCAAATGAAAAGTTAACACACATAATTTGTAAATGTTTTTAGATTAACCTTAAAAATTTAAATTTTAATGACCATCTTAAGGCATTAAGATTTGCAGGTTAATGTGGGGCTAATATTATTAACTATCTGTAAAGTATTTAGACCTGAAAGATGATAGCTTTCATACAAATTATGGGCCTCATGAATATTACTAGTTAAATTAAACTAACCTATGCCGTATTCTGAATCTAGGCTGGAGCATTAAGAATTATTTTTATAAATCTATAATCTATAATTAAACATCAAAATTTATTTAATTTTAGAAATAGAAATATTTTATTGGGTAATGGTCTTATTATTTTTGGTTGTCTTATACAAATTATTGAAAGTCAGTAAGTTCTAATTTTTCTAACATCATTATTGTTTATCTTGGATCACAAATAGTGATTACATTGTATGTATTAACTATAACTTTTTTTACAAGCGCAGTCCCTTCTCGTGGAAGCCAGTGTCGAGTGTCCTCAGGGTGTCTTGTTTTACTGTCCTAAGAATAAAGATTCCTACTTTGCCTTGTGCATTGTTGCATTTTTTGGTAGGAGTATTAGAGA
This sequence comes from Platerodrilus igneus, assembly GCA_036346225.1. NCBI lineage: Eukaryota > Metazoa > Arthropoda > Insecta > Coleoptera > Lycidae > Platerodrilus > Platerodrilus igneus. Next base: position 167,626 of record JARFIW010000090.1, read on the forward strand.
TAGTAGCGCCTTGCCTCCTCCTTCCCACTTGTTATTTAACTAAGTAAACAACAAACCTACAACCACCCTCGTACATATTGCAGGGGCCATGTACAAGCGATGCCCTGGTATCGCTTACACCTTCTACTAAAACCGTTTTCCACCTGTCGCCTAGGCTCTCACTTGTGGTAAGTCGTACGCGTTTGACTTGCCAATGCAAAAGATAGATAGAGGTGTTTCAGTTCTATCATTAATACCCCAAAGTGAAATAAAATAGTTAGAAATTTACGAAAGGGATTTGAAGGTAGGTTTGCGAATTTCAAAACTGTGGAACAAGGAATCAGTTTGCTTTTAATTAAGACATTAATGATAATAGTATTTCTTTCAAAATGGACAATTCATTAATGCTGAATCTATTACAGCTAGGGAAACTTTAAACTGAAATGTGACATATTTTGTAAGCTGGAGTATTCGAAGGTACAGAATTTTACAAACTGATAGGCCAATAAAAGTTCCTGTACCTACGGAAAGTAACTTATATATATATATATATATATATATATATATATATATATATATTGCTGTGATATCCCTTATTAAGCCTCACGTTTGTGCGCGATTTTAATTGCTGTGAAATTCCCTACTGTGGGTGTCATTATAATTGATATGAAATAGCTTTACGTTGGGTGTTATTTTTATTTGATACGATATTCCTATTGTACGACGATAAAGATTGTTTAACCCTTACTCTTTCTACTGTTTAAATAACTTTAAGTAAATTTAAAAGAACCAATCCAAAGATTACACAATATAATGCTTGATAATAATATGTACAATTTTATATAAATTCAAAATTTTGCCCCTGGGTAGAACATTAACATTTACCAAATTTATGATTTCCTGAAAGCCAGCAAAAATACCTTTTTAATTACTTTTAAGTACATTCGAACGTTCTAAGATGCTTTCCCTGTTTTCATATTTTCAAATGAACTTTTTGATGACTCTTACAAATATACAATGTATAAGAAATATTAAATTTGAAACAGTCTTTAAATAATAAATGTTTAGAAATCGCTAACCTGGAACGGTCACTGGAGCTGCCTCATAGTGTCTGTGGTCTGCATCCCTTGTTATGTCCGCTCTATTTTTGTGCCAGAATTATCCATTTTTGATTTTTGGTATTTTTCCTTGAATTACCTTTGAGTACCCTTGCGATCGCACTTTCACACGTATTTTTAGATTTGTGTTAAGGCTTAGATCTCGACATGAACATCGACTTGCATATAAACTTAAATATCAACTTAGTACATATCAGATCAACGAAACTGACCTTAACCAAAGTGTCATCAACAAAAGCCGTCTCAATAAAAGCCCTATTTTGTTAAATATTAAAATAAATTTAATTAATTGTCTATTTGTCTATTTGTAGATCGGCTTATTGTTGTCGCACAATTTTTGCACTTTCAAATTTTACTTATTCTGAATTTTAACGTTTCACTAATTAATTTCATCACGTAAATTTCTACTCCATTTGAGCATAGTTTGTGCTTCGTTGAATATGAGCCCCCTCTCTATTCATTTCTTATCGTATTTATAAGCCCTTTCTACCAATCGTTTCCATTGGCGTGTTTATTGATCAAGGCTTGTACTTTGCCTCATCTCTGGTAGAACTCGGTATTTCTCAAAATTCCCGTAAACTTTCTGTATTACATAGTTATTTCTTAGGATTCCCAATTATTACACACATTCAATCACGTAAGTTTATGTTTGTAAGTTAAAAGTCCAAAACTTATCATATAATGAACCGCCTGGTGTTTATTTGTTTGTTGCAGAATGTTAGTTTTCTGAACAAATGTATTCTTTCTAGTCAAGTATTTAGTGACGTATTAGAATGCGTTTTCTAATACATGCGTTGATACTTACGACGTAATTATTAAATATTTGGAATGCCAATTTATCTATGTTTCCCGATAATTTATTTTGATGCAATTAGTTGCTTCTAAAACCTTATCTTTACTCGTAAATTATACTCAAACATACTAAACGACGCACACATTACTATTCTAATTAAATGGTATCAGATTAATACTAAATGCTCTTTCTCATGCATTAGATCAAATATCCTTTATATACAGTGTCCTCGCAATTGACTTTTTGTAGAATAGTCGATTTACTCCTATAATTGATGGAATTATTTGATTTTCTTAAAGTTGAAGCTATTTATATCTATCCTATGATCCCTATGACTTAATCTACCCTTAAACTACCCTTTATCATAGTATTATATATATATATATATATATTTAAAAGAGTGTTATTTGGATCTATGTATCTGTGTGAATCAATGTTTTCTATTATGATTACAATAAAAACGAGGCATGTGCAACGTACACGAGACCAAAAATATATAGCTCTAAAGCTCAGGTTGCCAAAGAGACTTAAAATGGGGTTCTCAGTAGAACAGAATAAACTTCATTCCAAAATATAAATCTGCCACCGCATAAAAGAAATTAATCTTAGGCTGTATGCAGTGAAAGATTAAAATAATAACTTTCTACGTACAGTACACGTTGGTAACGCCAAATTGTTTAACAAATAAATCTTCTTTTGTTTAGGACTGTATTTCATAGGTTGATTGCCATTCCATGCCATAGCAACGTATCACCAGTGTTCTAAAATGCCGACAAGTGAATGTTTTATTGCCACTAAAAAGCAATGTATTTTATGACCACTGTTTGTTAATGCTCACGGCGATAACTCACTCCGCGCACTTAAGCAACTGTGTGCTTGGTTTTTAAGTGCAACGTGCAATTGTAATATGCATGGTGGTTTAAGAACGAACGACGACGACGTAGTGACATTAATTTACGTCTGTTATTTGTAAGGTTAAAACAAGAATAAAGGGATATGTTCGACTTAGTTCGGGTTGAATCGTTTTGGATAATGATAAATGTGTAAAAGTCAGGTTGGCATTTAGTAATTTATGCAATATTTGTTATTTGATTTATGTTACAAATTAAATTAAATGTAAAAGGCAATAACATACCACCTACCAAAATAAAAGTAAAAACACTTATTTTCTATAAATGAACAAAACAAGTGGAATGTTTAAATATACATGGAAACTAACATATTAATATACAATAAACGAAAGAAAATTCTGTTAATGAATTACGAACTCTCTTCCAAAAGGAGAGGGTAAAGCTTAATTAAAAGCCGCTTAATGAGGTTATTAGCTGTGCGTACCAATGCGACACAAGAAACGCCGTTTGTACCTGGGCACAGCTCCTCAATTTGACCCAACCACCAAGAAGATGGAGGCACTTGATCATCTTTGATGAGAACTACCATTTCAATTTTTATTAATGACAAGTCTGAATGTCACTTGACCCTTGGTTGCAATGTATGCAAATATTCAAGGTGCCATTTCTTCCAAAACGACTGTTGCACGCTCTGTATAAGCTGTCAACGGTTAAGATACGACAACTTGGTGTCTGAAAGGTCTGGATCCGGGATAACGGATACAGGTTTAACATTGAGAAAATGATGATTGGGAGGCAAGTATGAAAAATCTGTTGACAAACTAGATACTAGCTCTAAATGTATAGCCTTAGTACTAAAAGAGAGAAACAAACAAATGTAAGTCTTTAAAGTTTTAGCACCTCTGACACGGCTCATAAAAATGTAAAATGGACCACCTAATTCACACCAATATGAAAGAATGCTTTACCTGGAGTTACTCTTGTGACAGGAAGGTCATCCATGGGAGGAACAAATGTAACAGGTTTTGCACGAAAGCAACGAACGCAGGTTTTCAAACAATTCTAAATGGCCCGTTTGGCAGACAATATCCAAAAATGTGTAATGCGAACACCTGGGTGAAGATATTTCTTGTGACAATGAACAATTATAAGTTCTTTTGAATGATGCGAACGTGGAATCAAAATAGGAAATTTTGCATCATATGGCAAATCTGAATTTCTTTATCGACCGCTACCCTGAGCAAACCACGGCTGGCAAGAATAGGATTATAACGATGAAGTTGTTTGATACATAATCTACCATTGCGAATATTTTTTGAGCAAAAGCTTCATGTTGCACTCTTTTGACCAACAAATGAAGTGCGTCCTGCTGTTGGTATACTGATATATTCCCCACCAATTTTAAACGAGATCTTTTAGGAACTTGTAAATTGTGGATAAAATGCCGAACATGTGTAATAATTATCAGTATCTTTTCTAGATCGGACCATTTTGTTAACAACGAATCTAAAAATTGTCTACAACAACAATATTTAACAAAAGTGTACTTTTTTCAACATCCATCTGTGATCAATTAATAAGACTAAGCTCAAGGTTGTTTAACGGCTATTGGTCTTCATGTAGCGTCAACGATTGAGGGCCTGCCCACCACAATTGATGGTTAACCAATTCTACAGCAAAAAGTCTACGAGAAGCACAATCTGCCGGATTGTTTTACGATTTAGTATGAAACTGTGATGAAAGCGAAATTCGTTCTTGAATGTGCAATATTCGATTGCTGACGAAAGTTTTCCGTATATATAATGAAGAACGAATCCACGACAATGTGACTGTAGAATCTGACCATGCAAAACCTTATTCAAACGACAAATGATCTTGATAACTATTTTTCACAAAGTCTGCCAAGTTGTATAGGAGAATTTCAGCACACAACTCCAGTCTGGGTACTCAAATACGATTTGTAGGTGCAACTTTGGACTTTGCACATACCAACGAAATTTCGATATTGCCTTGCTCAATGCAGTAACGGAAATAAACCACAGCAGCATATCCTGATTCCGATTAGTTGCAAAATGCATGTAGTTGTAAAATGTGCTCGAGCAATTGTTGCACAAAACTTTTCTATTTTGAAACAATGTTTATAGGCGGATTATCATCCCACCCAATACCTAAAATCCATAAATGCTGAATTAAATGTTTTGCCAAAAAAACAACTGGTGCTAATAAACCAAGCGGATCAAAAATACGTGGTTTCTGATACCATGCTGCTTTTTGTTCAGGAGCGTTCAACGACATTAATGCAAAAATGAAATTCATCTAGAACAGGATGCCATTGCAAACATAACACCTTCTGTGATACGTTTGTAGTATCTTCAAATGCATATAGTTGCCGAAACCATAGCTCTGTAGGTAAATCTTCAAGTACACTAGCAACGTTGCTGTTCTATTTGCATAGCACAAAACTTCCAGCTTTGCAAAGTTGATCGAATTCAACAATAAGACGTTTTGCTTCTTTGACAGAATGACAACCAGTGGGTAAGTCATCAACGTGTGTATCTGACGACAAATCTTTGGATGCGAAAGGAAAACGAGACTTTTCAAATGAGCGAGTTCTTGAATAACTCTTAATGCCATAAATGGAGTTGATGTAACTCCGTAAGTTACTGTATTTAAACGATAATCCAAAAGTTTCATACGAGTGAATTCTCCACACTATTCTTTGATAGTCTCAATGATATACAGAAAGCAAAATTTGTCTGTACATTTGATTAATATCTGCGGTCAACACTACCGCATGTGAACGAAAGTGTAGCAATAGTTCAATAATATCTTTTTTAGAGTGGTGAATCAGGTGGTGAGTCAGGGTGGCACTTAGCAATTTATGCAATATGTAGTATTTGATTTATGTTACAAATTAAATTCAATGCAAAATGCATTAACATCTTAATATCTAAGCATGATGCAGTTACCTCGGCTACCTAATACAACAATTCAAGTTTATCTACCTGACACCACGCAATATTAATCGGAAATTAAAGAAAGAGTATAACGCATACTCATTGTCCCCTTGCAACTGGCCTATTTATATCGGCCTGGTTCCAGTGTAGAGCATTATCTTTACACTGACCGGAGTGTACATGGTTAAACACAAATTAGCGTGACTAATTTATACTCGCTCTTAATTACCTCCAGTATATTATTTACTAAGTATGAGTTTGGCTTAAAACGTTTCACTAACTACTCTAAGATCGCTTTCAAAAACACTAATAAAATTCATCTTCTACCGCACTTCTATTAAGACATCCGCAGTCCACACACTTGCTCGTACGTAAGACCACCGTCGCCCTGGCCTCCAATTACCGCGCTGTACGTTGCTGCGCACGTCACTCTTTGCCGAACCAATAATCTACTTCAGAAGAGAATAAAGTAAAGAGCAGGTCATACTGAGAGCCATCTACTCCAAAAGAATATCACGACTGGGAAATTCAAAATAGTTACTTAACTTTTATTTATCGACATTCATATAACCAAACAAAAGTTAACTGATCATAAGAAATTTAATAGTAGCTAATCATAAAACACATTTACAACAATATAAATTCACTTAATAAGAACTTGAAGCAGAAGTACAAACGAAGAAAGGGGCGAGTGAATGTATATTCCGTGCTCGATAAACTAAATGTTGGATACTCATCATACATAGAAATTACAGGGTGAGTTTTAACAGTGTGTAGAACTCACATAAACAAACAAATATTTCAAGTAACATTTTCATCAAAACTCAAAAGCAATATAGAAAAAAACTTTTAAAGTTTAAATTATGAGATCGGTTCTGGCTAGTCTTGATAAAAATTTTACACAGGACGTGTTCGAGGTTATCCTCCTATTGGTCGACAGAAAGATGCTGACGTCGTAGCCAATAAGGGCCTTCCGCGAATTATTTGGAACACATTTTTGGTTCGTGCTATCAAATTTTCGCGCGTATCAACTAGGTTTTTGAACACTGAACTTTTAATCCACCCGTACAGACAAAGATCCAAAGTGTTGAGATCCGGCGACCCTTGCAGCCACGCCACAGGACCTCCACGACCGGTTAGGAAATTGTTCGCCCAACAATTCTTGAACTTCACGTCTAAAATGAGCCGAAGTCCCATCGTGCAATAACCACATGATACCTCTCACAATGAGAAATTCATCTTCCAGCAAACCAAGAAAAATATCTTTCAAAAACCGGTGGTAGTATTCGCCGTTTAAACAGTTTGGTAAAATAAATTCTTCAATTAATATTCCATTTATAATGTCTGACCACAAGTTAACGGAAAAATGAACTTGAAAATTAGTTTTTCGTACAGTTCTAGGAGTCTTTACAGCCCTAACATGCGAGTTACGGAAATGATTAATTCCATTGCGGCTAAATATTGCTCTATTAGTCACCGAAATCCATCTTAAAAAATTATTGCTGTTGGCATTTTGCTCTAAAAGGCAGTTATAAATTTCGACACTACGTGGAAAATTTTGGGGCTTCAAAGCTTGAACCCGTTGAGCGTGGTAAGGATGAAGCTGATTTTCGTGCAGTTTTACAAACTTTAGTATAACTTACGTGATCTTGGGAAGCGATTACACGAGTGCTTGCTGTTGAATTCTCGTGCACTAAATTCAAAAAGTGTTCTTTCCGCTAAACTCTAGGGTGCATCGGTCGTCTGCGTGTTCTCCACGACGTTTCCGTAAACTACAAGTTTCCCTAGCCCTTAGAACAAGATTCGCAAATACTCGAGGGTAAGAATGAAACCGGATAAGGTAACGATTGGCGTACAAGCGCGATGCACCCGGCTTATTTTGACCACACTCTCCGTAAATTAATAACACATCCACTAGTTCACTACTTGTATGCTTATGAGCCACTCTTAATCCGGAAGTGTTCACGCTATGAGCATTTCTTTCACACCGATTCAAAAATGCACAGTACTGTTTCTGTAACCGTACATCAAGTTTCACCATGCGCATATCAACTTATATGCTGAAGTAGGGATGAACTGTAATAATTATCAGGACCTAATCTATACTTAAGTATATGACATCTTTACACTACTCATTTCCTCTAAACACTAACGACTTGGTCAATGAAAATTATGTACTATAGTCAATTCAAATTAACTTTAAGATTACGTCAAGTGCAGTAATTAAGTGTTGGCAACCGTATGCAAATAAATACCTAGATTTGCACTTGAAGAGTACTGTCATTTAACAAGAAGAGGTTGGTAGTTCTGTACGTCGTTGCCACCAATTCTTCTTGCTAATGAAAATATTCATATATCTTTCATTAAATAATATATTATGATTTAAGTTAACATTGGTAATGTGGTATTTTATTCGGTTGAGACGTCATCCTAAAGGGTAAGCGAATGGACTATAGCTGGAGTTTTGACCTTCTACTATCGAATGACACATCAACTTAAGGTATAAAGAGTTCCGTTAGTAATAATAAGAGCATTATTGCAAACGGAGCAGTTTCTTTTATTACGCGACCAACAACGTTACCAATAATTCCTACTTTGTACTTTCCCGTTTGCTGCGTGGCCGGCATTCTGAAACTTTTTATAAATTCGCTTGTTTGTACATTTTATTATTGTTTCGTATGATTGTACAATAATCACTGCTTTGGCATAATACAAATATCTAAGCAACAATCATGTTGAATAAAAATGGGGGTTCCGGTTAATAATGACATTTTGCATTGCTAAATTTGTAATTTTTAAATGTATTCACGCGTTGATTGCGGAACCTTGTCAACACTAGCCGGGACCGGTCTCACAATTTAAATAACTTTAAGAGGCTGATTCTCTCATAGTTTTGAGTTTTGATAAAAAGTTACTTGAAATATTTGTTTGTCTATCTGAGTTCTACACGTTGTCAAAAAAAGTCTTAACTTAAAACTCACCCTGTATATACATAACTTTAAAATTTTGTATAATAAAATAAAATAGAACTAAATTGATTAGAATAGACATTTGGTAATGCTTTAAAATTACTAAAAAATTTTGCATTAGTTAAAATTATAGTTATATAAAAGTCTAACTATTTATTTTATATCATGGGTCCCGTTTCGGATTTTACCGTGTTAAGCTTTCAATTGTAGTTCACATATCTAATATACGTTTTGAAGAAAAATGTTTCAAGTAGAAGTTATAGAATATTTTATTCCTAACAAATTTTACCCATTAGTTAATGAATATATCCTAATACTTTTCAGAAATATAAAAGAGAAAGTTCATCTTTTGTTATAGGTTTACTTTTATCTCTAGGTGTTGTTGTGTTGGTTGCTAGTGTAACAAAGGGTACCCAACACTACGCCAACTTTTCACAGAAGTCAAAAATAAGATGCAATTTTTATCCGTAGATGGTAACTGACTTTTGGGAGACTTCCGGACCAGCTCTGAATTCTACTTTTGCGGGATGTGACTATTAGGGGAAGGGGGCGGTTAATAAATAACGGATAATCCAGGGCGCCACTACATTTATAAAATAAGACAACTACTAGCATATATATATATATATATATATATATAATAATAGAGAAGAATAATCCACATTTGGAATGCAAATGAATGCTTAATATATATTAATAGTTATTAAGATGAAATTAGCCGTTCTTTTAGTGGTTTTCAATTACTAGTTCGATTTGAAATGGTAATTCAACTTTAAATACAAAGTTGGGTTTTTATTTCATCTTAATAACTATATATATATATATATATATATATATATATATATATATATATCGTCAAACAAAGTTGTAGAAACTTCAACGAACAAATTACGTTTCAAAACCATGAAGTTTTGACCTTAAATTCGTACAGACTCTATACCTAAAATAAAACATGAGGTTAAATAAATAACACGAAACAGCAGTTTGAGTCTCTTTACAAGAAATATGCCAAAAAGTATTAATAATATGAAGCTTAGATTTCGGTAAGAGTTGGAACACACACCATCACACTACTTGTGCGAATGTAGATCTTTCACTCAGTTTGTAGTATAATGAAATTCTAAATTAATCACCTAGTAAACACAAAGTCTTATTTTTATTAGAAAGTTCTAAAATGTTACCAGATATGAAAATTTGATATAACTAAATTTTAAACGTGTATTGATATCAATCAACAAGCACTAACAGAACTCCTCTTCCGACTAGTAAGTTATATGTATGAGAAAGGCGAGATACCCAAAGATTTTAAACGTAACATCATAGTAGCTATACAAAAAAAAGAGGCGCGGATAGATGTGAAAATTTTCGAACAATAAGCTTGACCAAACATGTTTCAAAAATATTAACTAGAATTGTACAAAGACGGATAATGGAGAAAACAATAGAGAAGAGGGAAAACGTATATATAGGGTTTGTAGATTTGGAAAAAGCATTCGATGATGTAAAATAGAAAAAAAATGTTCGAAATACTCAAAAAAATTGGAATGAGTTTTAGAGATTTACGGATAGTACATAGCTTATACAAAGAGCAAGCAGCAGTAATAGAATTAAAGCAAGAAAGTAGAGAAGTAAATATTAGGAAAGGGGTGAGACACGGATGTGCTTTATCCCCATTAATTTTTAACTTGTACATAGAAGAGGCAATGAATACTATCAAATGCATGAAGACATTTGGAATTAATATGCAGGGACAAAAGAATGATATGCTTAGATTTGCAGATGATATAGCGGTATTAGCATCTAGCAAAAAAGAGTTAGAAGCTGCTCTTAATGAAATGGAAGCAGTTCTACCGGAGAGATATAGTATGAAAATTAACAAAAATGAAATCAAAGTTCTAGTATGCAAAAGAAGGGAAATAAATCAAAACCAAGAATACAAATAGGTAACAAGAATTTACAAGAGGTTAAGGATTTCTGCTACCAGGGAAGTCAAATAATGCAAGATGGGACAATCACAAAAGATATAAAACAAAGATTAGCACAAGGTCGTGCTACATTTAACAAGAAAAAGCAACAACTGTGCTCAAAGACCACAAACATAGAAACAAGGTAAAGATTGCTTGAAACATATGTGTGGAGCACAGCACTGTATGGCTGTGAAGTCTGGACAGTAGGAGAATCAGACAAGAAAAAGAAAAACAACTACAGATATTGGTTTTGCAATACTCTCAACTAATGTTAATTGTGCGAAAGGATTTACTGGAAAACTATTAATACAGCAAATGTCTAAGTGTTGGGGGATTCTTGGCAGCCACAGGCTGCTTAACCCCCTTCACAGGGGGTTACCCTTCACATACCACCCTATGCATATAATTAGAAAACAATAGAAGGGAATCGAGCTGCTGGGAGGATTGCGGGGAACTGTGTAGGCTGGCACAGAACATAAATAAGCTGAGGTACAAGTCTAACCAGTTTCAATACGTAAAACCCAGTGACGAAAAAATAAGTGCTCTCAAATCTGATGATTATTATAAACATCTACAGGTGTTGGTGTGAAATGTTTTCAACTAATACTGATTGTGCGAAAGAATAAATTGAAAAACTATTAATTCCACAAAGGTTCAAGTGCTGGGGGAACTTGGCAGCCAAAGACTGCTTACCCCCCTTAACATACAACTGAATATCGGGGAAGTAGGGTAAATAACTGTAAAACAATAATAGGTGACCGAACTGCATCAAACAAGAAAGTACAGCAGCTATGTTCAAAGACAACGAACATAGATACAAGAAGAAAACTGTTCAAAGCATAGTGTGGAGCACAGCACAGTACATCTATGAAATAGCGGCAGTGGAAAAAGCAGACAGAAAGAGATAGAAGCATTCTGGAATGTTGTGCTTTAGATGTGTGAGGATGGTAGCATGGACAGACAAAGTTAATAACAAATAGGTTGTTGAAATAGTAGAGGAATAAAGATATCTGTGGAAAACGAAAAAAAAATAGGAGAAATAGAAGGACAGGATACGTTCTAAGGCATTTCTGGGGAATAGTACGGGATACATTACAAGTAGACATAGAAAAAGATAGGTAGAGGTAGACCGAGATCAGACTTTCGCACACAAATAGTGATAGGATGCAGACTGTGTAAATTTCAGGGAAATGTGTAGGTTAGTTCAGTCAAGGAAACAATGACGGTACGCGTCCAACCAGTTCTAGGACTGAAGACTTGATGATGATGATGATGATGATGATGATGATGATGATGATGATTGATATCAAATATTATGCTCATATATGAAAAATAAATATTTACAGAAAGCGTTCGATTATTTTGTTCAGTGAGATAATTGAATAATTTTTGTAAACTTAGTAAAGAACAAACATAGGTCAATTTCATGACTTTATCAAATTTATAGGCAACTAGTTATTTCATTGACAATAATTCTTACTGTACCTAGGTTATTACCGACACCAGATCTGATATTGATTTACAAAGTTTTACGTTCAATATTCAACCAGTAAAATTTATAAATAAGAAGCTCTGATTCACTTTATAATTTTTGCTCAAAATAACTAATTGCATTAAGGACAATAAGATATAAATAACATATTTTGTTAAACTTCAATTTCTAGAAAAATATTAACACATAAATTTTTAAGAAAATCAACGTAACAGCTTGTCATCTTCGACAATTCACGATCATAGGAGATGATAAATGTAAATTTTTACCAATCGCAGGGAAACAAACAATAGCTTGTCACACAATTAAAAGTTGACTTACTGACTGATAACAAAAGCCATTTTCATAATTTCCAATAACATCCACCAGCGAACGTCTTTGGAACACAAACAGCAAGATGGCCGGTAAATTTCCTCTTGAAAAACTGGTTTATCCCAGATGCTTGTTGACCAAACAGCAGGAAATCCTTGAGGGTAGCAGGAATTATTCCTAGTCCATTTTCTAATACTAGTATAACACGACGTTCTGTATTTTATTTGTTTAATTTATTACTAGAACGAACGAACCCGTTGGAAAAGTAAAAATAAATAAATTTTTAGAACTTTAAATTTAACAATTCGAACCGTTGTTGAATCGACTAGCTAAGGGCACGTGTTGCAAGACCAATGTCGATCAAATGCGATGCGAAGGTCGGCAATAATCAAAACTTTCCACATCTTGACTGCACGAAATTCTATCAGCGAGTGACAAAGAGGGGCCTGAATAACCTGTTGTAGAACTCGTAGCTTCGCGCATAGTTGGATGTAAACAAAAGACACGATAGAATTATATTCGATCTTCAACAAACGTAAACCGATTTATTTGAATTTTGTTAGATGTGTTTCCTTTATACATTTACGGAAAAAAAAATACAAACTGAATGTGTTTGGCTTTCACTTAGACACAAATTTTAAATAAATAGAATAATACAACTATACAAGGTGGATAAAAAAATTTTTGTACCTTATTAATAATTTTGTGAAATTTTTGGGTTTTGGAAAATTAGAACGCTTTATTGTATTCAAAATAGCAGTCGCCTTAGAAACTTTGACTTTGACAAATGAAAACAAATTTAGGTTAATGTATAAAATTATAGGTACTCGTAAATATGTATTTTACCAAGACGACACTTAGTCCATCCTTGACCATTATAATACAGCTGAACGTAAATTAGGTATATTTTGACAAAAGATAAGTGGTATTCACCCTGTGGTGTGACATCTTCAGATATACTTAATTGACAGTCTGCAAGACGGTGCATTTAAGAGTTCTATTGAATTTACAATAAAAAGCTTATTAATCTTATTTACATAATTTTGGTGCTCTAGAACAATAGAATTAAGTAAATAAACTGCCCGTTCAAGGGTTTTGGTTTAGTTTCCATTCAAGCTTTGATTACGATACTAGTTTTTATTAGAGGCTTGATCTATATTGTCATGATATAAAATAAATTAGTGTTAACAAGACGTTAAAATAAATAGCTCTATGTGATTTAAATTATTGTAGTAATCGATAGTTTCTTATAAATCTTCGATAGTAATTATGAAGATGGTATTGTAGCTTTAAGAAGTTAGTATTTGTATTGTTAGCGATTAGCTAGAAATAAATTGTCGTGAGTGCGTTAGAATTTCACTGTAGCTACGTAGTTAAAAATACATCAATTTTAATCAGTGCAAATCTATCTCTTGTTCCACCCAATGAAATTGAGTGTTTCTATTACCGATGATTTACATCGCTTTATTCTCTCGTGAAACGTAGTGCAAGTATACTAACAAACTAAAGCTATCTTATTTTAATATAGTATAAACCAGGGGGATCCTACAATTGATCTCGGTTATCAGACGTACATTTAATTTGCGGTTTGCTCACTACAATGAATTCGTACACTCTGCAGCATTGGAAATTGGTAGAGATTATATAGATCAACTCGAAAAATTAATTTCATAAACGGTACTACTCCATATATGCTTAAAACTTTATGTCAGTGTGTTAAAATGTATACGAAACTTTAGTATATTTTTATAAGAAAAAAGTTCCTTCGGCATTCTTATATTTTAGATACTTCAATTATTTAAAGACCAGGTTCGTGCTTAAATAAAGAGCACTCGGAATTGCTCATTGTGTAGGCAGCATCAAACGAGAAATGTCAGAGCTAAAGTTCGAGATTATTTTATAGCCCCAGATTTGTGTATTCTTGCTTCACTAGAAATTCATTTCTAAAGGAAGCTTTTCAGCCATGATCATTACACAACGCAGCTCTGATTTTAAATAGCTTTTTGAGGTATAGAAAAACATTCCTTATTTTAGAAATATATTTTGATGTAATGTAGGTTTCGAATATCGGGTAATGGTATAAATAAGAGCTAAACACGAGCAATGTATTTTATAAGGTGCATGCGACTTTGAATGCGGGAGTCATTTCTCGCAGGAAGGATTAAGTACATCATTATTGGACACGCTCATTGTTACTCGTATATCTGCATGCTGGAACCTATTCCGCTTTTAAAGCGTCGCAATTTTTAATTTGTGCTTATTGAGAATGTATTCTTATGTTTAATAGTTAAATCCTAGATTCTGTTTGAAACGGTCAAATATTTAATAATTTTTCTAATTTTATGTAAATCATTTACGATGTTGCAAAATGGGATGATCAAGTTATTAGTACATGAATTATGTATATAACTAGAATCAATTTCCTTAAATGCAAGACGTAATTGAAAATCGGAATCAAGAACAAGCTTCAGTAGTATTAATTATAGCACCATCTAAACAATTGGCTACATAGCTCAGTTGGTTAGAGCGCTGATCCGGAAAATCAAAGGTCGCAGGTTCAAATCCTGCTGTAGCCGTTCTTTCAGTGGTTTTTAATTACTAGTTCGATTTGAAATGGTAATTCAACTTTACATCAGAAGTTGGGTTTCCATTCCATCTTAAAACCGTTTATATATATATATATATATATATATATATATGTGTGGTGTGTGTGAATGTTGAACCTACAGCAATATGCATACACAAATCTAACACCATCGAAAAGGCACGCGATTACAGCCGAAACGTCTGCATGGATAAAATGAAAAATGAGAAATTAAATGTATCAATAAAATTAAGTCTAGTTTGACCTACAAACCCACGAATTCAATATGCTTATACATACATACTATATATATATATATATATATATATATATATATATATATATTGAAGCCTTTTAAATTCCGATTTAGTTTAACGAGAAATTCCGATAATTAGAAATGGAGCCCACGGCAAATTAAGATGGAAGGTGGCTCTAAGTTGAGGAAATCTCAAAGGCAAAGCGGCTAGTCGAACTATATGCTCTGGGTAGAGAATGAGCTGTGGGTCGGGGTGTAATTGCAACCACTAATAATAAAAATAAGGCGCCACCGTATTTTTTTATACTGAGAAGACCTAATACAAGTCCCTTGTACAAGGCTAATGCGGAAACCTTTTTCTATAACCGCTATATAATTTTTAAAGACCTCCTAATCTTTAAAGTATCTTACCTTATGGCTCGACCTTGACCTTAGCAATCCTCCATTGCACCTGTGAACAAATTAAACAAAGAAAAGCACTGTTTGTGCATTCAAACTCAAAAATAATTAAATACAATCAGAATCGATTTTCATTCCTCTTAAATAAAAGATAGTCTTTAGTCCGAAAATAAGAATCTATTCTTTTGGTATCCAATAAAGTAATTTTTACAAAAATATGTCTTCCTTTATAAGTTAATTTAAATTAGGAAGAGTTAATTACAATGGTACTGAATATATCCGTACCAATTACTATTTAATGAAGTTTATATAACAAATTGACAAAGCATAAAATTGCTTATTTATAGAAAGAGTTAATTATGGTAAATTTACCTTAATTTCACAGTAGATAATTACAGATCATTGTTCATAAAATATCAAATGTAGAAATTTAATTTCTAAAGGTTCAAAATTATGAGAATTTACTTTATCTAATTAGTAGTGACATCTTCTGATGTTTCATTGAGTTAATAAAAGAATTTGTAGGAACAAATTACAGATTCATATCGTATGACTACGAAAAATATAATTGAGGTCTGTCCTTGACCTGTTCAAAGTTAACACAAGTCGGTTAAAATAAAATTTATCTCGTTACTACGTCGATAGTTCAAACAACATACGAACATAATTTTTTGTACATACCAGAACTCCAATTTGCACCAAAATACTTGCTTGAAAGCTGATGTATGTATTAACAACGGAAAATTCCATTCCAAACAAACAGCTGCGCTGCATACTGAAAAACACGTCACTTGGCTTCCATTATCTGCGTTTCAATTTACAGATGTTCCAGGCGTAATTCACACCACAAGAAAGCAAATGTTGTTTGTAATTAACTTGAATAAATTATAAATGTGATTCCATATTATACAAGGATAGAATTGTTTTCCATCAATTTCGCATGAATACCATTCAGAAAAGTTTTTATTTATAATTTACGTTGCAATATAAATTAAATTTAAATTTAATTATTCCCAAAGTTACACTGAAAATTTTAATTAATATTGTTATAGAAACAAATTCACTTACTGTTCCTAATGGTCTTTTTAACAAAAACTTCATCGTTCTTCACGACTGGTTTCAACACAAAAATGGACCATCCAAAACAATTTATGAAGATAGCATACACGTGCGATCTTCCATCGTGCACGCTTCCAACAGCAAAAATCAATGACGGACATCGCTCCTAAGAACAACTTTCGACCTGCTTGAACCCCAGCTGTGTTAGTAGTGCCGGCCGAGCTTGTCGCTGCCCAGTAACAAAGTTACCTTGCATTTATTGAGTAGAAGGGGCTTTAAGAAGGATACCAAACAAAAGCTTTTATATTGTCTCCGTAGAATTTAACTTTTAACATGAACTAAATACTAGTTCTTTATTGGACAATAGATATTATTAAATTAAGTAGATTGGATAACATTATAATGTATTATATTATTTAATATTTAATAAAAGGATTGATTATACAGATATATATATTAGGTGGAAAATAAAATTGCTACACTGCCTCTTTCTAAGAGAAAAAATTCTGGAATAAATACGAAGAATTTTTTTGAATTTATTGTTACATATTCACAACTTATTATTATTAATTTTTTACAAACTAGAAACAAAATTACCACTTAAGATACAACATAACTGAAAATGAGTGACGAGTAACTACGCGTACTATACGCCACAAGGGGACAAATTCAGGAAGTCTTAATCGGTAGGGTTTCATTATCGTTTAATCATATTCGGGGTTATTATATCACTCATTTATACTCGAAACTTAAACAACAAAACATATAATACTGCCGTATTATGATTCCTTAATGAAAATATCAAATTATCATAACAAACATATTTTTACTATATTAACCGTAATTTACATATTTACAAAAGAAGAAAAGAACTCTCACTACTTTTGAGATCCACTCCAAACATAACTTCAAAACAGCAACCAAGTCTTGAAATCACTAACGTTCAACAATCTACCGCATGTATATGCAACCAAAATGTAGAAATATCTCTTTCCCAGAAGAGACAAGTAAAACGCCACCACGTCTTACTTCTCACAAATCTCACTCACGCATGAATGAACAAAATAGAACATTGCTATCTCACACAATATTAATAATCAAACATAGAACATTGCTATCTCACGCAATATTCATAATTAAACATAGAACATTGCTATCTCACGCAATATCCATAATTAAACATAGAACATTGCTATCTCACACAATATTCATATTAAACATAGAACATTGCTATCTCACGCAATATTCATAATCAAACATAACTATCATAGTTACTAACAATATTGACCTCCAACCAATATTTAACATGGACTCAAACTACTTGATTCCCGTTCTAATTATCAAACACCTTAATCTTAAATCCGAAAGAAAATAATGACCAACTATATACAACTTTATTTATCAAACACTTTAATCATAAAAATACCTAAACATTCCTTTATAACCTTGAACTAGAGAATTATACGACAAATGAAATCATTTGACAAACGGAAACATGTAACTTTTTATCTTGACTCAAATGAATAACTTGCAACTAACAATATCAGCACAGTCTAATATCAATCTTACTGCACTACAAAAATTCTTTTATACTTCTTATCCAACATCTAAAATTTTTAGACTACCAAACAGTATTCCAATACAATATTTAAATCCTTTACTAAAAGATAAGACAGAAATAATTCCTACTATCAACCATTAAATATATCAACAACACTAATTAATGTTCAGAAACGTTCTCTTTTCAATATCACCACTGAACTCTGAATAAGGTTTTAAGTCCTTAACATGCCATCTGCCTGCCCTTGAACCATTTTCATTAATCAATTCATAAATTAAATTCGAAACCTTCTTTTAACAATGCTCAAAACATATTTTGGCGCAAGCTTAGCTGTAAACTTATCACTTGCTTTCGAAAGAACTTTATTTGACCTCCAAACTTTGTCACCTACTTCGAAAGAAATGTTACGTCTCCTTAAATTATATGAATTACTAGACTGCATGTAAGCTAAATGTAACCTTTTCTGTACGTCTATAAAAATATCAAATAGTCCTTGATGATCTGACACATACGAAGGTCTATCACTAGAAATAAAATCAATATCAACTGAGGGTTCCACATCAAGACCATAAAATTTTCCAGACACAGGAACATGTCTACCAAAAACTAAGAAATTTGGCGAATAACCAGTGGCATGATGTTTTGCAGAATTAATCGCATACTGAATTTGGGGTAACTCTATGTCCCAAGTATCATGTTCTTTAATATACGAACGTATAGCTGTTCCGACTGTTCTATTTATCCTCTCTACAAAATTACATTGGGGAGAGTAAACTGCATTAAACCAAATTTTTTGAACGTCATATTTTTACATACTGCCTTGAAATTTCTACCACTAAATTGTGAGCCATTATCACAAATAATAAATTTGGGAACACCATAAACTAAAAACTTTTCCTCCAATACACGTTCTATTATATGCGCTTTTGCACTACGTAACGGGAATATTAACGTGAATTTTGAGAACCAATCACCAATAACTAATAACCATTTGTGTCCAACCTTGGACCGTGGAAATGGGCCCATGAGGTCTATAGCGATAATCTGAAAGGGAACTTCACTTCTTTTCCTTTCCCATTAAACCAAGGGGTCCTCTATTCGATGCCTTCTGTGCACCACACGTTAAACAATTTTACAAAATTTCAACACATCAATACGCATTTTGGCCAATAAAAATTCTCTTGTATGCGTGCCAATGTTTTAAAAAAACCAAAATGACCGGCCACTGAAGGGTCATGATTTATCCGAATAACCTCTTCCTTCTGTGATCTAGGGACTAAATATTTCCATTCCATCACATTCGACGAGAGTGGTAAATTTGATGAAAGAAATTTAAATACATAATTATCTTCTACCTTCCATTGTGGGTAATCATCAGGTGAAGCTAAAATTTTTTACGAAGAGACACATACCAAGGATCCACATTATCTAACTTGATCTCAACTAAATTATCAACATGACTTCAAACATTAAACCAATGAACTTCAAACTTTAAGAACACCTTCTCTTTTAAATTCGCAGACAATGACAATTTTAAACATAATAAATTTATAATTTAGATTACTCTCAACCTTCCATCTAGGATAACAATAAATCAATGTTCTAGTACACTCTTACACTACTCATAATCAAACTGTCAAGATAGACAAAAGTACTTCACAACGCATAAACTTGCTAGGGTGACAAACTCCTCTGTGAGTCTCACCTAGACTTATAAACAAAAAATTATAACCTCATCACCAATCTCAAAAATAGTGATGCCAAAATTGCTAGAGTGACAACTTACCTCGAGTCTCGTTTAGACTAATGTAATGCTGAGCGACCGACTTTTCCTAAGTCTCGTCTAGACTGACATACTGCTAATCCGACCAACCACGACGACAAGTTTCACTTAGACTTACAACCAATTAACATACTGCGTTGCAATGCGGATATAAATAAATCAAAATTGCTATCAAAATAAATTATATCAAAACAAAACGTGCCTATGCACAAGAGCAATCTTGAAACGGTTTACCGACAGTAAAAACCAGTGTACCAAATTATAAACATCTATCATCTCTACTATAAAAAATTTATCAAACAACTATTGTAGCTAATACACATGGAAGAAAAACCTAAATACAAATCACTATTATCAACTACACTGTGAATTATTATTCACTGAAATACTACAAGCTGCGACTAAAAGAACAATAATATTCCTATCAAACAATTTTACCATATAAGAAAGCTTCTTCTAATTTCTTACACAACTTTATTAATGTTGACATACTATCAATTTCCGTTAGAGCTAATTGACAAATAAAATCAGGCAATGTTGTTTCTTTGGCTAATAATCGGCCTAACATTTTCCTTTTATCCTGCATCGGTCCGCTGCTGACACTTCACGAATTTTCAATTCATACTCCAACTCATCTTTATGCAAATAAACTACTTGATACGTCTCAGCCATCATGGGATAGACTAACTAACTAATTACAAATTAAACTCAATTAAACAACAACATCAATAGACTAAACCAACCTGAAGGTAAATGAATTACAAACCACAAGTGCAAACAACCAAAGTCAATCGAAGCCTATACTTTATGTGTTTATACAATTGGTACAGCAATCGAGGCCTACACGCTGGGCGCTATTTGAAGCCTTTTAAATTCCGATTTAGTTTAACGAGAAATTCCGATAATTAGAAATGGAGCCCACGGCAAATTAAGATGGAAGGTGGCTCTAAGTTGAGGAAATCTCAAAGGCAAAGCGGCTAGTCGAACTATATGCTCTGGGTAGAGAATGAGCTGTGGGTCGGGGTGTAATTGCAACCACTAATAATAAAAATAAGGCGCCACCGTATTTTTTTATACTGAGAAGACCTAATACAAGTCCCTTGTACAAGGCTAATGCGGAAACCTTTTTCTATAACCGCTATATAATTTTAAAGACCTCCTAATCTTTAAAGTATCTTACCTTATGGCTCGACCTTGACCTTAGCAATCCTCCATTGCACCTGTGAACAAATTAAACAAAGAAAAGCACTGTTTGTGCATTCAAACTCAAAAATAATTAAATACAATCAGAATCGATTTTCATTCCTCTTAAATAAAAGATAGTCTTTAGTCCGAAAATAAGAATCTATTCTTTTGGTATCCAATAAAGTAATTTTTACAAAAATATGTCTTCCTTTATAAGTTAATTTAAATTAGGAAGAGTTAATTACAATGGTACTGAATATATCCGTACCAATTACTATTTAATGAAGTTTATATAACAAATTGACAAAGCATAAAATTGCTTATTTATAGAAAGAGTTAATTATGGTAAATTTACCTTAATTTCACAGTAGATAATTACAGATCATTGTTCATAAAATATCAAATGTAGAAATTTAATTTCTAAAGGTTCAAAATTATGAGAATTTACTTTATCTAATTAGTAGTGACATCTTCTGATGTTTCATTGAGTTAATAAAAGAATTTGTAGGAACAAATTACAGATTCATATCGTATGACTACGAAAAATATAATTGAGGTCTGTCCTTGACCTGTTCAAAGTTAACACAAGTCGGTTAAAATAAAATTTATCTCGTTACTACGTCGATAGTTCAAACAACATACGAACATAATTTTTTGTACATACCAGAACTCCAATTTGCACCAAAATACTTGCTTGAAAGCTGATGTATGTATTAACAACGGAAAATTCCATTCCAAACAAACAGCTGCGCTGCATACTGAAAAACACGTCACTTGGCTTCCATTATCTGCGTTTCAATTTACAGATGTTCCAGGCGTAATTCACACCACAAGAAAGCAAATGTTGTTTGTAATTAACTTGAATAAATTATAAATGTGATTCCATATTATACAAGGATAGAATTGTTTTCCATCAATTTCGCATGAATACCATTCAGAAAAGTTTTTTATTTATAATTTACGTTGCAATATAAATTAAATTTAAATTTAATTATTCCCAAAGTTACACTGAAAATTTTAATTAATATTGTTATAGAAACAAATTCACTTACTGTTCCTAATGGTCTTTTTAACAAAAACTTCATCGTTCTTCACGACTGGTTTCAACACAAAAATGGACCATCCAAAACAATTTATGAAGATAGCATACACGTGCAATCTTCCATCGTGCACGCTTCCAACAGCAAAAATCAATGACGGACATCGCTCCTAAGAACAACTTTCGACCTGCTTGAACCCCAGCTGTGTTAGAAGTGCCGGCCGAGCTTGTCGCTGCCCAGTAACAAAGTTACCTTGCATTTATTGAGTAGAGGGGGCTTTAAGAAGGATACCAAACAAAAGCTTTTATATTGTCTCCGTAGAATTTAACTTTTAACATGAACTAAATACTAGTTCTTTATTGGACAATAGATATTATTAAATTAAGTAGATTGGATAACATTATAATGTATTATATTATTTAATATTTAATAAAAGGATTGATTATACAGATATATATATTAGGTGGAAAATAAAATTGCTACAATATATATATATATATATATATATATATTGCTGTGTTAATAGGGTCTTTTAGGGGTAGTTAAGACCAAGAGTATAGCGCACTCCACATAAAATACATAAGGGCTCAGAAAACCACACAGTTTTCGGAAGAAAACAAGAAATACGATGATTAGGCTGGAAAATAAATGACAACGCCCTCTATATAAATAATAATCGTAATTAATTTAGTTAATGAAAAATACTTTGAAGATTTATTTGAATAAAACAAATCCGCAAGTCGTTATATAACATAAATGCAAGCTGAAACGCGACACGCGTGGATAACGCATCAAAAATCTAAATTAATACAAGCAGGTTTAATAATGCGTAGGATAGAAATCGCAGATGATTTAATCCATACATTGTATTTTGTCTACGTGACTAGAGAATTAAATAGACACTTGATTTATTGGAAACAAACAAAGCATGTTTATTAAAAATCAAATTTCACCAAATTTATTCAAACAAATAACGGTTTACTTATCTAAAAGTATGAAAATCCAAGAAATCAATGCTATTAACTTGAAATCGTATGTGACAAAAGGAACGCGTTGATGTTAATATACAACCATAACACCATGGAATATGCGAAAACCTAGTTTATACAAACAGCGAACTTTGCGCTTGTCAATAGATAGTCGATGCATTTAAATATGACCGGATTTGTAAACAAATCAGTTGACCATGAAGTAAAGTACAGTTCACGTCTCTGAAGACCAAAAATATACACATTAAGTAAGTTATTGTGAAGTGTGAAATAATTCCGCCGAATATGGAGAATTAATGGTTTGTCGTTTACCCTTAATAGAAAAACGTAAGTAACTGAAAGTTGTTTTACTATAAATTCTAATTATAACCTTTATAAAAAGGACTCTAAAGAACCTCTAAAGAACCTCTAAAGAACCTCTAAAAACCTCTAAAAAACCTCTAAAGAGCCCCTAAGGAAACCTTAAAGAATCCCTAAAGAAGCTCCAACAATTACGAGAGACAAATATAAATATGGGAACAAGTTTAACTAAATGCTGAAGCAATTATTAATGGAACCAAAAGAGTGGATTTATGGAGAAGAAGTTTAATGCAGTGCGCTAGGATATTTAAGGCGCTAGATGAGGGATGCACACAACGGTTGGACCAGAGACGGATTTAAGTGGATACAAAATAACAAGTTAGCCGATCTGAATGTTTATTATTATTTGATTATTTTATTTGTGGATATTTCATTGGACTTTGCTAAACTGGAATAACTTAATATTTAACATTTAATTAAATATTACAAAAATTTAAATACTTTAAAATGCTTTCATGATAATTTATGTGAGGGGTCGGCAGGATTTAATTTTGGTTATACGTTGTAAAATTACGTAAATAAATGTGGTTAAATGAACGTTCATAGGCTTCAGTTAATAATTAATAATACGAGTGATTTTGCTGACTTTTGATCATATTTGGTTATAATAATTAGGAAATTTATAGATTCAAATATTAGTAGAAAATTCCAGTTGATGAATTTCAACCTTTTGATACGTTGTAAATATTTTTGAGAACATTATAATAATTTGTGCTTTATGGTGTTTTGGTTTAAATATAATTGTTAGAATAGGAAGAAGAATAGATGATAGGTTTAAAATCTTTGTTTGTCGTTTTAACATTAGGAACTATTTTTTCAAAATTTAAAGATAAAACTCTGGATTTGTTTCAAAAAAACATTGTATATCAAATTAATTGTATAGATTGTGGTAACCCCTATATTGGACAAACGTCACAATTTTTAAAGCAACGTATAACCCAACACAAAAGTGACATTAGAATCAAACCAAATTCTTGTGCTTTATCAAGTCACTCGCTTAATTTAGATCACAAAATTGATTTTGAACATCCTAAAATTTTAGAACTAGAAAAAGATACAAAAAAAGATTATTCCTTGAAATGTATCATATTTTTCGCAAAAAAAATTGTATAAATAAAAAAACAGATATTGGTGGTTTAAGTTCGATTTATACATACTTTCTTAGTCTTCAGAAGTAACCTGTACCTAATGCAATAATTGATATTGTAGTGATTAATACTTCACATCATACATGTACATCACATTCATACATACATACACATGTACACATACACACACGTATTAACAAACAAACAGATTTAAAATATATAATCAGAAATATACTTTGACACTCATATAAATATAACATGTACGCACACTCATGTTCATACATACACACACACACACACACACACACACACACACACACACACACACACACACACACACAGCACACATAGGCATCATATATTTAAAGCTTTAAATAACAAAAAGTGAAACTGAAAGGTTTCAAAATCTGACATTTTTATATTTATGCAAGTTATACAATTTTTATACAACAACTTGAAGCAAACATTATTTTAAAAATATTTTTCGATTTAATATCTATGTTAATTTAATATATATCCTCACCTTGTAAGTTAATAGCAATTCATGTATATGTTAGCCTAGTTAATTGTATTTTAGAAAGCCTGTGATCAAGAATTTAAAATAGATTCGAAAATTTAGGCCTTAAAAAAGAGTATACTTTCTTCCAGCTGACCTCAAACCCATTAATAATATATCGTATTTGTGCAAGGTCATTATCTCCAAACTGATATATATATATATATATATATATATATATATATATATATATATATACATATACTATTCAGTTTTTCTTTTATGGGTTATTGGTCCTGTTTAAAAAATAATAAAAGGCATACTCTTTTTATTTCATCTGAATTTTCGAGTATATTTGTACTCTTGGTCACAGATTACTAAAAATTACACGTTTTATAAACACAGTTTTTGCAAATGAATATATACTTACAATAGTTGAGATTGTGTAATTACTGGCATGTGTAACAGGAAACATTTTTAAAAACCTATTTCGAACAATTACAAAATTGACAGTTTCTGACAAATGACATATAAATGAAAACATTTGTATATAAACATGCAAACTAAACTAGAGTGGAACTAAAAATAAATTATGAATATGCTTTATGGTAAATGATTATGAGTGGGGTGTACTAGTAAATGATATCTGGTTTGCAGGTGAATGTGTGTGTCTATGTGCAGTGTCTGTATATTGTATATTTGTGTATGTTATGTATGTGTGTCTGGTAAGCTTTGTTTTGTTGTGTAAAGTTGTATATGTGCGCGTGTTTGTGTGTGTGTGGGTACGTGTATGTATGTGTAAGTGTGTATATTGAGTGTAACTACATTATTTTTCTCATTAGAACCTAAGTTTCTTTTTTTTTATAATATATTTTATTATTTTGTGTATATTTGCTATTTGGGTGACTTGAAATTGAGCAAGTAAGTGTATATCGAACTTAGATTGGAGATATCTGTTTTTTTATTTATACTATTTGGACAGTTATATATGTGACACATTTCTTTGAAAATGCGTTTAGATGTCACTTTTTCGGTTTCTAATATTTTTATCAATATACTCGAAAATTCAGATGGAATAAAAAGAGTACGCCTTTTATTATTTTTTTAAACAGGACCAATAACCCATAAAAGAAAAACTGAATAGTATTAAACCAGAGGTCGTTAATTCTAACTATTATATACATATATATATATATATATATATATATATATATATATATATATTGCTACGATTTTGCCGCTCATCAGTTGTATAACGACCAATTGCCTGCTAATCGCCAACTCTGTGCCTCTAAAATAATTTAAAAAATTAACACAGTCAAATTTATTACCCGACTAGCTTAGTGATACTCCGCATATCGTTATATGATAACAGAGAATTTTTACCTACTCACCTCTAACACTCCATCTCTAAATGAGACAAGCGAAATTCACCAAGTTTATTTAATAAGCTAACAAAATTTACAATTTACCACTCTATGTCCTTTTAATATCATTTGCTATCTACAAAACTTTTGAACCAAAATTAAAATAAATATTCCTATTAAATTTGTTCATTACCAAAAAAATTATAACCTTCTTTCAGCAATTAAAGCCAGCAAAAGAAATTGTATTTTACCTTGAATGTTTCGTTAATCGTTCAAAGAACTATTCCCTTTTTTTATAACGTACTTTTGCGTACCAATCAAATTTTTTTTGACCCTTTACTTAAGCTATTCAAATTACAAGCATTTTTCTAAGCTCACCAAATATTTAAGATACTGATTATAATATACTATAAATTAAAAAAAATAATTCTGACCTTTTATTCTTTCTGCGGATTTCTTACTGTATCTTTTCACTGGCGGCTCCGTGGCGTAGTGGTATGTGTGTGACTACTACGCCCAAGGTCCCGGGTTCGAATCCCGACACGGTCCGCTTGAAAAATGTTAGGCGAGCATTTTTCACAAAAATACACCCTCGTTCGGATGAGAGGTAAAATGGAGGTCCCGTGTGTGAGTGTTGTCACGCACGTTAAAGATCCCTACCTTGCTTGAACAGCAAGGGTTCGGCAAAATTCAAAATTTTCCAGGTAACAAAAACTCGCTTCCTGGCCAATGTAGTACCTTTGGGTGGAGCATTGGAAATTCACATGTAATGTATCTTTTCACTAGAGCTTCTGGATTCGAAACGGTTGTTTGTTCAGTGGTTAACCCTTAGCTTGGCGTGCTCCCCAATACTCCAAAAATGTTTATCGGCTACTTGGAGTTGTTTTTTAAGTACTAACCCTGTACTTCGAGTCGATTTAGTTTCGATTTTAGTTCCTTACTTAAGAGTCGATTTATAGTTGTGACCTTACTTAGATGAACGCCATTATATAGTTTCCCGTAATTAGTGTCGTTTTGTATAGTTTCCCATTTGTTTTATACGTATCTAGACGATTTAATTTCTTATACTTGGTGCCCTAAATAAATTGTAAAGATTGTGTTTATATTATTAAACTTAGACTTACGTTTTATATTAACGGCAGAGTTTTACACTAGTTTACACAAATATTTCAACGCGCACTTTTACTATTTACTTCACTTGTATTTTTTAATTTCTATTACTTGTCACTTTGACCAAATTGAAATGTACGTAATAATTTATTTCCACTACTACAGTTTGCGCGTCGTATAAGAAATGCTCTCGCTTATCAGTTCTTAGTCGGTTTTATAGATTTCGTTCCACGTGCTCATACTGGTTGCCCGTTTGCTATCTTATTATTGAATCATGGCTAAGACGTTGCCATTATGTGCTTATCTTCAACCTGTTGAGTTTTATTCAGTGTACATCCTTTATACGTTAAAATTTTCATATACATCAAAGCTTTGTACTGGAATTTGCAAACAACTGGTATATCATATATGCTTGAAACTGCACATAACCGTAATTTTTAATGTCCATATTTTGTTTACCTATCTTGGGTTTATTAAATGTGGCAATTTCTATATTTGAAACGTCACTTACTCTTCCGCCTCAATATCTATTCCCTATAGCGTTATAAAATATGTTTGTTTTTCAAAAGATTGTTTATTACAAACCGGTACAAATTAGATGGGTTTTATTGACTTCTATTAGTTACGCAAATGCGTCGAGTTTATAAGAGATATCATTTCACGTTTATTTTACTTTGAATATGCCTAATTTGTATTTATTTTTATGAATGTGGTTAAATTGTTACCAAATGAGCATCCTTTTATTAACTGTAGCTTGCTATTAATTTTATACAGGGTGATTTGCATTTGCTTTTGCATAAAGAGCAAATTATGTACATTTTATGATTTAAATGTTAGATTTTCTTGGTTTTTATGATGTTCACATGAAGTGTACCTCCCCTGTGATTTTATATACCCTTAAATAACCCTATTATCAGAGCTATATATATATATATATATATATATATATATATATATATATTCTTCCTCAATTTTTCAGGTATTATTCTGCATAGCTGGCTGGTTCTGAAGTGAACATCTGTCAATTTGGCGACTTTTCGCTAAAATCACATCTGTCATCTTCAGGCTCTGTAGGTTGAGCAGTAAATATATATATATATATATATATATATATATATATATATATATATTAATTTCTGTTTTATGTGAATACTAGAATCGAGGTTATTAAATTAGGTCGAGGTGATTAAAGAGTGTATTAATGATTGTTGCGAAGATTTTGTACTATGTAAATCCTCGGGGATAAATTGGATTAATATTCGTTTCTCCGTGGGTTAGTTTTCCTTTTTGTAACATGCTTTTTATCAAAGCTTTAGTAAATAAATGTTCTCCGTTGAGGTTTTCTTTTTCTTGTTTGTGACCCACACCACTCTACGACTTTCTAGCTAGAACAGTATTCGTTCTATTCCTTTTTCTTTGTTGCGGTACTCGCTATGGACTATTTTCGTTGTATACGTTATTTTTTCTTGTCCGCACGGAATACCGTAACACAGCATACTGTTCTTGAACTGCACGTTGTTCGGCAACCTCCACGAATCGTTGGATTCAGGTAACTCTTTAACCACCGCCAGCTCGATCATGTTATCGGGCACATCGCTGCTACTTCTACGGCATTGTTTACTACACCTTCCACAGCTCCATCTACGACGACCTTCATATTCCACCAACTCCAGATATTTATGCAATGATATTATGCTCAACTAACATTGTACATATATTATATTTCCTAGTTTTTCAGTTGGTTTTCCTTTTTGTAACATGCTTTTTATTAAAGGTTTAGTAAATAAATGTTCTCCGTTGAGGTTTTCTTTTTCTTTTTTGTGACCCACATCACTCTACGACTTTCTAGCTAGAAAAGTATTCTTTCTATTCCTTTTTCTTTGTTGCGGTACTCGGTATGGACTATTTTTGTTGTGTACGTTATTTTTTCTTGTCCGCACGGAATACCGTAACACAGCATACTGCGCCATCTTCGACGTTCTTGGACTGCACGTTGTTCGGCAACCTCCACGAATCGTTAAATTCAAGTAACTCTTTAACCACCGCTAGCTCCATGGTGTTGTCCGGCACATCGTTGCTACTTCTACGGCATTGTTTACTACACCTTCCACAGCGCCATCTACGGCGACCTTCATATCCCACCAACTCCAGATATTTATGCAATGATACTGTGTTCAACTAACATTGTACATATATTATATTTCCTAGTTTTTCAGTTGGTTTTCCTTTTTGTAACATGCTTTTTATTAAAGGTTTAGTAAATAAGTGTTTTCCGTTGAGGTTTCCTTTTTCTTTTCTGTGACCCACACCACTGTACGACTTTCTAGCTAGAACAGTATTCTTTCTATTCCTTTTTCTTTGTTGCGGTACACGGTATGGACTATTTTCGTTGTATACGTTATTTTTTCTTCTCCGCACGCAATGCCGTACCATAGCATACTGCGCCATCTTCGACGTTCTTGGACTGCACGTTGTTTGGCAAACTCCACGATTCGTTGGATTCAAGTAACTCTTTAACCACCGCCAGCTCCATCATGTTGTCCGGCACATCGCTGCTACTTCTACGGCATTGTTTACTACACCTTCCACAGCGCCATCTACGGCGACCTTCATATTCCACCAACTCCAGGTATTTATGCAATGATCTTATGTTCAACTAACGTTGTACATATATTATATTTCATAGTTTTTAGTTGGTTTTCCTTTTTGTAACATGCTTTTTATTAAAGCTTTAGTAAATAAATGTTCTCCGTTGAGGTTTTCTTTTTCTTTTTTGTGACCCACATCACTCTACGACTTTCTAGTTAGAACAGTATTCTTCCTATTCCTTTTTCTTTGTTGCGGTACTCGGTATGCAGTATTTTCGTTGTGTACGTTATTTTTTTCTGATCCGCATGGAATGACGTAACACAGCATACTGCGCCATCTTCGACGTTCTTGGACTGCACGTTGTTTGGCAACCTCCACGAATCGTTGGATTCAAGTAACTCCTTAACCACCGCCAGCTCGATCATGTTGTCCGTCACATCGCTGCTACTTCTACAGCATCGTATACCACACCTTCCACAGCGCCATCTACGCCGACCTTCATATTCCAACCACTCCAGTTATTAATGCAATGATATTGTGTTCAAGTAACATTGTACATATATTATATTTCCTAATTTTTCAGTTGGTTTTCCTTTTTGTAACATGCTTTTTATTAAAGCTTTAGTAAATAAATGTTCTCCGTTGAGATTTTTTTTTCTTTTTTGTAACCCACATCACTCTACGACTTTCTAGCTAGCACGGTAGTCTTTCTATTCCTTTTTCTTTGTTGCGGTACTCGGTATGGACAATTTTCGTAGTGTACAATATTTTTTTCTTGTTCGCACGGAAAACCGTACCACAGCATACTGCGCCATCTTCGACGTTCTTAGACTGCACGTTGTTCGGTAACCTCCCCGAATCGTTGGATTCAAGTAACTCTTTAACCACCGCCAGCTCGATCACGTTGTCCGGCACATCGCTGCTACTTCTACGGCATTGTTTACTACACCTTCCACGGCGCTATCTACAGAGACCTTCATATTCCACCAACTCCAGTTATTAATGCAATGATATTGTGTTCAACTAACATTGTACATATTTTGTATTTCCTAGTTTTTTCAGTTTATTGAACCTTTTATGTTGAATTTATTACATATTTTCATATGTTCACCTGTTTTTATGACTTGTATATAAATGTATATAATTGGTTTGACATGCAGTAGTTATCTCTGTTCAAAATCTTTTCTAAATAGATAGACTTACACTTTGTATGTACGCAGAACTTTATTTTGATATCCGAAGCGGGCATAATATTTTTAACACAACGTTATATCATAAATGCAATTTATTTCAGCAGCAATGGTCATATTATAACGGAAAGGATAAATATTTTGTATAGTACGTATTTTGCATTTTAATGATCCAATTTATTAAATCGGTAACAAACGTTCTGAAATGTGACATTTATAAAGAGGTAAATTTATTATCCGCTAGCTTTCATAACAGAAAATTATTCTTCTAACTGTTGAAATATTTTTTCTGGTTAACTGGGAAGATCAGAATAAAAAGATAAATGTAATGGCTTTTTATAATTAACAGCTGCTATCTTAGCTTTAAAACTAGCTAATACACTTTTATTTGCGGCACAGTAATTCACGTTAAATTAATTTATACCAAACACTAAGATTATTCAAGTAGCAAAGTTGTGTCTCGGAGTAAATATGGCAAATGACACTAAAAAATAACTCTTACCGTAAACAAAAAGCATTCTATAGGCTGGCTTTTCTTGTGTTTTTTCACACAAACATAGATGAATGATAAGAAGATGGGAAACGTTCATAAGGGACCTATGTAATAAAACGACCAGCTTTTATAATTTTAAAACATTTGACCCTTTGAGAGGGCGTTACAAAACATGTTTAATGAAGTGACAGGACTGACAGGTTATTTTGCGGCAAATTTATTACTTGTTACTGTAACAGAATACAGAAGCAAGGCCGCGCCGACCATAAGGACAACAAAGGCAAAAACCCACGGCGCCAAGAGTCTAAAGGCGCCGTGAGGCGCCTCACGGTAATATTTAAAACTTACCAAAATTCTTATTTTTGTTTGAGACACGTGACTGCCCAAAGGTCCCCTGTACTTTTACGCGCGCATTCGCCATGAATAACTAATTAAATTCCATTAGTTATCGGAACATCGATGTTTTGTATCAGATGTTCTCAACCGATGATGATCTACAATATTAGTGCAACACTCCAATATCGCGACGTTGCGCTGGTTGCACAATTTTATTTTTATTATGTTTATGCATTCGATAATTATCGGTTATCGATGTTTTGCCGTAACAGCGCTCGCGCTCATCCCTATATGTTGACTAGAACGCAGAAAGCGAGTTTATTCTTGTTTCTGCAAGTTTTCCCGTTCATTCCTTCCTGTTGAATCTTGAGTCTTGAATCTTTATAAATACCGCCGCGCTTTTAAAAACAATTCATTTAACATTGGGTATCGAAGTGTCGTAAATACTGTCAATTGTACACCTGAATTAAAAAAGTTAAGTGTTCTTCGATATTTTACATTATTAGAGGAATCAAGGTAAAAGGTAAGTTTCTAACTTTACAATTAGAGAGAGAGGGCACGTTTTGAATGGAAAATAAATACCCTTCGGTCAGAACTTGACGAAATTTTGATATGTTGCAGAATTTGACCTATTAATTAATTAATGTGTTCATTGCGACAAAGCTGTAAGTTTAACGGTTAGTTTATGAGATACAGGGTGTCCAAAATCGCTACTTCATAATTTCAAAATTTCGTAAATTGTATGTTGTTGCCGAAATGAATACAAAAATAATAAATAAATTTTAAGATTGGCGTATCTAGCGGTATTTCGATTCTGTAGTAGTCTATTTTTAATTTATTATAGGTGTTTAATAAAGAAAAAAAAAGTCTTCAGGATATCAAAATTTGATGAAAAAAAGAAAGCGGAAAAAAGAACTGGAGAAAACGAATTCCAAAATTACGGTATTTTTTCCTTCACCTTCAAGCACAAATATACAAACAGATGCAGATCTTCCATCGACTTCGAGAGAGGACCGGGAGGAGTCTAAACTACAAGAGATTCCATCAACATCTACAGACGAAGTTGAGGAAGACGAAGACGTAGTTTCTGCGGAAGTGGACGATACGCAACTTCCTCAAGATCCAGGTTTGTGGCCAAAAATATTGTCTCCTAGAGATGTACAAATATTAATTGAAAACGGGCCTACTCATTATCGAAGTAAAAATTGTTTAAATTATCCCAATGATAAAATATCAGGCCGAAGGTTTTCGGATAAATATTATTCACGAATTTTGTCTAATAATGAAAAAGTCGAACGGTAGTGGCTTTTATATTCAACAGAAAAAAATTCAGCGTTTTGTTTTTGTTGTAGAATATTTTCAAATACTTTAAAAACAATTAAATTAAGTGATGAAAATGGGTATAATGACTGGCACCACATTGGTGAACGTTTAAGTATCCATGAAAAAAGTAAATTTCATTTTGAGAACTTAAAAAAATGGTCAGAATGTTTCACTCGCTTAAAAAAAATGGCAATTATTGATTCTGCGGCTCAAAATTTAATTAATATAGAAAAAAAATATTGGCATGGAGTTATCGAGCGCTTTTTTATATTGTTCAATTTCTTGCTGAGCAAAACTTGGCTTTACGTGGTACCAATAGCAAACTGTTTGAAAAAAATAATGGCATTTTTCTAAAATGCATTGAAATGTTAGCAAAATTTGATCCTATAATATCTGAGCACACGAGAAGGATCCAAATGCAGGGAAAGATAAAAATGCCTCATTATCTTGGGGTCAAAATTCAAAACGAAATAATTAATTTAATAGGAGAAAATCTTAAATTAAAAATTTTAGGCATGATTAAAACAGCTAAATATTTTTTAATTGTACTTGATTGTACCCCGGATGCTAGTCATCAAGAACAAATATTAGTATGTGTTAGATTCGTTAATTCACAAAAAAATAAAATTGTCGTCGAAGAACATTTCTTAACTTTTTGCCCTATAAATGATTGTACAGGTGAGGGTTTGAAAAATTTCTTAATAGAAACATTGGAAAAAATGGCTTAGATATTTATAATTTACGCGGCCAAGGATATGACAATGGTGCAAACATGCGCGGTAAACATAATGGATTACAAAAAAATTCTTAATATAAATCCAAGAGCATTCTTTGTGCCTTGTTGCAACCATAGTTTAAACCTTGTCGTGAACAATGCCGCAAAAGTAAATATTTCAAGTGTACATTTTTTTTCTATAGTACAGGAATTTTATAACTTTTTTCCGCTTCAACTAACCGTTGGTCAGTCTTAAAAACAAATATATCAAATTTAACCTTAAAACCCTTATCTGATACAAGATGGTCTAGTAGAGTTGATGCTTTAACTCCTTTAAGATATCAGCTTGGAGAAATATACGATGCTATATTTGAAATCTCTAGTGAAGGAAATAAAGCTTTTGACAATAATTCAAAAAATACGGCTTCATCGCTTGCCAAAAAAATAAAAAATGTTGAGTTTATATGTATGTTGATCTTTACGATACTCATCAGGTTTAAGCGGAATTATTATTTTTGCGTCATTAGGTTTTCCCTCTTGAAACTGGTTCGATGCGTACCTCCATATATTTCTATTCTGAGCTAGTCTACACGTTTGTTTGAAATTCCCACATGCTACATATTTGACTATCTGTGTGCGGTAGTCTAACCTAGGTCTACCTCAACCTTTCTTTTTTCCTATCTCTACTTCTAATATATTCCGCACTATTCCCTCCTGCCTCAGTATGTGACCTATCACCCTATCTCTACTATTTTTTACTGTTTTCCACATATTTCTTTCTTTCTTCCCGTACCATTTCTAGAACCGCTTTGTTCTTAACTTTGTCTGTCCATGATATCCTCAACGTACGTCTATAGCACCACATTTCAAAGGCTTCTATCCTTTCCTGTTCGCTTCTCCTACTGTCCAAGTTTCAAAGCAGTTGAGTGCTGTGTTCCATACATATGCGTTCAACAATCTTTTCCTTGTTTTTATGTTTATTGTCATTGAACACAGTGGTTGCATTTTCTTGTTAAATATAGCACGCCCTTGTGCTAATCCTTGTTTTATAACTTTTGCGCTTTTCCCAACTTGTGTTATTTGGCTTCCTAGGTAGTAGAAATCCTTAATCTCTTGTAAGTTCTTGTTTCCTATTTGTATGTCATTTGTATTGCATTTCATTAAGAGCTGCTTCTAACTCTTCCTTGCTAGAAGCTAATACCGCTATATTATCTGCAAATCTAAGCATTTCAATCTTTTGTCCCTGCATAACAATTCCAAATGTCTTCCTGGATTTGACAGTATTCATTGCCTCTTCGAAATACAAGTAAAAAATTAACGGTGATAGGAAACATCCCTGTCTCTTTTCTTTTCTAATATCTACTTCTCTTACGTTTCTACTCTAATTATATTACAGCTATTTGCTCTTTGTAAAAGCTATATACTATCCGTTTATCCCTAAAGCTTATTCCAATCTTTTTAATATTTCAAACATCTTTTCTCATTTTACATTCTCGAACACTTTTTCCGGATCTACAAACCTCATATACACGCTTTGTCCTTTTTTTATAAATTTCTAAAACAGCCTCCCATGTCCCTCTGTATCGTCTAAATCTTCTCCTAGTACTTTTAAGCTCGTTTTTCCACCCGTCTTTGTACAATTCTAGTTAATATTTTTCAAAAGTGTGCTGTCAAACTTTTTGTTCAAAAATTTTCACATCTATCTGCGCCTCTTTTTTTTGTATAGTGACTATGATGTTACGTACGAAATCTTTGGGAATCTCTGTCACATACATACACCTTATCTATACCCGGTTCCTTTTAATGCTACTTCAAACTCAGCTTTTATAAAATATCACAAGTCATCGTTTTCAATATCTGATTTTCGTTCTAATGCTGTTAGTTCCTCTCCTGCATATAAATTTTGTATATATTCTTGCTATCTAACCACTTTCTCTACATTTTCTATAATGATGTCTTCTTCCGCGCTCCTTATATTTTTACTATACGGTTTTATATCCCTAAAATTCATTCCAATTAGTTTGTATGCTTCGCCTGTTTTTCCTATTTCCATCTTAGTTTGTACCTCTTTGCACTTTTCATCAATCATTGCTCTTTAGCT
The DNA here is from genome assembly GCA_036346225.1 of Platerodrilus igneus. NCBI lineage: Eukaryota > Metazoa > Arthropoda > Insecta > Coleoptera > Lycidae > Platerodrilus > Platerodrilus igneus. The sequence goes on from JARFIW010000090.1 coordinate 204,088, forward strand.
TTCCTGCATTTGCGAATAGTTTCCCATTTTATGGCTTTGTATCTCTGTTTTCCAGCTTCATCCGGTCTGTTTTTGTATTTTCATCTTTGTTCTATTTAATTCAGGTTAACCTTTGTTATTAATGGTTTCTTATTTTATTTTTGTTTATACCCCAGAATATCTCTGGCCGCCATGTAGAAGCTGCATTTAATATTATTCTATTCTGTTTCTACTTCCTTAGTATCAAAAATTTTCGCGATATATATCAACAATTTATTTGACTTTTTTCAAATTTGTCGTGGATATCTTTATCTTTTAGTTTCTCAAAGTCAAAGTGTCTTTTTCCATCCCTTTTTCTCAAATTTTTAAATTTAAGAACGGCCTTTACAATTACAATTTTGTGGTCAGCGTCTATATCTGCTTCTGGGTAGCCTTTACAAACTTTTACTTGATTCCTATACCGTTATATAACAAGAAAGTAATCCATTTGATATTGTTACGAGCTATTGATATATATATATATATATATATATATATATATATATTACTCATATTTAGACCAGGGTAGAAAATTAAATAATCACATCAAATAATTTTAATCACCGTGTAGAAGCTTTGGGAAAAGGTACGCGTTATTAAAAGAACCGTGAAGCATAAAAATTCATTCGTTTTATTAAAAATAAAAGATTTAAATTATTTATAAGACGCTTTATATAAAAGGAAGCAGTATTAGAAAACTTTACGTGTAATTTAATTATTCCTAGTAAAGAAACAAAGAGAAATTACGTGCAAAATTTATATTAATTAACCCTATTTTAAGTAACCGGTATTAAACAAAATGTACTGATAATAATTGAATATTTAATTAGGATTCACTAAAATTAAAGGGTATTATTTTAATTGGAGTTAATTGAACCGTTAGTAACAGATAATATCTATAAAAACTTGTAAAACCCAATAAAATACCATGAAATAAAGCTCTGAGAATTAATAGTATGTTTGAACACCTGCGTATTTTTAAAAAGCTCATTCTGCGTAAATTTTGCAGATAATTAATGGTTACAGAGAATCTTGGAGAAACCGTAGCTTAATAGGTACGAGAAATGCTAAAGGTGGGTTATTTCACAAGTCCACATGGACTGAAATAATCGATAATAAAGAATATCAATTTGCACCAATAAGAACAGGGTAGATAGAGACAGATAATATGCGCAAGACCGAGACACATATAGTAAAAGGCGTGAGTAGAGCAACGTCACGGGGTTGCGATTGGGTGAAAATAAAAGGCAAAATTAAGAGGTAAAAATAACATTTCTGTATAAAATTCAATTAGTTATTTCCAGAAGTTGCGAGCCGTGTCGAAATTTCTGAGATGTAACTGGTGCGAGTGCAAATTTCGTAAAAATCGCATGCCGGGCTGCGGAATGGGAACATCGCATGCGAAATTCTTTAGAATTGTCCGTTTTGGGGAACAGACCGACAGACAGGCTAACCGCTATATATATACGGAGGTTAATATGAACAAGCTCTCTTAGATTTTCGACTTGATTTAATGCGTTAAACAGTGCTTTTTAGTTTTCCGATTTTGATTAAATAATTTAAACAGTTTGCTCATATATTTTGGTGATTTAAAAACAGTTTGTTCTTTACGTGCTACAATGAAGGTACTTTAGTGCACTTAGAAAAGAAGATACAAGGTAATAAAGTCTAGTATCACTGTACCAATTTGTCAAATTTGCAACGAAAAATGAATACACAAAAGTAGGCAGTTTTGGCGTATATTGGTGAAAGAAGCATGAATTTCTTTGCTATTTTTCGGGGGTGTTAATAATTAAATGGTTCATAAACATGGCTGGATCCACAAAACAAGGGTCAGATATACACAGATGAGTTCCGGAAAAGCCCTGAAACAACTTTAGATGAATGGTGGTGGAGAAATTTTAAAAGCGTTGAGAATCAGAAGCCGTAAATATAACCCAGTTGGAATGGTGTGATTAACAAAAGGGACGAGGTACATTGAAGCTACGAGTGCAGTAACCTTCAGGTAAATTATACTATTTTGTTTGAACTTTGATGTTTTCGTGTGTGTTGAATAACTTTATAATTTATTTACTTAAAATGGACAGTAATGAAGTTGCACTAACAACAAATTTTTAATTATAAGGTGAGATTTTCTTGTTTAAGTAGAAAGGGGTATTTAGTATTTATGTTCTGGATTATGATGAAAATTTGGGTATGTCTTTGAGCTCAATTAGACGAACCTGGTTAATTAACGTAAAGGGGTGGTAGATGCTCCCTTTGTACTCAGACTCAGGTCTGCATATATTGTTATATTAATTAGGAGGCATCCTACAAGGACTTTAATTTTGGATGCACATTAAAATGATAACAAATTTAAATCTTGAAATTTTCTGATACTGAAATTTATGCTGAATTTTTAATTTTGAAATTTTAATGTATTGTGAATATTGATGTAAATAGAGTTAACGGTGATGTTTGTGGTAGGAATGTGTTTGTTTTTTATGAATGAGGATGAAGGTTTATCTAGGGAGCAGCCGAGGCGATAAACAGAAGAAAGTCAACGGAACAGTTGAGTTAATGAATAGCTTTTGTAGGATTCACAGCATTCTTGACGCCCAATTCGTGAGGCTCGATTCTAATTAATAGAGGTTTCACAGCAAAATATATATATATATATATATATATATATATATATATATTATATATATATACAGGGTGAGTTTTTAGTGTGGCAACGGTCGATAACTCCGTTATTATAAAAGCTACGTAAACCAAATTTGGAGGCATATTAGGCATACCTAAGGTGCACATTTTAAAAATATTTAGAAGCATACACGGTGTTTAATAATTCCAGGGCATATTATACTTATATTTTTTTAAAGGGAACACCCTATATATTATAACATTTTAGAAAAGCCCATAAAAAGAGCTTTAATTTGATATCAAATTGTATCTGTCTATTCCTTTTAGTTTTTAAGATATTCAACTGTTTTTAAAAAAAATGACCCCGATTAGATACATTGCCACTGCACTAATACACAACTTATGTTAATTTTCAAGATGCAGAAAATTTTACCATATACCATAGTATATTTGTAAATATCACTTTTTTGAAATTTCTTCCCAGTATACAGGGTGTCAGGTTTCGCAAAATGCAATTTTTAAATTTTTTTTTAAATGGCACCCTACCAATTTTATTGCTACAATGGATGGTTCATTAAGTGTCCTTTCATTTTTGTTAAGCATTCCCTATACCTAAATCCATTACTTTCTGAGATATTTTTGATTTTTTTCAAATTTTATGAATGTTTTTAATTTACATAACTAAAAATAACTTACTATTGGAGAATATTATAAAACAATTAATACATTTTGATTAACAATCAACTACAGTTATCCAATAACAATTTTCACTAAAGATATAACAACCTACAATAATACGCTATCAACAGAATTCTGCCAGATCAACAATATGCATTTTATAGAAAATGTTCAAGCAGGAAATCAGGCAGGCTTTGAAAAAATAATAAATAAAAAAAAAATAAATGGAAGGACAAGCGTGAGGTACTCTATCTTACAACCGAATACGAAAATAGCTTCACAGAAGTAACGTCTAGGTTCGGTATGAGTAAGATGAGACCTGCACCGGTAGTATAGTGCAACAAATACATGTCTGGTACAAATCTACAAGATCAAATGTTGTCTTATTATCCAGTATACAGGAAACAAGATGAGAAGATACAAGAAGGTTGGTATGCATATTTTTGACATATTGACATACAATTCATTTTTGCTGTATAATAAATTCTCTATACCTAAAATGTCATTCTTAGATTTTCATCATTCACTTGTTGAAACTTTGCTGGTAGAATACTACAACAGAAAATAGATACTAACCAAAGGAAAATGTGCAACAGGCGTACGGTCTAGGACAAGTCGCCGCCGTCGACTCGCCGCCGTCATCTCGCCACGGGGACAACTCGCCGCCGCCATCTCGACGCGAGGACAACTCGTCACCGGTGAACTTTCCGTCGTATTTAAATAGATGAAGTTTCTGAACTTCTATATTTTTTGTATTCGTCAATTACGTATCTCTTTACTCGTTCGATGAAACGCCTATAGTAAAGTATTGTTCTGAATAAATGTCTTGGTATTTTTGAATGTTGTCAATATATACTTTCAAATTAGATAAAACACATTTCATAAAAATAAATCTGGTTTTCCAATTAACACTTTCTATTTCTGTGCTTCATTAAAAATAGACGATTTGATTTTGTACCGTAATCGGTAATATTATCAGAAATTCAAAAGGGCAGAGTAACATAAATGTTTCCTTCAAATATTCTTCTTGGTGTAGCTATGGGCGACAAGTTGTCCTCGCGGCAAGATCACGGCGGCGAATTGTCTCCGTGGCGAGATGACGTTGGCGAGATGATGGCGGCGGGTCGACGTCGGCTAGTTGTCCAATCCCGACAAGCATAGGTGGTACGAAACTTCGAAAAAGGAGCTGCTGGTGCTCAAAACGTGGTATTCGAAAAGACGCAATGTATTAATGTAAAACGTGTACAAATTTACCAGGACTATGTTGAGATCCATGCTTCAAAGACTTTTACGACAATTTGAAGTAGAACAAATATAATTGATTTGTAGATGCAGTTTTTTTTTGTTTAGGAGCGATTGTATTTTTATATATTATTTTTCTTGCTTTATATCTTTCACATTAACGATTGTGTTCAGTTTTAGTTACTTCCACCACGTGTATTTCTAATTTAAAATTTCTTTTTTTGCATGTATTTTATAGTATATTTTATTTACTTTACACTTTATAGATAATAACGCCTAAATATTAATTTCATGACGATTAAATATTGACGACATCCATGCATTGTTGAGCACTTTACAATAAAAACACGTGTGCAGTGCTGGCGACGACAGCGTCACACATCATTGTCTATAGGTAATTTTGTTGTTGCAAAATATTACGTCGCCATCATGCTTCTACAAAAGAAATAAAGTATCAACTATTCTTTCAGCATATGATACCAGGTAACTCGATCAACAGTGCCATGAGTAGCGAACGTGTTAATCTCGTTACGTTTGATATGCCATTCTGTAAGATGCTTTTTGATCATTCTATTTTAGAGCACGCGTAGACCCTCGCTCATGAGTAAGAAATAGGAAATCATGTCTATGATACAGGACCTTCTAATAATTTTCTTGAAGTAGCATAGCAGTTCATAGAACGCTAGAACTAGCGTTTAAAATAATTATGTATAAAGTCGATTTTCTTTGTTCCTCTTTAATGCTCATAATGTGTCTAGGCTTCTGCAATTTGATGTGTACGATTTAAAAACGACAAAGGAAAATTTCAGACAAATTGCTTTAAAACTACAATTAATTAAGTGAAAGGACAAATTTAATTGTGCATTTTACGATCAAAGCAAACAAAGAGAAAAGCAAAAAGAAAAAGAAGCTCTAATGCAGGCGGAAGCTCATTAACCTTACCTGAAGGTATCTCAACTGTAAAGCAGCAGGGGAGTCGCCAATAACTTCGGATGCCTCACGCAAAGCCCTTGATGCCTTTTGTTCACCTTCTGCTGCAATAACTTTAGCGCGAGCTTCGCGAGCGGCTTCAGCTTCAGCTGCCATGGCACGTTGTAGCTGCACAGGTAAACGAACGTCTTTGCTAAAATTTTAAAAGGAGTATTAGCGTAGCTTTAAAAGTTTTTGCCGTTACTTACATTTCAACCCTTTCGACGTTAATTCCCCAAGAATCGGTAGCTTCATCCAACAGAGCTTTCATATGCTGAGAAATGCTTTCACGTTCGCTAAGGATTTCATGCAGCGGTCTTTGTCCCATTATATTTCGTAATGTTGTTTGAGCCAACAGTCGGGTGGAATGATGGGCGTTCTCAACGTTGGCGATTGAAACTGTGGCGTTCGAAACGCGATAATAAACCACAGCATCAACAGATACAGTAACGCTGTCTTTTGTTAGGACCTGTAACGGAAGGATCTAATATAGAATATACCCTAAAAGGAAACCTGCGTTAACTAAAATTAATTGCAAATTACTGAGAGCATTGTATGGCGTCAAATGGGATTTAGAGATTGTAATGGGGATGTTTCTGTCTATTCTATATTCAGTTTAATTATATCGTAATACAGTCCTTTTATAATGTCACCTGCTTCTATAGATGAACCGTCTCACTATTCAGCGTCGACAGCGAAATTTCCATTTTCATGAACGGAACAATTTTCTTCATTTGTAACAATATAAAAAACTTTTTAAATTTTCTGAGATTAAAGAAAAGTATTATTTCAGAAGAATCACTACAATCAAAATTAAACTTATTTTGGAATTATACTAGCACCTGGCTTAAGTATAGAGGGTTGATATAAAATAAAACCACATCTAGCAAGTCAAAAAAAATTATATTAACATAATGTCAAAAAATATTTCTGTATACAGGGTGTTAAACTAAAATTGTTAAGCGTGTTTTGGCGCTTTTCTAACCTCAACCGTATACTGCCCGAATTTCTCAATTTTTAGTTCTATGTTTTAGTGGTTTTAACTTAGTTAAAATGTAACCAAAACTAATCTTTACATTTTGCTACAAAATATAATAAATGTGTTTTTGAAAAAACGTGTGTTGCATATATGCATATGTTTATGGTGTCAATAACTGTGTTTTACTCATGAGTACATGTTTTACTACTAAACAACTACTAATATGAAAGAATAAACGTGTAGTACATGAAATGATAAATTGCAATCAATACATAAACCAAGATTATATTTGCTCTTAACCCTCCATTGATCGCGTGCCTTTTTTTACCGCTATTGGTCGCACATATAGATTTTATCTAACGCTTAAGTCGCGCGTATAGATTTCTCCTAACAGTAAAATTTTTGAAAGTAAAACTCGTATTATTGTTTAAAATTGCATATTTCATTAAAAGAATAGTAGACCATTTTCAGGGATTCTGTGACCTCATTTCCACCAGAATCCCTCATTTCCACACTCATCTGGACCAAATTTACATGTAAATTCGCACTATAAAGTCTTATTTTAGATGAATCTCCACCTTGCTCCACCTGACTCCGCCTTGCTCGGACACCCCCACAACCATTTTGATTACATCACACCCGCATTCTTTCCACCCGCGAGATAAATCTTTCTCCACATTTCCACCCACGAGATAAACCTATCTTGTTTGGTATCAATTAATATTAGAATTTTCTCAGCTACCCGAATCTCTAGGATTTTTTTAGATTGCATCACCCCCAAGGGAGCTACCCCAATTTTAAGATTTCTTACCTGTAGCGACTTTTGAGCGTTCTTATAAAATTTTTTGGTCATGCGATACATCTTGTTAGCTTAGAATTTTACACACAACCCGAATCTGTAAACAGATTTGAAATCGGACCACACCCTGCAAAGTTATACCCTTTAAAGTCTGGAACCTCTAAATTTTGCTCTTTGCTCTATAAGCAAACCTAACAAATAGTTTTCTTCGTCTAGCCATTGCATCTTTCGAGATAAACCTATCTTGCTTGGTATTAATCAATATTAGAATTTTCTCAGCTACCCGAATTTCTAGGAATTTTTCAGATTGCGCCATCCCCAAGGGAGCTACTCTAATTTTAAGATTTCTTACCTGTAGCGACTTTTGAGCGTTCTTATAAATTTTTTTAGTCATGCGATACATTAAATTAGCTTAGAATTTTACGCAGAATTCGAATCTGTAAACAGATTTGAAATCGGACCACGCCCTGTAAAGTTACACATATACCCTCTGCGAGATAAATCTTTCTCCACATTTCCACCCACGAGATAAATGTACTTTGTTTGGTATCAATCAATATTAGAATTTTCTAAGCTATCCAAATCTCTTTAAATTTTTCACATAGCACCATCCCCCAGATAGCTACCCCCATTTTAAGATTTCTTACCTGTAGCGACTTTTGAGCGTTCTTATAAATTTTTTATACATGTAGCACATCTTGTTAGTCTAGAATTTTATGTAGAATCAGAATCTGTAAACAGATTTAAAACAGGATCACCCCTTACCATTTTACACACACCCTTTAAATTATAACTTTCCTGCAGCTCATATCTAAAAGAAAATCTAAAAGCCATTCTTAAAACTTTTTATTACAGACAATTTTTACTAATACAGTTTAAATTTTGTAAACCACATTTCTAAATACATATTTACAATTTTTTATTTTTAACCTAGAACTTCTCATATCGGGGTATACTTATTAATATTTATTTCTAAATAGAGCACTTTTTCCAAAGACCAACCTCACTCACATGCTTCAAATTCCTCTGATTTTGTTCTTATGGTTTCGCTTAAGACCTCGTACATATTTTCCAGATTACTAGAAGACGTTATAACCACATTTTTTGTGTTAAAGGATTTCACGTCCTCTACACCCTCTGCCGCAGCCATTTTGGTGTAAACGCCGTAGAGTTCGCAATAGACTTTAATTGCTGTATGTTGTATTCTTTTTTCATTTATTAATCGAATAAATCGCTCTTTCTGCTTCCAAAGAAACTCGGGCACTCCATCGTCGACACTGGCGTTCTTTATGCGATAGCTAGCCATACGGTTGTTAAACGCTGTGCTAACCATTTCTACACCATCGTCGTTAGTAGCGGTAACTGATGCATTTTTATGTTTGTTGCTCCGTAGATGACTAGGGTATGCAGACTTTAACACCTCCATGTCGCACACTTTACACATAATTCGTGGTTGTTTCGTACAAGGTCCTTTAACAGCTGGCGGAGTTGAACGTTTACGACTTAATGACATGCCGTGCTGTTTTTCCTTGTGTCGCTGTAAGCTGTCCATTCTCGTAAAAGCGATACCGCAAGTCCCACAGTTTAAGTACTTTGCTGCCGACGGATGTATAAGCTTAACCGTAGACGATGTTACACCACGACATTTCTTCTGGTGCCGTTTGAGAGCATTTTTCCAGGTATAGGAAGCACCGCAAGAGTCGCACTTAAAAACGTTTGCAGGTACCATTTTAATACAAAACACAATCCGCACTATAAGACTTGACTTGTAAGCGAACTAACTTATAACTAAAGAGTTTACTCTTGCGCACCGGCTTTATGTACCCTATAGAATGCAAACCGAAGGTTTCCGAAGATACCCGAACGAAGTTGAGAATTCAGCAGGGGGCTAAATGATGTCATAATCCTTGCTGCTCGTCCAATACATTTAGCACCAATGCATGCACCTGGTTCGCATCGTCGATGGTGCGAGTGCAGTTAGTAGAAACACCGGAAAACGTCTTCCATGTTATACGGATCGCGTGCATATTAAAATCCAAAGGGTGATAGCACACGCACACAAATTGTGTGCAAGTCGTGCTGTAGAAGATGCAGTGCTACTATAACCAAAAACACTTTAAACCTTTACTAAGGAATACCAAACTTGTTGTCTACAGAATACTTACTAATAAAGCAATTTAATTTTAAACCACTTCTACGTCATATTTTCGGAAATGGTAGGTTGAATATTTTCTTTGAAACAATCGAAGATTGCCGAAGACACTCGAAGAGTGCACGAGCGCGGTTACTAAACCAATTAGCATTAATATCAAGTATTCCGTACTTTCGTAGGTTGCTCATTTCTAGAAACAAATCTTCCACATAGCGGTCGGTAGCACGTAATGATTTCTAGAACCAGTAAGTACTCGATATCGCCCAAATAGAGAATTAGATGCTCGATGTCTGTCAACTTCCAATTCCCTCGTAAAAGGTAGCAAAAGCTCGGTCAATCATCCATTATACTTCGACTCGCTCCTGTTCTGATAATTTACAAACATTTTTCAAACGACAATGGGACGAGAATTTTAAACCTCCGAGAGATCTATAAGTCGTGATCAATTACACGTTCGAGCTACCCGTAAACTAACATATTTTGTAGCAACTGTGCACTGTATAATACATGCATACCCTCCTCTGCGCTACTGCTATTCTTGTAGTTGCTTAAAAAGTCAGTCGCCCTTTTACTGCTAGGGCCACTAAAAGCGCCATTCCATACTTTCTTTATAAGTGTAGCACATCGCGCACTTTTGTCGGATAATTAAATTTTGTTTATGTAGACCTTTACACTTTCGCTTATTTAAACATCTAATACAATTGATTAACCACTTTCGATTATTCTAAAGGAGGCCACCATACATCCCGCCGCACCGTTCTTTTTGAATCCAACGATCCTATGGGCTTCCGCACACTAACACCTGACGTATCTTTCCTACTATTTGTTAAACAAAAACTACCGGTATCGCCATTGTGGACGTAAACAGATGTTTGTGGATGTGTACGAGAATATGTAATCATATACATTAACCAGTCTAAGCTATTTTATTTAGTCCACGAAAACTACTATTTTTCTAAACTACAATTAATAATCGTCTTTATAGGTTTAACATTTCTACCATTACCCAATGACTGGTGCTACGTACATGGAAACTTTAATTTCTTATTGGAGAGAATTCTTATTCTCCCACGCACTGCAGCGTAGTTGCATGCCTACCCCTTTTGGAGGTATATGCTCGTTATAGGTTGTAAGACCCTCGGTTTTACTTAACTACAATTCGTGAGACCTCTTTAATCTTTTTAATCGTATCTTTCTCGCCTACAATACAGTAGGACTTAACATTACTACCAACAAATTCTAATACTGGACCCCATTAAATACGTCTTTAAATTTCCTACAAGTTTTTATCAACAAGTGTTATATTGTATTTATTATACGCAGGGTAGTCACTCTTTTAAGATAAATATATTTTGCTAGGTATCAACTAATATTAAATTTTTCTAGGGACCCCAAATCTGTAAATAGATTTTAAATAGGACCACCCCATACAAAGTTATGCGTTTTAAAGACCCAAATCACTGATTTTTGCCTATCTTTATTTAACTCCATCTTTAAAACCTTTTTCGCTACCCAAGACATATGCCTTAGCCAACCATTTTCCGAGAAATCTAAAACCGCAGTGTTCCGCTAACACAACGTGGAGATAACACGTATACTCTGTCAACCAGGATAGAAGCAGAGGAAGGATTTGGAAGGTGGGTGAGGAACTTAAAAATTATGGAATCTTAAAACTAATATATACAAATATAAACAACTATCTTATATCTTTACGCCCCCCATGCGTAGATTGTTGTACTATTAGGAATGATGTACCTTTTGTCATCTTCCCTCGATAAACTAATTTTATTAATAAGCTGCGTATACAAATCGTATTCTTTTACTCCGGATACATACGCAGGCAAGTACTCGATACCATCCAAATAAAGAATTGGATGCTTGGCGACTGTTAACATCCGCTTCCCTCGTGTACGCCCAGACATCCCAGCCCATGAGCACCCCTGCGCATGCACACCCCTGCCCATGCACACCCCTGCGCGTACGCACCCCTGTCCATGCACGCTGCCCATGCGCACCCCTCTCTGTACGACTGCTATTTCGGGGTAACGTCACAGCCTTTTATAAATAAAGAACAATGTTATATTCTATTATAAAATGTTTATTCTGACATTATACATAACAAATTTAAAAATATTTAATGCCAAGCATGGGGTCATTTAAACTTAATTTTAATACAAAGTTATACACAGAAGACAGTCCTTTCTTTATGTTTGTTTGGAGTGGCTTTAATTTTATCTAATTTTATTCGCAGCTTAAAATTTAAATCGATACCCAAGTCCTCTATCTCCTTTTCTAGCCAATAGTTTGATACATAAAGACCGTCTAGGTTTTCGAATTGTAAAATGTACCGAAGTTTGCCTCTATATTTAAAGTCTTTGATTCCGCCGACAACCAGATCCATTCCTTCGTGTAATTCTTGCAGTTTGTGACAATCTTTTAATCGCAGCTTTCCCACTATTTCCTGCATACGTATCTTGTTAGCTTGATCGACTTCTTCTTGTCGGTATTGAAGGAAATTCTTATTCTCCCACAGACTGTTGCGTAGTTGCATGTCCACCACTTTTGGGAATATATGGTTGTTATAGGTTGTAAGACCCTCGGTTTTAAATGATCCAAAAGGTTCTTTACTAGACAAATATACAATGTTTAGCGCAACCTCTTTGCGTGTCGTGTACGCAAAGATTACGAAACCCGCATTCCTTAGTTCGTCTTTGTTATCTGCCATTTTGATAAATACGTTTTTAGAATAATCTTTTAAAAAATATACTGATTTAGTGCCATCCTTTTCCGCAAGGACGCCTACATAACTAAAAGAGTCTTTTTTACTAACCACAAATGCATACAACTTGTAGAAACCAGATGTATCCAAGTCAGTCCATCGGCACATAAAATAATCTTTTAATTCTTCCTCATTTTCTCTAATAAGATGTTCTTTGTCTAACACATCTTTGTATTGATCGCGTATTGTCGCAGTGTTTTCCATGTAGTCCAATTTTCGTCTTTTGCATCCATTTCCTCTAATTCCAGTTGTCTTTTCCTTCCACTTACAGCGTATGGTATACATAATGGGGCAATTTCCTTTAGCGTAAACGGATAGAGTTTACTACCAATATTTACGCGTTGTCGTACAACCTCTGGACGAATGTTAGGCGTATCTATCAATCCCAATTCCGAAATTACTATTTCTTTTGGAATTGTAGAATATGGTGTTGCAGATTGTGTAAAATATGTACTACCTGCTTTTATGTAGCACTTGTGTAAGATTTTTATTTTATCTTGTCTATCTTCCTCTACTATCTCCAAATAATTTATAGGTAAATAGTTAAAACTAAAAGCCGAAAGCACATACTTTATCAATTTTTCCCTTTCCTCTAGTTTTTCGGACAACTTAATTTGCAAGCCCGTCAATTTCTTTGTATTACCATTCCCCCAATACACGTACTGTAGCAGGTTATTATAGACTAAACAACAGCTATTTTGTAGCTTGTCCGATAGCTTACTCCACATTTTGGCAAGTGATACAGAGTACATTGGCGCCTTTAGGAAGTACAACTTACTATCTTCCAATAAGGTTAAACAGTCTTTTAAGGGTTTATACACTCGTTCCGCACTGACATAGCTTCCAATTGCACAGTTGTATATTGTCGCTTCCAATCGCGTAATACTATGTTCTTTGACCAAAGTAGACGCAAATGTTTCCTTAAACGTACATCTGGACAACGTAAAAAATCTAGTATATGATTGCCAAGTTGTTTATTAACACCAGGACTTGTTATCTGACACACAAATTTGTTGTATATCTTAATTCTTGCATTAGTTGTTAGCCATGTTAAACAATCAATCCCCGCAGTTTTATCGTTGTCAACTATAATATTACACTTTCTTCGTATTCTCCTTATAGCAAAAGTTATGCTTTGTAGTTAAATAATTACACATCTCCATCTTGCTAAATATGTCCGCAAAATCTTGGGTTACATCCATGTCAAAAAGATAGAAATAATCTTGTTCGACTTCGTCTAATATATCTGGTAGTTCTTCCAATAAAGTTTCCAACTTAACATCTGCTAGTTCCACTTTGTATGGAACACATATAGGATTTTGGAATTTTTTATTAATGCATTCGAGGTCTTCTTTTTCCGATAATTTCTTTTACTCTCTGGCCCATCTTGTTAGTGCTTTCCAGAGAAAACGGAAGCTTAGCTTTAACACCATGCCTAGCGGAAACAAATCGGTTGAACTTTCTTCGTAGATAGCTGTTAAATGCACCACAAATTTCTTTTTAGGATAAACATCTTTTGTTTGCAGATGCTTGTTCGGTGTCAGAAAGGTCGCAAATTTTAACCAACATTATATTGTCACAAAATGGTTCTGTAATTGGTGTGTGTAGTCCAACAGTCAGCATCTGTTCGCCTTCGACATAACAAATATTGCCAATATCTTTTACCAGATTATTGTTGCACATATTTTCTATCAACAGCCATAATCCAAATCGCTCATTTGTCGGTTTCACTTTATTCCCAAGAAGTTGAGAAACGTTAATCACCTTGGAGACGCTCATGTTTACCGTTCTAGCTACTATCGAATACTAAATTGAATACGAAAAAATTGTTCTCTTACGTATTCTACAGAGTGAGGACGTATATTGCCGAAGATAGTCGAATATGTTGTTATCCAACCTAAGCCGACAGGGATGCGCATCGACATATATCCGGATATATGTAGGATGTTAAGTTATGGTGAAATTGCCCCATAGGGTGAAATTACCCCCACATGACCACATGGCCATATGACTACATGACCATATGACCACATGACTATATGACCACATGACCACATGACCACATGACCATATGAGCACATGACCATATGACCACATGACCACATGACCATATGACCTAATTGCTTTTTAATGAGTTTTCTCATTAAAACCCATTACACTAATTGATTTTAATGAGTTTTCCATTAAAAACAAGTGTGGACCTAGGTTAGATAAAGGAAAAATTAATAGGTTAAGTCAGCGCCGCGGCGCTGACCCAACCTATTAATTTTCCTTTATCTAACCTAGGTCCACACTTGTTTTTAATGGAAAAACTCATTAAAATGCAATTAGTGCTAATGGGTATCGATTTAAATTTTAAGCTGCGAATAAAATTAGATAAAATTAAAGCCACTCCAAACAAACATAAGGAAAGGACTGTCTTCTGTGTATAACTTTGTATTAAAATTAAGTTTAAATGACCCCATGCTTGGCATTAAATATTTTTAAATTTGTTATGTATAATGTCAGAATAAACATTTTATAATAGAATATAACATTGTTCTTTATTTATAAAAGGCTGTGACGTTACCCCGAAATAGCAGTCGTACAGAGAGGGGTGCGCATGGGCAGCGTGCATGGACAGGGGTGCGTACGCGCAGGGTGTGCATGGGCAGGGTGTGCATGCGCAGGGGTGCTCATGGGCTGGGATGTCTGGGCGTACACGAGGGAAGCGGATGTTAACAGTCGCCAAGCATCCAATTCTTTATTTGGATGGTATCGAGTACTTGCCTGCGTATGTATCCGGAGTAAAAGAATACGATTTGTATACGCAGCTTATTAATAAAATTAGTTTATCGAGGAAGATGACAAAGGTACATCATTCCTAATAGTACAACAATCTACGCATGGGGGCGTAAAGATATAAGATAGTTGTTTATATTTGTATATATTAGTTTTAAGATTCCATAATTTTTAAGTTCCTCACCCACCTTCCAAATCCTTCCTCTGCTTCTATCCTGGTTGACAGAGTATACGTGTTATCTCCACGTTGTGTTAGCGGAACACTGCGGTTTTAGATTTCTCGGAAGATGGTTGGCTAAGGCATATGTCTTGGGTAGCGAAAAAGGTTTTAAAGATGGAGTTAAATAAAGATAGGCAAAAATCAGTGATTTGGGTCTTTAAAACGCATAACTTTGTATGGGGTGGTCCTATTTAAAATCTATTTACAGATTTGGGGTCCCTAGAAAAATTTAATATTAGTTGATACCTAGCAAAATATATTTATCTTAAAAGAGTGACTACCCTGCGTATAATAAATACAATATAACACTTGTTGATAAAAACTTGTAGGGAAATTTAAAGACGTATTTAATGGGGGTCCAGTATTAGAATTTGTTGGTAGTAATGTTAAGTCCTACTGTATTGTAGGCGAGAAAGATACGATTAAAAAGATTAAAGAGGTCTCACGAATTGTAGTTAAGTAAAACCGAGGGTCTTACAACCTATAACGAGCATATACCTCCAAAGGGGTAGGCATGCAACTACGCTGCAGTGCGTGGGAGAATAAGAATTCTCCAATAAGAAATTAAAGTTTCCATGTACGTAGCACCAGTCATTGGGTAATGGTAGAAATGTTAAACCTATAAAGACGATTATTAATTGTAGTTTAGAAAAATAGTAGTTTTCGTGGACTAAATAAAATAGCTTAGACTGGTTAATGTATATGATTACATATTCTCGTACACATCCACAAACATCTGTTTACGTCCACAATGGCGATACCGGTAGTTTTTGTTTAACAAATAGTAGGAAAGATACGTCAGGTGTTAGTGTGCGGAAGCCCATAGGATCGTTGGATTCAAAAAGAACGGTGCGGCGGGATGTATGGTGGCTTCCTTTAGAATAATCGAAAGTGGTTAATCAATTGTATTAGATGTTTAAATAAGCGAAAGTGTAAAGGTCTACATAAACAAAATTTAATTATCCGACAAAAAGTGCGCGATGTGCTACACTTATAAAGAAAGTATGGAATGGCGCTTTTTAGCGGCCCTAGCAGTAAAAAGGGCGACTGACTTTTTTAAGCAACTACAAGAATAGCAGTAGCGCAGAGGAGGGGTATGCATGTATTATACAGTGCACAGTTGCTACAAAATATGTTAGTTTACGGGTAGCTCGAACGTGTAATTGATCACGACTTATAGATCTCTCGGAGGTTTAAAAATTCTCGTCCCATTGTCGTTTGAAAAATGTTTGTAAATTATCAGAACAGGAGCGAGTCGAAGTATAATGGATGATTGACCGAGCTTTTGCTACCTTTTACGAGGGAATTGGAAGTTGACAGACATCGAGCATCTAATTCTCTATTTGGGCGATATCGAGTACTTACCGGTTCTAGAAATCATTACGTGCTACCGACCGCTATGTGGAAGATTTGTTTCTAGGAAATGAGCAACCTACGAAAGTACGGAATACTTGATATTAATGCTAATTGGTTTAGTAACCGCGCTCGTGCACTCTTCGAGTGTCTTCGGCAATCTTCGATTGTTTCCAAAGAAAATATTCAACCTACCATTTCCGAAAATATGACGTAGAAGTGGTTTAAAATTAAATTGCTTTATTAGTAAGTATTCTGTAGACAACAAGTTTGGTATTCCCTTAGTAAAGGTTTAAAGTGTTTTTGGTTATAGTAGCACTGCATCTTCTACAGCACGACTTGCACACAATTTGTGTGCGTGTGCTATCACCCTTTTGGATTTTTAATATGCACGCGATCCGTATAACATGGAAGACGTTTTCCGGTGTTTCTACTAACTGCACTCGCACCATCGACGATGCGAACCAGGTGCATGCATTGGTGCTAAATGTATTGGACGAGCAGCAAGGATTATGACATCATTTAGCCCCCTGCTGAATTCTCAACTTCGTTCGGGTATCTTCGGAAACCTTCGGTTTGCATTCTATAGGGTACATAAAGCCGGTGCGCAAGAGTAAACTCTTTAGTTATAAGTTAGTTCGCTTACAAGTCAAGTCTTATAGTGCGGATTTTGTTTTGTATTAAAATGGTACCTGCAAACGTTTTAAGTGCGACTCTTGCGGTGCTTCCTATACCTGGAAAATGCTCTCAAACGGCACCAGAAGAAATGTCGTGGTGTAACATCGTCTACGGTTAAGCTTATACATCCGTCGGCAGCAAAGTACTTAAACTGTGGGACTTGCGGTATCGCTTTTACGAGAATGGACAGCTTACAGCGACACAAGGAAAAACAGCACGGCATGTCATTAAGTCGTAAACGTTCAACTCCGCCAGCTGTTAAAGGACCTTGTACAAAACAACCACGAATTATGTGTAAAGTGTGCGACATGGAGGTGTTAAAGTCTGCATACCCTAGTCATCTACGGAGCAACAAACATAAAAATGCATCAGTTACCGCTACTAACGACGATGGTGTAGAAATGGTTAGCACAGCGTTTAACAACCGTATGGCTAGCTATCGCATAAAGAACGCCAGTGTCGACGATGGAGTGCCCGAGTTTCTTTGGAAGCAGAAAGAGCGATTTATTCGATTAATAAATGAAAAAAGAATACAACATACAGCAATTAAAGTCTATTGCGAACTCTACGGCGTTTACACCAAAATGGCTGCGGCAGAGGGTGTAGAGGACGTGAAATCCTTTAACACAAAAAATGTGGTTATAACGTCTTCTAGTAATCTGGAAAATATGTACGAGGTCTTAAGCGAAACCATAAGAACAAAATCAGAGGAATTTGAAGCATGTGAGTCCGGTTGGTCTTTGGAAAAAGTGCTCTATTTAGAAATAAATATTAATAAGTATACCCCGATATGAGAAGTTCTAGGTTAAAAATAAAAAATTGTAAATATGTATTTAGAAATGTGGTTTACAAAATTTAAACTGTATTAGTAAAAATTGTCTGTAATAAAAGTTTTAAGAATGGCTTTTAGATTTTCTTTTAGATATGAGCTGCAGGAAAGTTATAATTTAAAGGTGTGTGTAAAATGGTAAGGGTGATCCTGTTTTAAATCTGTTTACAGATTCTGATTCTACATAAAATTCTAGACTAACAAGATGTGCTACATGTATAAAAAATTTATAAGAACGCTCAAAAGTCGCTACAGGTAAGAAATCTTAAAATGGGGGTAGCTATCTGGGGGATGGTGCTATGTGAAAAATTTAAAGAGATTTGGATAGCTTAGAAAATTCTAATATTGATTGATACCAAACAAAGTACATTTATCTCGTGGGTGGAAATGTGGAGAAAGATTTATCTCGCAGAGGGTATATGTGTAACTTTACAGGGCGTGGTCCGATTTCAAATCTGTTTACAGATTCAAATTCTGCGTAAAATTCTAAGCTAATTTAATGTATCGCATGACTAAAAAAATTTATAAGAACGCTCAAAAGTCGCTACAGGTAAGAAATCTTAAAATTAGGGTAGCTCCCTTGGGGATGGCGCAATCTGAAAAATTCCTAGAAATTCGGGTAGCTGAGAAAATTCTAATATTGATTAATACCAAGCAAGATAGGTTTATCTCGAAAGATGCAATGGCTAGACGAAGAAAACTATTTGTTAGGTTTGCTTATAGAGCAAAGAGCAAAATTTAGAGGTTCCAGACTTTAAAGGGGTATAACTTTGCAGGGTGTGGTCCGATTTCAAATCTGTTTACAGATTCGGGTTGTGTGTAAAATTCTAAGCTAACAAGATGTATCGCATGACCAAAAAAAATTTATAAGAACGCTCAAAAGTCGCTACAGGTAAGAAATCTTAAAATTGGGGTAGCTCCCTTGGGGGTGATGCAATCTAAAAAAATCCTAGAGATTCGGGTAGCTGAGAAAATTCTAATATTAATTGATACCAAACAAGATAGGTTTATCTCGTGGGTGGAAATGTGGAGAAAGATTTATCTCGCGGGTGGAAAGAATGCGGGTGTG
The DNA here is from genome assembly GCA_036346225.1 of Platerodrilus igneus. Lineage (NCBI taxonomy): Eukaryota > Metazoa > Arthropoda > Insecta > Coleoptera > Lycidae > Platerodrilus > Platerodrilus igneus. The sequence continues at coordinate 223,259 of JARFIW010000090.1, forward strand.
ATGTAATCAAAATGGTTGTGGGGGTGTCCGAGCAAGGCGGAGTCAGGTGGAGCAAGGTGGAGATTCATCTAAAATAAGACTTTATAGTGCGAATTTACATGTAAATTTGGTCCAGATGAGTGTGGAAATGAGGGATTCTGGTGGAAATGAGGTCACAGAATCCCTGAAAATGGTCTACTAAGAATATTTTCTTATTAAATTAAATAAACTAAAATACAGGGAATATTTAAAATAAACGTTATTCACTGTCTACTTCGGAGTCTGCATTTCTGATAAATATAAACTGTTGAAGCAGTGTGTTCCTTACAAGTTTTGCAGCACTCACATTTATGCTGAGTAAATATGTTTTCTCGAACTGAGCCGGGCTACACTTTGGTTTTTGTTGTGAACCATTACCAGACCTTTCAATATTTCTATGCTCAATACCAGTAATGGAGTATATTTTTTGTCCAACTGAATGGTGGGGATGGGTAATAGAAGCACGTCTTATCATGTGTGACTTTATCAGATCCTTTGCCAAAGAAGTAATGAAACGACGTCTTGGTGTAATTGTATTTATAGATAATTTGGGAGTTTATTGTCGCAATATTTAAAAGTCTACTAAACACGGTAAAAGTCCAAGGACTGCCGCACCGGGTTACAGAATAATCCGCTTTCATTTTATCGGCAACATCAAGCCCACCTTTTGTACAGTTGTAAAAGGTAATAATTTTCGGTTTATGCTGGGTAAAATCTGAATCTATAGTGTCACTGTCATGGACAGTAGAGAGCATAGGTACATTTTCATGTTTTCTTGGAACGTTGGAAGATAATATACACTTATTGTTATCAATACCAAATGCGAACATAGACTTCTGAATGCGTCGAGGATCTATTTGGCAAAGCTCTAGTGGAATATCTCGTTTATTTTTCTTGATTGTGCCAACATAAGTTAGGTTATGGTTTTGATATAGCTTGTTTAGTACATAAAAAGAATACTCAGAGGGAGAAAAGCGGATGTATCACCCAACAGATAATAAACAAATGCGGCCTTCAATACTCATACCTGATGTCCAGTTAGAGCGGTGAAGATTTTTGGATCCAGAACACTTCTTACTGCACTCGAAAATTAATATATAGCGGTGAGGTAGTCCTATGCGGGGACTGACCTCCGAAACAGAAACTTATTGTTCAAGCGGTGACAATGGACTGTGTCAAGCCGTGTGGTCACCCAACATATATGGCAAACAAGATAAAACGTTGAAGGCGATAACGCGACCGGGTTTATCAAATAAATTAAAATAACAGAGCAGATATTACCATTAACAAAATGAACTTAAACTCTATAGTAATAATAATATAAAGAAACTAAATTAACATGGACAGGGTTGGACGGAACATAGCTTATTAGCAAGTGGTACAGATGTAAGGTAGTTATCGACACTAATATTCCTTCCTGATTTGTCAATTGGTTCTGTTAGCCTTCTCACCACACTTGATGCATCGTTTGACTTTTGATATGTAACTATGGAGGTTGTTTTCCCGGATAAATTACCATGTTATGCACATAGAAAGTCTTCGCATCGGCAGGAGAATAAATCTTAATTCCGTATTTTTCCGATTTACTATGTATATACAGACGAAATTTACAACGTTCTTTAAATGCTTCCAACATTTCATCAGATGTCACATATTGACTTGGACTGCAACCGCTATGACACTTGTGCACAAAAGAATCAAATATCTCGCGAATAGGCGCGATGCTATTCAGTTTTGATCGTTCTTGCCTGTTGGTTTTATCATCAAACTTAATAGCTCGAACAAGAATATGAAAACGTCTTTGCACCATTGTTGTTTGAAAATAGTCTGGAGCGGTTCCATCTCTTGCATACAGTTCAGACATATTTTGGTGTTGTGCCTTTTTTACACCAGCCAAATAAAGCAACCCCAAAAACGCCAATATTACAACCAAGTCCGTAGGTAAACAATTTCGCGGGCGTTGGTAAGTAACTCGCATTTCGTCAAGTTTTTGATTTGCGAAGGAAACAATAACATCAAGCGTATTCAATGTAAAAAATATTTTCCAGCAATCTATAATTTCCTTTGCATGCTTGGATTGGCCTATAACCCCAGATAGTTTTTATATTTATGGTTCCGGGTTGGGACCGTGTCATTTTATAAACTAAGATACCTTTTGGCTTAAATTACCTGGTGAGTCTGCTAGTTCAAAAGTAACTTTATATACTCTTTCCACTTTAACTTGTCTACTTAATATTATCATTCCTATCTTTATTATTATTTTTTATTTTTATTATTTATTTTCCTTCCTTGTCCCGATGCAGCCCATTACAAAAGTGGGCAAAACGTCGACCTTAATTTATAATGTTTATAGTGACACGGTCCCAACCCTGAACCATAAATATTTATAAAGACTCCGGCCATGAAAGGCTGCGACAATACCAGACAGTTTTGTTATTATAATATGTTCGCGTGTTTTGGTTGCGACGAACTTTTTTGATTCAACTATCGAACACCTTTTTTTGTAATAAATTGTGGCACTTTTTGTGGAAAGGTTGCCAGAATATGTTCATACAAGTCGTAATTGTCAGAGAATTTTTTGGTTTCCATATTATGGTTACTATGTTCAGTGGCATCGTCATCCACATCAGTACTAAATTTATTATCTGAAGGAATTTCTTCGAACCAGGAAAACCTGCAACCAGAAATAAAATCTTATTTACTTATAGAGTGATTCAGATGAAAGTTTGCTTCGCTACTGAATAAAATGTTTTGGAAACTACCTCTCTGCTGAAACATATCAATTACGACTTTATAGTTGTAAATTTGGCCAGTCTTCTTACTACACTAGTTGGCTTTTTATACTATACATGGTATTTCACTCAAGACTCTCAGAGCTTATATTTTAAAAACAATCAAAAACAAATTTTGATCGCACAAAATTTCCAATGGAGTGTATGTAAAAGAGCACTAAATTTGTAGTAAATTTTGTCATCTGCAACAATTTTCTAATTGTAGCCGTTTTCGAGATAATCGTATTTAAACACATGTTAATCTCTAAATATAAATCTTTCCACAAAATATTTTGTGATAAAGAGAGTTGCATTTTTCATGTCATTAAAACAGATGTTCACAATTATTTCCATCTGCACCAATACACATGTGAAATCCATTCATTAACTCTGTAGTGCAAATTTTTAATATTGTTTGACGATTAATAGATCAACTAACTGCAATCATATCGTCTGCGATTTGAACAATTATTTATTGACTTTGCTAGTTGTCATTTTGATGTTATTATTAATTGTTTGTTCTTGTTGTTGTGGTTTAAATGTCAAACATGCCTTTTCATTCAAACGAAGATAAATTAAATTATGTATAAGATCCTCAAGTCGTTTGCTCTTATACAATTACTCACATATATACTTCTGTCCGATGTCAGTGGTTGAAACCATGATATCATAGACGATGACCTACCATTCTTAATATGCTTTCTCAAATAGTCTGTTCTCTGTAAATGGATTGTTGTAATGAATGCACTAGCATAAAAAATTAGACTTTTGAAACGATTTCAAGGAGGATGGAGCAGGGAATTATGATTATTATGTTATGAAAATGCTAAATAGCAAACGGATCGGTAACGGTAAAGTTTATGACAGTTTGTTTAGCTATTTAATTGATTATTTTAGGTTTCATAGGAAAAGGTTGTGCCTAAAAGTCAATCTAATTTAATTTTAGGGGTTTGGCAAACCTATGAAACAGGTTTTTGCCATTACACAAGGTAACAATTGAATCTAACTGAATTCAGAAAAGTTTAAATACGGTTTTAGGGAGAATGATATTAAATTACATAGCATAACGGTAATTATTGTACATATTAAGGAAAATTTAATTTTAGAATTGTTAGTAAATGTTAATCACGTGTTTAAGTTAGTGAGGGGAAGAGGTATTTTAAATTCTGTATTTAGGACATAAGACATGTTGATAGGAAGTTATTCTTCATTAATTTTGGGAAATTATTTTTTCACAAAAATAAAAATTTTCGCCTATCGTTGGGCCATTCACAGCAATAAAATTTGACATCCAACCTCTATTCAGTCATCATTCTTATCTAACGTTGGGCCCTTCAGAGCAAAAAAATTTGGCATACAACCTCTATTCAATCGTCATTCATATCACATTCATATTTGTTACAATATATATATATATATATATATAAATATATATATATATATATAAATATATATATATATATATATATATATATATATTGTAACAAATATGATTTTTAAGCCTTTTTAATTAATCATTCACAATTATCTTTTACGGCATTGAAAGCATAAATTTCAATTCCACTAATATAATATTTATTCGTTATCATATATGTAACTCCTCTGTGTTTACAAATTTAAAGTTAGCTTTCCAGTATCCTTCTTATTCGCTAACGTTTTGATGCAATAAATTCGGCTCAATGTGTCTGCTCGTGTAGTAAAGCACTTCAGTGTTTGAATCCATTTTTAATTGAAGAATGTAATCAGCTTTCGACGCGTGGTCGAGTAAGTTTTTGTTTTTGAAGATGAGTCCCTACAGACAGGTGGCCTGGTGCCGTAGAATTCCTTTAGTCCTTGTAATAGAAACCATTAAAAAGTTAACCAACCTTAATATGATTGATTAAATATGGTTTAGAAATAACATCATCACGTGCAAGTTCAAGTTTTGATATACTCAGTTTTGCAAGTTAGAATTTTTTAGTCATGGAAGATTGAAAAGTTTTTCTGGTATTAATTGAAATGTTGCGGTGCCCTTGACGTGGACAACAAAATCGAAGCGTTCCTTTTCGTATAAAAATCAGGTTTGTAATCTAAAGCACATGTCAAGAACGCGCAGCTATTGTTATAGTTGAACACAAAATTGTTGAAATGGTACAAAGTTCATCTTCAAATATTTGGTAAGTAATTGCAACTGAAATTGCATAGATGTCATGCAACCATTTTTGTGGTGAGTGTTTTCTTTATTTAGTTCTCGTTACACCAATAAGTTACAGGGAACGTAGCGATTTTTTTATATCATTATATAGTAGTCTAAATTGGCAATTTTTTTTGTTTAAAATTTAACAGTTTGAGTTGTAAAAATGTTCATAGCAACGTAGAAAATTTAAAGATAACTTTCTAAGAATTAAAAAGTTATACAAGAATGTGTTTATAACTAAGCAGGTGACATTGTAGCGCTTGTTTGTCACGTTTGATGGTTCATTTTTTTTTTGAAAGTATAATAGTATACAGATGACATCTCACAATCAGTTAGCGGTCTGGCATGTTGCTAGCGATTCGTTGCTTAAGCCTTACCATAACATAAAATTTAATAAACGTCACCATGGCATGACTCACAATCAGTTAGCGGTCTGGCATGTTGCTAGCGATTCGTTGCTTAAGCCTTACCGTAACATAAAATTTAATAAACGTCACCATGACATGACTCACAATTAGTTAGCGGTCTGGCTGTTGGCAGCGATTCGCTGCTTAAGCCTAACCATAACATATAACTTAATAAACGTCACCATGACATAACTCACAATTAGTTAGCGGTCTAGCATGTTGGTAGCGATTCGTTGCTTAAGCATTACCATAACGTAAAATTTAATAGACCATTTTCAGGGATTCTGTGACTTCATTTCCTCCAGCTTCCCTCATTTCCTCACACATCTGGACCAAATAGTTTTCTTAGACTAGCCATTTTCATCTTTCGAGATAAATATATCTTAAATTTTTCATCTTTTGAGATAAATGAGCATCCACATTTCCACACACGAGATAAACCTATTTTTAAGATTTTTTTACCGCTAACATTCTGGACCAAATAGTTTTCTTCGACTAACCATTTTTCATCTTTCGAGATAAACCTATCTTGTTTGGTATCAATTAACATTAGAATTTTCTCAGCTACCCGAATTTCTAGGAATTTTTTAGATTGCGCCATCCCCAAGGGAGCTACCCTAATTTTAAGATTTGTAGCGATTTCTGACCAGCCTTAAACATTTTTTTATACATGCGATACATCTTGTTAGTTTAAAATTTTGCATAGAATTCGAATCTGCAAGCAGATTTAAAATCGGAGCACGCCCTGCAAAATTATACTTTAAGCTCTCAAACCTATTTAAAATTTTTGCTCGTATATATTTAACTCCATCTTTAAAACCTTTTTCGCTACCCAAGACATATGCTTTAACCAACACAAAAATTAAGCACTTAAAATTTTAATAATCATTCCAATGTAATGGGTTTTAAATATGTGAATGGGAAGGTCAACTTAATAATTAAGAAAGCGCATTTTGCTGGTATGAAATCTATGGGATTTTTGTTGTAATGAAAGAAGAATGCATTCGTAATTGAAAATACGTGCTACAACTTTCGCTAGATACCAGCCATGTTAATTAGAAATTTTGTGTATGACATCATTAACTACCTAAATTTCAGAATTAACAAAAATGTAATAAACCAGATTAAGTACTGAAAGTAAATGGGTCTTATTACATATTGAAATCCTAAATTACCTTACGTGACGCGGTAGAAGCATTATAACGCAAATTCCGGAAACTTCCAATGTAGTATTAATTCATTTGTAATTATTTCTAATCCAACAAATATTTTTAGATTCTTAACGAACATTTGAATGCTGTATATAATTTTCTTTTCTTGGACTTTCTATTAATTATGTTTGTGCATTTCAAATCGAGATATAATTGTTTGTAGATTACCAATAACACGAGGCGCTGAAAAGTGCGTATTTACGGAAAATACAAACCTCATTTAGTAGTATAATTAATGGTTTCAAAACGTATATAACGCGGTGTCATTAGAAAAAATTCTATTAGTTTCGCACGCTTTTGTGTTAAAGTACATCGAAATTTTAAACCGTCGTTTCGCGTAGTTATTTTGTGGAAAGTTTTGAAGGAAGATTTAAGGTAAGTTTACATTTTTTTTATTAAAGTAGAACTGAATTTATTTGCAAACACCAATTATTATGTATTCTGTTATTGGTTCTTATTTGTATTTTAAAACATTAATTTTTCCAAAGTAATGCGCTGTTTTACAGATATATTCTTTTCAAATTTTAAAGGTATGCTTTTGCTAGAATAAAAAACAATTCTCACAAAATATTTTATTAAAAATTTAATGCATTAACAAAAGACCTCAATAGCAATACGTTTTCTTTAGAACAGCTTAAATTATTCAAACAATGGTTTAAACAGTGATTGTACCTATTACCGAATCTTCTTAATTCTTTGAGCCTTGGAAGTGAAAATACACTTTCCATGTTTAAAATGTTGTTTGATAAATATTTTGATAGTAACTGTCTTTTCTGTTCTCCTTTAACATAGATAGTAGCATTGGGTGGTATGACTTCTTTCAGCAAATCGCCTACATTTGTATATCCACTTGTGGACTGTCCATCCCAGCTAAGCCCATGGATTCTTTGCTTTAACCACCGAACTTGCTTTTGAAATCATCGCTTAGGGTGTTATACTCACAGCCATGTCCAGTATCTCATGCCATATTACATTATTCGCTACATCCAAAATGGCAATCTCCTTGCAATAGAAATCACTAGTTTTGTATTGATATCCTTGTAAATCGATTATGAAACACATGCTTCCTGCTTCAAATCACAGATGGGAATGGGGTTCTAAGCAAATCTCTCCTATATATCCAGTTAAGGGACTTTACTCCCTCCTTTTATGATTTTTTCATCCAAGTAATTATCTGGATGATACTAAAGCAAGTCTGTTTTCTTAATCCAACTTTTACCATCCCCCAACCACGACACTAATAATTCGCGCCCGTGCTTCCGTTTCCGTAAAACTTTTTCCACTAAGTACGTGTCGGGTGCTGCTGTAAGCTGAATTTCATCTTCGTAAAAAGCACCTAGAATTGGCCGACCTTCCAAATCTTGTAGCAGATAGGTTGTCGGTCTCGTTTGTTGTACTTTAACAATTTTGAATAGTTCTGTACTCCAGTTTGGGTGAAATCCTCGATCGAATACTGCTTTATATTTTGATATACGCACAATGTCTCCAACCTTATACAACTTCTTGTAACTTTTAGAAACGCTGTTAGCGGTGTAAAGTTTTATTCTTTCCGGATGTTCTTCTGCTTCCATAGGTGTCATGTTAATAGCCCGATGCGGTGTATTATTGTATTCTTCCATAACCTTAGGCAAAATATTCACCCATTTATGACTGCCTTGCAAGTAAAATCTTCTGTACAATTTGTTTTTGATTGTTCTAATCAACCGCTCGACCATGCTAGCTTTGATTGCGGAATACGTAGAGTAATGGTTTATCTTATATTTTGCATAAGATTTTTAAACCAGCGGTTGTAGTACTCTTTCCCAAAATCCGTTTGTAGATTGATTTTTAAGTTATTTTCTCCTTGCAGCATTTTGTCCAATATTTTTTCATAGCATTTGTAACTTCTGATCCAGTTTTATTTTTAAAGGTTCAGCTAAAGCATATTTTGTGAAACAGTCCACTGCTATTATAATATATCTATACCCATTGTTCACACGCGAGTAAGGCTGCATTTCGCACAAGTCCGATTGGATAAGATCACGTTTCACATGTTTCAGATTTGTATGACGACGCTGAAAATTTTTTCTTGCAGGTTTAAATAATTCCTTAACGATGATTTCTTTACTCATTTTGCTTAACACTGTTGCTAAACTAATAGGGTTATCTTTATCCAATTGCACCTTTGACATAAACTGAAGCTTTGGTTTGTAGTATTTGTTTTTATAGCTGCTGGTGACGCCTCGTAAATCGATGCTATTGCAAGACCGAGCTCCTTCTCATTTGTCTCAGAAGTTGCAGTCAAATTAATAAAAACTGTATAAACGTTTTAAAGTCAGATACAAGCTTATCCAATTTTTCATTTACATATTGTTTATTAACTGCATCAGATGGCTCAACTGGTTGAGCAAGCATTGCGATACGCTGGTTTCTTGCATTGAAGGCTTTATCTTTACGTTGTATATCATCAGAACTTTTTAGACAGTATGAAAAGGCTTGATTCACGAGCTTGATTACAGATTTCTTATTAACACAATCACTATCGTCTTTAGGATCCATTACATCAACTAACCTTCTTTTACGAAAACTAATTGTTTCTTCTCCAGACTTGAATACTATAGTGCTTCTCTGAGTAACACAATCACCATCTTCTTTCGGGTCTGATGAATTCACTAACCTTCTTTGCTGCATATCGTACCCATCACCATCCAACGTTAGCACAAATCCTCGACCTGGAGGACCGCGCCGAATATCAGCATCTTTACGCTCTGAACGTCCGAAGCGGTCGATAGGCATTTTAAAACTGTGTAATTATTTACTGAGCTCACTGTATTATACCTTCTTCTCTCAACTCTTCTATTATGGACACCATCTCGTTAATGTTTTCCTCGCTTGTATTTCCAGCTCGGTTGGATGCGTTCAACAATCTCAGCCGATCTACAAGTTCATGTACATTATTCCAGTAGACATATTGCACCGGCTTTGAATTTAAACTTTTGTAAAACCGATTAGAAAAGCCTAAACCCGCTCCCTTAGACTGTTTTCTTCTCTTTGGCTGTTTTCTTTCGGATTCCTCCGAAATTCGGTGAGATATTTTTGCACATATTTGTTAAACTTTTGTTATTTGTTGGAAATCCGCTTAAATCGTGCACCGCAAATGGGTTAAACTTTCTTCTCAAAATCGACGCAGATTTGATCATTTCCAAGTAATTCGGCAAATCTTCATGCAAATTGAAATCGCCATCTTCGGGGCTGATGTCTTTGTAAACCAGCAGGTTGTATAAACCCTTCGTACCTGGATATATCACATTGTTTAATGTTATATCGCTAGTTTCCGGGTTAATTACCAATACACTTTTCCACAAACTCCATGTATCGGTTTCCGCATTATACTTTACTCCATAAATTGATTTGTCAATATTTTCGTCTTCGTCTCTAGCTAACACATCCGCATAGTAAAGATGGAACGGTTCTTCTGGAACGAGTTGTTTAATTTTCTTTATAGGTACGTCCATGTCTTCGACTTTAACCTTTGTTGTAGGTGTGGGAATTTTTTCGGTGATCGATTGCAACTGGGAAGCGGTTATTTGCAAGGGATCAATCAATTGTTTGTGCACCTCTTTGAATTTTGCTGAGATGTAGCGTCTCCTTTTGTACGCTACAAACTTTTTCGTACAGCATCCTGCATAAGATGAAGACTGCGTTTATTCGCAATAAAATTGTTAACGTCCGTCATCATGAAACTTTGGATGAGAACTAACTTTTTTTGAATAATGTCAAATATTTATATACTCGTCGAAATTCTTCCTATATCGGCCATTATCCAAATCAAAATCTTTCACAACAGTTATAAAATTATGTTTTGAGTCACCCCAACACTGTAAACACATTTCTTTAAATTTCGGATATGTCATGTCACCACTTATATGATCCGAAAAGATATGGCGAAGGTTTGTGTCATCCTGTTTCCATAATGCGATTACATTGGCGTTATCTCTGAGTCTATGTTTTAAGGCACTAGCGTAAGTTTGACATAGATAGAACGAATCTATTGCTTTATGTCGGCCGAACGAGAAAAATTGAGTGATTTTACTTTGCTCGTTTACAGGTATATCATCGAAAACCATAATTGAATCTTCTTTGGTATCTCCGGGTTCGATCAAATCATCGTAATTTTCAAACTCATGGTACCCAATTTCTTCTTTTAATGGTGTAAAAACGTTTCTTAACAATTCGTATTTCGGTTGATATAAACTTCTCGAAAATACATACACATTTTGGAATCTAAGGCCGTTCTCGTGCAGGATCAGAGATATTAAAGCGTTAGTTTTCCCACAACTCGATGGTCCCGCGAAGATAGCTCGTATGTTAGACGGGAACAATGAACCATGTTTACCATCCTGTCTTGCACTAGCAATAGCAAAGTTATCATAATTCTGTATAGGTATTTTAAGTTCTTGTTTCGCAGTCTCCATATTGCTTCGAGCGTACGCTTGCTTTTGTTGCTGCTTGCGGTGATAGCTTAACGTCTCTTTCGGTATATTATATTTTTTACTGATAGAGTAAATACTTGATTTACCCAGTCGAACTTCTTCTATAGCTTTTTCTAATGCTTCGTTACTGTATCCACTATTTCGTTTTCTTATGTAATTGCGAACCATGCTAACCAATACTGTCGGAGACACTTTCACTCTATGGGGCAATTTCACCCTATGGGACAATTTCACCCTATGGGGCAATTTCACCCTATGGGGCAATTTCACTCTATGGGGCAATTTCACTCTAAAATAACTAGAACTTTGCACAGAGTGGGAGATGCTCACCATTCGAGAAATAAAAGTAGACTAATTGAAACAAATTAATTCCTTGCTTTTATACAATTTTATTAAAAATATATACAAAATATTTAATTGTGAATAAATCTATTAACAATTTCCGTAAACGGATTATATTCAAACATAGAGTCATGTATAATTAAAGCATAAGCCTTCATCGACGGTTCAAAATTTCTTGAAGCTTCTAATTCCATTCTTACATCAACAGTTGCATCCTTGATGCTTTCAAATTGATGACGACAGTCGATTACAAAGACGGGTGAGTCCTTAAACCTGTTGTAGTCCATTAAACATTTATTTGACGATTTGTTCGGGTAGTATTTTTCCATAAAAGATGCATAAGACAGGTACGCTGGCAAGTAGTCATTCTGCTCAAAATCCAAATTTAATCGACCTTGAGGAACATCTGAGAGTTTAAAAACACTTTGACATTGGTTATGCTGGCATTCGTAAAGCTTGTAGCATTTTCTTCTTTCCTGTCATACTTCCCATTTTGCAGCGCCAGTAATATCCACCGAGCCTTCTCTGTTTCGTTCGATACTTTAATTCTCCATACTTGCGACTTTGATTGTGTTAGAGACGGTAATTCGTGTAGTTCCCATTTTCTGAATGCAACCATTATAGATGATTGATTTTGCATTTCCGAAAGCAGCGATGCCTTGGCGTAGTCGCTTAATGTTATATGCGGAACCTCCCATGAAATACGTTGTATTTTGAACGTTACTGTATTTCCAATCGACTTGTAGCAATTTACGTCCGACTTGGATCTGATTAAAATCAGCTCTTGAGGCATGTTGACGATAGTTTTCTTGTAATCTTCAAAAAACCCAAAAATGGTTTTTAGCGGTATAGCACAACTAAACCGTCCATCTTGGAATATGGTGTCAGGCTTCCACCCGGTATGCGTAATGGATTTTGTTTCTGATTCTTCCATGGATACTAAACCTTTAATAGTTCTCGTAATTCCAGGGATTCTGCAGACATCAACTATTTGATTATTACCCAATTTGTATTGAATTTCCTCAAACAGAAAATATGGCGCATTTCTAGTAAACTCGTAAGCTTTAGGGTCTGGTTCTGCTGCTCTAATCGGGTCTACAGTTGTTGACGCTTCTCTTAATGTTTCCGTAGGTTTATAGGCACCTCTTATAAATATGAAACTTTCATGGGGGTATGTGATGTTATCACTGCTCTGGATTTCAATTGAAATTCGATCGTTGTTTTCTGCATTCAATGTAAAGGGAAGATATGTATAATAATCTTCCTTTATTATGGTTTCGTCTAATTTATAACCTCCAAACACATCCAATTTTGGCACGTCCTCATATTTAAGCCTTCCAAGTTTAACGTTTTCATCACCGTGGAGATCTAAGCTGCGTTTACTTCTGCTGCCCATCATTTATAACTTTTAATCCCAAAGATTTTAAGAAACGTACTTCTTCTGCTGTAAGTCTCTCGACAACTTGACGCTTTGACGTCGTATTCACTTCTAATCGTCTGGGGGTGTTGTAACGTGCTTTATATACAAAATCGATAGGCATTTTCAACTACTTTTTATTTCCAGTCTCACACAGGTGTATGTTTCCGGTGAAAAGTTTACCAATTCACCCAAATGATCGACTAGTCTGATTGTAATATTATCAATTTCTGTCACGCTCAGCGGATAATATATGACGTGGTTAGGTTCCTTTTCCAGATTATACCCGGGTGGTACAGATAGACTGAATTCGAATATGCTGTGGGTAAGAAAATTGTTTCTGAACGATCCGCTGGTGATATTGGTTTCCACAAAAATGTTTGAGACCGATATTATGTTCACTTGCTGATTAGCAATATGTACGGTATCTGCAGCCAATTTGCGGTTGGTAAACCCCAAGATGCTTCCAATATTGTTTTTACGGTTTGCCCCAAAATCAATCGGTATACTGCTTCGTATAGAACACTTTAATGTATTATTGTTGGCACTCAGTTTAAAATATTTTTCAATGTTCTCGTTGATGTCCGGCTTCTGACTGAACCATTTTTTGAAAACATCCTGTATATATGCATTTATTTCTTCTAATTCGTATGATCCAGGTTCAATGGTTATTCTGCGATGCTCTGGATCGTTAAAGTATAAGTTGTTGTTCCCCGGATGTGTGTTTTGCACAGTGTTACAAGTGTACAGTCCCACTAGACCCAAAGCATATTCACCGTCCTGTTTCAATTTAATTGGTGGGTAAATGGATCCTGTCGATATGACATTACCATACCCGAACACGCTCACTGTTTTAGCCATTGTCACTAAGAAACTTTAACACTAAATGTCCACAATTGTATGTGTTGTAAGTCTGCTCCGGTACACTGTTGTAGTAAATTTTACAACCTCGAAAATATCTCTTTACTTCTTCCGGCGGTCTCAAGTCTCCAAACGAATCGTAGTAATACACACTATTTCCACGTTTTCGGTACCCTACCCAATGCGTACCCGAACCTTTGGTGGTATCCAAATTAATCACTCCCGATTCGTTGACATGCGGTCTAATCTTCTGTAACTGATCTCTAGAAAAGACGTTGCGAAAATGAGGAATGTTAGATGCGTGTCTCCTTATATCTACATCAGTGAGAGCTCTTCGAGGTAACTTGCTTAGTTTTTTGATACTTTTTTACAAATGCTGCGCCCCTGTTTGTACGGTTTCAAGAATAATGCTGTGCCTTTTTTGTATGGTTTTAGAAACATTCCATTTCCTTTTCTCCCAACGGTAATGGCTTCCATAGATCTGTTGTGTCGTTCGCTCTCCTTAAGCTGCTCGTTTGCTGTCTTTACATCATTTACTGCTTTAGCTACCCCCGCAGCACCACCTGCTAGAGCTCCTAGGGCACTTAGTCCTGCGAATATCGGAATCAATGGCAGAAAACCTCCTTTCTGTGGAACGGGTATGATACGTGGGACTTTAATTTTGTTTCTTCCACCGGCTCCTTTTATGATTTTTTTACCAATTAGAATACCAACATCTAGTAGCTTTTTCAAGTTGTCGGAACCAACTCGGTCTATTGCGGATCGTATTTTTTTCAAAAATCCACCTTTGAAACTTATTTTCTTCTTTAAGCCCATACCCATTTTTCTCTTCGCTTTCATAGCGTTTGTCACAAACCAAGCTGCAGCTTTTTCCCCAAACTTTGCGTTCTTAGACTTAACTCTCCCCCAGGCTTTTTCTTCTAAAATTTTATCTGCTTGGTGTCTGGCTGGAAGATCGTCGGGGTACTTGGAGTATGCAATGTTGTGGTCTTTACACAATTTGTCCAATTCGTTTATTCCAGGATCACCTTTTGCTAAGCGCTCATCCAACTTTGTACCAGGACCGCAGTACTGATAACCTGGAATATGCAGCTCAAACGGTAACCTGTTTATAGCGCTGTTGATTAAACCCTCTCCAGAACAGATAATCATGTGTTTACTCAAAAAAATCTCAAACTATACTAAATAAATAAACAACAACGAGTCTATTTATACTTTTAAAAAAATTACAATATATTTATAATAACAATACATTTACATCCACGCCTCTTGGGCTGTCTTTTATAAAATACTCTTTCTAGTTATCATCATTACCAGAATCTTCAGATTCCGACAAATTTAAACGTCTAAACATTTCCACTAATGTTCTTGTACGCATCACGTCTTGCACAAATATATCCGGAAAACATATAACCAGCTCCAAAGCATTTAGTGCGTTCTGATTCAATTCGTTGTAGAATAAAATATTGCCAATTTGAATTTCGCCTTCAACCAAGATTTTAATTCGTTTCTCCCCTTCAGTCAGAGTATTAAACCGATCGCAATCATTTAAATTAGAATTAGCAACAAACCCTACTAATTCGCTGTATAATGCTGGGAAGTTGCGACTTTTCAACTGCTTAAATTGATACTCAAACAACTCTCGCATATGGAATAGTTTACGGCACTCCAATTCGTTTATAACTATCGAACTATTACCCATTATTATTTTTAACTGGAACGTTTCGTCCTCGGTTGATCCAGACACTGGTGACAGAGTGATAAAGAACGGAGCTCCTAGTTGTATGTGTAGATCTTCCATTTCGGATGCGCCATTTAATCGAATGTTTAGCACGTCACGAGAAAATACGTTGATTTGAAATTCCACTTGAAAATTTGTAAATGCTATCCAATTTTCGTATGTCAATTCCAGAACATGGTTGCCACAATATTTCTTGCTACACACCAATCGTAATACGGGTTTTATTGTCTGGTTTATAACAAACCCAATTTCCACATTATGAGGGTGTTCGCCCAATTCACTTAAACTATACGTAAACTTATTAATCAGATTTTCGGTATACGAAACTTGTGCATCATTAACATCTACAGACTCCATTGCTTTGCACTGATTTTACCGAGATGACTGAGAGGGATCCTATGCGGCTCGGCCTTTTAAATGTTTCAGGGTTGTTGTTGCGCATGCTCCTCATTATCATTTACAGTATTTTACAGACAGGCATGAACTAGTTTGTAATCCGATTCAAGGTTAGTTAAGAATATTAGGTTTTACTGGTGTGATTAGACTAGTTTGGAATGCATGAATAAGCAGAGAGCTAACTGGTTTTCACCAAGGTGAATAGACTAGTTTGAAATGTTACTCAAGGTTAAACGACGCTGGGTTTCTCCTAATTTAAAAGTAAACTAGCTAATTGATTTTTACTGGTGTGATTAGACTGGTTTGGAATGTTACTCAAGGTTAAACGACGCTAGGGTTTTTAAAAGTAAACTACCTAATTATACCAACAGGGTATAAAAGCATGGTACGAGGCAATATAAATTCAGTTTCTGTTTAGTCTTTGACTAGTTACAACGGTTAAAAAGCTTTGACCAGTTTTAATTTCTTTATAGAAAATGGCTTCCTTTACTTGTAATGTGTGTGGTATGGCTTTCTCTCGCGGTGACAATTTAAAACGCCACCAGCTCCAGCAGCATGACGCGGCATCGAAATCCACCGGTCTTTTTGTTTGCGATGTGTGCCCGGCATCCTTCTCGCGGAAGGATAACTTGAAACGGCACAAGGATGCCAAGCATGGTGCAGTGGTACCTGTTGCCGGACCATCCGGGGTCAAACGACCTGCTGCGTCGACGGTTGAGGGACCTGCCCCCAAGAAGTCGCGAAGATGCGAAGAGTGTGATGTGGACGTCACCAACTTGGCAGCCCACCAGCGCTCCAACACCTACAAAGCTAATGCTAGTCGCGTCCTGGATGGGGGTGTGGAAATAGTAGCGACTGCATTTAAAACAAGAGTAGCTACATACAGAATTAAAAATGCTAATACTAGTGGTATGTATTTTTTATAAGTATTTTGTGTTTGCTTAGTTTGTATTTTTAGGTCTATTGGATTTTCTACGCGAGCAGAAGGAGAGGTTCATAGCCTTAGTCGGGGAACAGCTGGTTATACACACCTCCCTAAAGGTTAATTGCGAGTTGTTTGGTGGCTACACCAAGATGGCTGCGGTAGAGGGTGTAGAGGATGTTAAATCTTTCAACACCCGAAATGTTGTGGTCACCTCCTCCAGTGACCTGGGAGCGGTCTACAACACCTTTGTGGAGAGGATGTCGGCTAAGTCGGACGAGTTCCAAGAACGAGATTCTGGTTAGTTTCTACAATTATTAATTTTTTCTAATTTTTTAAATTTTAGGTTGGACTCTGAAACAGGCGTTGTACTTGGAGGTAAATGTTAACAAGTACCAACCAATGCGGGGTTCATCTTATATCGAGCTCCCCAAATGGATTCAGGAGAAGCATGCAGTTATTAACGTACAGAATCAAGACGATGCATGTTTTGCCTGGTGCGTGGTAGCAGCTCTTCATCCCACAGCAAACGGAAACCCTCTACGATCTTCGTCATACCCGCATTACTCGACTGTACTCGACGTAACAGGAGTGCAGTTCCCGATGCCCATAAAGGATATACCCCGGTTCGAGGAGCAGAACGATGTCAGCGTCAACGTGTTTGGGGTAGAAGGCAAGTCCATCGTTGGACCGCTACATTTCACCGCTAATAAAAGGGATCGGCATGTGAACCTACTGTACATTCAGGATGGATGCAAGTCCCACTACTGTTTGATCAAAGATTTGGGGGAGCTAGTGGGTAAGCAGATCTCTCGTGAGCGCACCCGCAAATGGATTTGCGATGGATGCTTGGTGTTTTTTCCATCCGAAGACAAATTACACCAACACTCAACAAACGACTGCAACCATGTAGTGACAACCATGCCGAACCACTTCAACAACATCCTCGAGTTCACCAACATCCACAAACAAATGCGGGTACCGTTCGTGATTTATGCAGACTTCGAAAGTGTGTTGAAGCCTATTAGCTCTGCAGTTCCGGATCCCACCTCTTCCTTCACCAACAGCACACAACACCACGAACCCTTCAGTTTTGCATACTATATCAAGTGTTCATACGATGACTCGTTTAACAAGTTTGAGCTGTACAGAGGACCTGAAGCCGCAAAAGTTTTTATGGAAAAGATGAAAGAGGAAGCCCAACGATTGGGAAAAATTTTAAAAACAAACACCCCCATGCTTCCAATGGAACCCCTAGATAAGTTGTTGTTTCATATGGTTGAGGAGTGTGGCATCTGTAAGCAGCCTTTGGGAAATGAGAGGGTGAGGGATCACTGCCACCTCTCAGGGAGATTTCGCTTTGCCGCACACTCCCAATGCAACATTAAATACAGAGTACCTCATTTCATCCCGGTGGTGTTTCATAACCTAAGCGGTTATGATTCACATTTCATTGTGAAAGAGTTGGGATACGACAAAGAAAGGGTTACAGTAATCCCGAATAATAAGGAGAGGTTCAAATCGTTTACAAAAAACGTTAGATTGTCTAAGGAGAACGACGATGAAACTGATGAATCTTTTATTACGCTGAGATTTGTAGACTCCTTACGCTTCATGGCATCTAGCTTAAATAAACTAGCCTCCAACCTGAATGCTGAACAGTTTGTTGAACTAAAGAGCTGTTTCCCCAATGCCGAAGAGTTTGCTCTATTACATCGGAAGGGTGTGTTCCCGTACGACTACGTGAAAGATATTACCGTATTGGAAGAGAAGGCTCTACCACCACAAAATGCTTTCTACAACGGTCTAACCGCCACAGCGGTGTCGTATGCAGATTATGAACACGCACAGAATGTATGGAGAACATTCAAAATCCGAACGCTTGGGGATTACAGCGATCTTTATTTGAAAACAGACGTTTTGTTACTAGCAGACATTTTCGAGAACTTCAGAGACGTCTGCACAAAAACCTATGATCTAGACTCATGCCAGTACGTGACTGCTCCTAGTTTGAGTTGGGATGCCATGTTGAAGCGCACTGGGGTAAAGCTCGAGTTGTTGACCGATGTCAGTATGCAATATTTTATCAAGAAAGGGATACGTGGTGGGTTAACCCAGTGCAGCGGTCGGTATGCCAAAGCCAACAATAAGTATATGGAAGACTACAACCCTAACGAGTCATCCAAGTACTTAACGTATCTGGATGCTAACAATTTATACGGATGGGCCATGTCCCAACATTTACCCATTAGCGGCTTTAGATGGTTAAACACGGACCAGGTACATCGTATAAAACATGAAATATTAAATATACCAAGCACGCACGAAAAGGGTATATTTTGGAAGTTGATATACAGTATCCAGAACATCTTCACAACGACCACAATGACTTGCCTTTCTGCCCTGAATCGATGGTACCTCCAACGTCGTTTTCGAAGACGCCTAAGTTACTCGCCACCCTTCTGGACAAAACAAAATACATTGTTCACTACCGCAACTTGCAGCAGGCTCTGCGTAACGGTCTGCAATTAACTGTTGTGCATCGCGTGTTGGAGTTTGATCAGTCGACGTGGTTAAAACCCTACATTGATCTCAACACGAATCTCCGTACGTCTGCCGCTAACGCGTTTGAAAAAGATTTTTTCAAACTTATGAACAATGCGGTTTTTGGTAAAACAATGGAGAACGTGGACAAAAGGGTCGATGTCAAAATAGTCACGCGATGGAAACACGACGGGAAAAAGTTGTGCGCGAGTGGACTAATAGCTAAACCTAACTTTAACAGTTGTACCGTGTTGGGGGAAAATCTGGCGATTATACAGATGGATCGTGTTAAAGTTAATTATAATAAACCGATCTATGCAGGATTGTCAATTTTGGATATATCAAAAACGCTAATGTACGACTTTCACTACAGTACCATGGTTCCTCTGTATGGTCCCAGATTGTCCCTGCTTTATACAGATACAGACTCTTTAGTTTATAGTGTTGAGACGCCAGACTTGTACAGTGACATTAACGCAAACATAATGCATTTTGATACTAGTGATTACCCTCCAAACAATAAGTACAATATACCACTTGTGAATAAAAAGGTGTTGGGTAAGTTTAAGGACGAGTTTTGTGGCGATTTGGTCTTGGAGTTCGTCGGCACCAGGGCCAAATCGTATTGCATAGTAAGTGAGAAAGACACTGTTAAAAAAATTAAGGGTGTTAGCCGTAGTGTGGTGGCGGGGATAAGTGTAGATAGTTTTAGGGTGTGGTGGTTAATAATGATGATGCCCTCTTGCATACGATGGTATGCATTCGTAGTAAGAAACACCAACTGTATACTCAGTTGATTAATAAAATTAGTCTATCAGGCGAGGATGACAAAGATATGTCATCCCCGGAAGCACATCAACATATGCATGGGGCATAAAGATATAAGATAGTTATTTATATTTGTATATATTTTATTGTGTATAGTAGTATGTAAGTTAGTTATAAGACATACCTTCCACCCCCATCCTTAATAATTCCATCGTTCCCGGCGGCATGTGTTTACCTCCACGTGGTGTCGCTGGACGGTAAAACATATTGTTAACGACAATATGTCTTATTGACCGAAAACACGTTTCCTCTCTTTTACTTTAATCTTTTTTTGTTACAGGTTAAACTACTTGGATTCGGCTACACAGGAAATAATGTTATACTTTGTAAAAATTGTAATTAGTTTATTAAACTGTAAATTGGATAAATAAATTATTAAACTTTTGTGTTCTTAATTTTTGTGTTACTACCTCTAACTGTTTGGTTACCTTGGGTAGCGAAAAAGGTTCTAAAAATGGAGTTAAATATATACGAGCAAAAATTTTAAATAGGTTTGAGAGCTTAAAGTATAATTTTGCAGGGCGTGCTCCGATTTTAAATCTGCTTGCAGATTCGAATTCTATGCAAAATTTTAAACTAACAAGATGTATCGCATGTATAAAAAAATGTTTAAGGCTGGTCAGAAATCGCTACAAATCTTAAAATTAGGGTAGCTCCCTTGGGGATGGCGCAATCTAAAAAATTCCTAGAAATTCGGGTAGCTGAGAAAATTCTAATGTTAATTGATACCAAACAAGATAGGTTTATCTCGAAAGATGAAAAATGGTTAGTCGAAGAAAACTATTTGGTCCAGAATGTTAGCGGTAAAAAAATCTTAAAAATAGGTTTATCTCGTGTGTGGAAATGTGGATGCTCATTTATCTCAAAAGATGAAAAATTTAAGATATATTTATCTCGAAAGATGAAAATGGCTAGTCTAAGAAAACTATTTGGTCCAGATGTGTGAGGAAATGAGGGAAGCTGGAGGAAATGAGGTCACAGAATCCCTGAAAATGGTCTACTTTTAATAAAGGCCACCATGACATAACTCACAAATTAGTTAGTGGTCTGGCATATTGGCAGCGGTTCGCTGCTTAAGCCTTACCATAACATATAACTTAATAAACGTCACCATGACATAACTCACAATTAGTTAGCGGTCTGGCATGTTGGCAGCCATTCGTTACTTAAGCCTTACCATAACATATTATTTAGCACTTTTCCTTTTTTGGAGGGCATAACCAGGTAATATTTGATTTCCTTATAAATGGGAATCATGTAAACATGTTGGAGTTTTTTAACAACCATCAGGTTGCTAATATCTATGTAGAGCCAGGTAGATAAGAAAAAGATAGAAGAGTATAAGAAGACCTAGACCAAGCTATATTAGTGAACTTGTTAGAAATTTAGGTTGTAAAGGGTATGTAGAACTTTTTAGATTAGCACAGAATAGAAAAGAAGTTAGAGCTGCGTCAAATCGACCTTAAATAAGGTCGAAAACAAAATGATGATGATAGCCTTCAGCAAGTTACATAAACCTACTGGTAAGCACTGACTTACAACTTAATGCGATTTATCAATATCTCTTCCGATTTACCCAATTCGTTAGAACTATATGAACAACATTCCGACAATGTTTAGTTTAGCTCTATTTCCAATTCAATTTTTTATTTGTAGGCACAGTTTTAGGATTAACTCTGCTAATACGTAGAAGACCTAGAGTAATAGACTCGTAGCAATATTTTGAGGATGAATTGGAACTATTACTCCTGCAAATAAGAACTCTCAGTGAACGAGATATATCTTTAAAGACATACAAAAGGTTGTTTCACTATTACTTTCTTTTTATATTATTGATTTCAACAGAGTAATAATAACTATATACCTTTCTTGAGATGTCGAAATGATCGGCAGAAGTTTGGATGAAACGTAGCATCTGATAATCACTGAAACCTATTTGACTCTGTTTTGCGAATACTAATCGTATTAGATAAGTTTGTCTGACTGTCAAACTTCCTATTCATTTTTTAATAACCTTTGAAACGAAATGCAACACAGAATGAAAATAATTCGTTGGGGTTTTATTAAAGAACCTCATATCGCAACTGTAAATTAAACGCGCTCTGCTGTCATTCACGTTTTTAATTTGGCTATTTCCCTAAAATAATAAACAAAAGATATCCTGGGAGTGATTTTATTTAATTTGCGTCAACAATAAGTTCAAAGGTGTTGAAGTTTTGTGCTGTTAACATTTCGCAGGTAATTCTTTTAATGAAAATCATTTAAGATATGGGGTGAAATTATGTTGCTTCTTCGTAGCATGTTTACTTTGGTTTCCTTTCTATTCTTAAGTTGCAATCTAAATGAAATAACATTTTCCTTTCTTTTACAATCATTTGATATATAGAGGTATATCGCATTCTCTGAGTGAATATGTGAACTTCAGTAACAAGTATCAAAACTTATCGGAAACGTATTACAACACTTTAAAAGTTGCAATTCGGTTATATCTCTTTCAATTATCTACATACCAATAAAAGTTGCATATATTTTAATTGCCCTTCTACAACTGTGTTTCAGTTTATAGTATACTATTTTATGGCCAAAAAGTTTGGGAGGGTCAAAAGTATTGTAAATTTGCTATCTTCTGGAATATTTTAGAATATGCAGCAGTGTACCCCTGCAGGGCCAACAGAGGTGCATTTTTTAAATGACAATTCCTAATGGATAAAATGAAAGAGCAGATCTTTTCAAATATGGTAGCACCAAAATTTCAGTTTAAGCATACATTAGGTAGTAGGAAAGAAATATTTGTAAAAACTTTGATATTTACGTTGATAACGCGGTTGCTTCAATGTATTGTTAAATTAGGATCCAGAAATCTACAGGAAAGCGCAACCAATGTAATAAATACAAACAGTAATAAAGATCGGAAATTTACAATCTTCGTATTCAGTTTAGAAAAATACATATAGAACTCAGTAAATAATCGGCATAGAAAAACCTATTTGTACACATTCACACAAAAACAAAACCATACCATCGAATCGCGGAATTGGACTTTACAGCATAATAGTCATAAAAGTCATTAAAAGCTCACCGGGTTTCAAGAAAGCTGCCAACATGGTAAATTACTCCAAATATTTATATACGCAATTTATAAATATAAGCAAATGACGCCTCTCTCAAAAATGTGGAAGCAAATGACTCATTACCTAAAAAGAGCGATATTGACTTCGACCTTAGGACATCGTTAGAAGCACAATTCGTGAGAACGAGAACATGAGGTAATAACCCTAAGAAATTGCAACTTAGAAACCCCCGGATACTGTAAGGAGGGGATCAGTCCGGATCAGATTATTAAACACCAACGAACGACCTCAAAAACTGGACCACGATGCAAAACGGTGTTTGAACTACAGTTACGTTAGGTATCGGGGCGGTAGTCATAAATCTAGGCTGTCCATCGGACGTGACGAAACGTGCATATTACATGCCAATCCTGTGAAAAAGTGGACTGTGTTTTGGGAGCTTTTGATAAATTATGATAGATAGGAATTTCACCTGCAAGAAGTCCTACTCATTGATGTTGGTGAAGCTTTGAAGGAATATAACAAAAAACAACCTGTATGTGAATTGATATATAACCTTCACATGCTGTTCATTGTGTCTAAGAATCGATCGTTAACATTTATGCATGTGTGGAGTTTTTTCTTAACAAAAACTTATCAATGTTGCTGCACGCTTCTGTAAACTTAAACGTATTGTGTTAAGGATTTAAGCATAAAAGATTATTGTTGTAGAGACAAAATGGTACGTTAAAATTATATTGGTTAAATGACCGTCATTGATAAATTTAAGTTGTTACTTTTCTTTTAGCTTCAAGCGTATTTGGTCAAAGTAGGTATAGATCATAGTATTTTTCTCTGTTCTTATTTACTGTCATAATCATATTTGATAACATAGGTTAAGGAAGAGTGCGGAATTTTAAATTTTTACTTGTGTGTATAGTGGACTAGTGGGAGGAAGTAGGAAAGGTATAAATGAAAGCTCAATCAACTTCATACAGCAGTGGAAACCGTTAAACCTTTCTTGACACACCCATCTTTCGGGAAGGTTTTAAATATGGTTGATTCTTCAAGTGGGTTGGAGCTTAAAGATTTCATTAGACAAGATAGTTCAAAGATCTTTCCAGGTAGGTGTAATAGTGTTTAGTAAAAGTGTAGGAATTTGTATAACCCTAAATGTTATTTGCTTTTACGAAACCCACCCCGCGCCACTGAAAGATATCTCTGAACTTATTAACTGTCACGTCACTTCGTCCCCGGTAAAGTAAAATTAATTTAAGTACTTAGCGTCAGTTCAACACTTAATAATTTAATAGAGAAATTTCTGTATTTTATAAACAACACAAAACAAAATAACGAACACTAACTAATGAGCTCTTGATTGTTGCTTATTATTTATTTGGAAATGTCCTAGTCTTCAAATATATTCATTCTGTACTTTGCAAATTATTTCGGAACCGAGATTGCGTATTTCTAGTCGAATTCCTTCCTTTAAGTTTTCTATGTTTTTGAGTTCATTGACATAAACTTTGGTCTTTAAATAAGCCAATACAAAATCAAAGGGGCTTAAGATCTGATGAGCGACTTGGTCACTCGATAGGTCCACGTCGCTCTATCCACTGGTAAGAGAGCATGTTGTCGCAGTAAGTGCGTATAAGAGCGTAATGTGTAGGCGCTCCTTCCTGTTGATACTGTAACGACGTGTCGGTTAGTCTAGCATTTGACCGGAATTCAGCAGGACATAAAACCAAACATATGTGCACAAAAGATAATTGATTAGCACCCCGTGATGTCACATTTTCAGATAGACTTGATTGACAAGTGGCAAGAGTTTGTATTTAAGAGCTTTCAATATGAGTTTTGCAAATGTTATTTGCATAATTCTGGTACGTTCTCGAAATACTCTAGAACTGAGTACCATATAAATTGTCCGGTATGGGTTTTAGGGTTCAGTTTTAATTCGTTGCTTTTGCTTATAATACGAGATATAAAGTCGTGGTATGAAGGAAATTAGTGGCACATACTGTTAAAGTAAATTGCCCTATGCCATATAAATTATTATAGTGTTAGATATAAATTAATAGCTAGTGCGTATAATACTTAAAGATAAAAAAAGGAATTGTATTTAAATCTAATGATTTTTGTAAACAACTACAAGTGTTGGTTTTGCAATATCTCAATAAATGTTGATTGTGCAAAAAGAATAAGTGAAAACTAATGATTCGCCAAGTGTCTAAGTAGTGGGGATCTTGGTAACCGACAGGTTGCTTAACCCCATTCGCACGCCATTGGATATCGGCGAAGTAGCGTATATTCTTAGAAAATAATGGAAGGGGAAAAGTGCAAAGGATACGTAACAAGGTAAGCAGCTGCTATGTTCGAAAATAACAAACGTAGTAAAAAGAAATTATTGCTAAAAGCATATGTGTGTAGCTCAGCATTGTAGGACTGTGAAACGTGGATAGTAGGAGAAGCGACAGGAAAAGTATAGAAGTTCTTGAAAGGTGGTGCTACAGACGTATGATAATGATAGTATGGACAGACAAAGTTAAGTACAAATAAGTTCTGGAAATGGTAGAGGAAGAAAGAAATATGTGGAAAACAGTAAAAAATGGAAGAGATTGGATAAGACCAAATACTGAGGCATGAGGAGGAGTGCGTAATATACTAGATGCAGAGAAAGGAAAAAAAAAGGTACACCTAGATTAGACTATTGCACACAGCTAGTGTTAGATGTAGGTTGTGGAGTTTCAGGGAAATGTGCAGATTAGCCCAAAATAGAAAACAATGGAGGTACACGTCCAACCAGTTCTACTGAAGACCTAATGATGATGATGATAATGTTTGGATAGTTAATTATTGTGCTTCGATAAAAATTAATTATAATTTTTCCATAGTAATTGAGAAAATAGTTGTGAAGCTTTTAAGAGGTTAGTATTTGTTCTATTAGCGATTAGTTGGAAATCAACTGTCGTGAGTGTTTTAGAATTTCACTGTAGCTACTAGTTGATGAAAATATTTGTATTTTGTACAATCAGTTGATGATCAGGAACTGTTGTTTATTGCAATAGAGTTTTTCTTACAATACCAAAGTCTGCGATCAGGTATATATTGTTGCGAGCTACCCGTCTAACACACAAGCGCCGTAAGCGCTGCATATTCTCCATGGACCGAAAATTTTCTAGCAATTACTGGAGAATGAGTAATTCTTTTTAATTCAGAGTATATATAAGACCGCTAATAAATGTAAGAATTTAGTCTATATCAGAATGTCAAATATAGATTATATCGTGTAAAGTTAAATAGTTGAGCTTTTGGAAGTTCAAGAGTAAACATAAATGCTATATGATGTGAATATGTCTAATGTACATGCAGCTTGTAGAATACATAAATAGACAAAAGTGTAATAAATAAATTATAGTAGTGTTTAATGTTGCTAAGAAGACTTATAGTTAAGGAACTAGTTTAAGAAGATATTAGTGCTTGTAAATTCATTAGTGTGATAGTGCTTCATTGTTAATTGGACTGATAACATTTGTAAATAAGGCATATACTGTTAATTAGACTCGTAAACAGTGAGTAATAAAGAACCTTTGTTGTTACTTGTTTTGAATTAGTGAAACGCGGTAGTAGTAGCCCACTACAATATGGTTCATGTACATTGGTTATAAGGCAATCAGTGTTGAAACTACCTATTGCAGTAAAAATTGCAAATACGTTACGCCACCGAATTGGCATTATACAAACACGGGCTCAAAATTGTGTCTCTGACTATACTTGCCAAAATGCATACTTTTCTTGGATATTGAGTATGGGACTTCTTTATATGTTGTGAATTCTGTAAGGAAAATACTTACAGTTATGCCTGTTATGGTTTCATTAAAAAAAAATTAAGCTTTATTCGAAAGAATGTTGTTTTTCGTAAACATTTTATTATTAATGCAGTGGTTTTGCAACTCGACGATCAAAATCATCTTCTGATATTTTTGAATCGAGGGTGAAATTTATGTTTATGTTAAACATTAAACACTGTAGCATGACTCAAATTCATGTGCAAGCCAATCTCACGTGAACTTGAATGTGCATTTTCACCAACTCTTCATAAATGCCAAATTGCATATCAATTGTTTTTGGCGACCAGCTCTGGCTAAATCACTTTCATGTTCATTTTCTCTCTATTTACCTACAATTTTACAGCCAGTAGATTGTGCTTGTGGCGGACGATGTTGATGAAACTCGTTATGGAGAGCGCAGACTTCCATTGTAGTGGAAAGATGTACATTATAAGAATTTCAATGCGATCTTTTACCGAAAGAGACATCGTTACCAATTGTAAGATTTATTGAGTTCAGATAACATGAAATCACAGCGCCAATTTCGTTGAAAACCTTGTTTGATAGTCAGTAAATTAATATTCGCAACGCCTTAATAGTCAAAATAAATCTAAAATAAAAATATGAAATTTCCCAATTAAATCTTTATTTGCATTTTTCTCGGAAATTTTGTTATGCCACTTAATAAAATCAAACTCAAAAAAAAGGCGCTTATACTTTAGCGAATAAAAAATAGGGGTTGTCATGTAAAAATGCACCCCCGTAACACCACTAGAAGTAGTTCTGAAGTATTTTAAAAAATCGCAAATTTACAATACTTGTGCTCCTCCTCCCCCAAGCGTTTTTGTCACAAAAATATATTTTGTAAGAAATCTCAGGTGTTCCAGACGTTTTCACTACACTGTGTAAAAAAATTAAAAGATCTACTTAACCCGCAATTCATGCTATTGATTTACTAGAACATGTGCGTAGCATTATACCTACACAACAGTACATCCATCTTCAGATACAAGTCACTGTATTCTCCCAGGGTTTGAAGATTGAAGGTCTGCCACCCTTCTATGCGTGCCCGTACTCTGCAAACAAAATGTCGTTAGACGTTAACGTGTTGTGAAAAGAAGTCTTTTGGAGACAAAGACTATTCACTCAAAACTGAAGTATCAGTTAGATAGTCGTATGGGATCACACCTTTCTGGGTACTCAGTTTAAATTTCTCATCCTTGGCGAAACATAATCGTAGCTCAAGAAACTGTTCAGGTTGAAAGTTTTTAGCTGGTGTATCCAAACTGTATGCCATAAACTGCAACGAGTCCATAAAATGCAGCTGGATACTTGACTTATCACCTGGTTCATCCTCCTTGTCTTCCATCTCTTATTCACGCACGTTACCGTACAGTCTCACATTCTTTGTAAAAGAAATAAGCTTTTCCTCTTTGTTAGGGATTAAGGTTGATTCTCTTCCTATAACAACCCACCTACTTGGCGATAAAGTGAGAGTCATAATCGCTTAAAGTGTGGAAAACAACTGGGATAAAACTAGGAATCCCGTACTCGATGTTACATTTGCTGTGAGCGCCAAAGCGGAATTTTCCTGTTAGATCGTCATGGTCACTTACTATATCATCGCCCAGAGGTATATTGCAAATACCACAATCGGCGATCATATAGAACAATAATTTGCACGAGGGATTTAGCGGTTGCATAAGCACATTCGTCCACAAAATCTGGCCTAATTGTCGGATCTCCTCCTTTATCCGATTTATAAAAGTTTGTGCGGCATATAAACTCCTGTACAAATCAAACTTATTGAGCTGATACTCGTAACTGCATCCGATGTAGTACGCGTAACTGTATTGTTCATGCGTCTGCACATTACTGGTAAAAAATGTGGTTTCGTCAAGTATTGCTAAGCTGATCGGTACACCACAAATGGAACACGCATCTGTTTGCGTATATTTGCAAACTCGAGGAGATTATTGAAGGCGTTGGGCATTTTAGTCACAACATGATTGCAATCGTGTTCTGCGTGTTTTGCAACACCTCCTTCGTTGAAAAATATAACAAACATCCATCGCAGATCCACTTGCGTTGTTCATCTTTAGACAGTTGACTTTCAAAAAACCAGCTCTGATTTTTGTTCGAGCAGTAGTTCTGTTTCTCACCATCCATATTCTGTCGGGTGAAAGGTAGCGGTCCGATAATGAATTTACCTTCCACCCAGAAAACGTTGACGCAAATGTTTTTTAAGTTCTCAAACTTGGGACAGTGCTGTTTCTCACCATCCCTATTCTGTCAGGTGGAAAGTAGTGGTCCCATGACGGATTTGCCTTCCACCCCAAAAACGTTTATGCGAATGTTTTTTAAGTTTTCAACAGCGACACAACCTTAAATAATAGTGCATATCCTGTTACTAGAGGTCTATACAATCTGCTAACCTTTAAAAGCATTAAGCCCGAAAACAGAGATTTCAATATACAAGAAGATTTACCAAGATACTTGGACATGATAAAATCAGCGTCGGTTAATAGAGGAATGTTGAATCCATATACGGTACAAGATTTAACACAATTCCCAACAAATAACAGAAAATTTGAAAATTTTGTACTACAACATCGGCCAAATTTTCTGACGAAGTCTAAAAGACTTCTCATGATAAAAGTTTGGGTTTCTATGAATTATTTTTCAAAAAATTGAATGCGAAACCTGTTGAGTTCGTATATTGGAAAAATATTCACGAATTAATCGACCGGTTAAAATTATTGAATGCGCTCATCCAGGCTGGATATACAAGCGAGGAAAACAAATGAAGTTGTGTCTATAATAGAACAATTAAGAGAAGGGATACTAAATTTATTTAATAACATTGAATAAGTTATTATAAAACATCGACAAATTTTAAAAAATGGACACGTGTTACAAGAGAACACTGGCAATATACGTAGCATCACATTTACTTTAGTAAACACATTCTACAGGGGAGAATAAATTTACTAACTTCAAATGAATTAATATTAATCATCGGTGGTAAGGGAAGAAATTTTAGGAAAAGAACACATGATACAAGGAAACACATTTTGCTATCCGTATCCGTGGAATTACACCCACACTAGTGTGTCACACAAGTGGAACTAGTAGTAGTAGTAGTAGTGAAACT
The DNA here is from genome assembly GCA_036346225.1 of Platerodrilus igneus. Classification (NCBI taxonomy): domain Eukaryota; kingdom Metazoa; phylum Arthropoda; class Insecta; order Coleoptera; family Lycidae; genus Platerodrilus; species Platerodrilus igneus. Next base: position 253,399 of record JARFIW010000090.1, read on the forward strand.
ATGAGGGCGTGTGGTACAAAAGTCGTGTAGTAAATAGGCCTCTTGGGTTTTTTTATTAACCCGTATGTCACCCCTAATCCTCACTCTCATATACCTCTCTTTCTGCCCTTGCGTTGCAAACTTATGCAATTGAGACTCATTTACAAATATCATATAATTAATTATCATCATACATAGTTAGGGCGACTACTTTGCCGAAGAGACACATATTACACAATAACACAGTTTACTAACTATATATCTAGCATCACGTCTATACTAATTTGGCACATTTTATAGGTGTCTGAACTTACGATCATCAAATTGTTTATCAACTATTGACAGTATGGAAGACATGCGTTAGAGAAGGGATACATACTACAGAGGCAGATTTCACTAACCAAATGCATACCATTACGCTGACACAGATGAGACAAATTACGAGGGAAATTTACCAATATCATATGATATAATATTCATCGACAGTAGGGAAACGCTTCATATCACACCCGTGAATGGAAGAATACTACAGAAGAACGTATTGTACCAAACATATACATAGCACCTTCCCTGTGAACCATAGTACCTTGACGAGATGTGGAGGTTTTCGTGCCTCAGAAAAATAAAAGGTCGGGCCGAAGGTGCAAACGTATCGGAATCTGATGAGAGATCAGAATAACAAATAGTTTCCGATAAGGGTGCAATAGCGTTAAAATAACGATAGTCTAGATAATTGACCGAATTGGCTTTGTAATATCATCCAACAGGGCTTAGCCTGGTTGGTACTACTGAACAGCTAAAGGCATGGTAAAATTGCAGCCACTACTTTTCCCAAGGCCATATCAAGAACTCGACACTAACAGATATAATCGACAAAAATGCCAAACGTACAGTATTGCCCGAAATAAACAGTACTGAAACTAAGTTGGCGGTGTTTTTATGCGTGCGCTGCCACACTCAAGTTAGCTAGTATAGACCTGTCAAGTAAACCTCAAACAAGTAATTAGTAGGGCCTAATTGTTAAAAATGGTGTTAAGTACAGAGGAGAAAGTGTTTCTGGTAGAGCATTATTTTCGTTCATACGGAATCGGCCGACATAATGGTGCAAGTTTGCTATACGTGTCTGATCAATTCACACAAAGGTTTAATAAACGTTCTCCAAGTAATGCTGTAATTTTGAAGGTTATTGAAAAGTTTAGAAATACAGGTAGTGTATTGTGCCAACGAAAAGGAAACTCAGGGCGTCCCAGGACAGTTAACAACCACAATAACCATGAACGTGTTTTGAGCAAATCTTAGAAAATCCGAAAGTCAGCCAGGCAAGGACAGCGTTACAACTTGATTTAAAAGAACTTGCTTTCAAAGAATCCTGAAGGAGCTGGGTACATTTTCGTATGTGATTCAGGTACATCAACAACTACATCCTCGGGATTATCGCAGTAGAGTGGAATATTGCGCCAGAATTCTCGCGTTACAGTATGAAAATCCTGAATTTTTGAAAAATGTTTGGTTTTCAGACGAAGCACATTTTCACTTGTCAGGCTATGTGAATCGTCGCACAAATCGATTTCTGGGCTTTGCCAGACCCGATGAGGTTCAAGAGGTTCCTTTACATAGTGAAAAGTGAGTGTCTGGTGTGCTGTTTCCGGACACGGAATCATTGGTCCGTACTTTATCGAAGAGAATGGTAGGCAAGTCACACTTAATCAACAGAGGTACAGACAAATTTTAACACGATTTATCCCTGATCTACGTCAATTCTGTCGTGCACGTAACTTGGCATTTCGAAACCAATTTTTCAGCAGGACGGGGCAACTTGCCATACTGCTGCCGCAATTCGTCAATTTCTTCAAGAACATTTTCCAAGCAAATTCATATCACGATTTACTGACTTCCTTATCCTTCACATTCTCCAGACCTCACACCTCCAGACGCATACATTTGGGGCATGGCTAAAATGCCGTTTTCAAACGGGCACCACAAACCATCGATGAATTAAAGGATGCCGTTAGAGTCTTCTTCGCAGCCCTGAGACAACCCTTATTCAATAACATGACCAGAAACTTAGAACATCGTTATGAAGTCTGTCTCGAACGAGGAGGTGCACATTTAGAACATATAATAAAGTGTCAATAATATGTATTTTTTAAATATACAAAACAATTACAATTTCAGTACTGTTTATTTCGGGCAATACTGTAATTAAAAGTTAGGTTGATGTACTGTTACATACATGGTTTATATTTGTAAAATTTTCCAATTGTCAATACTAGTCCCGGTCGTGAAATTGGAAAACGCATTGGCTGCGAATGCCGAAGACACAAGGTCAAATTCTGTCTGGGACCTTATATTTTCCATTCTTCAATTACTTGCTCGATTTGGAATGATAATATAGGTATTGCATAAAAGTCCAGGTTATTATTTCATCTTAGTAATTGATGCCTTAGCATTTATCACTACATTTGATTTTCCAATGCTCCGTTCGAAGGTAATACATTTGCCAGGAAGCAATTTTTTTAGCCTGGAAATATTGAATTTTGCCGTACCCTTGCTGTTCCAAGCAAGGTAGGGATCGTTAACGTACGTGACAACACTCTCACAGTAGACCTACATTTTAGGTCTCATCCGAACAAAGACGTACTATTGTAAAAATGCTCATCTAAAATTTTTCAAGTGGACAGTGTTGGAGACTTTGGGTATAGTAGCCACACGCATATACTGCGCCCGAAGCCGCCTCTTATTATTTATCAAATTGCCTCGCGCAATTACCAAATATGTATGTGTGCGAGTGTGTATATATTACTTATAGAATTTTTTTGAGCTGTGATTTAGCAATGCTTTATATTAAAGAAACAAAAATAGTAAATTTAAGTAAACTAAATACCATAAGCATTCTCTACTTACCTCCTGGGGAGGAATATCATAAGTGCGGGTGCGAAGATCAACTCTTGCGTATGCATCGATGCATGGTAAGATAAAGAAGATACCTGAAACAATTTAAGCGTACAGATAAAATATAGACAAAAATTTAATTTCATAGTTTGTTTTGATTTGATTGAATCTTGGTTCCCAAGAATCGTTAACATCAAGTACACAGTAGATTGAAGTCTGCTTTAAGTAATATCATATTTTCCTAGAATAAAGTTATCTAAATACACACAAAGGCCCAATTTAACATACTGTGATTATAAAATTTCTCACAATCTTTAAAATGGCGTCATCATCATTAGGTCTTCAGTCCTGGAACTGGTTAGACGCGTACCATCATTGATTCCTATTCTGAACTAACCTACACATTTTCCTGAAATTTGCACAGTTTGCATCTATCACTATCTGATTTATGTCTACATCTACCTCCTTTTTCCTATCTCTGCTTGTAATGTATCCCATACTATTTCCCAAAAATGTCTTAGAACGTATTCTGCACTTCTGTCTCCTATTTTTTTTTCCACGGATATTCTTATTCCCCTACAATTTCTATAACATATTTGTTATTAACTTTGTCTGTCCATGCTATTATCCTCACACATCTGAAGCACAAAATTCCCAAAGACTGCTACCGTTTTTCCTACTGCCCGCATTTCATGGACATACTGTGTTGTGCTTCACACATATGCTTTCAACAATTTTCTTCCTGTTTCTATGTTTGATATCTTTCATCATAGGCGCTGTTATTTCTTATTAGATGCAGTTCGGTCCTCCGACATTCAGTGGTTGGTGAAGGGGGGTAAGTAGCCTGTGGCTGCCAAGTTCCCCCAGCACTTGAACATTTACCGATTTAATATTGTTCTAAGCACAGTCAACATTAGTTGCAGATATTTAACAACCAACAACTAGTTGTTTATAGTAATCATAAGATTTATCTGCGTTTATTTTTTTGTCATTATGTTTTCCATCTCAAAACTAGTTGGACACGTACCTGCACTTATTTATATTCTGAGCTAGCCTACACAGTTACCTGAAATTCTCACGCAGCCTGTTTACAGTTCGGTTCCTCTTCTATTGTTTTCTAATTTCATGCCTTATTTCACCGAGATTCAGTGAAGGGGGTTAAGCAGCCTGTGACTTGCAAGATCCCCCAACCCTTAGATATTTGCCGAATTAATAGTTTTCCCGTAAATCCTTTCACACAATTAACATTATTCGAGAATATTGCCCAACCAATACTTGTAGTTGCTTATAATAATCATCATGTTTAAGTGCGGTTACTTTCTTCGTCATTAATTTATCCATCTTGGGACTGGTTGGATGCGTACCTCCATTGATTTCTATTGTGAGCTAGCCTACACATTTCCTTGAAATTCCTACAACCTACATCTTTCACTATCTGTGTGCAGTAGTCTAACCTAGGTCTACCTCTACTTCTCTTTTTTCCGATGCCTGCTTCTAATATATTCCGCACTATTCCCTCATGCCGTAGTATGTGGTCTATCATCCTATCTCTCCTATTTTTACCCTTTTCCACATATTTCTTTCTTCCCCTACTTTTTTCAGTACCTCTTCGTTCTTAATTTTGTCTGTCCTTTATATCTTCATCATATGTAGCACCACATTTCAAAGATTTCTACTTTTTTCTTGTCCGATTTTCCTACTGTCCAGGCTTTACAGCCGTACAATACTGTGCTCCACACATATGTTTTAAGTAATCTTTCCCTTGTTTCTATGTTTGTAGTCTTTGAACACAGTAGTTGCTTTTTTCTTGTTAAATGTAGCACGACCTTGTGCTAATCTTTGTTTTATATCTTTTGTGCTTTTTCCGTCTTGCGTTATTTGGCTCCCTAGGTAGCAGAAATCCTTAACCTCTTGTAAGTTCGTGTTACATATTTGTGTTCTTGTTTCTGATTTATTCCCCCGCCCTTGCATAGTAGTACTTTAGTTTTAGTTTTGTTCATTTTCATACCGTATCTCTCTGTTAGAACTGCTTCCATTTCATTAAGAGCAGCTTCTAACTCTTCCTTGCGAGATTCTAATACCGCTACATCATCTGCAAATCTAAGGATATCAAATTTTTGTCCCTGCATAGTAATTCCAAATGTCTTCCTGCATTTGACAGTATTCATTACCTCTTCAATGTACAAGTTAAAAATTAATGGGGATAGGGCACATCCCTGTTTCACCACTTTCCTAATGTTTACTTCTCTACGTACCTGCTCTTATTCTATTACTGCTGTTTGCTCTTTGTATACGCTATGTACTACTCGCCTATCCCTAAAACTCATTCCAATCTTTTTGAGTATTTCGAACATTTTTTTCCATTTTACATTGTCTAATGCTTTTTCCAGATCTACAAAACCTATATACACGCTTTTTCCTTTTTCTATTGCTTTCTCCATTATCACTCTCAGAGCTAAAATAGCCTCCCGTGTTCTCATGTTTTGCCTAAACCCAAATTGGTCTTATCCTAATACTTCTTCAGCTTGTTTTTCCATTCGTATTTGTACAATTCTAGTTAATATTTTTGATACATGTGCTGTCAAACTTATTGTTAGAAAATTTTCACATCTATCCGCGCTTTTATTTTTTGGTATAGTACTATGATGTTACGTTTGAAATCTTTGGGTATATCGTCTATCTCTTACAAGTTGGAAGAGACGTTCTGTTACTGCGTGTCCAGCGGCTGTTAGAGTTTTTGCTTGCACTTAACTGTACCCGGCACCTTACCATTTTTCAGAGTCTTTAATGCTAGTTCAACAAACTTATCTCCAAGTATAGAATATCCCAAGTCATCATTTTTAATGCCTGATTCCTGTTCTAATGCAGTTAGTTCCTCTTTTGCATATAAATTCCATATATATTCTTGCCATCTACCCACTTTTTCTACATTTTCTATAATGACAATTCCTCCCGCGTTCCTTATATTTTTGTTATACGGTTTTATATCCCTAAAATTGATTCTAATTAGTTGGTATGATTCATCTGTCTTGCCTACTTCCACCTTAGTTTGTACCTCTTTGCACTTTTCATCAATCCATTGTTCTTTAGCTTTTCTGCATTTACGAATAATTTCCATTTTAAGGCTTTGTATCTCTGTTTTCCTGTTTCGTCTGATTTATTTTTGTATCTTCGTCTTTCTTCTATTAAATTCAGGATATCCTTTGCTATCCATGGTTTCTTATTTTCTCTCTGGCCGCCTTGTCTAGACTGAATATATTGTTATTCCATTCTGTTTCTACTTCCTTAGTATCAGATATTTTCCCGATATCTTTCAGCATTTCATTTGACTTTTTTTTAATCTTCCTTGAATATCTATATCTTTTAGTTTCTCTAAGTCAAAGTGCCTTTTACCGTTTCTTTTTTCAAATTTTTAAATTTAAGTGCGGTTTTCATAAAATGGCGTAATATGTACAAAATAATAAAGATAAATTTATCGTAATTGGTACATAAGCTACATTTGTACGAGAACAATATCAGCCATTCTTATCTGTATCTTTCCATAAGAAAATCTAAGATCCATTCTGGTGATTTTTGTATCAACTATAGGAATCTCCATAAGAAGTACCAAGATTGATTCTCGTCATATCTTGTGTTCGTGAGGAAATTTGTTTCCGTTTACCAACATTAATGATTAGACATAACGATAGACAAACATGAGATTACTTAAAAGAGAAACGCGTCAAAATGGTTAAATCGAAAAACGAATTGCAGCAATCATACCGAGATTGATCTTTTGGTTTGACGCTGACGTGTTATCCGTCAGAACCTTCATGTAGGACGACATGTCAGCGCCAAACTAAGAGCTCAAGTTCGGTATTGATTGTTGCAATTTCTTTTCGATTTACCCGTTTTACTTGTATTGCAGTAATACTTTGATTACGCAAGCAATGAATGCAAGTATTTCTAGATTCCGCAGTGTCCAAGCAGTAATTATATTGTACTTTGGAAATGCATAACGTCTACGGCTTGTAGAAAACTAGTGCAGCTGAAAAAAGACGTATGCGCCACATTCCGTGCCTTCTATTTTAATGCGTTAGGTTTCTCCCATTTGAGAATCGAAGGTCCGTTGATTATGTGCAATTTTCTCAGGGTGCTAATTACTCATTACTACCAAGTACCAGAGAGAATAAATTAATAACAAAAAGAAACAAAGCTTCAAATAAACACGTATATCTTGCAAACACAAAATCGTCGAACTCAAAGGTAAAGAAATAGGTTTTGGCAAGTGCATTATCATTGTGGGAAGTAAAAACGTCACATTGACCGCAGTACCCAAAGGTGTATGGCAAGCCCCATTTAATAACATCAAACTCTTGTCGATGGTTATAAAACCTTTTAGTTCTGAAAAATGGTAGAAGTCATACATTGTTTATATACTATTTACAATGGACTCAGTTCTGTTTCTCATCCAAACCTTTGCTATTTTCAATATTCACTGTTAGAGTTTAACTGCTTTCAATTGTTTAATATCTGAACGGCGTTTGTAATATAAATCAACGTCCGTGACAGCAAAGAAAAACTTTATAACCCCCTTGTAATATACTATTACATAGTCCATTATTCAATTTTTACTAACAGGAGTTTAGAGTTTTCTTAGTTACTAATTACTTTATTAAGTATCTACGAATGATTAGAATTAAGATACAATTAACCAAAAAGACAAAGTACGCGGAAACATATGACACAATAGAGTTCAAGTATTAAATCTGCAATCAGTGCAAGACATTGAAATTCTCAGTATTTATTAGTAGTACAAAATATTTGATTATCCCTCATAGTTTGAATATTGATATTTTCTTACCTGGTCCTTTTGCACCACCTGAGATCAAGCGACCTAAGCGGAATATAACTGCTCTTTCATATTCTTGCACGACCTGAAAAGAAAATAACATGTAGTCTAGAAGTATAATAATCATATAATAAGAAACGCATAGCTTAGGATAATTGACAGCAGTGTAAGTTCCAATTTATATTTTCGCGCAAAACTACAATAATGTGATTAATTTTAGCAAGTAGTATTGAAAAATTTTTAGTTTAGATGATAAGTGGTTATCATCCTCTATGAGCCAGCCAACAAATAGTTGCTAAAGGAATTCTGTAAATAATGCCTGATCAGGAGTAAAGCAGTTAAAGTCCAAAAACGGTCAACAACTTAATTATGGTAACGTTAAACAAACAAAGCAGCTTATTAAACCGACCCAATATTTTTTTTAAAAGTTACATACCCAAACATTTTTATCATAAATGCAATGATGTGTTACTGCATTTGATTTTCCAATGCTTCCCCCAAAAGTACTACATTGGTCAGTAAACGAGTTTTTTTACCTGGAAAAATTGGAATTTTGCTGAACCATGCTGTTTCAAGCAAGGTAGGTATCTTTAGCGTGCGTAACAACACACACACGGGACCTTCATTTTACCTCTCATTCGAACGAGGGCGTATTTTTGTGAAAAATGCTGGCTTAACATTTTTCATGCGGACCGTGTCGGGACCAAGGACATAGTCAAACGCATATCAACAACGAAACGGAGCCGCCTCCATACGAACCACACTGTGTTTGATTTTTTTCCAATGCTCCACCTAAAGTTACTACATTGAGCAAGAAGCGAGTTTTTTACTTGGAAGTTTTAAATTTTGCTGAACTCTTACTGTTCCAAGCAAGGCAGGGATCATAAACATGTGAGACAACACTCACATACGAGTTCTACATTTTGCCTCTCATCCAAACGAGGTCGTTTTTGTGAAAAATGCTTACCTAACATTTTTCAAGCGGATCGTGTCGGAATTCAAACCCAGAACCTTGGGCATAGTTACCACACGCATACCAATTACGCTATGAAGCCGCCGCAATGCGGTGAATGCTTAAAAATTCATCTAATGAATACTTTTCCACATGAGATGACACAGCTTGAAAATTCACATAATGAATACTAATCCACAAAGCTACAACTTTCGTAAAATTCTATACGAATTTCTTAGATGTTTAAAATATTGGTTAACTATAAAATTGAATTAAAATCCAAAGTTCAATGTTGACTATCAAAATTTCGAGTGAATTTTTTTTCTTAACTTTATTGATTTTATTACAAGAATTAGCATCCGGTAACCGATAAAAACCCTCGTGGGTGGTTAGTGCGTAGCTAATCAAATGTTATAACACGATATACATCGTATATTGGTTATTAAAAGCATAAGGGAAACCTCGACAAATATAGTCAGTTTTCCCAAAAGACATTTTTCACAAGTAAGAATTTCAGAAAAGATTTCTTACAAGAATTATAATTATACAAAAATTCTTATTGCTATAGAAAAATTTTAGAACAACTTTTGGTAGGTTACGGCCTTGTTCAATGACAAATTATTATAGAAACAAGGAATTGAAACTAAGTTGTTTCACTGTGGTATTTCACCTTTTTTCAAAATTTTTGCTTCTTTACAATGGTTATTTGCTGAAATCTTTAAAATTGTTAGCTAGTGTCATAAAACTGCAAACCATTTGAAAAAAAGTAAAGCACGTTAAAAGGCAAATCTATACAATGCCTAATTTATTACTTATCTTGGCAAAATCAAAATGAATTTATTAGGCTATGTAGGAACTAACAATTTCAATAAATTATTAATAAACAGCATAGTTCCAGTTATGATTCAGATATTACAGATGATACTATGGACACTGTTCATACAACAAAACATTAGTTAATAGAGTCTTGCGTTTTTGGAAGGCACTCCTGAATTTGAAATAGTAAAACGATTAATTAATTTCGAACATTTTCAGAAATCCAAAACAGGTGTTACGTTTCCTTTACGATGGTCAGTTATAACCTACCCCTTTTCGGTATTTCACTTTTCATTTACTCAGATTCTGCCCAAATCCTCCAACAACACCCGGTATATTACACCTTGCTACAATAAATACGTTTTCTAATAATTTTCAATTTTAAATCTATTTAGTATAAAACGAAAAGTTTATTCTATAAAGTAAATAGTCAATACCCTGTTTTAGATATCCGTGAACTTGCTACACATTACGATAGCGTATAATTACTTTCTGGATTGCTTCAATCTAAAGACTCGTTGAAATAATGAATCCTATTACACCGATAAAGCTTATTCCGAATTGCTAATCACATTCGTATGTTTGATAACACCGGCAAAAATGTAAATTCATGCTATCAAACGAGTTAATAATTATTCTTTTCTGCATAGGACCAAAAGCAATTGTCATTTCCGTTCTCTCAAAAATTTTCGAGCACACACTGTGTAGTAAGTATTTGCGGTTTTAAAAAATTGTACTTTTTGGGGTAAATAAATTAATCTTTACCCACAATTACTGTAGCTTCTTCTTCCAGTGGACTTGACGGCCTATTGAATTGTCGCTCATTTTATTATGGGTGGACGCCCACACTGCGGGATCTTGAGCTCCTCTGCTCCGCCATGTCACTAGAGAAAGTGTGACCTAAACCTACACTATGGACGCTCGAGTAAGTGTTTATGCACTATTTTCTTGTATGGGTCCTGTGAAATTGGTCGAAACAGTATATTTATCAGGCTCCACGTGATAACTAAACTTAGTATTTTTAATATGATTATCGTCAAGTGAGATGATATTAATTATTAATATTGTATTTATCATGACCATTCTATATGTTTAATTGTATGTTCACGAGGATGATTTAGAACTGTGGGTTTTCCTTTTTTTTCATAAGTTGTAAATTTTTAGTTAGTTAAGACATTGTAGTGCCAATGTTGTATATGTACCTTTAGGTTTACGATGATTATTTAGAGCTGATGTTTTTAGAGTCGTAATTTTTTGTTTGGTTAATTAAGATTTGTAATGACCTAAAAACTGCAGCTCGCCATGTTAAACAGTATTTTTAATTTCTTATTTTTATTTCAGGCTTTCCTTTAATTTCTTTTTTCTTGTATTGGTAAGACCTCCCTACTCACCGATTAAACTCGGTCATTGTTTTCTTTGTCTTTTAGGTTACGTCAATGTACGTAGCATAAATTTTGATGTCTTGGCGTGGGGCTTCGAGTTTGTTTTGGGTAATTTTTAGCCCCGATTTTGTCGTGAGTAACTTTTGCTCCGATTCTGTTTTGTTAAGTTTTGGCTTCGATTTTGGATTTGGTTAACATTTGCTTCGATTTTATTTCGCTTAATTTTTGGCCCAATTTTTTTTGTTGGTACTGCCTAATTTCCTACATTACCCGCATTTCTCGACCTGATGCTACTTATTTTTTTCTTCCTTTACGTTCGGACCGTTATTTATTTTTCTTTCGGCTCTTTAGTGTTCCACACATGAGAATCGGTTCTCTTTAGTTCTTGTGTGAGTTCGGTCTTCTAAAATTTTGATCTTGTTTTCTTTCTTGATCGCTAATTATCATTGGTTGGCTCATTTCAGATTATCGAAATTGTGTTTTCGCCGATAATTCTAGTCTGTTGAAAACGCTGGCGCTTTATTGCTGTTCCTAATTTCTATTTTGTTGTTTCCTTTTATTGGTGTTCCCGAAGCTTATCCGTCGTATATGTTTTAAATTGTCCTGTATTCGCAATAATTTTATTTTTAGGTTTTATCGAGTTATGGTTATTTTGTATTTAGTTACTTTCTGCCTATTTCTTTCGTATTCAAAATGATTGTTTGATGGTATCTGCAATAGACAGCAGGAGTCATCAGAAAGTATTACTGACTATTTCAAATGTATGATGGCCCTGTTCCAGTGGTATGGATCTTTCAAAGAGGATGATCAATTATCTATTGTGCTTTGTAACCTCGCTCCATTTTATCGAGCCCATTTGCCTGCCTCCACCCCTTACAAGAGTTACAGGACGAATGTCTGAAATCAGAATCGGAAAAGATTCTGGCCGATAATGTTGTATCACCTAGTTCAGACCCACATGCTGTTACTGCCGAAGCAGATCTTGCATATAAGTCTACTACAGTTGAGAAAAATACTTCTACTTCACATGACCGAGTTGTTAAGGTTTCTCCTATGCCTACGGGTAGATCAGATACTGCGTCCGTGCTTTCTACTGTTCTTCTTCCTAGCGCTGCTTCTACTCGTCAAGTCAGGTGCTTTAATTGCGATAAACCCAGTTTTTTCGACACCTTGTACTCGTCCTCAAACACTCCACTATTATGGTTGCGGATATAAGGGAGTTCTCGCCGCAACTGTCTAGACTGTTATCCTACCACTAATAGGCCTTCGAACCATACTTCAAATTTTGTCCTCACCTCTAGGTGCTTAATTTCTTCTGCTACTCACGCTACGTTCTCTTCTGTCCCTCATCCAGGTCATCCTGCTCCTACTATCAAAACATACCCTTCTTCGGCAAATGTAGCTTTGAACAATATTTCTTCCGTTTCTAGTTCTACATCCTTTTCTACACTTCCTTCTGCTCGCCCTACTACCATTACTTCATACCCTTTTCAGCCATATGAGCCTTTGAGCTATAATATTGATTTTTACGGCTAGCAGGCCCCTACTTACCGAACCTCTACTAGCAAGAACCAAATTTCTTCTGTTCCTCGCAACTCAAAAGATGACCAACTAGACCCGACGTTTTCACTTCCACCCCAAACTGTGCCTCCAAAACCAGGGCAACCCAAACTTCGAATTAGTGACGTGCAGCTAGCTTATCAACAGTTTGTTTCCGCTTTCTTAAACGCTTCTACCCACTAAATTCCTATCGTGTCTGCAAGCACAAATGTCGCTGAAGTCAATGAAAGTCCTGTTGAAGTTCATGTACCTGTATCTTTAATGTCTGTTAATGTTGCTGTCAGAATTTTACATGTTCCTGCTTTCTTAAATGGTTCTACTCAAGAAATTTCTGTCGTGCCTGCAATAACAGCTGTAGCTGAAGTGACGATTACTTCTAATACGGGTAGAGAAGGTCCTGCTGAACCCGTAGCTATAATGCATGTTGCTGCTGTCGTCAAAGTTTTACCTGACCCTGTTTCTTTAGCTACTATTGTCAAGGAATCAGTTCCTATTGGGGCTGAAGTTTTGTCTGTTCCTACTCCGTTATCTAACAGTGATGAAGGCTTACTTGATTCTGCTCCTTTATCGGACGTTGTTGAAACTTTGCCTACTCCTACTCGTTTATCTCATGCTGACAAAATGCTACTTGCTTTTGTTCTTTTAACTAAGATTGGTGAAATCGTAAATGATGTTCTGTTATCTAATGTTGACGAAAGTCAACCTGATTCTGCTTTCTTATCTATTGCGGATAAAGTTCTTTCTAATGCTGTTTGTTCTAGTAAAGTTGATGAAATTCTGTCTGGTGCTGTTCCATTTTTCATGTTGATAAACTTCATTCGACTCCTTTATCTAACATTAGCGAATTTCCAGTTGATACTGTTTGTTCTTGATGAACTTCTACCTGATTCTGTTCCTTTATGTAATATGGTTGAAGTGTTATCGGATTCTGCTCCTTTTCTTAATGTTGATATTCCTACAGCCAATGCTGTTCTCTTTCCTAACTGCGATACTGCTAGTCCTTTATCTAACATCGATAAAATTTTATCTGTTTCTATCCCTTTATCTAACGTAACTGAAGTGTACGCTGCTTGTGTTTCTGTTCGTAAGGTTGATTCTTTTACAGTCAAGCCTTTTTCTTCTTCTACCGTTGATATTCGGCAACCCACGATGTTTCCTTTTCTGCCATTGACTGTCACCAATCCTAACAACAAACAACGTTCTTCTATGACGCGTTTTGAGTTTTCTAAACTACCCTTGCCACCTCCTAAACTTCGTGCTACAACTACTACACCCCCTGCTGTTCCTGTTTGGCGGCGGCTCCGTGGCGTAGTGGTATGTGTGTGACTACTACGCCCAAGGTCCCGGGTTCGAATCCCAACACGGTCCGCTTGGAAAATGTTAGGCGAGCAATACACCCTCGTTCGGATGAGAGGTAAAATGGAGGTTCCGTGTGTGTGTTGTCACGCACGTTAAAGATCCCTACTTTGCTTGAAACAACAAGGGTTCGGCAAAATTCCAAATTTTCCAGGTAAAAAAAACTCGCTTCCTGACCAATGTAGTACCTTCGGGTGGAGCATTGGAAAATCACATGTAATGTTCCTGTTTGGCAGAAAACTGCCCAAAAGAAGCAGGCGTTAGTCTATGCTCATTCTGAACCGGAAGATATATGTCGGCGAAGTCCTAATGTCCTTGATCTTGTTTCATTTTCCTTCTGGCGGCGCAAACGTCTTAAGCGCAATACATAGTTCTCGCGCCCCAGATTCTTATGCCGATTTTGCTCTTCTTGGGACTTGATTTTTGGACTTTGCGATTTCGTTATCTACTTCCCTGTACACAGAAATCTAACAATTTGTTTTTTTCGACTTCATCAACGACACAGACAAGATGTAATCTATATTTATTGAAACAATCAATTATTTAACTAGTCTTTATTGATGTTTTATAAGTAAAATGTCCCATATTTAATGTACTAGTTTGATGGATTATATATTTTTAACTTGACAGTAAGTAACTATCGTAAATTTTGATTTATATAACTTTCGCATGCTTACTTGTAGTGGCACCGAAGAAGACTACCGCCGAAAGCGCTCAGCTGTAATTTTTATAAAGATTTTTTAAATATTATATTATTTTACACGAGAATGCCCTCTTTTAGATTTTATTCAAATTTCGTGTACACAGTCAAAAATTAAACATATATAGAGGTAGCACATGCTTTACTAGTAAGAAAGTTATACGCTTTGAAGACTATAAGATGTACTGACGTTCTCCTGTGAATAAAATTTGCTCCATCGTTTTAATTAAATTTTTTAAAAAGACGTGTTTAGGAGCGGTCAGCCTAATTTGCATGCTCTCGTTAAGTGTACTTTTAATTTGTTATAATTATCAATTTATAGTTTACTTCTGTATTCACTAATTTTGTGTTACAAGTAGGTAGTTAAATAATTTTCAATTTAAAAAATGCTCTTGGTTTTTAACAATAGACATAAGCTTAAGGCTAATTTGTATTACATATTTAAGTGTATTACTTTCTATATTTTTAAGGCATACTTGCATGCATATTTTGAATTTTTTTTACTACATAGTTATCCTAAGCTTAATTATTATAAATAAGATTCATAAATATTTAATTCATATACCGACTTCAAAATTTTTCCATACAAGATATTAACAAGTTATTGCTAAATTTCTGGGAACGTGCAACATCAAAACGGAAATGATTTTTAAGCGTATTCTTTAAGAGCCTTTGTTATGAGTATCACACTATAAAGTTTGAAAATTATGTTGACGACGAAAGTGGGAAGTTGCGGTGAAGTTGATAGAATAAATGTCAGGTTTTATTTGAGTTGTGAATGAACCCGCAACTTTGCTGTCGTTCAATCAATATTCATTAATTGGCACTTCGAAACTCCTTTAAAAATGATATTTTAAAAATGTTACGTTTTTCTTTTTATACTAGATCAAAATATCACACAAGCTAAGACAAAGGAAGAGTGGTCTTAACGTGGCTTGCATTTCAATTTGTCTTTATATAATTTATATATTGTAAATAGTCAAAATATTATTAGAAAAATTACATTCAGTATACATGCGCTGCTTGAAAGAAACAACTCAGGTGTAGGGACAATCTGCTTATTTAAATTCCATTCTACATAATATTCCTGTTCGTTTTGCTATGAATAATAAGTATTGTAACAAACTTTAATTTGCGGTTTTTGTTCAGTCCAATAGTCTGATTATTCACAATTATTTTCAGAGTCCCCGTAATATACCCAAATGCCGCTACAGAGATCAGTGATGGTAAATACTAATAATGTATATTGCACTAATCTATTTCTCAATTCGACTACACTATATTTATTATTAACTTAATTGCACACCATTAATTTATTTACGCAAATACTAATAGACGTATATGCTTATTTATATAAACATCGCAGGAAGTTTATTTTAACAATTTAACGACCATTTATTTCATACTTCCTGTATATTCCGAACAGAACAGCACTCCCTGCCACGTCGTACAGTTTACATATCGAACTACAAAGCTTCTGATTCTACCGAAACTTTCTAAAATCTACGCGTTCATAATCCAATCAGTTCATTTAATTTGCTTTATATGAATTCTTGAGAATCACCCTAGTAGTGGTCGATCAATCCAAGCGGCTCCGTGGCTTAGTTGGTTCGCGTAGTACTCCGAAGCCTATAGTTACGGGTTCCATTCCCGACACAATCCGTTTGAAAAATGTTAGGCAAGCATTTTTCACAAAAATATGCTCCCGGTCGGATGAGCGGTAGAATGTAGGTCCAGTGTGTGAGTGCTGTTACGCACGTTTTGATTTCTACTTTGCAAGGGTTTGGTAAAAATTTCCAGGTAAAAGACTCGTTACGTGGTCAATGTAATATCCCGGCACGATCCGCTTAAAAAATGTTAGGCGAGCATTTTTCACAAAAATACGCCCTCGTTCGGATGAGAGGTAAAATGAAGGTCCCATTTGTGAGTATTGTCACGCAAGTTAAAGATTTCTATCTTGCTTGGAACAGCAAGGGTTTGGCAAAAATTCAAAATTTTTCAGGTAAAGAAAACTCGCTTCCTGGCCATGTAGTACCTTCGGGTAGAGCATTGGAAAATCACACGTAAAAATCAATGTAATACCTATCATAGAGCGTTGGAAAATCAAATGTGGGGTCAATCAATCTATTGTGCGTTTAATTGCCTTGTCTCTTTCAATTTTAAATTATTTGGCGTCGTTGCTATGGTATGTTTGCCATCTGACTATATTTTGGCACACACAATATAACGAAACGCAGTCGACACCTTAAAATATTTTTAAAATAATTAGGCAATACATTAAAAAAATTTTCTAGGAAATACTATGTTTCTGAATTAATTTCTTTTATGTTGAATTATGCTTTAATTGAACGGAATGTGTAAATTTGTAAAACCATCATTGTTTACAAGATAAGTTGTGGTACATATTCATTAACAGTGAAACTTCGATAACGAATCATCAAGAAGTGAATAATTTAATAATTACTAATGTGGTATTATTAACACAATAGTATCAGAGACTAAATTAAAGCACCTTAATCTAGATTAAATTTCTACAGTGTATAAAATAAATAAATTTTTCATAAATCAATAATATTTGCAAGGAAACCTGAAATGATTGATCTCTATTTAATTTTTCTACATTATTAAGTGTGAGGAAGATTGAAAAAACGTTTTTGAAACGGCTGTATATACGCGACAAGGAAGGAGTAGAAGGTTGCAACTAAGATGATTTGTTAGTGGTTATATGGTTATATGAAAAAGAGGTTATAGTGCGTTCACAATGAAAGAATATTAATAATCGGGCGAGTCTGTAATTGTCGTGCAGCAGATTGTCTCTATTTGTAAGTGTTCAGTGCCGAAGCAGATGAATACAGAATTTTAAAACGACTAGGTGAGCAACGAATTCGAAACCTCAAAGTCGTTCTCGCACTATAAAGAAACCCGATTCCGTTGAAAGGGTAAGAAAAGCAGTAATTCAAAGCCCAGTGCGCTCTGTGCGTAAACAGGCTGCAGTCTTCCAAATGATTGGTAAACTATTCGTAGGCTCATAAACGCCAATGACTACTGAAAAATAATACAACGATTGGGTGGTGGTCTTCGGTTGTTCACGAGACAGGGTGTTGTTGGTGTTGAAAAAGAACCACTCACCAACATGTGTTCCGCGAAGTTATTAGACCAGTTTACAAAACCATACTAGCATCTTGAACAACAACAGCTCGCAAGACATAGAAACTTGATCCACCGGTACTCGGAAGTATTTGCGGTCGACGGAGAGCGATTAGGAAAGATTGCAGTGATCAAGCATAGAATCGATACAGAAGATTCTCAGCCAATAAGACAACAGCCAAAAGACTCCCATTGTCAAACGCGAAGAAGCTGTGAAAATAATTGAAGATATGGAGTGGCAAGGAGTGACTGAACACTCTAATAGCATTTGGAGACTTCGTGTTATGTTTGCTAAGAAGGATGGGTCAGCAAGATTTTTAGTGAACTACAGAAGATTGATTAATGTGACCAAAAAGGAATCGTACCCACTTCTAAAGATTGACGACACCCTAGATACACTTTCGGGGTCGCGATGGTTCTTAATTTTGGATCTGAAGAGTGGCTACTGGCAAGTGGATATGTAACCGAAAGTTGGAAACGACTAAATTCACTACTGGTACTGACCTATGATAATTTACAGTCATGTCATTTGGGTTCTACAACGCTCCTGCCACCTCGAGTTTTTTATGGATAACATATTGCGTGAGTACCGTGGAAAACGTGTCTTGAATATTTGGATGACCTGTTCGTAATTGGGAAGTCGTTTGTAGATACTTAGAAGCGTTTCGAAAACTCATAGAGACCAATCTGAAGCTGAGTCCAAAGAAGTGTCACCGACTATGCGAAAAGAATAACACCTAGACCACATAGTTTCACGCAACGAAGTCAGGTCAGATCCGAAAAAAGTTAAGGCGGTACAACAGTGACCGAAGCCAAAAGCTTTCTGGGGTTGTGTACATACTACGGCACGATTTATTTCTGGGGTTGCAAAGATTGCCAAACTCTTGACCAAGCTGACCAAAGATGGGCGTGATTACGTTTCGGATAAAGATTGCCAGAATGCATTCCAACAATGAAGGCATTTATTGACAACAGCTCCGAACTTTAGTTATCCTCGGTTAAAAGATAAATTAATTTTAGATACAGACGAAAGCAATGTCGCTATAGAAAGTGTACTATCCCAGATGCAAGACGTGCGAGAGAATGGTATTGGTTACTTTAACAAGGTGCTCTCAAAATCGGAACGGAATTCTTGTATTACAAAACGGGAAATGTTGACTGTGATGAAATCCGAAACACTATAAGTATTTCTACGGAAGAAAATTTTCTTGGGAACCATTCATGCCACTTTAAAGTGGCTATTACAGTTTAGAAACCCAAAGCCCACGGCTCTTGAAAGAAATTACAAAGGTTCAACAAAGAAATATAGAACACAGTTTGAGTCCTTTAAAATAAATGACAATATATAACCAATTAGTTATTACTTTTTGGCACAAAATTGTTAATCAGAAGTTCTTACTTTTATATTATTAGATTTGATTCGTTTGACCAAAATAAAAGTCTAAATGTTTTAACTAATTGTGTAATGTAGCAAAAACTTTCTTTTCAATAGTCATAATTTTTAACATGTAAATTCACAACAATGATATTTATAACGAAATCAAAATTGCCTTTTTTAAGCAAAAGACTGCTCTCTCATAAGTCTATCTACACCTTTTAAATATATGAATTAAGTAAAAATTTGTAAACACAAGTGCATTGAAACAACGTGTTTTTATGACCATCTGTTTAACAAAGACTAACGATATTTTAAAGACATGCAGAAATTTAAACTTAAATTAAATAACAAACCAAACTGCATCTGATTTCTGTTGACAAATTCCATTAGAAATTTCATCAACTGCAAACAACACCATTAGTCATTACAAACTTAAGGAACTGCAACAAATTCTCCAGATAACAGTAAATACGACCACATGTTCGTAATTTCCTAATCTTGTATAATAAGACAACTTATCAAGGAAAATTACTCATGCATTCTTTCTTGCTTTACGTTCCTTGATTGTTTTTCATTTCTTTACGCGAGTTACATATCCCCAAATTAATATATATGTATATTCAAATGCAATTATTAAATCTTAAGAAATAGATTGTTATATTATATAATTGAAGAACACGTTATAAAAGATTAACGAAAGTTCATAATCAGACGTGTATTCCAGACGTAACATGATACTGCAGGTGCAGGTCACAATAGATTATAAGACAGCAATTGTTAGAATTAAGATTACTAAGAAGTAATACAATGTATTTTATCAAGAAGCAGCAAACATGAGATCTGCACTTCCCACAAGACGATGCGAAGGCAGGATAGCATAAATACCCTCAGGAGCCCATTGGCCAGTCAGTCTTAGAATTTCATAACTTTAACATTGTCGGTTGTTCAGCTACTCACCATAATTTTTGATTATTAATTATTGATTTATTAACTACAAGTATTTTTGTCAATTTCAATTACTTAATGTTGTAACAGAAATAAGTTGTTGTTTTTGTAATTAAACAATTAAAAATAAAATTGAAAGAAGAGTTTTTGGCGACAAAGCTTTTAAAAAGGAAGCTCCCAAGGGCCCAAAACCTATCTCACGTTTAATAGAGTTATTGAACATTATTCAACTCCACTATGACTTGAACCATTTCAACACAAATCGCTGATCGCCGGTCGCAGGCCTCTAGTTTCGAAAACAGCTTGAGGCTTGATAGCTTGGCTGCGACTGACTAAACGAATGTTGATGACGTTCCAATCACTCGCCTGTTAGAGATTGGAAATTATGAATGCAACAAAATTTCTAGAGGTGCTCAACGAAATAAATTTATATCACACAAATATTCTACAATAAAAGAACTATTCAAATGAAGAGTTCTATTATGTATGATGTGGATCATTAATAACCAATGAAGAATGCTTTGCGTATTATACTTATGAATCAATGCAAATAAATAGTGGATAAATTAAACATGCTTCAAACATTTATTTTAGATTTCTACAATACGTGCTTTATTCGTTTGTCTATAAGATTGGTAAGGGATAAATAATGAAAAAGGTTTTTAATCGATTTTCATTCTGCCTGTGTACTTCTGTTAGCCTTTGATAAGGGAGCTTTTGTCTCAGAACTGCTTTGGAGTAAGTAACAAAATAGAATGTCCTTCAATTAGCGATAAGAGCACTAAGTAAAAACGATATAAGAAAAAATTACCTAATCCTGTATATTATCACATGTCTTTCATTCGTTCAAATTACTTCACGCAACATTATATTGTATCTCAAAGATTCATTGCTACACTTTCTAATTCTGTAAGTGCTAGTATTGTTACTGAAATTTACAGTTAATAACATATACCAACACGATTTTTGTTTCCTGATACCTGATGAGTGACCTCTATGTATTTTTCAACGCTCAAATCAAAACTACACTCAAAATTTTCGTATCGCTCTCAGGTTATTAAAGTGTCTGTTAAAGACCGTTTACATTGTATAATATATTGTAACGAACGTAATCCGGCGGCTGACTTATCATTGGAATGCAAACAGACTCATAGTGTTCAGCGAGGGTTCTAGAAATCGCTGTAAAGGCTGGCTTAAGATATATTAACGCCACGGACAGGGTATAGAATATAATTAAAGAAGTAATATTGTACTCTACAATATAATATCTTCCCGATAGACTTTAAAGAATGTCGCAAAAGTGTGTAAATCAAACAATACGTATTGTTACGTATGTGGCGAGTTAACGATTAAATCTCACAAAACATAATAACTACAGAAATCAGAATAGCTTATGAGCTTTATTTTAGTTGCAAACTAGGAGATCAGAATAAACCTTGAGCGCCGCAAACCATTTGCGAATGTGTGGTGTGAGTTTGGAAGGATAGCTCAATGGTGCCCGTCAAGTCAATGCCTTTTGTAGTGCCTATGGTATAGAGATAATTTAAAAATTATGTTATTTTTGTTTAACGAATCTATCTTAAATTTCCTGAAGTCGAAACACTGTACGATACCGAAACTTGCAATCGGCTCTCAGTCGAGTTTTTTACAACGAGAATTTATTTATCTCCAAACGTACAGAGAATCATATATACTTGACGATGATGTAAAAGCTTCTGAGGTTAATATTGCTGAAGCTATGCTAGAAAACGGGAATCCTACTTTTGAAACATTTATTCTAAGTACTCTACATTTACTTTCACAAATAAGCTTAACGACTTAATACGGGATTTAAATTTGTCAAAAGCTCAAGTTAAACTCTTAAAATCCAGGTTGCAAGGTTTAAAGCTATTACAGAATTGTATGCATATTTCCACATATGGGAGACTTGAACAAGATTTTCTTCATATTTTTATATCGTGTAATCAGTTGGTGTACTGTGTAGATCTTCCTGGGCCAATGGATGCTTTAGAATGTAAATACAAAACTAATAAGTGCAGACTATTGATTTGTCTACTCTCAGCTTGAAAGGAGTTCTCCTTCACAGTGGAAATTCGTACTTATCTGTCCCTATTACCCATGAAATTCATATGAAGGATGAAAACTTTGCTTGAAAAAAATCAAGTATACAGAGCATAAATGAGCATAAGTGGTGATTTAAAAGTTACAGCATTTTTGTTGTGAAACCAATTAGGTTACATCAAATACTACTTTATTCTCTGCAAATAAAAGAACAAAGTAAAGAAGAAACGCAACTTTATAAAAGACTGAAAAATGCCACAAAAACCTTGTTGCTTGAAAAAAAATATGTTACAAATTTTCCTCTCGTTGATACAAAAAAGGTTTTGCTACCACCTCTGCACATAAAACTGGGACTCATGAAAAACTAAATCAAAGCTTTAAATAATCACGATGAAGAATTCCAATATCCGAGAGAGAGGTTTCTCATACTAAGTGGAGCAAAAATAAAAGATAGAATTTTTATCGAGCGGGAAATTCGCCACATCATAAAGCACAGTGTATTCGAATCAAAACTGATCGAGATTGAGGCTGCTGCATGGGTATCATTTAAAGAAGTGTGTTCCAATTTCTTGGAAAATACAGAGGCAAAAAATTACTAACAAATTCTGAATCTTTTAATTTCCATGTATAGCGATACGGGTTGCAACATTGCTTTGAAAATTCATTTTCGCCACTCGCATTTGAACTCTTTTCCCGGCAAATGTAAGATCTGTGATTGACGAACATGGTGAAAGGTGTCAGCAAGATATTATATATTGTGAAAACCTGTAACGTTTGGTTTAATTCAACGTTTAGTATTATATAGTTCACTTTAGCAAGTATATTATACATGCCGATTTGTGATAAAGGACAATCAAGTAAACTGTACACTTTTTCAAAATTGCGAGGAAGGCTAGAAAGTGACAGGGGGGGAGTGTCAAATTTTTAAAGAGTGTCGAGTCGCGCTTTACGTTTGGATGTGTTTTAATTAATCTTTTGTAGGTTCACTCTAACATCCGATTTTATATACCGTCATTATTATGCCTATAAGATACCAATTCATAGTGGGAGTTTATTTGGATGAAAGAAAAGTGACCTCAGATTACATTTGCCGTACGCTGTAATTAACCAATTTAGTTGAGAACCTGATGCATTAACACACACCTATGGTAAAGTTAGGTGGGAGGTTGTATTATCCCGACACCCACTCTCCTCACTGTGTCTATAGTGACCTGATTCACCCCACAAACCCTGCACGGTAAGCGTTGCACTGTAGTAGTTACTGAGTGACCAAACTAGTTCCCACGCTGGTATTGGGATATTTTTACCCTGAACTATAGAATGTTCTTTTGCATCTACCGTCAGTGAAGCTAAAAGTAAATAGTGTCTTTCGCCCCGTATTTACCCTACTTTCACTGTAGTGAACCGTGTAAAACAGAAAGCCGCTTGTGTGCGCATTGTATATCTATTAGTCCGTAAAATTTTAAAGCTGCGATACTTTTCCAAATTGTACAACTTGGTTCGTAACGTAAGACTGTACCAGTTGTAGCGCCTAGATAGTTCAAGTAGACTTACGTCTACCGTCCACATTGTTACCGGAGGTTTGAATGCACCCGGTGTAACACGCGTGATATTTCGGGCTATAGTCTACACTCTTTTGGTCGTCAAACCTAAGAACCCGTACTGCCGTGAGGCCCAGGTGCATTCAACCCTACCCCATCTTAGAAATAATTGTACTCACAAGTTTATCTTTGGTAGCCCTGGCCAGTGCGAACTTCCGCCTAGTTGTTACTTTTGGTTAGTTATCATAATTAATTTGATCGTAGCTGTGGCGTAGTCAATATACGCCGTACCTACATTTGCTTATATACACCTTTGTTTATGCTACTGTGCTTAATTAATGTATTCTTTTCATCCATGCGTTTGTAAATAGAGTTAAGAGTATAATCCAGGTGCATTATTCTGTTGTAGTAATTTTCGTGAGTATGGTGAATCAGTACATTCTACACCGTGAGTTTTTCCTTATTTTCATATTGTCTTATTATAACAAGTGCAGGGGAGTTTGCTCGACCAGTAACGAGATCCCCGGATATATCTAACACAGTGACATTACTGGTGTTGCCCACCCAACTTTGCCGTCATTCCCGATTTTTGGCATACTACCAAGTTTACGCCCCACTATAATTGTCATCTTAGGGCGTTTAGCAATCCCCGACCTACGACTTTTATTATACCCACCCCTCACCGGCTAGAGCTAGGCCGCGCACGGATTCCGATCCGTCCCTTGGTGTCGTAGTGCTGAATTGGCCTGTAACAAACTATGCGACGTACAATTTAATTATATAATTCAAGTAACTACGTGTCGCTACCTACGGTTCAAGTTGACAAGTAGGTGGGTTGATGACCAGCTACAGTGGAGACGGAGTGGGTCCTAAAAGTTGCTATACACAAAAAAATAAAATAAAGAGGGTGCTAGATAAATTTACCCCCAGGCAACCACCTAAGTACCTCCCACTACCAAAATACCAAATAAGTGCGGATACCTATATGCCGAGATACCGTTACTAAAATAATCCCTTGTCACAAACTATTAAATTATTAAATGATGCCAGTAAATAAGTCAGGTAATAATAAATATCTATTGAAGACAGTTTCAGTTCCTTAATTTAAATAATCTTTGGGAACAATCAGTTAATCATAAACAATGTACGTTCAGTACCACAAAAATAATAAAATAAAATAACATGGTTAATGCGCACGGATGGTTTATATCATCAACGCCGCTTGAGCTCATACGCACGCACGATTTATATCCAACAATGGTTTCCTCGCACGACAAAACAAAATGTTAGACAATTATATCAACAAGGCATAAATTAAATAATCGCATTAACTGTCGTTTAACATGTAAGAAAAAAAGTGTGTGTGCGTGCGTGCGTGCGTGCGTGCGTGCGTGCGTGCGTGCGTGCGTGCGTGCGTGCGTGCGTGCGAGCGAGCGAGCGAGCGTGCGTGCGTGCGTGCGTGCGTGCATGCATGCGTGCGTGCGTGCGTGCGTGCGTGCGTGCGTGTGTATGTGTGTGTGTAAAATGCTATGATAATAGGGTTATTAAAGGGTATATACGGTCACAAGGGGAAAAAATACTTCATGTAAACATTATAAAAATCAGGAAAACCAAACATTTAAATCATAAAAAGTAAATAATTCGTTCATTATACAAAAGCAGATACAAATCACCCTGTATAAAATCACTAACCAGCTGCAGTAAATTCAAGGAAGGACATTCAGTAATCACTTAACCACATCTATCATAACAAATAATTGCGGACGCAACCCAATTTATTTTAAAAGGTTTAAAATATTCCTAAGCTCAAAATAAATACAAATTCGGCATATTTAAAGTAAAATAAACGTAGTATAAAATTTTGTTCAACCTAGATGCATTTGCGTAAGATATATAAGTCAATAAAACGCGAATAATTTATACCAGTTTGTATAGGCAAACATTTAAAAGCCAGCATATTTCATAAAGTATAAACAATTGAGGCGAAAGCGTACGTGTCGTTGGAAATGGGAAATGTAGGAATTGCCACATTTAATAAAACCCAGCATATATAAACAATGTATGGACACTAAAATTAAGACTACGTGTAGTTGAAAAGTACAAAAATACCAAATTCCATAATACAAAGCTCTGATGTACTTGCAAAATTAAACGTCTATAATATGCAATACCGAATAAAACCCAACAGATGAAGCTAAAAAGAGGAACGGATTTGTCTATAAAGCAAACCTAAGCAGATAAAGGGCAACATACCATAATCGACGCACGGCTTGTAATAGTCGAAACAAAAGTATTACGTAAATTTAAATTTAGTGAAGTTAAATTAAAAGTTATAAGTGAAAGTCACATTAATTAAAAATTCCAAGTGAAAAACTGTAAAAATACGCGATTGAAATACGTGTGTATAAAACTCTGCAGTTGGTATAAAACGGCTTGAAGTATGAGAAACTAAAATCGAGAATAAATCGACTGTAAGTAAGGACAAAACTATCAATCGGCTCTAACCATGGAAATCTACTCTAAGTGCGTACACAATAAATGGGAAACTATAAATCGCCTCTAAGTAAGGACACAACTAAATCGAAGCTAAATCGACTCTAAATACGGACGACACAATATATGGGCAACTAAATCAAAACTAACTAAACCACAACACTAAAACTAAAATACTGAGTTAAAACTTTACATTTCTGGTAAACATGTCGGAATATTGGGGAGCACGCCAAGCTGAGGGTCAATGACTCAAAACAACCGAACAAAAAAACCTATTTGAGTCAAGAATCTCAAGTGAAAAGCTACAGCAGGAACATAGGGTCAGAATTATCTTTTAAATTTATAACATGTTACTTTTATTATTTTAAATATTTGATGAGCTAATTATAGTTTGGTAGTTTGAAAAACTGTTTTTAAAAACAATTTTAATTATACTTTTAATACAAATAATGGAAATGCGTGTTCTTACATTAAATTCTAACTACAGACCAAAGTTCGTACACCTCACTTAACACGTCCGTTGTAGAAAACTATTCATATGCACATCAGCGAAATACGATCTGTCTAGTAGGAAGTTCATTACGCTTTCTAACAACTTCTAACATAATTCCTCCCGTGCGAGTTTCAAATTGCAGGCTGCGACGAAATTTGACTCATGGGAATATCTTCTGGTTTCCTTGCTGAGTTATTCTTTGACATTCTTCGTATACACAATTTTTTATAATATAGGAAAAAACAATTCCAATGGCGATAGCAATAATACAGTAAGTTACGTAATTATGGTAATTCTCTTCAGATTGGGATTCCAGTTGAAAGTTACTGTAGAGGTATTTCCTGTTTGCATCCCTAAGTTCATCCAAATTAACATTTTCCAACTGAAGAGCAGCGAAGGTCTCATTTCGAACAGCTAATTTTGCAATATCGATCTCAAAGAACGTCATTGTATAGGTCTCTTCATTTTCGTTGTAATATACGGTTTTCTTGTTGACCGTAACTTGGCAATAGCTTGGAATTATAATCAAGTGTGTACCCATTAGATCTTTAACCTCGTTTTGTGTTTTACACTCGACGTAGATTTTCTGGCGACCAGGACTTATCAGTATCCATTTATTAGTTTCATCAATATTGAATAATTGCGGCGAGGTGACCGTCACTTCTTCGGATTGGCATCCGATGGTTGTTTGATTATACAATAAATTGATTTCACAGCTGTTGTAGTTGCTACCCTTTGGGATCAGGGGTAGTTGTTTGCAATAGTAAGCATTATCCGAAATCTCCGAACATCTTTCGTTTGTTTGTGCATAAAACTCATCAGAAATAGCAATGTATTTTGTTTTAGGTAAAATAGTATAAAATTTAGAATTATCATACAGGACGGGAATCGAGTATAAATGATAAAGATTAAAATCTTGAGGATGATTGATTGGTAAATTTAAAACAAATACAATTCTATAATTGCTGATATAGCATTGAATTTTTATTAATAGTTCGTAAGGTAAAATATTACCGTATTCGATCTTAAAAGGTAATTGACCTGGGGAAAGCAATCCCTCTAGTTTTGTTAAAATAATAAACATTTCTTCGGTTTTTATAATGCTCGGATGGAGCACATTTAATTTCGCGAAAATTATAGAATTTTCGATGTCTTGTAGTAACCTATAAATTATTTGATAAAGTTTAATTATTTGATTTACAACGTTTGACGTCACTAAAGCCTTTTCAACGACCGCATTTTCTCTCTCGATAAGCATAATGCGGGCCTTTAAAGAAGCCTCATTGTGGCTTATGCTTTGGATAGATGCATTAAACCTTTCGATTATTTCTACAGATATAGAATTCTGCTTTCGAATTTGGTCCGCTAATTTGTTTTGATTACGCTGTAGACTGGAAATAATGTTGTCATAATAAACGCCATCATCGGCATCCAGATTGCCGGTAATGCCTTTGAAAATTGAGCCAACTCCATTAATTAGACCTCTCTTTTGTCTCTTTCGGCGTGGGACTATCTCGTACATTTTTGATTCTACCATGCTTTGCGCAGCATTGAGAATTTTAATATAATTATTTAACTCTACAGAGTGCACACGATTTGTGTAGATGACGTTAAGGACATATTGTCTTTGAGAATCCAAACGATCCATTTCATGAAGTAGAGGTTCCAAATCGAAATAGTGTCTCAACTTGTGGGTGTATTCCTGGATTTTTGCGGTACCTAATTTTACTGGAAGTAGTCATGGATTGGTTTGTAAACTGCGTAGGATTACTTGGGCACTTACGTGCGTGATCCTGAAACATTATTCAGAATCAGAATCTATGAACTTTGAACAACTGGGGTCTGTTTGACGAGGCTTTTGTAGGCCCCTAAAATGATATCTAATGTTTGGTCGACTCTCGGTTTTCAACGTTTTAGTCACCGCATCAAGTTGGCTAATTTTTGTTTCAGCAGAGAATCGATCTCTGAGTTTATCTCTTTCCGTAATATTTACAGGGGTTTTTAATCTTATTGCTTTTCCTACTGATAATGCGGGGTCATCCTTATTCCGCTCATTTAGTTTAGATACCACCTTGTCTTTGTTTCGAATTAGTTTTTCGTTTATGGATTCGTAGAGCAATTTAGTTTTTTGTTTATGGGAGTCTACATACGTGGATACGATTCTAGCATCTAAATCTATGTTTAAGGGGTCGTCGTCTGATATATGACCGTTGATTACCTCTACTGGTTTTAATTTAATCACAGAATGAACTGAGTTATTGTATCCTAATATGGCATATAACATTTGGGTTTTCATGTCTTGGGAAGGGTGCGTTTTATTTAGGATTCTTAGGTGTTCGAGTAGGGTGGAATGCAACCGTTCGATAATACCGTCTGAACTTGGGTTTCCTGATGAGGTAAAGTGTACATCTATCTTATGCAATTTTAACAACTCTTCTAAAATATTATTTTTAAATTCAGTACCTAAATCACACATTATTGTGGAGGGAATTCCATGATGACAAAAAAACTTAATTAAGCCTTGCATAACCTCGATTGAATTAATAGCATTAATTTGGTATGCCTGCGCATATTTTGAAAACGTATCAATAATTGTAAGAAATCTGGTTTTTTTCACCGAAAATGTATCAATATGAATCATTTCAAAAGGTCTGGTTGCTGTAGGGGTTATATTATAAGGGATTTTTAAGGGATGGCGGTCATATTTAGTTGTCTGACATATATTACAACGATTTATTAGGTTTTGGATAG
Organism: Platerodrilus igneus; assembly: GCA_036346225.1. Lineage (NCBI taxonomy): Eukaryota > Metazoa > Arthropoda > Insecta > Coleoptera > Lycidae > Platerodrilus > Platerodrilus igneus. Next base: position 282,676 of record JARFIW010000090.1, read on the forward strand.
AAGTTTTCATATTTGGCCAATAATATTTAGATTTTATTCTCTCGTGGGTTTCATTAATACAACGATGGTTCGTTTTCGAGGCATGGTATGCGTTTATAATTTCTTCGATCCGATTATCTTCAACGTCTTCTAAAATTTTGTTACATTTTATAAATTTATAAGATTGCCAATTAAAATTTCGTCTTAGTACTTCACAGAATTTCGTATACGCGTCCTCGTCCTTAAAATAGATATAATACGTTATTTGGGGGACGATAAATTGTTTGATAAAATCGATTAAGTCAGTGTCAAAATTATTTTTTGATAGTTGAATATGCATTCTTTGTCGATCACGATAATATGAAATTTTTGGCAAACAAGGTGAAAAATTTACAATTGTCACTACTATTTGATTAATACCATAATTTAGTGGTTTTTCTGAAATCGGTACTTCCAGGATCAGGTTTTCGTCATTGTTTGAGTGTTGCGTCATTTCTTCGGAATCATTAAAGTGTTCTTCTTCATCAAGGTTTACAAGTATAGACTGGTTATCTGAAATTTCATCGTTAGCAGGTTCCTCGGGGGATTGATCATTATCAACAATCGAATCCTGAGTTATTTCTTTAGTATGAATTTCAACGCGTGACAAGGCGTCGGCATTGGAGTTTAGTTTACCTTTCTTATAAATAATATTATAGTTATATTCGTCTAATTTTAGTCTCCACCTTAAAAGTTTCGAGTTGGGCTCTTTTAATGAGAACAACCACTGTAACGGTTTATGGTCCGTGATTATGTTAAATTCACGCCCATACACATATGGTCTAAAATATCTTACTGCGTAAACAATTGCCAAAAGTTCCTTTCAATAGTACTGTAATTGCGCTCGCTATCATTAAGTGTGCGAGACATGTATGAAATTGGAAGGTCTTTACCTATTGGCCCTGTGATAATACTGCACCTATAGCTACATTACTTGCTTCGGTCGTTATATTAAACGGGCGTTCAAAATCAGGAAATTGAAGTATCGGTTCATTGATTAATACATTTTTACACAATTCAAAACATTCCATAAAATCGGGGGTATGTTCAATTTTAGCGTTCTTTTTAAGGCATCTTGTCATGGGTTTAGTCAAGTCAGCGAAGTTTTTTATAAATTTACGATAGTACCCTAATAAACCTAAAAATCCCTTTATTTGTTTAGTAGTCGAAGGTAAAGGAAAGTCTGTAATAGCCCTAACTTTTTCTGGATTAGGTCTTATGCCGTCAGGCGTGACCACGTGTCCTAGGAACGCGATTTCTTTTCTCAATATTTCACATTTATCTAACTGAATTTTAAAATTAGATTCCTCTAATCTTTTGACCACCATTTTTAAATTAGTGAGGTGCTCCTGAAGGGAAACACTCCAAATAATGATATCGTCCATATAGGCTCCACAGATATCCGATAAACCTTGTAGAACATGGTCCATTACACGTTGTAGAGTGGAAAGGGGAATTTTTTAATCCCATAGGCATCCTAAGGAAATGAAAATGTCCATTTTCTGTATTGAACGCAGTTTTTTCGACATCTTTTGGGTTCATTTCCACTTGATGGAAGCTACTGGCCAAATCGAGTGTCGAAAAGTATTGGCATCGACCCAACTTGTCCAGTAAATCATTGACATTTGGTAAAGGATACCTGTCGTCGACTGTCTTTTCATTAAGGCGACGGTAGTCAACTACTATGCGCCATTTCTGTTTACCCGAAGCGTCCAGTTTCTTTGGGACTACCCAAATAGGACTAGCCCATGGGGAAGTAGAAGGTTCTATAATTTTGGCTTTTAACATTTTGTCAATTTGATGTTTTACCTCTTGTTTGTGAACAAAGGGGTATCGATAGGTTTTAGAATAGACTGGAGTTTCATCCGTGGTTCGTATTGAATGCTTAATTTTATTTGTAAATGTAAGGTTTTGTCCATCGATATGAAAAATCTTGGAATATTTATTACACAGTTTTAAAACAGCATGTTTCTCTTCCGAATTCATATGATCCGTTCTGATGAGAGATGTATCAAAATTTTTTGTCTCGGCGTCATAATGATTTAATTCGCACGAGCGTTCAAATTGATTCGCTTGGTAAGGAAGGACATTGATTGGTCCGTATACATTTATGGCTACAGGAAAATCCGAAAATTCTTAATTGTTGTAAACGCTAAACCGTTCTTTGCTATTGTTAAACATTCAGGTATTTCTGTATGTTCCGTTTTTATAGAGGGTATAACAATTTCACCGTTTTCTACTGACACTTTCAATTGAATTTGCTTTTCTATCAGGGTTCGACTTCTATAGAATTTATAGCGCTAACCGGTTCCTGAAAGTAAATGGGAATTTTCGCTTGAGGTGTAATTAAGAGGTTGTTTTCCAAATCTACCTTGGCCTTTAATTCCTTTAAATTATCCATACCTATTAGTCCTTTAAAAATTCTATGAAACTTAAATAAGTGAAATTTAAGCATTTTCAAAGGGTCATTAAAAATTTTTGAACTGGGAATTACCACTGAATAATTTTTTCTGGATTTATTGAAACAATTTGAAATTGTAATTGGGTCATATTTTACGTTTTCCGGCCAATATTTGGTTACTATTTCGGGATTCATAAAGGAGGAAGTGGCTCCTGTATCAACTAAAAGGGATAATTCCTGTTCGGGAAGGTATATATAAAGAAGTTTACTTATTCTGCTTTCATGATTATTGAAATCAATTACGTAATCTCGTTCCGCATCGGAACCTCCTGAAAATTTGAATTTTGATTACAAGCGTAATCGTCACTTTCAAATTCTTCTAAATTGGAATTGGTAGTATCCTGATAATGCAAGGTTTCGCTTACCGGTTGACTTTCCTCTGATTCTTGATTGTATAATTCTTCCGATGTAAATCGTTTAGGTACATTTTGAAAGGTTTTTTGAAAAGTTTGCCTAGTCGAAGTAGACATAGGGGTTGCCGGATTAGCGGGTTTAAAATTTGGGTTCGACTTAAAAACGTCTCTGGACGCTTGACCCTGATAAGTTTGATTATATGATCTTCCAAATGTCTGAACATTTGTAGGAAATTTTTGTGGTGTAAAATTTGAACGAGGTTTGATGTTTAGCGGCTGCGAAGGAATTTATTTTTATCAGAATTAGGTGGTGGTTGCCCGTACTTATTATTATTTACCCAAGGTTTACCTGTGTTATTCGGTACTTGGTCCTTTTGAAAGTATCTAACGTTATCTTCTTCCGTAATAAATTGCAAAGCCCTTTGAAGGGTGTCCGGTCTCATAGCTCTAATACTACTACCCAAAGGTTCCTTTAAACCACAAAGAAACGACTTTAACGCTAGCTTAGTAAAAATTCTCGTTTCGCTACTTTTACGTTTTCATTTCGTTCGTTTGCAATTACAAACGAACACAGCAAATTTAAAATTTGAATACATTTTCGTAAAATACCAAAGGCTTATCATTTCCTGCTTTACTAACACCAAATCGCGAACTAAACAAGTATCATCTCTTTGATCACTAAAATTTCTGAGAAGAGTATTTTTTAATTCTGTCCAAGTGCTGACTTGTTGTATATTAACAGCGACCTTGGCTTGACCTGTTAATTTATTTAAAATAGATTTAAATATGAATAAGTTTTGAAAGGTGTTTGGTTTTGTCGGATCAACAAATGAGTTTATTATACTTTCTGCGGAAGAAATAAATTCGTTTAAATCATTTGGGTTGCCATCAAAATCTGGCACGCACTTTAAATACTCTACTTTAAATTGTTCCATTATTATTTCTGTATTAGAGTCTGATAGTTGGAGGTTTCTTACGTTTTCAATCAACGATTCAATTGACATAAAAGATTTTATGCACAAATCAACAGATTAAAATTTCAAGATGTACTTACATGCAGATTGCAATTAATACTTTCATCCTTCGCTTTGTATAATCTTTGTTTCAGAAATTCGTGGGACTGCTACGCGATGTAGACAATAAATTGGGCACCTGAATGTTGGTCCACTGTGGATGGCTTATTCGATTTCTAGAATGGCTCTCCAACAATTAGTGTTCCCCTGGGAATGCTTCTATAAAATGCAATTCAATGTTCCGTAAACAGTTGAAACTGACGAAAATTTTTCGATAAAATTTTCTCGAAACATCCAATCTGACTGCGCCAATTATAGTTTGGTAGTTTGAAAAACTGTTTTTAAAAACAATTTTAATTATACTTTTAATGGAAATGCGTGTTCTTACATTAAATTCTAACTACAGACCAAAGTTCGTACACCTCACTTAACACGTCCGTTGTAGAAAACTATTCATATGCACATCAGCGAAATACGATCTGTCTAGTAGGAAGTTCATTACGCTTTCTAACAACTTCTAACATAATTAGCTTAAACATTTGCATGTAATTTAGATATTGTGTGTAAAAGGTCAACAAAAATTTGGTTGATACGCAAAAGTACGTTTTAAAAGCGGAATAGCTCTTTAAACGTTCAACGAAACATCCAAGGTAGAATACAATTTTTTTGCTGGTTTTAATTGATATAAAAAGGTGTAAAAAGGGTTATGATCTTCGTAATGAACAAATTTGATACGAATATTTATTTTGATTTAAAAGTTCTGTAAATAGTAAATTGTAAATTTTTTTCGCTTATTATATAAAGTTTGGTGAATTTCGCTTGTATTATTCAGGTATATGGAGTACTACAGGAAGTGGGTAAAAATTCTCTGTTATCATATTGTCGTTTACTCTGTGCTGAGTAATTCGTAACGGTGGTTTTCAAATTCAAGGTTGTATTGAAACAAGTGTCCAAACGCAAAAGTAATTGCTGTTTTGAGAAAAGTGCGGTTACACGCCAAGGTGTTTCGTGGGTAAATATTTTCCGTCAACGCTAGTTGGATTAATGGATTACTGAAAACCTCATTTTGTCCTGCACAATGAGGTCGCATGCGCTTTGTGTTCGGTGAGCAATCTGTAAGTTACATTATTTTTGTTTTTCTGCTATTACCTGTTCTACTGACGGGCATTTTACTTTTTATATACATTTTATTGCTATTGAGACTATTACGCTAGTGCATGCTTAGTTAAAAGCGTAGTGTAACTGGAAGTTCTAGTGTAGACCAGCACCACAATTGCATTTGAGGAATTGTATATGTACCAGTTAAATTAGTTGAATAACTATAATTAAATAAATTTAAAGTGTTTTTTTCTTTGAGAAACGCACATACTTGGCCAATTAGGGACAAATCTTAGTTTATTTGTATTGCTTGTTAAATATTGTGATATTCATGTTTGGATAATGTAGGTTAGGTAAGCGTATTGGAAATTTAATTACTGATTGTGTTTATTTTAAATTAGTAGGTAAGAGGAAAAGTGTACAGAAGGCTCCATTAAACTATACAAAAAGAAATAATCATTTAGTCGTCTCTTAAACTACTCATTGTCAGAGCTAGGCTGAAATCATGTAGGTTGGCGTTCAATGGCTTTTATTAGACAGAAATTTCAACAACCTTTCCAGGTATGTATAAGTGAAAGCGTTGATGGTTGTATACCCCTAAAGGATTTTTATTTTCTTATATAGGACCTGCCTCTCGCCAAGGCAAGCTAGCTGGTGCATTAAATGCTGCTACATCTCCTTGGTAGACTAAATTTAAATTAGGTAGCTAGCCTCAATTTAGCAAGTTACATACTTTTAAAAAATTTGAGTTAAAGGCACCATTTCAAAAAGCTGTAACTTCCCGATAAAGCATTTCTGTATTAAGGTAATTTAGTTTAAATCACATAAAATCATGTCTGGTGTGCGTGGCTTCCATAAGGCAAAAAAGTTTCTGAACAACCTGTATATAGAAAAATCTGCCTGATTTGAGTACCGAAAAAATTAGATCACGAATATTTGACGGCCTACAGATAAGACAACTCATTAAAGACTTTGCTGTCGTAAATTTGATGAATAAGGCTGAACAAAGAACCCGGACTCAATTTACACAGCAGTTAAGATCGTTTCCTTGAAAATTTAGGATACACCAGTGAAAAACAATGTGAAAAATCTTTCCAGGAAATTAAAACCGTGGTGGATCGTTACCAAGGTAGATGGGATATACATATGATAGAGAACTACGATTGCAGTTTAAAAAGGGATTGTTCCATACATTTAAGAATGTCACGGAAAAAAGCTTCAGAAGAGTTCAGAAATGAGTTGATTTTAACAATGAAGGCCTCCATCTTTGAATATATTAATATTTATATAATGTAATAATTAAAATTCCGTGCTTAGTTTTTTTATTTGATCCACAGATTTAACTTAAAATGGTGTTACGTATATTGTAACGCATTGTGTTACGCTAGCTGCAAATCAGATTGGGAAAGAAATGTTAGCGAATTGGAATAGACAAATTAAATACGGACGCACCTGGTATGGTAGATTTCATACATTATCAATTTCAATTAAATATAATATTTTAAATTTTGTTACTATAAAAATAATTCAGATAATAAAATATGCTAGTAACATTGTTTCTTTTAAAGAACATTGTAGGCGTGGTAATCCAGCACGATGACTTACAACCGCAAATGAAAATACATCCTACTATGACATTTCACATGAAGAATATAATTTATAATAGACAGATATCGCCATTCCGACCACCAAGGACTTAAAAATAATACCATATTGCAGTAGCAATACGAACTACATACATAGTTAACGCGGCAAAAATCTTTATTTAGCATAGATTGCAATTGATACATTGTAGTACCGAGTGTTGGCCACCATTAATAAGACTTTATGGTGGGAGAAGTAAGAGTGGTCAGATCCGACGGATAAGAATGAGAACTAATTATCCGCGAACAATCAGTCCAAAAAGTGGAAAATGCAAATATACGAAGAAGAAATAAGACTGAGGGGTCGCGTTGTAAGATGGGTATAAGGAAAAGTTAACAGTAAAACTAAAAGTGCATAAAATACAGCTTTAAGAAGAAATGTAATTGGATTCCCGCATGGGAAAATTACGTGGCGGGCAGCATGAAGTTGAAATACTCCGATCAGTGCCAGGTAGGTTCACACACGCCCGCCGAGGAGGCGTGAATAAAATGTGGTCATGACCAAGGTTAAAAAGGGGGTAGGAGAGTTAATCCTTTCATTAGTTTGAAATTTAGTATTATGTTGAGTTAAGAAAGCCGCGTTAGTTGAAAAGAAAGCCGTATTAGCTGGAAGGACGAGAAATTGTTATGCTGATGATGTCTAAAAAATCTGAAAGTTTTAAAAATTTGAATTTAAAACCGTGAGTATTATTTAGAACTTTTATGTTTATATTTATTAATAACGTATATGTGAATTTGAAATGTAAACGGGTTAGTATTAATGTAGAAGGAAATAAGCGAACGTGAAAGTTTACTTGGTTTGTGAAACGATAAATTAGTGACAGTATTAGTGTTGGTTAAATATAAGCATGATATTATCGTCGCAAAGAAATTGGAAAATTTTGAAACATTTTAAAATAATAGAAAATATGTGCGTAAGGAATTTTAAATTTAAGTTTTATTGTTATAATTTAGTGTTAGTTAAAGCACCAAACATTGACATTTCGAATGATTAATGAAATTGGGATTTATCATGTCATATAATTCAATATGGGAAACGGAAAAATAGAATCACCTTTAGTAATAACTGACTAAAGTGAGGTTAAGAAACTAGGTTTTTTTAACTATATTTTTATTTCTATTGCAATTGATTAATGTGAATAGAAGTTAAGTATAGGTTAAATTTTATCAAGATATTTAGTCACCCAGTGTGGAACAGAGGCATCTTATTTTGAAAATTTCTTTAATTATGAATAATTTAATGAATGCTTTTCTGGTATTTTAGAGAAAGGCAACATATAAAGCGTTATAATTCTTACGCTTTATTTTGTAAAGCTCTCATTATTAGTTTATTAATTTCAAACTGTGCGTGAGAAAGTTTCCGCAGATTATGACAATACCGCTGACGCCATAAAAACCATCTTTTGGCATTTGCACGGTTGTTAACATCAGTGACTTATTTTTGCGGTCGCAAGCATGCTGACAACAGTTTTCCATAGAAACAAGCCGAGTTTCCACCAACGCCTGCGGAAGTGCGTCAACCTCGATTGCAGGAAATAGACGTTTTATGTGAGGAATGCAGCATAGCTTTGAACATTAACGTACCGTCTTCTGTAGAGTGAACACTACCTTACCGCCTGCCGTGTAATGATGACGTGAGTGTTTCGTTTTCGTTCCCACCGTTTTTACCTAGCATTATCATATCGTCCAGCGAAGCATCATCAGTAGCAACACTTGAAGAAGCAGTTACATATCACAAAAAGGGTAACAGAAACAAACCATCCCCCTAAGGACGACGGCCGCCCCTAATTAAAATGGCGGGGTATGTGTTTTAAGTATATTTATTTGCCCGGGGTTTTATCGGGAGACGGTTGTAAGCTATAATTTGGCGCCCAATGTAACGCTGTCTTTCTTAAATTAGAATTAGTAATTACAGAAGTTTGCTGTTTCAACTTATGCATATCCACATTTAATAAAGCCTTTAGTTTTTCAACCTATTATCCAAACCAATAAACTTACCCATGTAACTCTAATTTAAAAACAGTATGTCTTTTATCGTATTTTTTCATATAAGCATATTCTAAATTCCTATAAAAAATGATAGTTCTCCCTTACCGGATTGTTATCCACGACAGTAACTTTAACCATTAAATGGATGACACATTGTTTTCCTTTTTTTGTTGAATTTGAAATGCGTATTTTGGTTCCTTAATAATTACTTTTCTGCCTGAAACTTTTATGTAATTTAATGCTATAATGTTTTAATTAGTCAAGTTTGTAAAAAGAAAACGGTTGTGCTACCTTAGGTTTTTGTGTGAAATTTCATTTTTGGGGTTACCTCACTGCTCGTTTTCCATTAGTATGGAAACACTCCATAGTTAGGCCATTACCAAAAAAAGCAAACCCTTTAGGTCCAGATGATTATCGGCCAATTAGCATTTTACCAGCGCTTTCAAAATCCGCTGAATACCTAGCACTTGATCAAATGTTGTTATTTTTAAAACAGTACACATTACCAGACAAATACCAATCGGGTTTCCGTGCGAATTATAGTACATGTACTGCGCTTCTGCGGGTAACTGATGATGTCAGAAAGGCCATGGATTGTCATAAACTAACTTTATTGATTTTATAAGATTTCAGTGCAGCCTTTAATAGTGTTGACTTTAACATCCTTTTAACTAAATTAAAATGTTTAAATAATTTTTCAGTCAGAAATCTCTTGGATAGAATCATACTTATCACAACGCACGCAGCAAGTTAAAGATGAAAACGGTCACATCTCACAATCTGTTGACATTGTCACAGGCGTACCTCAAGGCAGTGTACTCAGTCCCTTTTGTTTAGCTTGTACATTCAAGACTTTTCTGCAACATTGAAGTTTTGTCGTTACCACTGCTATGCAGATGACGTCCAGATTTATTTCCATTTTTCTCCAACAGAAATAATTGAAGCGTTCCAGGCAGTTAATGATGATCTATCAAGGGTTGACGATTGGTGTAAAAATAATTTATTAACCGTAAATCCAGCCAAATGCTAGGCTTTGCTTATGGGAACACAAAATTTAACTAGATTAGTTCAGCCCGTGGATCTTCCCATGTTAATGCTTGGAAAATCGAACATAAACTTTTCACCTATCATTAAAAATCTAGGTATCCTGTTGGATTCAAATCTTAGATGGAAAGATCGTGTATCAAGCGTGTGTAGAAAAGTTCTATTTACTCTACATACTCTTAGGCGTTTAAAACGGTTTATACCGACTAAATTAAAGTTAAAGTTAGTACAATCATTAATTCTTCCACATTTCGATTATTGCGATGCATTATATACCAATCTTTCATCTGATTTAAGTTTACGTCTTCAACGCTCGCAAAATTGTTGTGTACGGTTTATTTTCGAACTAAAATATTGGGAAAGAGTCACCCTATTTTACACAAGAATGTAGTGGCTTAAACTAAACAATAGGCGAAAACTTCACTTGGCAGTGCTTGTCTATAACCTTATTTCTAACCGAAGCCCGTTCTACCTAAGTCAACATTTTTTTTTCTTTCAAATCGCCGCTATAACACTAGGCGAGATGACTTGCTATCTATCCCCATACACCATACCCATACATTCTATTTGTCTTTTCCTGTTTCCGGTTCCCTCTTGTAGAATACTATTCCTCCTGATATTAGGCAGGCTCCAACCGCGCAACGTTTTCGTAAACTCTTGCAGGAACATCTTTTAAACTTTCAGGTGTAGGGGCAAGTGCATTTTCCTAAACTGATGCTCGATGAGTGTGTGCGTGGATTTGTATGTGTGTGTGTGTGTGTGTGTGTGTGTGTGTGTGTGTGTGTGTGTGTTTGTGTGTGTGCGTGTGGGGAGGAGGGTGCGTTCGTGTGAGGGTGTGTGAGTGTATGTAGTGATTATTAATTATTTATTCAATAGTACTGTTGAATGCAAGTTAGATGTAAGACAGGGCCTAATGGCCCTAATCGCGCTTGATGCAGTTTGTATCAAAAGTTTATATCTCATAATGTATACTTAATTTAATAATAAAGACGTTTCCATTCTATTCAATTATTTGGATTGTAAGTGTTTATTTCCTATCAGGTGAGTTAAATTTATTTTCTTTATCGCGTGCTTCTTTAGAATGCCGTATTTCACGAATGTATTTATCTTTGTACAAAAAAAATCTTAAACCTAACCTTAAAATTTTCACGTAGTGTTTAAAATTCATGTTACTTCGTTTGAATCAAGTTATAATATATTTCGTGCTTTAACTTTGAGTATGTTATATTAAAAATACCTTGTCCATTTTAGTGCTTTAATTTAAACCTTTCGAAAGTTTAAAAAATTGCGGATTTAAATAATTTCTCGTCATTTACTTAATTGTGATATTGTGAAAACGCGTAACTTTTTGTTACTTACCTATATCGAGTTTTGTGTATTTTTAGAGTATGAAAAATTTAGCTATTAAATTTACATATCGAAACACCCTTTTCGTTGATTTCCTTCTTGTAATAATATTGAATTTCCGTTTACTCGTTTAATTAGGAAAAGTTACCAAAATTAGGCATTACGTATACTTTAAAATATTACAAATATGAATCACCTCCACTTAAAGTCAAGGTAGCTTAGTTGGGAACTTGAAAGCCGTAATATAATTCCCGCTTTCACGCAAAATGAACGATGGGTACAAATCAACAATTATTCAATATTGTCGTCGAGCTCTTCTCCGATACTTCTTTAGCCTCGTTCCGGAACATTAAGCATAAAATTCATTCTTAGCCTGAATTAGTTAATCTTGAAACAGGATTTTTCTATACTTAACAATGAATATGAAAGTTTATCTCAAATTCGTACCCGTATCAGCTTATTCGAAACCTAGACGCTTATTATTCTGAACATCTCGCTTTACAAAAATTGAATCAATTACCCTGCTTAAAGACCTTTGCCGTTCCCTACAAGAGGTGAAATTCCATTTACAAGAATATCGCCCCTCAACAAAACCCCCCATCAAAATCTTCACCATAAAATGTATCTTACCGCAATGATCCCTACCCACAATATCAATCACTTCTCATCACCTATATTGAATATTAAAGAAACTAACTCCCTTTCTTGCTGGAATTCTCGAAAAGGTAACCACAATTATACGAACTATAAAGAACGTAGAAACATTTTTGCTATGAATGTGGAAACCCGAATGTTTATAAAAATAATTGTTCTCTTTGTAATGTTTCCAAATACTACTGAAAGGATGGCTTTGTTCAGGATGTACGCGCTCCTTTACTTCATAAACACCTAATACTACAAAATTACCGTAATTGCCAGAATTATGCTTATAACCTTTACTACAAAGAAACAATGATTATAATTCTAATAATATATCTTCATCACCAACCCCTATTCCTTTAAATGAAGTATGTCGTGTAACCCCCCTGAATGGTCTAGCTGGTTGAAAACCGTTTATGCTTTCTGTCACCCTAATTCCCCTACAGCAAAATTGAAAACGTAATCGTTTGATAATCGTCCACATTTATCAATTTGAATTACCTCTTTTTCCGTAGATGGATTGTTGCTCTAATTCTTTTTTAATTAATTCCACATGTTTACAACATTTAAGAAATCAAAATATAAATTTTAAAATAAAACCTTAAAATACACTTATGATTATCGCTGATTCTGCTTGAAGTTGAAGTAACCGCATCAATTAAACTAAAAATGTACAAGATCTTTTGAACGTGAAGTTAAATTTTTAATAGTACCGACCATAGCATACCTTTTTCTTTTAGGAGTTGATTTTTGTCATCTCTTTAATTTACCGTTAAATTTCCTTGATTCTACTTGGCGAACTAATCTTAAGTAAAACAAATGTGCTTCATTGGAAATCGCGAACGAAATTTCTCTTACTGAAGAACAAACTGTCCTGTTAGATAAAACAATGAGTAGATTCCGTCAATTATCTACCTCAGAATTGCTTTATATAATAACCATATCGCATGGAATCTTAACTACCGATGCTAACCTTTTAAGCAACGTCAATATCATTTACCCCTTACTTTACAGAAACATTTATATGCCGAAATTGATACAATGATTCAGTCTTGTGTTATTTCTCTTAGCTCTCCCCTCTGGAGTAGTCCCATTCTATTAGTTAAAAAGAAAACCGGCAATTATCGGGTTTTTTCTGATGGTCGTAAGTTAAAGTCCGTTACAATCTCTGACAGCTATCCACTACCCCGAACCGATGCTATTCTAAGACGATCGCGTAATGTTAAATATATATCTTCTATAGATCTTAAGTGAGATTTTTATCAAATGCCTTTAGAACAATCCTCTAGTAAGAAAACTCCTTTTTCTGTACCTGGAAAAGGTTTACATGAATTTAATTTCTTACCGTTTGGTTTATCTAATGCCCCTTAAACACTCCAACGTACCATGGATAGAGCACTAGGTCAAATTTTACATCTATAACATGCTTTTGTTTACCTTGATGATATCTTAGTCATTTCAAATACGTTTGAAGAACAAATCGAAACTTCAAATGAAGTAGCAGATTGTTTAGGCAATGTTTGTTTTAAAATTAACTGAACAAATGTAACTTTTGCTGTTTTGAAAATGTTTCATGATGATCTTACCTCTGCACATTTAGATATTACAAAAACTATATCTAAAATTTCTAATTTTTATTATTGGCCCAATTTAAGACAACCCGTTTGCCGGTGCATTAAAAATTGTAAAACTTGTGGTGCAGAAAAGAGTTTACAAGAAGCTCGTCCAGGTTTAATGGGTACGTTTAAAAGAGTATCTTATCCATTTCAGTTAATTTCTCTCGACTTATTAGTACCCATTCCTCGATTTAAGAAAAGTAGTAAATACCTATTGGTTGTAAAGTAACTAATTGGTTTTCTAAAGTTCTTTTCGTTCATCCTCTCCTAAAAGTTACTTCTTCCGCAATCATTAAGTTTTTAGAGCAACAGGTTTTCTTATCTTCCGTGTACCTCAAATTATTCTTTGTGATAATGGTCCACAATTCCTTTCAAAAGATTTTCAAAAGATCGTAAAAAGTTATTAAGTTCAAAAAAACTGATTCAATGCCAGGTATCACCCCGAAGTAAACCTAACTGAACTCGTTAATCGTGTAATTATTACCGCTATCTACTCATATATCGAATCTAACCATACTAAATGGGATGAATTATATTTCAAATTGCACAAGCTTTGAGAACTTCTAAGCATGAATCCACTTTTTTTCCCCGTCATTTTTAGTGTTTGGCCGTTATACCCCAATTGATGGTAGTTATTACGGCTCTGTTCCGGATAATACCGATGTAACTGAATTTGATAAAAAAAAATACGTTGGAATAAAGATCAACAACAAATTCCCTTTATTTTTACCGAAGTCGGAAAAATTTAATTAAAGCCTATGAAAAATATGAAAATCATTACAGTCTCCGTAAAAGAGACATTTCATTTGCCTTGCGTAAACAAGTATGCAAGAAAAATCATGTTTTTTCTAATGCTACTAAAGAGTTTTCCGCTAAGCCAGCTCATTTTATGTTCAATCACTCGTGCAATCTCTCTGTTAATATATTAACTGCAAGATTTAAATTACAAACCTCAAAGACGTTGGTATATTAAAGACTTAAAGCCTTTTTCATCTGCCCCTAACGAGTAGTATATACTTTTCATACCTTTATCTAAACATTTTTTTTAGGTTTCTTATTTTTGTTTCGTCCAAGTTTTCTTTTAACCTTATTTCCCTACCTAAACATTATTTACTTATCGAACCCTCCTGTATCTAAATTTATTTTTAACACTTTAACCCAAAAGTTTGTAAACCTTGTTGTGCCATCATAGTTCCCTGTTTTTAAAAGATAGCGTGGCGTACCTACTACAATTTCCTTAAAATGATCATTACCGAATTATCCGTTAAATTTTGATTATTATTTCACAACCTACTACAGTTATTATCGTGATTAGTGTATGTTTCGTCTGAACAGCCCAGCGAATCGTTACGAGCTGTCCTATGCCGATGTAGGGTTGATGCTTTGCTCATGGGATACACATAACAAGCGCAAGCTATGACTCTGTAGTAAAAGTCAGCTTCTACAGTCACGAATACAGGGAATTTCTATTTGATGTGTTTTTTACGCATGTACTTCAATCATTTTTTATATTTTCGTCATCAATTAATTATTTTTATATTATAGGTATGTTAATGCATCTTTAGTTTTTCCTTAACGTGTTGGTGAGAGGCTATTATATTATATTGTAGCGGGCTACTACTTCCGCGTTTCACTAATTTAAAACAAGTAATAACAATAGTCTTTATTACTTACGGTTCACAAGTCTAATTAACAGTATACGCCTTATTTATAGATGTTTTCAGTTCAATTAACAATGAAGCACTATCACACTAATGCTATTTACAAGCACTAATATCTTCTTAAACTAAATTCTTAACCATAGTTCTATTAACAACACTAAGACTACTATAATTTATTTATTACACTTTCGTCTATTTATGTACAGCTGTAGGTACAATATCACTTTCACATAATACAAATTAATGTTTTCTCTTGGACTTCCAAAAGCTCAACTATTTAACTTTACACGATATAATTTATATTCGACATTCTGATATAGATTAACTCTTACATTTTATCAGCGGTCTTATATATACCTTGAATTAAAATAGATGATTTATTCTCTGGTATGTGCTTGAACATCCTCGGTTCCTGGAGAATATACAGTGCTTACGGCGTTTGTGTGTTTGACGGGTTGCCTAATAGTAGCTCGTAACAATATTATATTATTTATTATCTTGTTGCAGTATCAAAATTCCCTATTTTCATCTCTAAATATCAGTCTATCGTACAATTACCGTTGCGTCCATGACAGTCATGTCTTTGAAATTATCGTAAGGGTGTTTTAAAGTTGTTCACGCTACCTTGATCTTCTTATCGCAGCGGATGTGCTCGGTAAGAAGATGATTTGTCTAAGTTTGATTTGGAATTTAGTTTAGTTTTCAAGTATTTACGTGGTGATAAAAGTTTTATTTTCTCGTTAATATCGCTGGTGGTCATTTAGACCAATCTATTTAACAGGTACATACTCTTCCCTCATTCTCCTCTCTAAGCAAGGGGGGTTGTTATTTCACAAAATTGTGCCGTGCGCGTAGAGGACATTCGTGTGGCTGTGCATCGTCACCAAAGAAAGGGCGACCCACGCCTAATAACCGTTTTCCGTGTAGGGATAATATCGAACGGATGGCAGTGACGGACGGTTTGGCACCTCTTAATTAAGACCATAGAAAAGTCTTTCAGGCTAAGTGATTAGTGTAACGTAGTTTGTTTGTATTTCAGCCATGTTATTCATCAACTATATTTATTAATTTTAGCGTAATAAAGGACACGGAAAGTCCATAAAAATATCCGAACGAAAAAACATTTGCTTAATACATGCTTTTTCTTAATGAAGGAGGTGAACAACTTATTCTTGGTGCTCTACTCACTAGAAAACATATCGATGACCTTTAGTAATTTAAATTTCAAGTTAAGAAGAATTGATATTGCCTTATTCTGAGAAAAGGAGCCAGTCCTTCACGACGAAAATAAAATCTTTTACTCCTCTTAGAAAAACAAAACCTTCATTTCGTCTAATACCACTCGTTAGTAGACCTATTCTTTAAAACACATCATACTAAGCAAATCCGTCACAGACCATCAACCGAAAGAATCAACGTACATATTACTTACTTAACTGATGAGATTCTACATATGTATACCCACTAGGTGACATAATTTGTGCAATTTCCTGGATACTCCAGTGATGGATAGATTTTAAAACCTTATAACCCAGCAGACCGGCGAACCCATTCTTTTGCTTTAAGACTTTCTATTTCATAATTATTGTCAAAATATGTGAAAGAATTCAATTATTATGGTTAATCTATTGGAAACCAACTGCAATGAACGTTTCGAATAAAGTTTATGCAAAATGCAGAACTTGAGTCCATTTTGCGCTTGGTTGTACTTCATCTGAAAATTCAGATATAGATTCCATAGCACTTCAAATGTATTACAAATTGAAGCTCATGTCTTTCACAAAGTATAGTAGACATATTGATTTAAATAGTTATCATTATATTATACGCTTTAGTAACCAGTAAGGATACTAATCTAAAAGCTTTCCGGAAATTGGAAATAGAAGCTTTTTACCCACCTTGTCAGTTTTCATTCTTCTAACAGTTGTTTGTATAATTTGCGGATCGATGATGCTCAGTAATAGTAAAAGCTTTTTATATAATTTCATAAAAGGGCCTTATATCTCGAATAACTTGTTGGTTTAAATGAATTTTATTTAGAAAGCAGATGCGATACTTTATTGGGGCGGTTTTGCTAGCATCATACATATATAAATATACTATCGCGATTCCCAGGAGAGTATACTAAATGCACACGCAACAAGCAAATGTTCTGTTCCTTGCAGGTGAAGAAAGGAGAGAAATTTGCATTTCAAGTCAGAACTAAGGTTGCGGCTAAATTCCAAATACGAAACTACTAAAGAAGTCGATTAGCGTGCACCAGAAATAGAGACAATAGCAAATAATAAATGTAATCCTGTTGGCAAGTCACCTTAAGTTACCATTAACAGAACACATTCAATATAATAAACTGTACATATTGACATTAAACAAGCATTAGCAGTTTCTAAAAATTTTAGGATTTTTATAATTATAGAATTCTCTGTTACAATGGAATCATTGAAAAGCGCGGTAGCCATCAACTTACATTTCTACTCTCACCTGCAGCGCAGAAAATGTACAAGGTTTTAGGTTACTCTCTAATATTGAAATAAAATTTTAACAGTTTCTTGTAACTAGCTCCAGGCACGACAAAGTTATGAAATTTAACTACAGGGTGTGTCTCGGCAGTGTGTTGTTAATTATGTATGGAGAAGTAAAGTGAATTAATTTTAAAAGATTTTTAAACATGCTATATCTATAGAAAATAGTTACAATCTTTGATGCTTCCGTTTACCCAGGAAGTAGTTATCAACTTTGTTATTTCAACTATGTGGCTGATTACATTTTTGAACAATTTTGAGTATTAAACGTGGAAATACCTTAAATATAAATCAATGTTGACGGTTGCGTATGAAACTTTATTGTAAAATACGCGCTGCGTTATAAATTTTTATTTCCTCTGAAGAGGTGGGGAACCCATAATAATTTGAGGGTGCTTCAGCTAACTACAATGGTGCGGAGTTGGTCCCTGTGAAAAAAATTATAAAAAAGAAGAAAATTTGAAATAAAAATAAAAAAATTGTTGGAGCGAAAACAACTACGTTAAAAGATCACTTGCCCTAAATGGCTCTTTCTAGAGTCATAATTAAGAGGCGCTAAACTTTTTAGTCTCAGCAATCTTTTGGATATTATTCTTACGCGGAAGATGGTTATTTCGCATTGGCCTCCTTTGCCTTTGGTTTCCCAAACTTTTCGCATTATATTCTACCGTTTTGTAAAATACCGCAAAAGCACTCAAATTCGGTCAAGTTAAACACATTCTCGAATTCAAACTTTTTTCCAAATACGACTTTGAGGTAGCTGGATATTCTGTCACAAATATGTCTGTTTACTTAGTTTCTAAATAAATTCGAATAAAATATTACCCATACTTAAGCTCTATCGACATTAAATAGCTGCCATATAAATGCAAATATACAAATAACCTATTTTCTTAACTTCAATCTGGTCAGGCATAAATAAAACAAATCCTAAAAGAAATTTATTCAAATCCATCAATAATACTATCACTCCAAACTTTCGCAGTTCCCATATTAAGTTACCTGACATTATAAATCCCAATATCTGAAAATGCCGTTAATAACAAACATAAAAAATAGTTAAATACTAGCTTTTTGTTATACGGTTTCAATGACTATTTTAAAATACTCAATCTTTGCTCTTTTACTAAGATTAATTTAACTAATTAAGCTTACCTTTAAAATCAATATACACTAATCCCGTCCCTAATTTAGTCCAACAAGACAACTATTTCCACTTTGATCAATTTTCTATTACATAAATACACACACCATTTTTATTTTCAACCCACGTGTGCCTAATTATTAAATCTAAACATAGAAGCTCATTCTACTCGCGATTTAACATCAGAATGTCCAATAATATCGGTCTTTCTTACAGTTTCTTGGGTTTTCCAACTAACACAGCTCCCTCAACATGCACAACACAAAATTCAAAATTATTGGAGGGGTGACCCCTCCAGGTTCTAACTTCTTTCGTTAATCGATCGTAACGACACTACTTCCACGGACCAATCCTGCGTGTGCAGACATAGTCGAACAAATTAGGTCGCATGCGACAAATTATTTCTTGTGGAAATCCATATTCTCTGTTTGAAACTGTTTCCTTTCCAGTTTTACTTTGCCTCCATACCGCCTCCTACAGCGGGGCCTACCGCGTTACTACTCGCCTGATAAATAATTAATTTGTAATTCTGCCGCCGGATATAACTACTGCATTTACTTCCTATTCCTTCTTACGTTCAGTGGAGTTATGTCATTATCTGGTCTTTCCTAACACGTGAATCAACCATAAACTCCTGTTTTGCTTAAGTTAGCATGACGTGTAAATATCATCCGCAATATAAATGAATACACTGCATTGTACCAAATAATTAAATTATCTACAATCCGATATTCGTGAATTTACTAATAAAGTGGTATGTTTTCCCTTAATAACTGCATTGTATGAATATACTTCTGACATGGTCTGAGGTTTACTTGGCATTGTAATAATACGACACTAATTCTACTTTATTTAACGAAAATATGTAAAAAGATCTTCTATATGCGGAACAATTATGACGTGGAACATGCCTATTAATAATTTTCCGGTTATCTACTTCTTTATTTTAAAAGCTTCCTTAAAATGACCTGTTTTTAGGTTTATGATTTTCATAGAATCAACAATTTATTGAAATGTCATACTTACTGAACATTATTATACCTGAAATCAGAATGTATAGGGTGCATCAATATTAATTTTGTCCTTTTAAGATTAATCATTCTCTTTCTGTCCCCGGTTTCCGTTTAACGTAACGCGTTTTTGGCAAATAAACAATAGGAACTGTCCGAAAGAATAAACAATCTTTTAATGTTTTATTACTATCAACGGTTTAGCCACCATTTGCTTAAATTTTTAACTCCTAAACGGGTGGTTGCAATATTAAAATTACTGGAAAACCATAAAATGAGTGTAAACTCATTTTTATCACAAAGAAGATCATGCATGTTATTTATTATTCAGATTCCTTGATAAATTTTAAGGCAGTTTCGTCGTACTTTTCTTATACTTGAACGTACTAATTGATGAGAAATGTCCGAGAAAACAAAAAGTAGTAGAATGTAGTTTGCTAGAATATTCTATTTCAACTACTCTACAGTTTAAAACAAAAGCAACATGCATTTGTTTATTTAGTTACAAAGATGATAAAATGTGATCCGCGGCATTTCAAATACTTTTCGATCCTTTTACTATCTTGTGTCGTCTTTCTGAAGATTCCACGTAATCTTTTGAGGTCACTGGATCTGTATACACAAGATTTCTACAAATAATAAAATCCCATGTGGTATAATACAACGAAATTAGATCAGCTAAACACAAAACGACCGTTGTTTGTAATCCATTTATCCATTAACATATTTTTCAATACTTTCCCAGGTAAAATGTTCTACCGATAACGGCTACTCAAAGTAAATATTGATCAATTAAACGATATCAAAATCAGAAAAGAATATAATGATAGGGTAGATAATACAGTGGCGCAAGTTGACATAAACAGAAAACAGGCAGTTTCATAAAAAAACAGTATTAGAGAAAGCATTCAACGACAAGTGTGTTAGGAAGTAATGAATCGCGCTTGAGAAAAATTGTGTAGGTAAAATAAGCACAACGCAAAGAGTGTCTCAAAATTCAAGCAAGAAATAATTTTGATAGAAAGCACAAGTTCTTCATCAAAAATTGTCAATTTCTTATTGATCCGTAGTCTTCAGTGTAGGGTTATGTATGAAATAGCATATTGGGTAAACGACATACACGACTTAGCTGACATATAAGCACTCTTTTGTCGAATTTATCCATGACCGTTTTACATACATGTGGCTAAATTTCATTGAAACGACACTCAATTTCCTTCTTAAGGCATGAATAGTCCTGGGCTTGTTGATACAAAACTTAGACTTAAAAAGCAAAAAAAAAACGCAACGGCATTAACTCGCATCGCTGGAGATAATTTTGTTCGAAAAATAAACATCCACTTATTGTTCCATAAACCATTTAACGTACTTTCTTCGCTGCGTGTAAGTCAATAGACGTTCTTGAGTCAGTTCAACTTTGTAAGCATCAAGATGCAAATCTTTTGTGAAAGAGCTGCTTTAAATGCTCAATTCTTGACCACGGAGCCGAATTGAAGTTGCTGGACTCTCAGCAACACTCTCACCAACTACGTCGATGTTTTGTGTTAACGAGTTGTTGAAAAACGAAGGCGGCTCCGTGGCGTAGTGGTATGTGTGTGACTACTACGCCCTAGGTCCCGGGTTCGAATCCCGACACGGTCCGCTTGAAAAATGTTAGGCGAGCATTTTTCGCAAAAATACACCCTCGTTCGGATGAGAGGTAAAATGGAGGTCCCGTGTGAGTGTTGTTACGCACGTTAAAGATCCCTACCTTGCTTGGAACAGCAAGGATTCCGCAAAATTCAAAATTTTCCAGGTAAAAAAAAAACTCGCTTCCTGGCCAATGTAGTACCTTCGGGTGGAGCATTGGAAAATCACATGTAATGTTGAAAAACGACCAAAGTGCACAAGATCACTAATTGATCCAATCTCCTTGAATTTTTTAATTAACCTTTTCAGGGTTGATGAAGTTGAATCGCTGTTCCAGCCATATTTTGTACGAAAATTGCGTACTGTGGCTGCCAATCCTTCATTATTTTTAAGAAACTGCTCAACAACCATTTTTAGTAACTCTAAACGGTAACCTTTTTTTTTTCATTGGCAACACTTTATTACACAAATGGCACTAAATTTTAATCTTGGGTAAATTTTGAGACACCCTCTATTACTAAAGAAATGTATGCAGCATTAGGTATTGAGGCAAAAGTTATAGTAAATAGGTGGATAAAGCATACAAACATCCCTTATTCTGCTGAACAGAATTCAACCAATGTGGATGACGTAGACGAGGTAGAAGATCAAGAGACAGGATGTAAAATACTAAAAGTGGAATTCCGAATAACGCTAAAACCCCAAAGGTTAAAAACTGTGAAAATGGATAAGTTGCATGCATAATAACCAGATAATTGATTGAGAACATACATACGTAGCTGACAAATAAAGAAAGAGAAGAGAAGAGTTTAAGCATACTTAAACTTTGCAGTTATTAAATTTTTAATATTTTCAAAAAAAATTGGATCGAAAGCGCATGCAAAAAGCTCAGGACCGTTGGAATTCTTAACCATTATTTAAAAATATTAACTAAAAACTAAAAACAATATACAGAAGGAAAGACTAGCAGACGATCGGCTTCAATTTAGAAGGAACAGTTTAGTAAAGTAATTGTAGCACCAAAATTAGTTTGGAAGAGGGATAAGAGTAAACAACTTCAGTAATAGACTTTATTGATGTAGTCAACAATTTTGACAATTTACATTGGAATGCGCTGTATACGATTTTGAAGAAAGCAAGAAAAGGTTAACAAAACAGAGGGTTAAAATCTGAAAATATGTAGGACAGGGATGTGCTGCAGCACAAATTCTACTTCACATGTGTATAAAACAAACACTAAACAAAATCAAAAATGTAAAAGAAAGTTGCGCCGTAATTCATAGAAAGAAAATTTAACATTGAGATGTGCGGTGATGAAAAATTAGAACATTTAAAAGAGTTTTACTGCTTAGAAAGTTGGATTACAAATCACAATTGCACAAAAAGGGACGTAAAAAGTATGACCGCCCAAGGAAAAAATATATGGTGTACAAGGAAACGAATATTGAAAGCTTAGGTTGGTGGGTAGAACTACAGGTCTGCGAAATTTGGACATTAAGCAAAGATAATTAGATATAGTAAATGGGGCAGCAAAAGAACGGGGACAATACAACTAATGAGTGAAAAATTAACAGAATTAAAAAAATTTTGTTACTTAAGAAAATTGATTATAAACGACAATTGGAGCAAAAGAAATGTAATAGGTACAACAGCCCAAGGAGGTAAATGGTTCGAGTCACGATACTAAAACTTAGGGTAGCTCTAGCTGTTAGGGGAAACCTATCGAAATCCATATTTGTACTTTAGAACTATACGATTGCAAAACAGGACACTAAGTAAAGAGGAAGTTAGATTACAAGCTTTGGAGACGTTATGCATTAGAAAAATGCTTAAGATGAATTGGACAAATAAAGAACAAGGATATGGTTCTAGAAATGGTTCAGAAATAGAGATATTACTTGTGTAATTAAAACATAGCGTTGCAGAATGATAGGTCCTGTTTAAGGCGCGAAGGTGAGGAAAATGCAAGCAACCATACTCTTAATTAAATGGCCAATGAGCACGTAGCATGCACGCATAAAACACCCCTCAACAAATAATGGTCTCCTTCGACACCCCTCGAAATACAAATATTATTCCCAAACGTACAATACACACGAGACCTCGGTATAAAATGAATTTTAAAAGCTACAACAAATCAGTTCCTTTTGTTCAACTTTTAAGAAAGCCGCCAAACGTTCAAGAAAACTGCAAGATGAAAGTCACCAAGTTCTTCGTGCACTAAGGGTTTTCCTTCAGATTATTTTGTTGTGACCACCAAAATCTAGCTTGATAAAATTAAGTATACTCTTATAATCACAGTTTGGACCGATTCATTTTTAAAGCCACGGTTATCCGTTTAAATTTCTACCAACCAAAGAAACGGCATATACGTGAGTGAGCCCACCAGTCGATAAGTACCGAAGCTAAGGAAATCCAACCACAATCTCCGCTACAAGGTGTCACATTGCATTCAGTGTAACCCGGACTAGAGTTACTTGCAACCATGGAAATCGTCTCCTACACAACACCAAACTTAGGTCTCGTCGTGAAACTGCAACATTCAATTCTTCAACATAGTAACTCGTTCCGTAACTTTACAAACTAAAGTGAGTTCAGTTCTAATGCTAAAGACATTTGCAATTTAATTACGCACACAGAAACATTTGTAAATAGTTTCTATGTGCGTGTCACGCTATAGTGTTAATGAATAATAAATTCATATCAATATTTTAACTTGTTAATAAATGTTATCTATGGTACTACGAAGCATAAACAAGGTTACCCCAGATAATCAGAGCACCAAAAAGATATGATAAGAACAGTAATGGAGGGCAGAGCACTACGTAAGGTGTGTAGAAGTAAGCAAAGGCTAGATTATTTAGGCTTGTATAAGAAGGCGTAGGTAAAAAAAACTACAAAGCATTGTAGAAGTTGGTGCAACATCAAACAACCAATAAACTATGACTAAAAGAAACAAAATTATAACACATGTATAAAAGCTCATAATGTTCTTGTTTTCTATCAGTTTCACAATCTTCTACAAAACGCTTTCCAACATTTACGGAACCCGAATGTTCTGTGAACACTATTTAAGAAACGCTAGGCGTGACCAATACAGTATGTACTTTCCGCGCAGCTTTTATCACAATTGCAATTTACATTTAACTCGTAACGCAGTTGGCTTAAACTGATAAAATGACTGAAAATTAGCTATAAACGCACGCCTCATTGCCGTACTATAACAGGTAAGTTGTTTATGTATATTATAATTCACACGCACCATTTATTTTGTATGCATGCTACATTAAACTTTGGTTTCAGTTGCTTGTATCAAAATGTTAATCCACAATTTGATTAACGATTATCCGTTTGAGCACAAATACGTTTCAGGTTTGTCGGGAATTTTCTAAATAATTAATAAAGTAATATAAGAGAACATATTTCTAGCATAATTTGATGTTTGTGTGACAAATTCCATACTATGCCATAACATTGATTGATTGTTCTCTTAGTTCCTCCTTATTGCTTTCGGTAAATGACATGTCGGTGACATATAGCCTTCTGTATCAAGGAAATAATTATCATAAGGAGGAACTTTATTGTCGTCCCTTCAAAACCGTTCCAGTCATCAATGTTATTTAATTGATAGAATAATTGTAAATACTTAACATGGTTGTACTTACACAGATATGTCAATTCAAAATATCTACCTGAATGATTTATTTTAACACCGGATAACCTGAAACCACAACCCTTTGCATTTTCTCCCCGCACAACTGGCATCACAGCTGTCACTTTGATAGCTGTCACTTTAACAGATGTCACCTTAACAGCTGTAACTTTGACATTGGGTCACTTCTTACGTAACTTAGCAATCCGTCATTTCTTTTCGTACATCACGATTTTTTACTTACTCGGTATATATATACACTTTTACTCTATCCTGATAATATACATTTCCACATTACTACGTCACAATTCTTGGAGAAAAAATTTTTACACCAGCCCCCTGCATGCAAAGCGAATGCCATAGTCACTAGCCACCGAGTCAATCGATATAATTACTTGTACATCTCTTCGTATTGATAATTGTTCAAATTTTATTTTAATTTAAAGATTAACTTAAAAGAACCTAACCCCAAATTTTATATAGACCTTCCTTGTATATTTTTATTAACTAAAACCACTAAGTCACGTATTTCTCAAAAAGTACGCTCTAGATATTTTCATCGGTCAACAGACTCCTTTAGACTGAACAATTTGCGGTTTAACCTTCTTTTAATTACCCCTCCTTTTCCACTAATTACGACCATAAAGCTCGCAGTTAAGCTGTATCCTAAAAATTTTACTTCCAACAACATTGAGCTAACCTAAGCTAACTGGAAGACCTTGGAGCTAACATAAGTTAAGCGGGAGATGTTGAAGCTAAAC
Source organism: Platerodrilus igneus (assembly GCA_036346225.1). NCBI lineage: Eukaryota > Metazoa > Arthropoda > Insecta > Coleoptera > Lycidae > Platerodrilus > Platerodrilus igneus. The sequence goes on from JARFIW010000090.1 coordinate 308,276, forward strand.
TAATTTAACCGGAAGAAGTTGGAGATATTACATGAGATTTTCCAATGCTCCACCCGAAGGTACTACATTGGCCAGGAAGTGGGTTTTTTTTTTTACCTGGAAAATTTGGAATTTTGCCGAAACCTTGCTGTTCCAAGCAAGGTAGGGATCTTTAACGTGCGTGACAACACTCACACACGGGACCTCCATTTTACCTCTCATCCGAACGAGGGTGTATTTTTGTGAAAAATGCTCGCCTAACATTTTTCAAGCGGACCGTGTCGGGATTCGAACCCGGGACCTTGGGCGTAGTAGTCATACACATATCACTACGCCATGGAGCCGCCTAGAAGTTGGAGATAACCTAACCTAACCGTGAGATGTTGGGACTAAGTTAACCTAAGCGCTAGATGTTGGAGCTAACCTAACCTAACCGGAAGAGGTTGGAGCTATCCCAACCTGGAAACGTTGGGCTAACCTACTTCCACCAGCCCCTCTACCTCCACATGTTATTTGTTACAATAGTAAACACATAGGGAATGAAATAGTGAATTTTTATTGGTTGTCCGGTTGACCGATAAGACCCGATACGATCCTAGGTCACAATTCTTAGAGAACAAATTTTACAGAAGCGTGGTTGAAACCCGAGTCCCCTGCATGAAAAGCGAATGCCATATCGACTAGACCACCGAGTCAATCGATATAATTACTTGTACATCTCTTCGTATTGTTAAATGTACAAATTCCATTTTAATTTAAAGATTAACTTAAAAGAACCTAACTCTAAATTTTATACAGAATTTCCCTGTATATTTTTATTAACTAACACCACTAAGTCACGTATTTCTCAAAAGGTACGCTCTAGACATATGCATCGGTCAACAGACTCCTTTAGACCGAACAATTTGCGGTTTAACCTTCTTTTAATTACCCCTCCTTTTCACTAATTACGGCCATAAAGCTCGCAGTTAAGCTGTATCCTAAAAATTTTACTTACAACAACATTGAGCTAACCTAAGCTAACTGGGAGACCTTGGAGCTAACATAAGCTAAGCGGGAGATGTTGAAGCTAAACTAATTTAACCGGAAGAAGTTGGAGATATTACATGTGATTTTCCAATGCTCCACCCGAAGGTACTACATTGGCCAGAAAACGAGTTTTTTTTTACCTGGAAAATTTGGAATTTTGCCGAAACCTTGCTGTTCCAAGCAAGGTAGGGATCTTTGACGTGCGTGACAACACTCACACACGGGACCTCCATTTTACCTCTCATCCGAACGAGGGTGTATTTTTGTGAAAAATGCTCGCCTAACATTTTTCAAGCGGACCGTGTCGGGATTCGAACCCGGGACCTTGGGCGTAGTAGTCATACACATACCACTACGCCATGGAGCCGCCTAGAAGTTGGAGATAACCTAACCTAACCGCGAGATGTTGGGACTAAGTTAACCTAAGCGCTAGATGTTGGAGCTAACCTAACCTAACCGGGAGAGGTTGGAGCTATCCCAACCTGGAAACGTTGGGCTAACCTACTTCCACCAGCCCCTCTACCTCCACATGTTATTTGTTACAATAGTAAACACATAGGGAATGAAATAGTGAATTTTTATTGGTTGTCCGGTTGACCGATAAGACCCGATACGATCCTAGGTCACAATTCTTAGAGAACAAATTTTACAGAAGCGTGGTTGAAACCCGAGTCCCCTGCATGAAAAGCGAATGCCATATCCACTAGACCACCGAGTCAATCGATATAATTACTTGTACATCTCTTCGTATTGTTAAATGTACAAATTCCAATTTAATTTAAAGATTAACTTAAAAGAACCTAACTCTAAATTTTATATAGAATTTTTCTGTATATTTTTATTAACTAACACCACTAAGTCACGTATTTCTCAAAAGGTACGCTCTAGACATATGCATCGGTCAACAGACTCCTTTAGACCGAACAATTTGCGGTTTAACCTTCTTTTAATTACCCCTCCTTTTCCACTAATTACGGCCATAAAGCTCGCAGTTAAGCTGTATCCTAAAAATTTTACTACCAGCAGCATTGAGCTAACCTAACCTAACTGGGAGACCTTGGAGCTAGCTTAAGCTAAGCGGGAGATGTTGAGGCTAAACTAATTTAACCGGAAAAAAGTTGGAGATAACCTAACCTAACCGTGAGATGTTGGGACTAAGTTAACCTAAGCGCTAGATGTTGGGGCTAACCTAACCTAACCGGTAGAGGTTGGGGCTAACGTAAGATTGAAACGTTAGGCTAACCTACTTCTACCAACCCCTCTACCTCCACATGTTATTTGTTAGAATTGCAAACAGATAGGGAATCAAATAGTGAATTTTTAATGGTTGTCCGGTTGACCGATATGGCCCAATACGGCCCTAAGTAGCCCGACATGACCCACAATGGTCCGACATGACCCGACATGGCCCAGCATGGCCCAATATGATCGGATATGGCCCAAATTGCCACGATATGGCCCAAAATGGTCCGGAATGCACAAGACCCACCATGGTCCGGTATAACCGGACAAGTAGCGGAAGTTGTTAAAGTATTATAACCCAACTGATTTTATTATATACTTCAAATCTTTCTGTAATAAGAAGATAGTTATGCAGAAAATAGGTTATTGAATAGAAGAATTGGAAAATGTTAACGAGAAATATACATATTCCAAATGTGTTTCGTGTAAGGCGTAACTAACAAACGTTAATTAGATAATTTTTAGAACAACTACTGAAAATGTAATAGCTCGGAAAAAGAAGATTCGCATAAAGCATATTAAATGCGATATTTTATTCTGCTTGTGTTTACATGCAAACTTTATCTATTGCTTTCGATTTTACCCTACTAAATCTACGGTTGCATAGGAGTATTTTTCGACAGTTGCCAGTCGATTCTTATCTGCAAAAGACAATAACTTTGTGATGCTATTGTGTTTACACGCAAAATTCACTTTATTACTATCGTTTATTTCCGCCGAATCTCCGACTATGTTCGGATGTCTTTAACGTCCTTCGATGTCTCCTAAAATGTTATACGAGATACATTGCAGCGTTTGCGCTTTGGTGAATTTATCCCACACTTTTATTTCCTCGTAATCTTTGATTTTGTGCTGATGTCTTTAACATCCTTCAAATTATGCTCTACACAGTGTAATAGCATTTTTTCTATGTACAACAGTATTCTGTGGTGGTATAAACAGACTACATAAGTTTAGTATTGGAGAGCTAAAGAAACACTTAACGTATTAAAAATACAAACGTCTAACTGGAATAAAAAAAAAATTAATTGCGAAATCTAGAGTTTTGAATACTACTCGGAATATTTAGCTACGCGAGATAGGCTTTGGGCGGTCTTTGGCAGCTCCTTTTAAAAAACATTTATTTCTAAAAACACTCCTATCAAATTTATCTTAATATAGTAATTACAGAATTGGGTTATTTTTCTAAAACAATTTGTACGTTATGTTCATTAACGTGACTTAATTTAGTTGACAAAAAAAATCAAAGTGAATATTTTAACAATCAATAATTACCAATGAGTAGCTTGAACTACCAACAATATTAAAGTTATGAAGTTCAAAGGCTGACCAGTGAGCAGGGCTTCTTTACAGTATTTATGAAGCCTCTGACCTCACTTCACCCGTGTTAGAAAGTGCAGATCTTGCTGTCTGCAGTTTCTCGATAATCATACAATGTCTTATTCTAAGTAATTTTAATTAAGACTGCTTTGTTGCAGTTCATTGTTTCTGCATCTGCAGTATCAGGTTGCGTCTGGAATACAAAGTAGTCGTTTCCCTTCTTATTTCTAACATGAACTCTGATTAACCTTTAATTATATCCTTTATATAATACAATGTAATATATAATTGTAAAGACATAATAACTACATCTATTCTTATATGTATTTTAATATGGGGGATATGTAACGCCTTTCGACCTAGGTGAAAATTAAGGGCTGATACTTAATTTTTAAAACTCGTTTGTTTCTGAAGTTTCGTTTGCGGTTTCTTTGTTCGCTTATGTTTCTTTGATCCCATATCTAATATACATTTTGTACAATAAGTATACAGCTAACAAAATTAATACAATAATCAATAAAATTGTTCAAGCACTGATATTGCCATAGTGTAACTTTGGCACTTTTAACTCGTTTAAATGTTCTTTATAATTGTCCATTAATTTTACTGCGTGCTTGAGATCGTCGAGATCTACATGTTCTAGTTGCATTAGCTTCTGGATAGTTCCGCTGTCTTCGGTTTGAAACTTGAATTGTAGTTCGGGTAGATTTGCAAGTTTCTTCATCACTGCTGGGTTTTGATATACTCGAATAATTTCATTTTTTAATTTCAATAAGCAATCTTCCTTTATGGTGATCACTTTACTTCCAATTAGGGCTAAACTGTTTTCGTCTTTGTTGCAATTGGCGGTTACCATCACTTCATGAGGAAATACAGCAATCCATTTGTTGTCCGTAACTTTCGGAATTTTCATGTCCGTAATTTGTACTGGTTTTGACACACAATTCTCATAATGACCAGAAAATCGTAATAATTGCACTTCACAAGGGCTATCTGTTTGAATAGCCGTTGTCGTTATCGATTGACGTAAGTATTGGCCGAGTGCCACTACTTTGCATTTCTCATTTGTGAATTCATACCTAAGTTCATTTAGGGAAAGGAACTTGGTCTTAGGGATAATGACTTGATATTGACTATTAATTTTCATAGGGAAAGCAAATAATGATAATAATTGTTAGTGTTAACCTCTACAATTGGAATTTCTATTAAAAATGTAATTTCATGGTTCTTTGCATAACCTTTCACTATGGCTATTTTTTCAAATGCAAGTATGTTAGATCCTGTTACTTCAAAAGGTAGTTTACTATGAGTTATAAGTGATTTGATTCCGAATAATTCGTTTAGTAAATCAAGTGGTTCGATAATACTAGCATGTAAAGTATTTAATTTAGCAAATGTTACAACATTTTCTAATACAGCTAAAGTTTATTGAATTACAGTGAGGGTTGCTATAATTTGATTAAATATCGTGTTAAATCTTATTAAATTTCGCATTCCTAATGTTGTGGTTTGCATGCTACTTCTAAGAGTTAGTATTCTATTTGTTATACTGTCCTGGTTCTTTACTGATTTTTAGAGTGTATCATTCAATTTTACTATTGTTGATTGAGTTAAAGAAATTTGACTTCTAACGACAGTTTTTATGTCATTCTGGTTGTCAATCAAATCTTGTATTACTTTGTGGTATCATTTAGCATCTTGGTTGTCTAAATTGCCCGTGATAGCTTTTATGATACTTCCTAATGCGTTAATAATACCTCTTCTGTCTTGCGGTATGGTCTGTTAATATTAATCGATTGAATTTGTCGTCTGTGTTCCTTAGGATATTTTCCATTGTACTTTTGTAATTAAGCATTTCGATCGCATACTCTTTTCCAAATCTGGCTGTGTTCATTGATTCTTTCAGTCTGTCATAATTGTCTCTAATTATATAAAATTCTCGTTTTAATTCAGTTAAATTAAATTTTTGTGCGAAAGTCCAATAGTCTACTGTGTTTTCCATACTTCCCAATTTAACTGGTAGTATACCGGGGGTTTTTATGTCTTCACTATTATTTCGTTGTCGTCCGTTCTACCTGAGTAGAGGTTAACGGCAAGGGGATAGCTGTCCATCTGAAATTACAGGGTGTCTTAAATTCTTAAATGTATGTATCTTACGGTTTTACCGTTGTCTACTAGTGCTACATTTTTGTTTGAAATCTTTTTGATTTTAAACGGATCTAAATTTCTGGGGGCCGTTTTGTGTCGTTTACTTTTAAAGTTTCTTTCATAAACGGTCGGTCCTACTGCGAATCTATTTATATTGGCGTTTTTATTGCGGGTTTTTGTAATACGTGTGTTATCGTTGTCTAATTTATTTTTGACGTTATTATGTGATTTTTAATTTTTCTTTATGATCTTTGGCGTATTGTTGATATACCTCTTTATTATAATGTGTATCATAAAGGTTACGAGAGTCTGAATGTCCTAATGTTAATTTGAGGGTTGTAAAGTTAGTTGAGGAATGAATTATATTGTTATAAGCAATTAGGGCATATGACATTAAATTGGTGATAAGTTCCTTCTTATATGTTACTCTTAAAAGTCTGATCTGTTTTAGTAAGATTAAAAGTAATCATTCAAATAATCCGTTTGATTCCGGGTGATAAAATAAATATTTATTTTATGACGTTCTAAGGTATTTTGGTTAGTCTCGTTTCTGAATTCACTTCCTTTATCCTTTATCCTTAAATGCAAAGTACTGTAAAAAACCTTGAGTTACTTCAATACTGTTTTTCGAAGTAATGGGTATTGCTTATCCTAACCTTTATGAATGCATCTATGATTGATAAAAAATGCTGAGCTTCTATTACTAAAGTATTTGCATGTAATTTTTAAAAAAGTGTGTCGGGTGTTTTAGTTAGCATTAAGGATACTTTTGGTGGTGATCTGTCGTATTTTGCTCAGTCACATAGTTCGCATTGATTAATAAAATCTGTAGTTAATTCTATCATGTCTTTAAAATAATATCTCCTTATGAGTTGTTTTAGGGTTTCGTTTATTCCATGATGATTTGTTTTACCTTTGTGTTGATTGTGAATTACGTCGTTCATTTCATCTGGGTCATGTAAAGTAATTAGTTTTTGTGTGCATCTGATAATCTCGGGTCCTGAGTTATTAAACAATCGAATATGTAATTCTGAGAATCTTTGGTACAAATGTTCTGTTGTGAAATAAAAGTAAACACTTTTTTTATCCGGGATATATCCTTTTAGAATGTTAATTATTTGTTTCTTGTTGTCATTTTTCGTTATTTGAATGTGATTATCACAGCAATTAACTAATATTTTAATAATTATGCACTTGAAATAACGTACCCGTGTTAAACACTTATCGTTATCAAAAAGTTTTTTAAAACAAAAACGCGAAAAATGACTGTACCGCTAGTGCGTTACTTAAACAAGCATTAAATAGTAGAAAAAAGTTTATTAATTTCAATTAGTTTAATGAGCTTTTAACACGAAAACAGTTTGTAAAATTTAAAGGCTTTGGTAGTTTACATTTCAAAATAATATTAAATCAGGACGAAAGGATTAAAATAATAGAACACCCGGTTTATTAAATACAAACAGTAATAAATAGCGATACTTTATAACTTGTTGTATTAAATTCAGTAAAATTACAGATGGCCACTCGAGAAGTAACCAGCATAGTAAAATTAGTTGTGCCAATTCACAAAGATCCAAGAAGCAGCAACTACCGGAAATACACTCCAGAATATCAGACTCATAAAAACAGTCATAAAATTAATGCGTTGAAATGAAGCAACAACACTGATCTCGAAATTAGGATAGCTTAGACCCATAACGTGTGAAAACCCAATTTTGGGGAACGCAGAGTGTTATATACCGCCAAAGTTTGAAAAAATTAGAAAAAATTTAAGAAAGAAATAATGGTCAAGTGACAGTGATGTGTAGGCGATGGAGTGTAAGCCCTTCGGCGCGTAGGTAGCCAGTGACAAATTGCTTTTAAACTTTGCTGGATAGGTAGCCCAGACACCTCAAACCCATGTGTATGGTGGAATTTATATTCGCGTGAGTTGGGCATTACGCAATGACATTTTTCCATCAAAGGAAGATAAACTGGTTTCACTCTTCGACTGAAGTGGGAATTTAAATACATGGAACGGGGTGACCTAACGTTCCTGATCCTAAAAAGGAAGTGGTAATTAACAGTGAGTAAAGTCTGAGCTTTTGTCATATTTGTGATTTATAAATATGTGCATGTGAAATTGCAAGTGTTAGTTATAGATTGTTCGTAATGACATTAGGAAATTGATAGTACGTTAAAGTATTATTTTATTGGACTATGAAATAGCGACAGAACTAGTTTTGTTTAAGCTTAAGCATAATATTATGAAGAAAGGAAGGTTAAACATTTATAAGATTAAAAAACGTGTGAATATAAGCTTATTTGTGGGATTATAGTTATTTAGAAAGTGAAAATTTAGTATTAGTAATGGACACTGGCACGCTGAAAAAGTTGTACATATTGCTATTACGGGCATTTTCAAAAATGGGATCTCAAATGTCGTATGGATCAATAGTAGACACTGGCATGAAAAATACGTAATTTGCATATTATGCCAAGGGCAAACATTTAACATCCTGTATAAGGATCGCAGTTGACTTTAATTAATGCGGCAAAAGAAATAACTCTACACGCAATCAAACTTGTCTTAAACCAAAAAGCATTCATAAATTGTAAATAGATACAATTCCCATTAAATTTAAACATGCAATAGTAAAAGGAGATAGCATAGCGTCCCCATAAGAAACGCATCTTTTGAAATAATTACGTTTTGGAAACGCAAGATGTAAACAGAAATATGTTAATTTACGTCATTTTGTTTACGTGATTTTCTACCTGGAGTTAATTCAAATCCCAAAGTATTATATAAACAAATTAAATCCGTAAGTTAAATTACGTGCCAAGACGAATTAGAAATTCCTGTAATAACATCAAAACAGACCGTCTAAAATAAATACAGAATAGAAATCCACTGGTATCCTACGTTACCAAGAAATCCTCCGGCGAGTTATTATCAGACCTATACCTGTAAAAGCCCAGAATATCCAAAACATCCTATGGCTGGTCGTAAACTCTGAACAAACAACGCCGATAACCAATGAATTTTTAGATAGGGCGTAGCTTATATAACACGCGAATTTGATAAGCAGAGAGTCTTGATCCGAATTAAGCACAATCCACATCACTTATACTCAAGAATCTACGCAACGAGTAAATATTAAAATTAAATAATCAAATTTTTGTGAAAAGTGGTGTTAGAAAATTTTAAAATAAATAATAGTGAAAAATATATTAAACAAGTTTTGCCGTTTGCTGGAAAACGTTAGTAAAAGTTTATTAATTAATTTATGTTAAATATTTGTAATTTAGGGCTCTAAGAAAGACTACGAAAATCTAAGTAACACCAAGTAAGACGGGGTAAATCTAAGAGAGTCTAAGAAAATCTAAGTAAAATCCATGTAACTTTAAGGGAGTTTAAGAAAATACTAGATTATTGAATAAACGGGGTAAAATTTGAAAACTAAATAAATTGATAATATTGGGAGGAAGTCCGAACGAGAATATTGGCAAAGGCCCACAAAACAGAGGATTTCTTTAAGCATTGAATGGAGCAACTAAACTGAAAGTAATATTGAGGTACTGATCCACAGCATGTAGTAGCAGATCCAGAAAGACGCACAAGGAAAACTACAGGTCAGAACTATGTAGCATAAGACAATATTTTCTCTTTATTTTTGAACATTGACTATATGTATTAGACCTAAATATTTTATAAAAAGAGTCATCAAAAATTTCTTTATACGTGAAAATTACGTTAAAAAGAGAAAAGTCCTAAACGTTTAAAGAATTTCCAGTAGAGTACAGTGTCATTTTTGCAGGCTTTAAAATAAGGAAAGGGAGCTTTAATTTTTGGGGATATACAATTTAAAAATTATTGTTATTTGATTCAGGGGTTCATTTTGTCATACAATAAAACAGATAAAGCTGTGAAGTGTATATGCTTTTTTCTTTTTCATTATACAAATATTAGTCGACTTCGTTTTATCATTCAAAGTAGGAAAAGTATTAGAGAAAATGGGGTAAATTATTTGATTATCGTAGCGTTGTGCACTCTGTGTGAATTAAACTGAGCTAGGCAAGGCATATTTAAATTTTAAGATATTAAAATACACAGAACGGCGATGATCAGCAGGAGACTGAAAGCATAATAACATCGGCGTGCAGCGTTATCATATCAATATATATATATATATATATATATATATATATATATATTAAATGTTTTTAATGGGTTTGAGGAATTTAATATTACTAGAAGGTCATTATCTTTAATATATATATATATATATATATATATATATATATATATATTACTCATATTTAGACCAGGGTAGAAAATTAATTAATTACATCAAATAATTTTAATCACCGTGTATAAGGAATTTTATTAGATAATACGCTTTATTAAAAACACCGTGGAGAATAAAAATTCATTCGTTTCATTAAAAATAAGGGATTTAAATTATTTACAAGACGCTTTCTATAAAAAGAAGCAGTATTAAAATGCTCAACGTGTAATTTAATTATTCAGAGTAAAGAAACAAATGGAAATTACGTGCAAAATTTATATTAATTGATTCAAGTTTGGGGTAACGAGTATTAAACAAAATGTACAGATAATAATTGAATATTTAATTAGGATTCACTAAAAATTAAAGGGTATTATTTTAATTGGAGTTAATTGAACCATTAGTAACATATAATATGCATAAAAGCTTGTAAAAACCCAATAATATTCAAATCGTAGAAGTGTTAGTTTGAAGTAGGACGATTGAACACCTGCGTGTTTTTAAAGTCTCGTTCTGCGTAAATTGTGCAGATAACAAATGGTTACAGAGAATGTTGGAGAAACCGTCGCTTAATATTTACGGGAAATGCTAATAAGGTGGTCTGCGTGGATTGAAAATAACCGATACTAAAGAATATCGATTAGTACCACTCAGAACAGGGTAGATAGAGACGGATAATATGCGCAAGACAGAGACACATATAGTAAAAGGCGTGATTTGAGCAACGTCACTGGGTTGCGATTGGTTGAAAATAAGAGGCAAACATGAGAGGTAAAAATAACATTTCTGCATAAAAATTAATTAGTTATTCTCAGACGTTGCGTGCCGTGTGTAAAATTTCTGAGATTTAACTGGTGCGAGTGCAAATTTAATATGAACCGCGTGCCGGGCGATCGAGATGGGAACATAGGCTGCGAAATTCTAGAAACTGTCCGTTTTGGGGACAAAAGCGACGTATAGGCTAGCGATTATATATACCCGGGTTAATATGAGTTGCGCTCTCTTAGTTTTTCGATTTTGACTGAATAATTTAAACAGTTTGCTCGTATATTTTGGTGATTATTAAATACTTTAAAACAGTTTGCTCTTTACGTACTACGATGAAAGTAATTTAGTGCACTTAGAAAAGATGATACAAGGTAATAAAGTCTAGTATCACTGTACCAATTATTCAAATTTGCAACGACAAATGAATACACAAAAGTAGGCAGTTTTGGCGTATAGCGTGAAAGAAGTATGAATTTCTTTGCTATTTTACGGGGGTGTTAATGATTAAGTGGTTCGTGGACGTGACTGGATCCACAAAACAAGATACAGATATACACAGATGAGTTCCGGAAAAGCACTGAAACAACTTTAGATGAATGGTGGTGTAGAAAATTTTAAAGGCGACCAGTAATCCGAGGACCTAAACATAACCCAGTTGGAATGGTGTGATTAACAAAAGACGATGTACATTGACGCCACGAGTGCATTAACCTTCAGGTAACTTATGCTTTGTTGTTCGATTTTTGATGTTTTGGTGTGTGTTGAATAACTTTATAATTTATTTACTTAAAATGGACAGTAGTGAAATTGTACTAACAACAAATTTTTAATTTTAAGGTGAAATTTTCTTGTTTAAGTAGAAAGGGGTATTTAGTATTTATGTTCTTGATTATGATGAAAGTTTGGGTATGTCTTTGAGCTCAATTAGACGAACCTGGTTAATTAACGTAAAGGGGTGGGAGATGCTCCCTTTGTACTCAGACTCAGGTCTGCATATATTGTTATATTAATTAGTAGGCATCCTACAAGGACTTTAATTCTGGATGCACATTAAAATGATAATAAATTTAATCTTGAAGTTTTCTGATACTGAAATTTATGCTGAAATTTAATTTTGAAATTTTAATGTATTATGAATATTGATGTAAATAGAGTTAACGTTGATGTTTGTGGTCAGTATTGACCCGGATTGTTCCTCGTATGTTCTATACACGTTTTCGAGACGTTGAAAGTCACTGTCTTTTGAGATAAACACTGACACATCGTCCGCGTAAGCACCTGTTACTAGTTTTGATTGCTGCTCTGATGGAATGGAAAACCCAATAGTGAGGAACGGCACAAAGATAAAAAAGGTTCTAACGATAAAGTAAATAGAGGTTGTTACGTTCATTTTCGTAAATCATTAATTAGTTATATACAATAATTTTTATCTTAAATTCCTTTGGTGTTCAACACAAAAATTAATTCCGTTAATTAAAAAATAACCCTTTCATGTATTAAAATTTGTATGGTAATTAATAATAAATATCCTATCTATGTCAGTTGATAAATCTTTGTGCTTCATTAGAAAAATAAATATCCTTTCTAAGAATTTCGTCCCGTGGAATTTACGCCTTAATTAGATAGGCGACTTTCCGAGTATTTTAATAATTAAATGCTGGCCTGTTTTCCCTTTTTAAAAAATTCGGCAAATTTATTTTAATAAAATTAAGGTTTTCCTGATTTATTTTCTTGCTTTGGTGCTTTAACAAAAGTAACAATTCATTTGCTGTTCGAATAGCCACAAGAAAACACCTTCTAATTGGCTTCGTTCGTTATCTTTATGTGAATTTCCGGCACGCATTATTTAGCGTGGTGAGTATATGGAGTTTATATAAAACAATAATTTCCGGCTTCATTAAATTAATTTACTGTTCGTAACTATTCTAGCTTCCTGCGGGGGACACGTTAATCCCTTGAGCCTCTTCTAGGAATGCGAGGTCAAATGCGCTCTGCCTGGACGTAAGACCAGCGACTGGTTCCACCCCGATGCCAGTAACTCGAGGGCGAGTTCCTTTTTTTTGTTCTTTTTTATATGTGCTTGTGACTTCGCAACCAGAACGTTCTAAAATGGCATTTCCAAATTTGATTTTTTATATATGAAAATTATTAAACTATTTTGGCATTTACTGCTCTTTGGTTACTACCTTACTATTTGTTCCTAAATTTCTAAAAATATACCATACATGTTTGTAAATTTAATTTAAGTTTATACTTACGATATTTTAGAGCTGTGGTTTTTAGGGTTGCGTTTGGTTATTACCTAAAAATTACAGCTCGCCATTTTCATGGGTAATTTTTTTTTGATGTTTAAGGGGTGTTGATAATGTATTTATAAATTGGGGACATTGACTTTTTTTTTGGGGTTGGGTTTGGGAGTACTGTTTTTTTTGTATATATATTTTGTTTTTAATTATTAGTTCTTTCTTTTCCATTGTATGTTTTGTTCTGAGTGTGCATGAGTGAGTGTTTAAATAATTTTTCTATTTATTTTAGGTTTTTTGTTACTTTAGCTATAGGTATAAGACCCCGCCCACTCGCCGCCTGAGCCCGGACTTACTTACTACTTCCTTTCTTTCTTTTTCTTGGTTCTTTTTTATGTTACGTCAATGTACGTAGCAAGCTCCTGAGAAAGGGCAACCTTGACGTGCTCCTTTGTTATGATCAATTACGTTTGTTAATAAGGGCCCTACCCGTACATGAGATTTTACTTTCTTATATAGCGTTTCAATGCTTTCGATAAAGCGAGGGCCGAAACCAAATATTCCTAGCAGATTTAACAAATACCTAAGGTTGACGTAATCAAAAGCATTCTATTGGTCGATATTTATAAGTGCCAAGAAAATTTCATGTTTCTGAGCGTATGCAATTATATCTCGGTGTAAATGTGCGCCCCGGTGTTGAATCACAGTTAACCAGGTATTCCATTACGTCCATTATCCTTTTGGATATGGTTTTGGCTAGTATTTTATAGTCTACATTAAAGACTGATGTAGGTCTCCAGTTTTCGATGATAGTAAAGTGGTCTGCATGTTTTGGTATTAGCCCAATCACAGCCGTTGTACTCAGTAACTGCCTCTCTTCTTATGCTTGCGTGAACACCTTGAAGTAGCATTCTTTCCAAAACTTAATATAATATTCTGCCGTCAATCCGTCCTTCCCAGAGCCTTTTTTTTTTAGTCAGTGCGTATAAGGAATCGGTAAATTCGTCTTCTGTAAATGGTAGCTCTAATTTGTCACGATCGCTGTCTGTTAATTTTGGTAACACTTATACATATCAGATTCGTTATCTAGAGTTGTCGTACTTTCAGCGTAGAGTGCTTGAAAATGGTTTTTTATTTCTTTACAAAGATCTAATGGATCCTTTACAACCTTTCCATTCGTGTGAAGTTGTGTTAGTAATGTGTAGGTCCGTCTGGCTTCCCGTTCTACCGAAGGTCGGTTTACTGCATGGAGATCTCCATATTGGTTCAAAGCAATCGCATTCGATGATATTGTGTGATGAGTATTGTGTATTACTTTTACCATTTCATGAATATCAGTAAGATTATAAGAGCCCGCGTTTTGCAAAGCATTTTCCAATTGCTTATTTAGTATTGTATATTCTTCTTTCTTACTTTGCTTTTTTTACCTCTGGTACTGGACAGTGATATCTTTTATATCTACCATGAGTTTTTCCCAACTGGTCAGTATGTCACCACGTGCAGCAAAATCTTTTAGTGTTTGTGTTAAAAACTTTCTCATGCATTCTACAAAGAATTGGTCTTCTAAAAGTGCATTATTAAATTTCCTAGTTTTGTAGCTACATGTTTATGGGTTTCTACGGAGTTTATGCGGTCTATAGTAGGTTCTAAAGTGCAATTGAAGTCTCCTCTTGTGTGTGTGTGTGTGTGCGCGCGCGCGCGTGTGTGTGTGTGTGTATTTTTCTTGTACATACTTGTGGTCTAATAAAGACAATATAATGATAATAATAATCAACGTAAGTGGTCCTTATATAGTAGTTTTTGTATTTCAGCCATTGCACATGTTTCTTTTTCATGTTTATCATTTTTTTCATAGGAACCCACCTCGAACCACTGCAAGCTAGACGGAATACCAATTTACTGCCACGCCCCTCCCCCCACCCATTGAACAAAATTAATTCAAAAGCTTAACGTCAATTCAGCACCTAAACTATATTCACTACAGTACTGTATGAATCGTGAAAATCGTTTTAATCTTTTGACTGTATGGACCTATTGTGTGTATTAAATGCTGCTTCGCTTTATAGTCTACGCACGTAGATATTTTAAATTTAAAGCTTACTCGAATCAGTTCATATTTCACAAAATTTTGATTCATTTGATAACAAACAAATTCTAAAACTAGTGTAGGGCGGGAAAAATTAATTTGCACCGAGTGACAAATGATCCAATGGCGACTTTCGTAAGTTCTATATACGATTAACTAAAAGTGGTATAAAAATTCTTAATAAGAAATAACGGAATTTTGTAAAAGTTTTTGAAATAGGCAAGGGATCTGATTGTATACGAAATAATACTGATTGCTGTTGTATTAAATTCCGATCATGATATACTCATTAACAAGTGGATCAATAGAAAACGATGAACTCGGTAACTAAAAACACACAGTTTTCTATCCCTGTAACCCTTTCAACTGCCAGGGCTACAGATCCTAATTGCGTATGAGATGGTCTAAGATAAACTATTGTTTTGTACACTGAAGGACCTATCACACCGTATAAGTGATTTTCAGGACATTAAATAAAAAAATATTTTTCGATACAACAACAAGTTATAATTAATAATAATACTAATAAAGCAATACTAATAAAAACAAAAAGTTACAATTAATTATTGAAGTCCTTTCTCTACTGCAATAATCCTTAGCACAATATTTATACCTCCGCTATAATATTGGTTATACATTTATATATTAGTGGAAACTACTGTAGTTGTATAATACCCTTAACATAGAATAACTCAAACTGACGACTATTAAACCATAAACCAATTAGCTTTAAATTCAATTGCCAAATATCAGTTTAGTTACTAATCGCTTTCTCAAAGGATAAACTATGTATTTGTACACGTGCCATAATTTTATCAACTGATTCAAATTAACTTGCTCATTCCCCAAAACATCCACAACCTTTGTAGTTTGTGTTCCGGAATGTGAATTCTATGTGCCGAATACTTGTCGAAGCCACAGCCTGATTTCTGTTCTGTCACGACTCATATCTCGAAAAGGGAAATAATATAATTTAAATAGAAAGATGTAGTATTCGATAGATATGAATATTTTCTGTGAGCGGTTTATTATACTGCATTACTTTACAGAATTTTATATAGCATAGTTTTACGCTGAAAATCCTTTTAAAGACTTTCGCCGTTATTATAAAAGTTCTACCTCGCCTAGTACAATATTTTATAAATTTTATTGCTGTTCAGTCAACAATTAAGCACTCGGAGGTAAAATCTTTGTCACTTGTTAAGACTTTTCCAATGAAATGCTTCATATATTATCTATTAAGTAAATAGATATTCTGTTAAGAAAATTCAAAAATACGTGTACGGTTCAGTATGAGCATTTGCACCGCTTTCAATATGTGCGTCGTAGTGTTAAACAAAATCACTGTATAAAAATCTAAATATCTTTTTACCAGCCTTCAGTAAATAAACTGTTAAACAAAACGAAAATGCTTATAAGAAATGATGAAAACGTTAACAGTTTACTGGGGTACACAGCTCTATGGCTCTCAGGATCTCTACCCACAAATATGTATACATTCACACGCTCACATACACGCACGCACGCGCGCACACACACGCATGTAAGCAAGTATTCACGCAAGAACACAAGCACGTAAGAATGCTGGAACAAACGCCTGCGCGACTGCAAGTACACACGCCTACGCGCTTGCACGCACGCATGCACGCAACCAAGCACCCATGCACGCACGCACTCGCGCAAACACACACACGCTTAAAAGCACGCGCGCGCAAGCGCCCATGAATACACCCCACATACGCACACAGACATATATTTGAAATGATCATTTGGACTTTGCATGAAAGTGTAAATTGTTATTTCATCTTATTAACCTGTAGTACGATAGTATTTATCAACTTACCTTGTGTAAATAACTACCAAATATATATATATATATATATATATATATATATATTGTTGTGGATTTAAAGGGTAAATAGGTGTAGACAATTAAATTTTAGCAACCGTGTATATAGAAATATGGGCAAATTAATTACGTGCCAAATTAATTAATTTATATAGTGAAAACGGACGGGTATTAAGGTATTTTTCTATATTTAAATTGGAATGTGAAAATTATATAAGGGAAAAAAGTTTTAAAGTACATAAACAACGCAAGGATACGCATAAGTAATTATAACAACTCTTAATCAAACGCTTGGAAGCAAGAAGGGAGCGGGCTTGCATAGAAAATCAATAATTTCAAACGCAAATGTTGTTCCTTTTAAAAGCCAACGGTCGGTTATACAAATACTACAAAGCGAAGAAACCGAGAATTGTTATTTTCAACGGTCGGTTGTTACAAGAAACACCTGTTGTTATATGTCAGGTTCATAGAATATAAAACGAACGTTAGCACAAAATTCCATAGAAATTGTTTTCAACGGTCAATTTGGATAAGCTGCTACAATAACCAGTACCTTAAGGAGTGAGTGGAATAAACGATCGATAATATAAAAAAGACAGAGAAAAGTATAAATGAAGCGTTGGATAAAAGTCACGTAAGATATACACGTGTAAAGGCAAAGGCCAAATACAGTATCGATTTTCAGTAACTTAAGAGGGGTTCTATAGGAGACAACAGATATGCGTAGAACAGAGATAGATAGCTGAGAGGTGGCGCGTCTGAACGGGGGAAAATTCTATCATTGGTCGATGACGAGCAGTTTTCGAGAAGTGCGCATACGGTAAGGTAAGAAATGAAATTCTATGTAAACACCACGACGGACGGGAGAAATTTTTCAGAAATTATAAGCGGTTACGTTCAAAATTTTAAGAAGCCGCTTTGAAAGCAAGCTTTTCATATGAAACAGGTTCCACTAGGGGGTTTGAGAATAATATAAATACACGAAGGAATATATTAAAGCTCTCTTTTCCTTTCCATTGAGATCTGAATACGGGTTTAGATCTACAACCTATAATAGTAAAAGCTTTCGGTTAGCAATTATTGTGTTCAGTAAAGTTACATTAAACATCCTGTTAAAAATCATAAAAGCTGTAGTAGCGGACCGCATGTTATAAAAGTGTTTGCACGAGTTGGTGCTTGTTTAGATAAAAGGTGGCGTTATTACGACAAAGTTATTAAATAAAGAGATGATATTTTGGGGTAAAGGAAACTGAAAGCAATTTGTATGCATGAAATATTGGTATGGAATGTTACTGTTGAGACGAAGCTGATATCTGGGAAGAAGAACCGGAGTGGTAGCGGAGATATTGGATGGTGGGGATCTGTGGATTCAGACTTTACCGTAGTAGATGGACACATCCGCGAAGGTTTCTGGTAGCCATCTGCAGCGATGACGAGGAACGTAGGTGACTCCATGTAACGAACTTTAAATTTCTGTTTTGTATAAACATTTGTGGTAGTATTTTTGTGTTGGTCTGTTTGACTTATTGATGGCGTATTTATTATTTTTAAAACTTGTGTAAAAAGATACATGTGCAGGACAATTAATTTTGATTATTAAAAAAGGGTTTATGATGATATATAAAGGTTTATTCAGGCTATAAATTGTGGTTGTAAGGTGTAAACGGGTCTGTAAATGTGTTTTCAATAAAGTGCAAGGTTAAAAGAATTTACAAAAACTGGGTTATAATGCGCTCAGAATAGACCAGTATGAAGTCAAACTAGGGTTGAATGTGGGGCCCATCTACTCATATCATGTAGAATTTTTGTTAAAATAATTTTAAAAACTAAGGACGTTAAAGCATTTAATAATTGAGCTGGTAACAATTGTACCAAACCGTTTGTACTCATGTGTAAATATTTTATCGGTTAATATGTGTAAATAAGAGGTTGTATGGTTGTTGTATTATTTTGGTAATTTCATTGGATGGTGTGTGTGAGAGAGGTATGTACTTAAAGATAGGTATTTAAGAAGAGGCCGATTGCTGAGCTAGCCAGGGTGAGCAGAAACATCCGAGTTCCAAGAAGAAGGGTAAGAAAATTTTTTTATTTTTTTTTTTGCAAAATTTTATGTAGGCCCAGGAGGGGACACGAATTTTTAAAGTGTTCCACGGCAATATATATATATATATATATATATATATATACATACATATATATATATATATATATATATATATATATATTAATGTCTTTAAATATTGACCTTGCAATGAGTATAATTAATATTATTCAATTATGGGTTATAGATCAGTAGATAGGATTTAAAAATAAATTCTTTTTAAATGCCTAAATTTTCGGATATTTATTTTATCTTTGATTTCAGGCTTTTAAATTGAGAAAATAAAATTGACATCTAAATTAATGAATTTTCTATATAAAAGTATTAGATTTTATTGCTTTTGAAATTGTAAAATTGTATAATTTGTAAAAGCATCAAAATGTCAAAAAAATATTATATATATTGTTGTGTTAATAGAATCATTTAGGGGTAGTTAGGACCAATAGTATAGCGCACTTCATATAAAATACATAAGGGCTCAGAAAACGAGACAGTTTTCTGAAGAAAACAAGAAATACGATAATTAGACTGGAAAGTAAAGGACAACGCCCTGTATATAAATCATAGGCCTAATTAATTCAGTTAATGAAAAATATTTTTCAAGATTTATTAGAATAAACAAATTCGCAAGTCGTTAAACAACATAAATGCAAGCTGAAACGCGACATGCATGGATAACGCATCATTATTACGTCAAGAATACCAATTAAAACAAGCAGATTTAAAAATGCGTAAGATAGCAAACGCATATAATTTAATGCATACATTGTATTAAGTCTACGTGACTAGAAAATTAAAATCGACACCTGATTTATTAGAAACAAGCAAGGCATGGTAATTAAAATCAAAGTTCACCAAATTTATTTGAACAAACAATGGTTTACTTATCTAGAAGTATAAAAATCCAAAGGAATCAATGCTATTAATTCGAAATAGTACGTGACAAAAGTAACGCGTTGATGTTAATATACAATAATAATACCATGGAATATCCGAAAACCCGGTGAAAGTTTTATACACAACAACGATGCATTTAAATATGACCGAATTTGTAAACAGATCATTTCGCGATGAACTAAGGCATAGTTCACGTCTCTGATAACAAAAATATCTACGTAAAGTGATTAATTGTGAGGTGCAAAATAATACCATTGTAATTATAGAAAATTGAAGGGTTTGTCGTTTTATTCTTTAAAAGGCGTAAATAACTAAAAGTTGTTTTAATTTAAATTTTAATATTAACCTTAATAAAAGGACTCTAAGTGACTACTGGGGAACAACACTAAATGATTACTGGAGACAAGTCTAAATGCTTACTAGGGAACAAGTTGAAATAAATACTGGTAGCGATTATAAATGATTAATGGCAAAAATGAGGAAGTGCAACAAGCATTTACTTCAACGATAAATGGCCAAGAAGTTTAATGGAGGACGCTAGTGTGATTAAGCCCATGTTATGAGGGACGCAGACAATATCGAAAACAGTTGGACCAGGGATTCGAGCTGAAAACAACAGGTTACCCAATCTGAATGTTTTATCATTTTATTTGTGAATATTTCGTTGTGCATTACTAAACTGAATCATTTAAAAATTAACATTTAATTGAATATTTCTAATTCAAATACTTTAAAAATTGCTTTCATGATAAGTATGTGAGGGGTCGGTAAGGTTTGTTTTTATTTTGAGTATACGTTGTAAATTACGTGAATAGTTAAGAAGTTGAGTGAACGTTCATCAGGCTTCAGTTAATAATAATAATAATTTTTTCTGGCTTTTGATCATCTTTGGGAATGATAATTATTAAATATTTTTATTCAATTATTAGAACAAAATTCTAGTTAGAGAATACTTTAAACCTTTCATGCGCTGTACAAGAGCTCTCAAGAGGCTCGTTCTGGCTTAATGGGTAACTTTAAACGCGTATCTTATCCCTTTCAATTAATATCGATTGACTTATTAGGACCTCTCCCCCGATCGAAAAAAGGTAACCAATATCTTTTAGTTGTCACCGATTGGTTTTCCAAATTTGTTATGATGCAACCGTTACGTAAAGCTAACATCTGCCGCTATAATTAAATTCCTAGAGCAAAATGTATTTCTTATCTTCGGTGTTCCTCAGATTATTCTTTGTGATAATGGGGCGCAATTTATCTCAAAAAATTTTCAAAATTTCGTTAAGAGCTACACAGTACAAAAAATTTGGTTTAACGCAAAATACCATCCCCAGGTAAACCCTACCGAAAGAGTAAATAACGTCTTAATTACTGCTATCTCTTCCTATATTGATTCAGACCATACTACATGGGATGAAAATATCTTTTAAATTTCTCAAGCTTTACGTGCATCCAAACACGAAGCAACCCAATTTACTCCGTCATTTCTTGTTTTTGGAAGATATACCCCAATCGATGGTAGCTATTATGGTTCAGTTCCTGACGATAGTAACGTAATTGAATTTGACGAAAAAGTACGCTGGGGCAAAGACCAACAATCATTACTTTCTATCTTTAACGACGTTAGAAAAAATTTGCTAAAAGCTTACGAAAAAAGTAAGGACCACTATAACCTGCGTAAACGAAATATTTCATTCGCCTTAGGCGAACAGGTTTGGAAAAAGAATTATGTCTTATCGGATGCAACTAAGAAATTCTCTCCAAAATTAGCCCCTAAATTCATTTTATGTAAGCTCACTCGTGTCGTTAGTCCACTTATCTATGAACTTCAAGATGCCGAAGGAAAACGCCAAGGAAGGTGGCATATTAAAGACCTTAAGCCATTCCCTGCTGACCCAAATGCTAGTTAAGTTTTTCACGTTCCATTTTCTTAATGATTTACCTAATGTTTTTTGTCTTTACTATGAATTAGTTAACTTCAATTACTTATTCTTACTCTTATACAGCATTTACCTTTTACACGTTTAACTTATTTACCTTAAGCTAGCTATCTTTCTGCTTCTTGTTGACTTTTCCTTGAATTTATCGTTAGTCATATATCGGTTTATTGTCTAGGTCTCCTAGTATAACTCTATCGCTTCATTTAATTAATCTTCGCACCTTTCCTACAACAGATTATTTTGTTTTCAGTATTTATCTTACATTGTTTAATTCTTTGGTCATTGTCGTAACTTTGGTTGTAATAACTCATTGAATTTTTATAATTGGTTTTAGCTGATATTTTGAGTGGATGCTTTTTTCTTTGGGCTCACATAGGAGACGCGGCCTATGCCATTGTAAGAAATAGTTCATATTCGCATTTGCCAAAAACTAGGATTTTCTATTCCATGTGTTTTTCCTCTGAATTATTACAGTCACCCACATTATCCTATATCATTACTTGTTTCTCTTTCTACTAAGTTATCATAACATATAGACATTTTTTTCGTTGTTTTTTATTGAACTTCGTGGTGAGGTGCTATCGCTTTTTATTGATATCTTATCAAATTCTCGGTTGTTTTTAGCATATTGGGACAGTGTGACTATATTTAACTGCTTATAATTAGGCATTTTTGTGTGTTTAGGGCGTTACTGTTTCTAAAAATTACCTTGAAACAGTTGGTTTTTTGTGTGAATGTATCTGCAGTCATACTTTTAAGTTGTTGTGTCAACTTTTGTCTGATTTTCTTATCGTAGTGGATGCCCTCGTACCGTTTTTTACAAACGGGCCTGCTTTACAGGTCGCTCTTTTTAGGAAGTACGAGCATTTTCCTATATAACGGCTCCAAGCAGCCACTCTATCGTTATCTAGGTTTATCTTAATATCGTTATTTTACCTATTATCTTTGATAATAACTTTAGCTTAATATCGTTATCTTACCTATTATCTTTGACAATAACTTGAGTTAATATCTTTATCTTACTTATTATCTTTGATAATAACTAAAGCTTAATATTTTTATCTTACCTATTACTTTTAATAATAACTTTATCTTAATATGGTTATCTTACCTATTATCTTTGATAATAACTTGAGACTGATTTATCTTTTTTATCTACTTAACGTTTGGTATTTACGATCAGACGTAGGAATTATTTTTTGAATATTGAGTAAAAAAGCTAACCTGATGGTAGCCATGTAATTTGTTAGGTTAGTAATGTAAGGAATTAGTAAGATGGTACTGTTGGTAAATTTGTTGATTCACAACCATGTCATGGACAAGTTTTGATGTGTATTGTTTATTAAACCATTGTACCAGTACCTAAAAATTTGCTAAAGTGCATAGTAACTTGCTCTTTGAACATTTTGAAGTTTGGGCATTTTCTTGCCAACGAAGAAACAGTCTAGATGCAACGCTCATGTGCGTCTGCACTTAGAAAACTGTAATGATAGCTTTAGTTTTAGTATATAGGTTTGGCGACTTGTCGCATTTATTCTAGTTTAAGTAGTGTTTCATGCTCCCCGACAAATTTGTGCTGTCGATTATAACTGCGCCACATTAAAGACTGTGCACTTATAAATGTAGTCAAAGACAATGGGGCTACACATTCCGTTTCATGGTAATTCGGAAGACGTGTTATCGGTTGGAAAAACCAGGTGGCGCCTAAAATAAACATTTCCTAGAATTTAAGTTAGCGTTTATGTAGGTTAGTTAGGATCTAGATTTTAAGCTTTTACCGTGCTAACAGACATTTTCTTTTTTTAAGATTTTTTTTCTTTTATGGCTTTGTCGCGATTGTTACATGCCGAAAATCGGCATTTAAACATTTCTGTAAGTTTCTAATTTGCAAGACTTTTGCATGCATTTCCGTTACTTTGGATAGTTGCGTTTGCGCAAGAGAATGCACAGACGCGGAGTGGAACAAAGGTGGTGATTTCCGTCACGTCGGGACTAGTCAACCAGACGTCGAACGGAGTGTTTATCTGTGTGCCGTTATCTTGTCTTCTCTTTCAGGTTTCCTTTCATCTCTACCTGATATCGTTCATCTTACCTGTATTCCTTTATCGTACCTCTACATAGAAAAGAAGAAAACAAATTTAATCTGGTTCTACAAGGGAGCAAAAGGACGACCCACACCCGTACGTTCAACCACGCCCATAACGCCCTACTGCCGCGAGAGTAGCTGCCATGTTGTGAAGAGCTCTACATGTTACGTGAGTACCTTTATCTTTTTTGTATGTGATATTAATTTTTAACCTAAATATGACGTAACCCCTTATTGCGCAACAGTTTGCAAATATTTATTGTGTTACCAACTGTCGTAGTGGCTCTCATACATTGTGCATCGGGACTTTAAAAGTATACCTAGGAGTATAGACCTAAAATATAACAGTACACAACCGTACATCAACCTAACTTTCAATTACGTTTGGAATTTTTGTCAATCATATCTCACGTTGTATGTGTTTTTACTTATGTCAGATATAGACAAGTAGCGACGCTCAAATTTACGGCTGTAAGTCAATTATTTAATACAAACAAGCAAGTTGCTTGTACCACTATAATATTAATTAATAAGATGAAATAATAACTTAGGCTTTTATACGGAGCCTAAATGGTCATTTCATGGCGAGCTAGTAATTAAAATGGTCATTTAGGTTTTGCACAAATGTCTAAGATATTATTTCATCTTATTAATTAATATTATAATTCAGCTTGCCTTGAGCAATTACCTAGTATCTGTATTTCTCGCACTTTAGGAAAATGCATAATCATTTAATACATTTGGTGCACTCGACTCAAAAACCCTGAACAGTAAGTAACTTGAATTCGTTGAGCGTGTCACATCAAACCTAGAGTAAAAAAACTTGAACAATTCAGAAGTCAACAAAAAGAAAATTAGAGTCAAACAATTAATCACCCCGTTGGAAAGTACTTTCACATTTCTTACGTTCTAGTGGATTTATCTTTTAGCGACTGCCAAAGATTCGAAGCATTCATGAATAAATAAGTTCTAGAGGGCTTTGTTCCAAATTGAAACTGCCATTTTGGTTAATAAATATTTTACAAAGCGTTTTCAGCAACTTTAAACGGAAAGCTATTTACAAAACTCATTCAATAGAATCGTTGTAGCAAAATACTGCCGTAGGCTTTCAATACAAAAAATTTTGAATAAAATAATTGAAGAGAATTGAATGCGTCAGGCAGTTCTATAGTACAGCATTAACTTTTTCCTTTTAAGGTTTTATCCTGTCGTGTTCCTATACAATGCATATTATTATTAAGCTAATAGTGGATTCTAGGATACAAATTATTAAGCATTATTTGATTTATGGCATGCATAATATTTGTAAGCTAAACTTTAAAAATGGGCAATTAGCACTGTGCATTAAAAGTACTTGTTTATTAAAACCTACGTAGAATTGCACCCAGTTTTCTATTGGTACAAAGAAAGAGTTTTAACTTTTCAGCACTGAGTTTCCTAACGGTACAAAGAAAGGTTTTCAGCTCTTCTACTGTAGTTTTCTAAAGTTGTTCAACCTTTACCGGTCACAAAATTTTATGCGCCGCAAGTTAGATTTTGGGCCTCTTGGAGTGACTTTTTAAAAAGCTTCTTCCAAAAACTCTTCTAATAAATTTATTTAAAACAGACATTACAATGAAAATTAACAAATGGCTGCGTTATATTCAGTAACGTTTTTAACAATCAAAATTACTTTACAATTACTTTTACTAATTAAATTAATTAAGCTAAATTTGAGTAGTTTGAACAACCAACGATGTTAAAGTTGTGAAGTTTGAGACTGACTGGCCATCTTGGGTTCCTGAGAGTATTTATGTTGTCCCTGCCACTCACATTACTTGTGGGAACTGCAGAGCTCATGTCTGCTATTTTCTTTATTCATTTATACAATAAAAGTAACAATCTTAATTCTAATAATAAGTTTCTTACAGTCTATTGTGATCTGCACCTGCAGTGTTAAGTTACGTCTGGAATACAATGTATTCATATCCGTTTTCATGTCTGAATTATGAACTTCCAATAACCTTTTGTAATCTGTCCTTTAATTATATATTGTTGTTAAGTTTTAATGATTCTATTTAATTATACATATATATTGATTTGGGGGATATGTAACTCGCACTACGTTTAACTCAATTATATTCTTTAATTAATTTCTTACCTTGATCATTTTGTGCCATAATAAGACGAACAAGTTTCTATGTTGCTTGAGGTTTTGTATCTGCCAATGGAACATGGGGTTTTTCATTAGCATTGTAATGTTTATTTTGCAATCATGTATAGTATTACAAGATTTGTACAAAAATTGCAAAATGCGCTGAACGGTCATCTTAGTAAGCAACATTTTATAATAGCCCAGGTTGTTAAAAAATTGCTGAGTTGTAATACCAGGTACGCATGTACTAAGAAGCATAACTTACAAAAAAGAAAATCATTTACGTATCTTGCAGGATCGTAGATAGACTATATGCGTATCAAGTAAATATTAATAATATATATATATATATATATATATATATATATATATATATATAGATCGTTAATGGACTAGTTAGCTTAATTATTTTGATAACAAGATGGTAGTATACTGGGTATTAAGTCCAAATAATAATACTTTATGTAAAATTCAAAATTTAATTTCTTCTGCTTAACGTTTCGGCAAAACCTTTTGCCTTTGTCAAAAGCTACAATTAGAAGTGTTGTAATATAAAACTAACATAATATAATAGACAAGTTCCTTACTGTATAAAATCAATATTAGTCAAATTTGAAAAATAGTAAAATTGTCAAAATTTAAAATTAACATATGATTACGTTGATCAAAAATTATTAATAAAATTCATTTAGTAGAAAACAGGATGTAGATCTAGTAACAAATTGAGTCTTAAAAACTAATATGTTGGGAGATTAGTATGGTTCCTGTTTACCATCTCCGCATATTTTCAATATTGTTATTGCCATCGTTCTGTGAGTTTTCGCTAGATTCCCTTCCTTAGATTACGGTTTTATTCTCAATGGTACGGAATTCGTTATTCTCCCTTCCCTTATATTTTCTGATGGAATTATTCTGCCCCAGTTGCTTCTCTGTTTATTTCCTCTTTCGAACGGTGGTACCTTTCCGGTACATTATTTCATTGAAATTCATTTGTGGACTGACTACTTGGTCTGGTCTCCATCCTCTGTGGTTGGCCCATCTCATCATATCATTGAACATACTCCAAAAATACATTTTGAAAAATAACGTTTATTATGGTATTCCTAAAGAGTATTGAACTTACATTTTAGACTCGTTTTACAATGCAATAAAAACCTGTTTTGTAAGGTATTTTCTAGAATAATTATTTGCACACGGATGAAATGAATGTTTTTATTTTCATGGATTTAAAAATTTGGCTTCGTGTATCACAACACTATATGTACTTAAAGCGTGTTATTTTCCATGGAAATACATTTATCTTGCTAAAAAATATTATACGGCGTAAAAATAAAATATTGGACAATTTTACTTTCTTAGCTTTATGGGTAGGTTTTTCTCACAGAATGTGGTGCTGAATGACCCCTAGTGACATCATTATCACATCAATATATATATATATATATATATATATATATATATATACCTCAATTTTGTAAATATTTATCTTCATAGAAGCGTATTTGTAGAAGCGCCCAGTATATTGAATTATAAAGGCATAGATCCGCAAATGAAAGAATTTTCATTCTTAATCACAGAGGAATCGGATTTTAGATGGAGATAAAGGTATTTACAATATTCCGCGTGTAAAAGGAAGTTATCTTTCTAGAAGCTTCATACCAAAGGGTATCAAAATTCTCGATTAAATGTTTAATTATTGTGAAAGATTTCATTTGATACTCTGTCAAGAATTTAATAGTACGAAAGTGTATTTATTTTGTGGGAAGTCGCGTGTATAATAAGGCTAAACATACGGTCCTACTTTGACAAAATCGCGTATATAATATTCATCGGAAAAGTGTATTGCAGTTGAAAAATAAAAACGTGTTCATTAAACTTCGATAAAATTCTATTAATAATAAACGCGAATGAACGTTTAGATTAAAAGCATAATATCCGATAAAAGAATTAATGAAAGCAATAAATTAAACGATATGTGTCGTAAAAATGAGGCGACTGACAATAATAAAGCTTGAAGATAGGATAATGTTTGTAAATGTATTAATTAACGATAGCTCGGGGAAATTTGAACGTCAAGTTCTGTAGATGCTGCATCAAACCTACGCAAAAGAACCAATGGGACATAAAAACGACGACCAGAGATCGCTGGATTGCTGTAGATGGTTGACGTACAACAGGTCTCGATTCTATATAACCAATTAAAACACGCAGTTAATGGTCGGTTGTTCAGTACTCGTATTAAACTACACCATGCTAGTCTACTATGAGGTGATATCCAGTAGTAAAGTATTGTAGTAAACAGACGAATTTAATTGACGACTTTGAATGTTTAATGCCATTCTGAAGAAATCCGATAATTACAATTGTTCCAAAATTTAAAAAAAAAATGAACCATAATCAATTACTGCAAGATAAAGTTTTAAATTGAATGAAAAAGCATATACGAAACTTGAATGGATTTAATTATAAATTTTAAACAATATTATGTAGAAATGCAATTTTGATGTTTAATGGTATTTATTGGAAAAATTTCAACGATATGGGAAAGGAGGACAAGCATTATTTACACTGTAAAAAATATTATACTGTTTTAAACTTTTAAAGGACATTTATATTAGTTGGTTAAGTTAAATTACGTGCAAATCTTTGTGCGAGAGTAGATATTTTGATTTGACGGTGGCCGATTTCAGTAAGTTTAGTCATTATATAATGAAAATTATTAAACATAACTGATCAGATACGTTTAAATCCGATGTCATGAAGAGATTGTTGAAAATGTCCTACTTATTTTTTAAAATTTTGTACATAATAAGATTTGAATAGACTATGATTTGTAAATGAAATTCCTAATTAGAAAGAGAGATTTATGAACTTTATTCTAGTATAAGCGATTGATTATCTAGTGGTTTTAATTTTTTATCTTAGACTTAAGATATTGTTTGTAGGAAAAGCCGCTGTGGCAATGTTGGACTCTACCCTTAGATTTTAATATTTGTATTGAAGTATTGTTTTTGAGGTTACATGTAACATTATTTGTTAAAGAAAAGCTGTTGTAGATGTAGTAATTATTATTTAAAAGATTGTTTATTAAATAATATTTTGTCATTATAAGTTTGATGTCTGATTCTAGTCGTTTTATTTAAACTGAGCTAGTAAAATAGTTAGGGCAACACTTTTACTAGAATCATTTACATCTTACAGTAGCGTTTATTGACGTGCAACGTCGGTAGTGATGGATTCGAACCGAACCGAACCTTGCCCTAGGTTCGGTTCGGTTCAAAAATTTTTATTCCGGTTTGGTTCGAGGTTCGGTTCGAAAAAATATATTCCGGTTCGGTTCGGTTCGAAAAAAACGAACTGAAACTCGAACCGAACCGAACAGGTTCGACATTTTGATATTTTAAACTACAATTTAAATGTTTAATGTAGTTTTTATATTTAGTAGTTTCTACTTTCAAATAAATCCAAGCTTAATTTGCTTTAGATTTTAGTAGCATAAATCATATTTATACTATTTGTCCAGGTTTGATTTTTCAATATGTACTATCTTTAACAAAGCCTAATTACAATTAGCTTAATAGTGAAAGCCACCTCTAAAATTTAAATTGTGTTAATAATTGATGATTTGTACTAATGTCATTTTATCGTGAAAGAACAATATCACACGATCTTTGCGATTACTTTTATTGTAGTTTTAGTTAGTATAAAAAGTGTATCGAGACAAAAAGCTGTTTGTCAGTTTATCTTTATTATTATTATTATTTCTTTTAAAATACAATATCAGATGGTTCTCGGAAAGAATCGTAAATCTACCTCAAACAGCGTTTACGTTTTTCGTAATAAAATATAACAGTATTTATGGCACGGGCATTATGTCTGCTTATTATTTGCATTATACTGTGTTATTTTATGTCGGCATTGGTTGAAAAGTTTATGTCGCCATAAGTCATAAACTTCAACCCTTGGTTTTGAGAGAAAGTTCGGGGTCATCCTTCTGTAGTATCGGCTATTTTTAAAGACGTCGGTGGTAATGGCCACACTAAATAAACAGTAAATTGTATGGTAACATGCGTTTTGTAACAACATTTGTTGAGCGATTATGTACAAAAGAAAAAGAGATTAGTTTTTGCTACAAGGTCACATTTTTTAATATTAATATAGAGCTGGTTTTCATACAAAAGTAAAAAATTCAAAATGATGGAATAGTAACACATACTTAATTAAGAATTAAATTGTTTTGTTTATTCTGAAAACTTCTGTAGTCTCTAGAACCGTGACGTCGGCTTGTATATGTGTAAGATGAGTTTGCGACACGACTTCTGTTCATTAAGTAAAATAAGCTTGTTTTTAAAACCAATTTTCAAAATCATTTCGAGTTTCTTTAATATCTAATACTAGTTATAAATAAGCAACAATTTGAAATAAGGAGCATTAAACAAATCGAACTAATCTAGAATTTTTTGATCTACAAACGTGGCTCGATGACAAAATTTATTAGATATGTAATACTAATTAATACCTATTACATTTTTTACCTATTGGCTTAAAACTCGAGGCCATGTACATTAGAAAATCGTATTTCTTATATGCTTGCGATTAGAAATTTTTAAAAATGTTCATTTGGGAGAAATAACATGTTTTTAGTGAAAATTAAATTTTTAAACTAAATTTTTATTTAAAAAATCGAACCTTTCAAACCGAACCGGACCGAACCTTGAGCTAGGTTCGGTTCGGTTCGAAAAATTTGCCAGTCCGGTTCGAGGTTCGGTTCGAAAATAAAATGTCCGGTTCGGTTCGGTTCGAAAAATCGAACCGAACCTCGAACCGAACCTCGAACCTGTTCGGTTCGTGTCCATCCCTAAACGTCGGGCTCCTTCAGTCCACAGAATGTTTATAGACGCCCAACCTGGGGCTCATTTAGAATCATCGACGGTCCACAGCGCTTTTATTGATGCCCAACGTAGGCGATGTTCAGTTTACAGCAGTATACTAAGAACCGTTAGCGTTTGTGAAGATATGTTAGTAATAAATCTAGTGAAATCGTCCTGCTAAGAAAGAAATTAGTGCAGTGATATTGTAGTTTTCATCATTAGTGATCTCTATAGCGGTATTTGAGTATATTAATAAATTTCTGTAAATATTTATGAATAATCAGGCTTATATTGGACCGAATAAAATACTGAAAATTGGAGATCGTTACAATATCATTGATTCCTTAAATTTAATTTAACTGAAATTATAATGTTCTTAATATAATAGCTATTAAAAAATCCGAAACAAAACCCATTCTCGTGATAAAATCTCGATTGCAATGAAGCAAAATGTAGCTCGGGAAATAAACACAATCGCCAGTGGTTGGACTGAAATGATGGTTGGCCATATTCTATATCCTCTGTACTTTCACACGTTTATCTGAAATCGATCACTACTGATCGATTGAATTAGAATGATTCAATCATTGAGCAAGTAAAATCATGGATTTATTCGATCTCTAAATTTAAACGTTTGACATTTAACTAACTACAATGCTTACACTAGGGGATGCCCTCAGAGTCTTAGGAGCTCAAATAAATAACGTTTAATTCGGGCACTATTTTTCTCGGTTTTACTCCATATTCTAAATCAAAAGAAAGTGAATGCTTGACATCACAACACACTTTATTTAATTGTAGCAAACAACGTTTGGTCCATGTTGTTTGTATTACTGTTTATTGATTGTAATCCCTACGTCAAACCACGTGATAGCATTACTTAATAAAAGTAGGGCAGCAAACAAAGAAATTCTATGACATCTAGCAGCTTTTAACATATAGCTTCGACGCATTTACCCTTATTAGATAATGCTAAAATTTGGTTTTGCAAAAACCATTTTAAGAATTTAATACGGACGAATTCTTATATCTCAGAATCATATACAACGATACTTGGGCTATTTACCTTTTACGTAGTAAAAGAATAAAAGAACTGCGGAAAGCTTTTATTATTTTGTAAGTATGAAGTTTCCGGTAAAAATTGATCAGAATAAGCTTTCCCAAGTTTTCTAAAGAATATGCAAAAGTTTAAATGGGCAGAAAGCAAACGATTTTTACCAAAGAAATGCCACTAGCATAAAATAGGCACAAAACCCATTAAAGGCCACACAAAAACCTTCAATTTTGTTAAGGGAGATGGAATAAAGGTATATATCTCCAATATTATGAGCGCTTTGTACGTTCTATTTGTCATAGAACTAAACTTCCTATTCTTATTATTCATTTTTATGGAAACTAAATTAAATTGAAGAATTATTATCGCTGTAAAATAGCGGCTTGGGCTTGAGTATAAGTTTAAATTGAATACCTGAAAGATTGTGTGCACCATTTAAATACGTTCTAGTTTCGAAACAAGTGCTTGAGGCGTAATAAATGCAAGCTGAAGTCTTCAAAAGCTGGGGCTTTTATGTTTTTTGGACATGCTTTGGAGTATTTGATTTATGTTAGTAGAAATGCTTTTGGCAGATTCGTTTTCAATGTTTCTTTCTCGAGTGTTCTCACGGATTGTTTCATAGGGAAAGAAGCATCCATTAAC
Organism: Platerodrilus igneus; assembly: GCA_036346225.1. NCBI lineage: Eukaryota > Metazoa > Arthropoda > Insecta > Coleoptera > Lycidae > Platerodrilus > Platerodrilus igneus. The sequence goes on from JARFIW010000090.1 coordinate 340,933, forward strand.
CGGTTTCGATCCTTCAGGTTTCGTCAAAATGGAGTAGTTTTTAACCTTTATGAATAATTCTTCTCCTTATGAAACAACCAAGTGATTGTTTTGTTGATGACTATGAAAATATTAGTTTGACTTGTAAAGGTAAATTCACCTTTACGATTTTTATAAATGAGAATTTACAGATGATACCTCTTAAGTCTTTGTATTTTAAATATATGCCATATATAAAAAAAAAACACGCCCATTTTTTAAAGAGTTACTGCTCTTACCGTACCAACGACACAAAATCCATATTTTTTGTTTTAGATAGTACTTTAACAATGTAGTCAATAACAATTACTGTTGAATTTGACAGGAGGGCGTATGTGAAGCGTTTTACTATATTCATACGTTTGAATCAACTTTACGAATACAAACATTGTGTTGGTTATTAGTGAAAAAGGACAGTAGGCGAAGCTAGTCAGTGGTCGATCTGTTTTTACAAAATACCAAATTACAAACCACTTGTAAAAACATCTGTCTAAACAGTTGTAGGCGGTAATTTTAAACAAAACCCAATAAAGTTTTGTTATTGCAGTGCTATAATTTTGCAGCAGGTTTAAAGGGTTTTACTGTGAGCTCGTATACGACAGGGGTTAAAGTCAGGTATGAGGTTAACCGAATTACTTTAAATAAGGTACATGTATAATGAAAAATATTTGATCCAGCCACATTTTAAAAAAATTAATTGTTTTCTTCACAAAGATATGTAATTTTATGTATGGGTGCTGTTGTAATGGACAAAGATTTGGAAGTAGTAAATTTTTATATGTGTAAATAGTGTGATGTATTTTGGTTGTTGCGTTTTTCTGATAGGATTGTAGGGAAGTATTTTTCAGATTACAGCTTGGTGCCAGTTAGGGAAAGTTTAATTTTTAGCAGTTCAGATAAGCTTCTTTTAAAGATTTATAAAGATATATATATATATTACTGTGTACGGGTAAGCGTAAACATGTGTAAATAGGACAAGCATTAATTTATTTGGGGACCCGGTATGTAAAAATCAATAATTTATTTAATAAGCTTCAGTATAGTTAGATTGGAACAAAATTACATGTAGGTTTAATTTGTATACGTTAATTTAAACAAGGTACATTTATTTAATATCATAAATTAAAGCACTCGGAGAAAGCTACAAGGTTTAAGATTGCAAACAAGTTTAAGAAACATAAGCTTAAAGTAGATAAATAATTCTTGCTAAGGCTAGAATACGTTGAGAAAACAATTCGAAGTATTGTGGTAACGGAAAGACACAAGGTGAACAATAACAGACGACTATTTCAAAAACAGATCGATAAAATTAGGCGACAGAGAATTGTTAGTATGTAACAGAGTAAGATGAAAAATAACAGGTGGTTAAATGGCAAACATTTTCATGCGCGTGTTAGACGAGCAAATTTTAATAACCAATTAGTGGGACAAAGATGCAACATGTTTGTGGACAGTATCGATTTTTGAAGGCGCACGTATATGAAGGGAGAATTGACAGCAAACAACATAGCAATAGTGGGACAATAAGAAAGACAGAACACATGTGGCAGACAAAGATATCAAAAAAGTGGAAATAACGTCGACAATTTAGGTAGGAAATTAAGACAAAGATAGGACAGGTTGTTATAAAAGCATGACTGCAATAACAGCATAGACGCGCACATAAGAGGCGTTATTGGATTTGTATGGGGGTAATAGCAGACTGCAGATTTCAAAGAAACTCAAACGGTTAGAAGTTTTACGAAGCTTTTCGTGGTAAAACAATGTTGGAGTGAATAAGTTCTGAGTTTTGAAAGTTCATTGAGTGTTTGTACGGCTTGTATTTGTGTAATTGTTGTGGTAGTTGACAACATTTTATAGAATGTATAGTGAAAATACGGACAACGTAAGTGGGGTTAAGAATATATAAGCACTACCAGAGGTAGATTCGCTCTCTTATTTTTCGCTTATTTTTCTGACTTCTCGATTATAATTTGAATTATTCAGAAGAACACCCTAGCTTTGATACCACGTGACAGTACAGCCCGCCGGAAAATTTTACAAGTGTTTTGTTAACGCACAAGTGGATGCAAAGTAGTTAAACGGGCTAAACTGGAATAAATAATTATAATTAAAGCAGGATACTACGTAAGTAAAAGAATTATTTACATTTTGAACGAGTGTGCTGGTGGCACATTAAGTAGAAGAAGAGATGTGGTTTGGATGCTGTACGTGCAGTCTGGTGGAAAGAGTCTTCACATTGTTAATGATTTGGAGGAACGAGTATGAGATGGAATTGCAGTGCAACTTGGAAACAGCAAGATGGAGTAATCCTAGGACGAGCAGTCTAGTAGAAAGTCATCTACAGAGGTGGTGATCTGGAAGAACACAGTTCAGGTAACGATATTTTTTATTGAAACTGTTGTGCTGGTGCTTAGTTATTTTAAACTATGAGTGATTTGAGTTATTTATGGTGATAATTTTTATAAACTAAAAAGTAATTTTATGGACATACGTAATAGACAATTTTTCTATTATTAATCTGAGGGTGGAAATACTTGAATAATATGTTATAGATGTAAGAAGTAAACGGGTCTGTAGTATAATTTGACAATGCAAAAATTAATGCACAGAAAATAAAAAGGTTTATATTTAGTTCTACATAGGGGAAGTAAAATAAGGGTACAGGATAGGCCCATCTACTTTTAAATAAAAATATGAAATGTAGAGGAGCATAAAATCACAAGGATTTTAGACTGATCTTTCACTATTTAGCAGAAATATGAATTGTTTTAACTTGAATATTAATTGTACATATTGAGATTTTTGACAATTTATTTTTTGTGTTGGCAGAATAAAAGGGCTGTATGTTTTTGTCGAAAGATTTTTTCATTAATGATAAATGATGTGTGGTGAAAGAATGAGTAGCTGTAGTGAGTATTTCGGAGGACGCAGTGAGCAGAGCTAGCAGTGGTATTATCCATTTGGAAAGCATTTTCAGAAGATACTCGACCTAGACATATTGTAATCATAGCGTGGACTCTAAATTTTATTTAAGTGAAAATTGGTGGAGTTTTTTTAATTTTATTTTCAGCTAGAGTATAACAACGCAAAAAGATGCACGACTTCCTAAGTTAGTAAAACGATTCAATAGATGAGTACGTAGCATTTTTATGATAAACCCAAAGTAAGGAGCTTGAGTCAGGAGGTGAAATTTGTAAATTTCCCAATTGTGTCATCGGTCTCGGTGGCGTGATTAGTAAACGCATGATTCCGACAAAACCAGGATACAGGTTCAAGTCCTGTCTAGGACCTTATATTTTCGATCTTTCAATTACTAGCTCGATTTGAAATGATCATTTGGGCTTTTCATAAAAGTCTAAGTTATTATTTCATCTTATTCACTGTAATACTATAGTATATATATATATATATATATATATATATATATATATATAATTCTTATAATTTTTCGAACGGACGTAGATAATGAAATAAAGTTATAAAGACTCTTGGGATACACTCGTTCGTACACATAAAAACTACAGCGTCAATTTGTAACTATATTCAACGTTTCGACATGAACAATTATGCCTTCTTCAAAAACTGAAATTTAGCAAATGTTAGTATACAATCTTGAACCAGTGTAGCTATTTGACTTACATACTTACTATGACGTAAAAAGATTCGCATAAACTAATTTAAAAGTAAGTGATTCCATAACAAGCGGTAAAATTAATAAAATAAAAAAATTTAAGTACATTAACACAATTAAAAGATTGCAATGTCAAATAAATAAAATAACTACAGTAAAATTTTAAAAACAGATACAATTAAACCTAATACAACGAGCACTAACACAATATCTTAAAATAATACGAGTTTGCGAAGCAAAAGTCATATGGTGACCACGATAAAACAAAATTGAGGAAGGTGTATCTTTATATAACTAGATCGAACGTTAACTCAAGCACAAAGTACATTAACGTCCACACAACATATCCACATATTAAAAGTTTTTTCCTATCTGCGACAGCGATAGTTATTTAATCTATAAAGACTCGAATACACAACGTTTAAGTTATTTATGTCCAACTTGCTGTTAATAGGATTACGTTGTTGATGTATATAGAACGATTCCAAGAAAAGTCTCTTGTAGTAGTTGCTCTCTATATGCAAGATCTTAGTACTATCGAAATTCACTACGTGTTTAGTGTTGTACAAGTGTGATGACAAAGCACAACACGATTTTCCAATCTTGGCATCACTTTTATGCTGTACTATGCGGTTCTTTAGCCACTGTTTCGACTGACCAACATACGTTTTTTTGCAACTGCATTCAATCTGGTAAATAGTGTTACTACAAAGAGACTTATCCGTACTATCTTTTAGTTTAGTAAATAAATTACCGATTGTTTTCTCGTAAGTACATGCTATAAAAATGTCAGATTGTTTCAATATCTTAACCAGTCGAGGTGTTAAATTTTGAATGTACGGAAGTTTCCTAAATTTGGTAATACTTGGTCTATCATTGCAATCTTGACTTGAAATCTTTTTTATCGACTCTTTACTTAATCTTCAATAACACGTATTTCTCCTTTAACTCTACGTTTTATATTCAGACATTTGGTACTCCCATGGGGTCACCGTTGTCCCCCATCATTGCTCAGTTGGTTATGGATTCACTGCTAGAGTATGTTATTTGTTTACTGCCTTTTGAAATGCCTTTCATAGTTAAATATGTTGATGACATTTTATGTTCTGTTCCTGAGCATTTGATAGAGTATACGGTGTATATTTTCAATAGTTACAACTCCAATCTGTTTGTCACATACGAAAAAGAAGCCGACAATAGTATTCCTTTTTTGGACACGCTGGTTATCCGATCTTCTACAAACAAACTTAAGTTTGACATGTACAAAAAACCTACCGATTCTGGCAGGTATATAAATTTTCATTCATGTCATTCTTTCAAACACAAGCTTAACACTATTATGTGCTTAAAACAACGTATTTAAAAAGTTTGTGAACCAGAATTTCTTAATAAAAATTTAAAAGAATTAGAATTCACCCTAATTAATAACGCATACCCTAATTTTCTCGTAAAAAAGTTATTATACTCTAATAATCTCTATACATCAGCTCATGATAGACCAAGTATTACCAAATTTAGGAAACTTCCGTACATTCAAAATTTAACAGCTCGACTGGTTAAGATATTGAAACAATCTGACATTTTTATAGCATGTACTTACGAGAAAACAATCGGTAATTTATTTACTAAACTAAAAGATAGTACGGATATGTCTCTTTGTAGTAACACTATTTACCAGATTGAATGCAGTTGCAAAAAAACGTATGTTGGTCAGTCGAAACAGTGGCTAAAGAACCGCATAGTACAGCATAAAAGTGATGCCAAGATTGGAAAATCGTGTTGTGCTTTGTCATCACACTTGTACAACACTAAACACGTAGTGAATTTCGATAGTACTAAGATCTTGCATATAGAGAGCAACTACTACAAGAGACTTTTCTTGGAATCGTTCTATATACATCAACAACGTAATCCTATTAACAGCAAGTTGGACATAAATAACTTAAACGTTGTGTATTCGAGTCTTTATAGATTAAATAACTATCGCTGTCGCAGATAGGAAAAAACTTTTAATATGTGGATATGTTGTGTGGACGTTAATGTACTTTGTGCTTGAGTTAACGTTCGATCTAGTTATATAAAGATACACCTTCCTCAATTTTGTTTTATCGTGGTCACCATATGACTTTTGCTTCGCAAACTCGTATTATTTTAAGATATTGTGTTAGTGCTCTTTGTATTAGGTTTAATTGTATCTGTTTTTAAAATTTTACTGTAGTTATTTTATTTATTTGACATTGCAATCTTTTAATTGTGTTAATGTACTTAAATTTTTTTATTTTATTAATTTTACCGCTTGTTATGGAATCACTTACTTTTAAATTAGTTTATGCGAATCTTTTTACGTCATAGTAAGTATGTAAGTCAAATAGCTACACTGGTTCAAGATTGTATACTAACATTTGCTAAATTTCAGTTTTTGAAGAAGGCATAATTGTTCATGCCGAAACGTTGAATATAGTTACAAATTGACGCTGTAGTTTTTATGTGTACGAACGAGTGTATCCCAAGAGTCTATACAACTTTATTTCATTATATATATATATATATATATATATATGAATAATGGACTGGTCAGCATAAATATTTTAATGATAAGGTGGTAGTATTTTGGGTATGAAGTCCAAGGAATAAAAGTTGGTTTGAAATTCAAAAGTTTATTTTTATTTTCTTTACGTTTCGGCGATCCTTTTCGCCTTTATCAAAAGAATCTACAAATGGAAGCGTTGTAAATTAAAGCTAACATTGAATATGAATAAATCACTCACCGAATAGAATTCATGATTGTCAAATAATTTTTTTTTGAAAATGACAGATGATTATGTTGACTAACATGATAATTAAAATAAATTCAAATAGAAATTTGAAAGGAAATCTCTTAAAGTACTCAAACAACCAGACATTACCATTGCCTTCGAATATAATAATACTATTCAGAATCTTTTCACCAAAGTAAAGAATCCTACACCTAAATTAATCGATAGCAACCTAATCTACAAGATCGTCTGCAGTTGCCAGACCTGTTACATTGGCCAAACTTCCCAGTGGTTAAGAAGTCGTCTAACCCAACATAGAAGCGACTGTAAACACAATTCCAACAAATGTGCACTTTCTACACATGTATATGCAACTAAACATACTCCTGCATACGAAGAAGCCGAAATATTAGACAAGGAGCCCGATTATAAAACAAGAATCTTTTTAGAATCTTACCACATCAACAAAGAACAAAAATGTTTAAACAACAAAAAAGATGTAGAAGACTCACACAGATTATATTCCACCCTATACAACTCAAATCACTTCAAATCTAATACACGACATTAACTCCATCTAAAGATTACACCAATATTGTTTTCATATTCATGAAACACTCCTACGTCATTATCTTCAACCATACCGGCCTCTCATCGTCTCGACTTTTAACATACAATATTTTAAGAGATTTCCTTTCAAATTTCTATTTGAATTTATTTTAATTATCATGTTAGTCAACATAATCATCTGTCATTTTCAAAAAAAATTATTTGACAATCATAAATTCTATTCGGTGAGTGATTTATTCATATTCAATGTTAGCTTTAATTTACAACGCTTCCATTTGTAGATTCTTTTGATAAAGGCGAAAAGGATCGCCGAAACGTAAAGAAAATAAAAATAAACTTTTGAATTTCAAACCAACTTTTATTCCTTGGACTTCATACCCAAAATACTACCACCTTATCATTAAAATATATATATATATATATATATATATATATATATACATTGCTGTGATAACGCCCCGTGTGGGAGCGCCATTAAAAAAATGCTATGACAACGCCTGGCGTTAGGCGTTACTGAAAGAATGCTATGATACAGCTACAGCAAATTGTAAAACTTGTAATAACTGACTTACCAACCTTTATAACTTTCCATTGCCTGGCTAGCTCAACAGAAGTAATGGAATTTACAAAATGAAATCAAACAGCAATATCATAAAGCCGGACAAAGTTAGAAAGGAAGATAAGTAAACAATTTCAAGTTTTGCAAATTGCTGTATGTGTATCACAGCACTCCTTTAGTGATGCTCTTAAGGTGGCGTTGTCACAGCAATATAAAGACCTTATATTTTCCATCTTTCAATTACTAGCTCGATTTAAAATGATCATTTGGGCTTTGCATAAAAGTCTAAGTTATTATTTCATCTTATTCACTGTAATACGATAATATTTATTAACTTACCTTGTGTAATTAACTACCTAAAATATTTATATATGTATATATATATATATATATATATGTATATATATATATATATATATATATGTATATATATATATATATATATATATATATATATATATGTATCATCATCATCATCATTTTGTTTTCGACCTTACTTAAGGTCGGTTTGACGCAGCTCTAACTTCTTTTCTAATCTGTGCTAATCTAAAAAAGCTCTACATACCCTTCACAACCTATATATGTATATATATATATGTATATATATATATATATATATGTATATATATATATATGATTTGCTTCGTGTGATAGTGGATTTATCAGTCGTATTGAAACTTTCTCCACTATTTGTGCTGTACAGAATTTCCCAACAAAGGAATTTTGATACGGTTTGACCACTAATGCATATGATTTCCTATTATTTTCGCCTTTATTAACTTGATATTGAAATAATAAGGTAATGATAGATTTGAACAAGTCAGCATCGCAAAACAGCAGAATGTTTAGACTTTTACTTTGATAACTTTGTTTAACTCCACATGTTGGCTGCATAATCGTTATAATGTTATAACGTTTACAAATCAATGAATTTTGTTATAATTACGTTATAATGTTCTAAAATAAATTATCTTAGCCTACTGTATTTATTCCTAGCATTATAATTCGAATAATGTATCCTCTTTATGTAATATTTACTAATAAATACTATTTATACACTATGTGACTTCGAGCTACATAAAATAATTGATTTATTGTGAATGTTAGAAATTTTTATTACAAATGCGATTTTTTAACTATTTATAAGGCTATGCTGCTGAAAACATCATTTCTGTTGATAATAAAATTCTTTTATATACTCAACGAAGTATATTTTTTCAATTTATTGAACCAACTATTACAAAGACACCTCGTTATCAAGCACAAGCAAATTTATAATTAAACTTGAAAGATAACAAACAAGTATTCTAATACTATTGGTATTTTGCCTTTTGTACATGATATAATAACACCCCCACTTACAAAAAACCCACAAAATACAATTAATTATTCATTGATATTAATAATACCCAACAGATTCAATAAACTATGATGTTTTTCAGCTGTTAATCCTTTCGTAAGTAAATCAGCAGGCATCATATCAGAGGGTACATGCTTTAGCAAAATCAACTTGTTGTAACTGCCTCGCGAACAAAGTGATGCCTCATATCAATATGTTTGGAGCGCTTATGATATGAATGGTTATTTGACAAGTTTATGGCGCTTCTATTATCACTAAAAAGCGCAATACAATGGTCATTTCCGGTGAGCTCAAAAAACAGATTTTTCAAATATATAGCTTCCTTAGTTGCCTCTGAAATTGCCATGTATTCCGCCTCTGTAGTCGAAAGTGCCACGGTCCTCTGTTTACTGCTCTCCCATGAAATCACCGAGCTGCAAAATTTGAATACGTAGCCTGTATATGATTTTCGGTCTATTGAACTACTGCCTCAATCGGCATCAGCAAAACCAACCAGATCCGTGTTTTCCCTAGAGAACCTTAAACAGTAGCTTTGAGTAGCTTTTAAATACTTAAGTATACGTTTTGCATATTTCCAGTGAACTTCAGTATGCGACTGATTGAATTGGCTCAAAAAACTTACACTAAACGCAATGTCAGGCCTTGTAAGTACGGCTAAATACATTAAACTCCCTGTTAAATTCTGATAGGGTACAGAATCAGTAGCATTCTGATCACCAGGAACAAGCTTTAAATTAGTTTCAATTGGAGTCTTAACTAAATTACAATCTGTCATATTAAACGTTTCCAATATTTGATTAATGTAACGTCTTTGGCTTAAACGTAAGACCCCTTTCTTTTTGTTGTAACTAACATCAATTCCTAAACACTTTCTAATATCACCTAAATCTTTAATATCAAATTTACTACTTAGTTCTTCCCTTAAGAAATCACTTTCGGTACTATCATTTGAAAAAACGAAAAAATCATCCACATATACTGTAACGACTGTTATTTTATCGTTAATTCGTTTAATGAACACACAAGGTTCATGCTTAGATTTTTTATATCCTAATTCTAACAAAACCGTGTTGATTCTGTCATTCCAACATTTGGAAGATTGTTTCAAACCATAAATAGTTTTATTAAGCTTTAACACTTTATTTGACTCTTTACATGTAAAACCTTCAGGTATTTTCATGAAAATTTTTTCTTTTAAATAACCATTAAGAAATGCCGTTTTAACGTCGTAATGCTTAATGTCTAAATCTAATTTTACAGCTAGAGTCGAATATCTAACTACAGGTGAAAAAGTTTCAGTATAATCAACACCTGGCTTCTGACTGAAACCCTTAGCAACTAATCGCACACGATATTTAATCTCACCAACACTATTTATCTATTTCTTGAACACCCACTTACAATCTACTACGGTAGAATTTTTTTCAATGTCGGCAAGCTCCCAAGCGTTGTTCTTCTCACGCGACTTTAATTCTTCTTCAATAGCGTCGTTCCAGAGTGCAGCGTCCGGCCTTGACAAAGCATCTGAAACACTAATCGGATCACTCAATATGACTTCGGCCGCTTTGCTAACATAAGATACCGAATCGCTTTTAATGACAGGTTTGTGGGGTCTTTGATTCCTTCGTAACGGTGCTTGAGGCAAGCTTACATTTATTGACGGTTCATAGTCGCTATCGTCATCACTGCTAAAATCTATAGTGTTTTCCTCTCCTGTACTTAGGTTTCTAGTTTCAGTAGCGGTAGGTACTTCCCCCACTGAAACTGATGTCGATTCTTCAAACTCACAATCTATAACAATACTTTTTTCTTTAGTATTTTCCATTACAGTCACATCTCGACTGATTATAATTTTTTGTGTGTTTGGGTTGTATAACCTATAACCCTTGACGTGGTCCGCATAGCCTACTAAGATGTGTTTTACAGCTTTAACGTCCCATTTCTGCCTATTTGCTTTAGGAACATGCACGAACGCCGGGCTACCAAATACCCGTAAATGCCCCACTTCTGGCTTTTTACCCGTCCATATTTCAAAAGGGGTTTTTAAAATGCCTGAGGCCACAGAGCGATTTTTTAAATAGCACGCGGTGTTGCATGCTTCTGCCCAAAAACATTTACTAAGTTTCTGGTCAAAAAGCAAACATCTAGCCTTTTCAACAATGGTGCGGTTAAACCTTTCAGCGATCCCGTTTTGTTCTGGTGTATAACTATTAGTCGTTTGGTGAATAATCCCATTTTCCTTTAAAAAATTCTCAAAAGCTAAGCTACAGAATTCACCACCGATATCAGTTCTAAGGATCTTAATTTGTTTGCTAGTTTGTTTTCCACTAATTTTTATAAACCGTAAACTTTTCAAAAGCTTCAGCTTTGGTTTTCAAAAAATAAATATGACACATCCTACTATAATCATCGATAAATGTCACAAAATATTTGGATCCGGCTATGGAATTCTTTTCCATTGGACCGCAAATGTCACTGAATAATTTCAAGCAAATCAGTAGCTCTACTGCCCTTATCTGGAAACGGTAAGCGTGTTTGCTTCGCTTCACAACATACTTCACAATTAGTTGTTAGATCTTTTGGAGATCCTTTGTAAACTAATCCGTTTACAATCGTGGTCATTTTTTTTAAATAATTTGCGTTTATATGACCCAAACGCCTGTGCCAAAGTCCGCTTGTAATATCAGGTGCTACTAAAAATGCACCTTGCTTGCTTACATCTAATTTATATACATTATTTACTAAATGGGCCGTTCCCACTAATAGATTATTGCTATTATAAATTTTACAACCAGTTTTATTAAAAAGAACTTTGTTACGATTGTTGATAAGTTGGCTTACAGATAATAAATTTGTAGTAAGACCAGGGACATATTGCACATTCTTTAAAATGATATTAAGCGGTTTTTCCTTTATCATAGTTTTTAGTGCGATATCACCAGCGCATTTAACAGATAATATTGATTTATTAGCTACCATAACTTCTGTTACCTCAGGTTTTCTTTCGTTTCTTACCCAATCCTTTACAGCTGTTAGGTGAAAACTGGCTCCACTATCAATATACCAATCTGTATCTTGAAATTGTCCGTTTGCAAACACTGCGCTTAAAGCAACAACACAATTATTATGTGCCTTATCAGGACATTGCGATTTGAAATGTCCAGGTTTTCTACACCTAAAACAAATAATGTTACTTCGATCTTTGACCGACTTATTAACATCCCAATTGGACGTTGTCGTACTACCTGAAAATTTATCTTTCGCTTTCTTTGCACGTGGTTTACCTTTAGCAACAAACACATTTCCTGCATTTATTTTTGTACTGCCATCGGTATCCATATCAAGCAGCTTAGTTTTTATAGCATCTGTGGTGATCGAAATTCCGGAGTGCTCGACTGCCATTATCATAGGTGCAAATCTCTCTGGCAAACCGGCAAGAAGTAACGATCCCACCCATTCTTCGTTTATATCAAAACCAGTACGACGTAGCTTTTGCGAAGTTTCCAAAACTTGATTTATATATGTCTCCATGGATTCGCAATTTTCCAATCGAAGAGATATTAATGTACGTAAGAGTCCGATTTTTCTTGTAAAACCATTGTCAGCGTATAGATTTTTTAAGGTTGTCCAAAGGTCAATCGCCGTTTCTGCATTCCTGATGTGCACGTACAATGATGGGTCTAATGTCAGTACCAATTTAGCTTTAGCTTTTGCGATTAGACCGGCGTCTTTTTCGGTACCATCTATGCTTTTGGTTAAACCTTCTAGAACAAATACGTTTTCCAGGGCAAACGACCAATCCTCGTAATTTTCGCGGCCCAATAATTTTGGAACACTCGCCAAATAATTAACTGCCATGTTACTACTAACTGTTTTAAAAATATAAATGCGTAATCAAAACGACTGTTAGCACGTGGCATGCGCCTGGGCCCATAACCTGTTGATAATAAAATTCTTTTATATACTCAACGAAGTATATTCTTTCAATTTATTGTACCAACTATTACAAAGACAAGTCGTTATCAAGCACAAGCAAATTTATAATTAAACTTGAAAGATAACAAACAAGTATTCTAATACTATTGGTATTTTGCCTTTTGTACATGATATAATAACAATTTCTCCTTAAAAATCACATAAAAGATTCACTTTCACCTATGATTGCAACAAACTGCTGCTCTTTAGTTTACTAATCTACTCTGCAGACACAAAGAAAATCTATAACAAATCAGTAGTAATGTGTACCGCATGTCATACATTCTTTCTAATTTCAGTGAAAATATGTGAAAATAGATAATACAGGTAAAGCCATATATATGCTAAATAGTTCATAGGGAGAAATGTCAGTGCACCTACCGTACTTGTCAATATAGTGCCCCCGGATGCCGCCAGTCACCTCTACTTTATATTCTTAAGGGCTACATCTTACGTGATGTTAATAAGTTATAGGATGCAGCTGAAAAACTTTTTCTCCGAAATTTAGAATACCACAGGGTTAATTTGCGTTTATTCTTGCTCTTGGATACGACTGCCACTGTGTACATTTTCTTATGATCGAATTATAACATTTTACATAAGAAGCTTTGCGGTTCCTTTTCTTAAGAAGCAAGAGGAATCTGTTGTGTACAGCTACTTTTTAAACATGATATTTACAACTGATTGAAGTTCGGAACAGTAGCATAAAAAAAATTATAGCGTTTTTCTTTAAATTTGCTTAAGGCCTGAAGTTCAAGCAAATTTGTATAGTTAAAAATTCGTTAATGCTCTATGATGCAAAATAACGATTAATAACCTAATTTTAATGAATAACCCTAGGGGTTGGTTATGAATCCAATTAAGGAGAATAACAGGTTTGTAGGGACCTTACTTTTACAATTTTTCAGAAACCCCGTTATAAGACCAGCAATATTTCTGTGAAGCACTTTAGAAAAAGATTCTGCTGTTGTTTTCCCGTCAAAATAGAATGGCTTTAGGATATAAAATAAATAACTGTGCAAAGAGTGTACCTTATTTTAGTTACTATTAGACTGTAGAAAATAATATATACCTAAAATGTAGTGGTTGCTCATTCGTTAAGGCAGGTGTATTGAACCAAATTACGGTTTCGCTAACCATTCAAGCATTGTCTGTTTTCAAAACAAAATTTTTATATTAAATTTTCTGCTACAAACATTGAATAACTTAAGCAGGAAGCTTAAATGCGGTAGGGCATGAGATGAAATATTGAAGGGCTGATATTTACTTATTTTTCACAAATTTGAAAGGAATAACATATTGTTTCATAATTGAATCTTTCATTTTTTTATTAAATCTTTGATTTAAAGCTGTTTTATAAATCCTCTGATCCTGGCAACAGTGCTTTTCTAAGTATATTTTCAATCGCTTTACTGCATTTTCTATCAAACTTATTTGACCTAGGGACAATTTGCTTCAAGTGTTCTTGCCTGACATGAAGTGTCGTTTGCTTTTATTGGCTAATTGCTACTTAACAATGAACACAAACATAGATAATAGTTAACTTCCTCAATAGTGTAACAGTAGGTATCCTAGATATACAAATGTAACATGAAATTTTATTACTAACACAAAAACAAAGTTTCAAATCAGATTAGTACTTGAGAATAGAAGGAAAATCAAACTAGCTGTTAATAGGATTTTTATCTATATCCCTTTCATCGCCGGTGAAACGCGCTTACCACGCAAACACAGCGATGACGTAACTTATAATTTAGTTATATCTACTTTATGATAATTTGTAACATCTAATATTAGTTTTTGTTTGATCAATCTATGTCTTACATCTTTACCTATTTTTATATTCTTCTACCTTATTATCTGTTTCATCTCAGGGGTTTGTTTCCTACGAGAGTTTTTTTAACTAACGTTCATATTTGAATAAGAACAAAAAACTGTAAGTATCATTAAAATATATATTTTTTGCTCTTTGCCGTACTTTTAACTACTTTTCCTGATTTCTATATTTGTTCAATCATTTATCATAGTTTTCAACAAGTTTGCTAAATCCAACGTCAACGAAATTTTCTGGTTGTCCAATCCATATTTCAGTTTTCACTTCTTCGTTGTGGTTGAACCGTTGACCACGAATGAATTCATTTAAGTACCGAAGCACGTGAAAATTATTGGGTACAAGGTCTGGGTTGCTGCAGTTGTAGGGCACGCCGGAGCTTTCTTTGCATAAAATTCGCTAAAAAAGCCCCTTTCCTGTCCCAAAATACAGTTGCTAAGATCTTTCGTGCTGAAATTGTCCGATTGACTGTCATTATGCTTGGCGCCATTCCGTTGACTGCAAACATCACAAATCTGAACGTGTATTAAGACTGCTTTAAAGTTTTCTGCACTCAAGAATCGAATTAAAGATCATATCTCACAGTCGCCGGGCGATTTAATTTTCTTAAGCATTATAAACTACTACAGTTCGGCACACAAACAGGCGGTACGGCTGATGGCG
The DNA here is from genome assembly GCA_036346225.1 of Platerodrilus igneus. Classification (NCBI taxonomy): domain Eukaryota; kingdom Metazoa; phylum Arthropoda; class Insecta; order Coleoptera; family Lycidae; genus Platerodrilus; species Platerodrilus igneus. Next base: position 356,299 of record JARFIW010000090.1, read on the forward strand.
TCTAAAGGCCTGCAACGGATTATGAGAACCGGCGCGGACGAATGAACACTACCACGATCGCGCATAATTCTCATTGTCATTCACAAGCCGACCTTACAAAAAAATAACCCTCGTGTGTAAATCGTATATTACCTACCGGTCTTTGTAATCTGTTTCTGTTTGGTTTAAACTCCTAACCAAAATATTCCAGTCTAGAGTGCTAAAACCTTCACCGTATTTATAAAACCTACTACTGTAGTTTCTCCTACGATTATGCGTTAAATTTCTTCCCTAGCATCACTCTCTTTTCTTAACTAACCCAAACTGATCTTAGCTAATATTTCTTTCATTTTATTATGTATCCTGTAAAATAATGTAATTTAACATTTTTAAGAATGGCTTAGAATACTAACTAACGGTCGTAAAAATTTTTAATTTCTTTGCTGCTACTTTCTTCGGAAATACGAATAATCTCCTTTTCAGAATCTGAAGAGTTGTCTTTCTTCATATATTCTATTTAGCAGTCTATATTATGTGTTTTGTACTGTCTCACCCTTATGTCTAATTAACTTCGCTGGCAACCGACCTGTTTCTTTCGTTTTTTTTAATTTTAGCTGCTTTAGTACTTTTTGTAATTTCAATTTAACCATTTTGAACCCTTCCAGATTTCTACCCTACTCGACTAGTCCATATTAACTATATTCCGTATACCGCCATCAGAGGTGTTATGTACCTTTTCCAACGACCAGCTACATCTTTTGCCTGTACTAATATTATGCCCGCTTTATATTTTATCGTACTTTTCTCTTACTAGCAATAGTTTCTAATTTTTGGAGGGCTATATTGCGTCTGCCATTCTTTGGAGCTGATTGCATTTATTTAACTTCCTCTGCATCCATTACTTTTAGCCTATCTATACAATGCGTTTACCTTATGCTTTTGTTCCCTATATTTTTACTTAGCTTCATTCTTTATCAGGGTTTTCTTCTACTTGAACCGAAATCTCATTTTCCTTGTTAGATGTTATTTGTTTCGATTGACCTCCCTGGTTGTTAGTGCAAGATATCTGTGAAACATTTTTATTTTATTATTGCAATTATGCAGTTTAGAAAACATTAAAATTAATAATAATTGGTACATCACCGTGTATATAGCCAGCCGTATTCCAGCCATTATGTGAACAACATGTCCTTCAGAATTAATAAGTTGAAATAGGACCTCCGCATAGCCCTTTAAGATATTTCTTTTAGAGTTCTCGTCAATGGTGTCATAAACTAGACAAATATGGTTTGTAAAATTTATCCGTATTAATATATATCTAATTAATTTTAAATATTATAGCACAACATTCATATTACGATTTATTATACGATTTAACTTACAATAATTTAAATTGTAATTAATTCTATGAACGACCCTTAATACTATACAATTTAAACATTGTATCAATGTAGTAACTGTATAATTGTGTAATATTGCGAAGTAATAGATATAGCAGTCTTCGATTGATAACTTGGGTGCAGATGGATTGACGTAGTTTCTATCTTACTTGTTGCCAGAACAACAGCTATTCATATACAAGACATGTTGTTGTACATTGTACACAGATCTGAACATGATAAAAATTTACTAATACAATAATTATCATTCTTATAGAACATAACAACTTGATATAAATTCCATCTTCAGCTAAAATAATATAAAAAATTTATTTTATAAATTGTAAATATCTACAACCCGAAAAGAATAATCTTTACTTTAATAGATGTGTATAGATTACCTTCTTCAGACTTTTTATTAATTTACTAACGGAACATTTTATTAAAAAATAATCTTATGATAAAATTTGACATATAAAAGTATATATATATATATATATATATATATATATATATATTGCCGTGTAACCCCTCTGGTAAATAGTACTTTGTCAAATTATCAATTTAAAAAAAATTGATAATTTCACACAATAGAAAATTTCCAAAAAAAATAATAAATACCTAGTTTCCTGCTTCATCACCTTAATTGCTTTCTTCAACAGCTTCCTGGCTAGCTGAGTTGGGCCTCCTCTTAGATACCTAAATTTACTATCATACTCTTTATCGTTCACGCACACTCTCAATAAAACCACAAAATAATACAACAATCATACAATATTTATTTACCACTATTTACAAATAATAATTCAAGATTATTTACATTTCGGTGCTCAAGTTACACCTCAATAAATTCTATCTTTGTAAAGTCCAGAATTTTAACTTGAAATATCAAACACATTGAATGTAACAGGAGTAAATGGGCCTGAATAATACCTTATTTTTCTTTTTTATTTATAATTATTTCTAATTAGTACACTCTGGAGTATGGTAAGCTCATGATAATCCAGTTTATTTTATTAATGTATGCTTTTTACTTTGCATACTCTTACTACAAATACAAAAAAACCCATGTACTCTTAACAATAAAATTTTAAATTCATGAGGAATGTTAATAAGCTTTATATACACCTTTAGATTTATATTCAAATACCATAATAAAAGTTAATTATACGTATTCTTTTCAATACGCAAAATATTGCAAAATACCATCACAGTTCACTCTCACACATCACAATCATTTTCATAGTTTATAAAAAACTGCAAATTCTAATGCGTTATCTGGAATTTCTTGAAGATCCTTACTCCGTTGTCGATGAAGTCAAGTTCCTGCACCATCGGTCTCGTGTTTCTGCTCTGCTTTCCGCCTCCAGCTATTTATAGATGAACACCATCTAAGTTGTGCTGCATGCTATTCATTCAAGATCCATCCAAATCCAAATCCAAGTATATTACACTTTTTTATTATTGCAGAATTTAATTTACGTTACTTTACTTTACTTTACGAACTTGTTAAAATATCTGTTGCACCTCCAGTTAAAATTAAATTCGACACTATCCGCGTTTCAAACTATGAGGCCAACAATTTACTATTTAATTTAAATTTTAAATACTTACAAGCTCGTTAGTAGATTTCTGTACGTAGTCTAAAGCGATGAAAAATCAAAGAGAGATCAGAATACCCAAGAGAGCGATGCTAATTCTCTTAGAGTATTTATACAATTCAAAATGCCACCTCTCGGCCACTCTTCACGCGAAATACTTCATTTAAAATAATACTTCTTCAAATTTTGGTTTAACCGTTTTCGAAATTTTTGAAATTTAGCTCGTTGAGACGATATTTTCCGAAAACCCCGCATTCAATTTTTCCCGTGTGCGTCTGTTGTACAACTAACTATTTAGATCAATGATATATTCAGCGCCTATATTAACTCTATTCCTCTCTTATGCATAATAGATGTTTCCTTCTACCCTCGCTTGAGTGGTAGAAAATCGATATTACTGTCTGCGTGCTATCTACCCCATGTGGACTGAATACGTGCGTTTCGAAGTGAACTGCTATTATGCCTGTCTCATTTCGAAGCATATCACTGATTGTCCATCCCTTCTGCGCTTTAAGGAAACTTTTGGTTAGCATTTATGCGAACTGTCCGACCGTTTGCACAATATACCTCTAATCTACACAAATAAGGGGAACATGACCCTTCCAAAACATGCCGGTGTTCAATTAACAAACGTTTTAAAATAACATTTCTAGGAGTTTGCGTTCCAAGGTATTTCCTATATTCGACGTGTTTGTTTGTTAGTAAAGCGTTTCGCCTTGGTATTATCGATTTTTCATGCTCTTATGCGTATTAGACGTTATAACTCTTTCAATTAAACTCAATTAAATTAATTAATAATTTCCATTGGCTTATACAATTTATTTTCTTTACGAACCTAACTAAATTTTAATCACTAATTGTAAAATTATGGTAATACTTGTTACTTTAAAATTAACTAAATGAAATAAATTTCGCACGTAAATTTTGGGTGTTTTCTCTATACAGGGTGTTTGAAATTGCCTTGTTTATACCTAAATGTAACCCTTTAAAACCACTACAATATATATATATATATATATATATATATATATATATATATATATATATATATACTTTTGGGGTATAACAACCTTGCAGTTATAAAATATAATATATACAATAACAGGCTTTTGGGTCTGCTGGTTAATTTAAATGTACTCTTTATTATATTTCTAAGCTTTCAGTTTATTTTTAAACCATTATCAAAGATACTAAAAATTCAGAAACATTAATATGAGCTAAAATAGTTAAAAACTTACTTACTAATGTGAGGTTATTATACTGAAATCGTCGATATAGATAACATTTTTTTGATACAAGTTAAAAGTGTGGTTGAAAGCTTTTAAAAAGAACACAGTAATGTAGTTTGCTAATCACATTTGAATGTTATAGTGACAATTCCTTTATAATTTTGACAGTGTTTGAAATAACTTTCTAGATTGTAATTAATTTCTTTTATCGTTTGACTAAAATTTAGATATTTTTTGTATGTATGTATGTTTATATATGTATGTTGGTGTGTGTATATTTGTTTACGTATATATTTCTGTGTGTTTATGTTGTTTGTGTGAATGTATGTATGTCTGTGCATGTGTGTATGTTTGTGTGTGTATATTTATGTGTGTGTGGGTGCATGTAGATGTCTGCGTGTGTGAGTGCGTGTGTTTGTTTGTTAGTGTATGTGTGTATGTTTATGTTGTGTTTTATTAAGTGATTTGATCAGTTATGTTGAATTTGTTTTTGTATTCAAAGTGAAGTAGATAGGTGTATATAGAGCTTAGCGTGTTAATGTCAGTTTTTTTATTAATAGTGTTGAGGTTTTTAAATATGTAACACATTTCTAGAAATTCTCTTTTTGATCTTTTATTTTCAATTTGTAATATTATAGGATTATCAAAATCTATTTTATGTTTGTCTGCGTTTGCGTGTAAGATCAAAACACAAGCGTTTGGTTTAACACGAATGTCGCTTTTATGTTGAGTTAAACGTTGTTTTAATTGTTGCGAGGTTTGACCAATGTAGGCAAGATTGCAGTCTGAACAATTTATTTGATATATAATATTTCTTTGTAGAAGAGTTGGGGTTTTATCTTTTAATTTGGAAAAAAGGCTGTTTAACGTTAAAAGGTTTCGTTTAGCAATGTTGATGTTGAATTTTTTGAAGACGTTTTCGAATTTTGTACTTAAATTTTCAATGTAAGGAATTATATGGTATGTAGGTATATTTGCAGAAAGTTCAGTATTGTTATTTAAGTGTTTATTAGAAAGGTCAGCGTTTAAAGAAGCTTTATGATTGTATAAAAGGCTTTTTATTAGTTTTGGTGGGTAGCTATTGTTTTTTAGAATAATAAATAGTTTTTCTAGATTTTTTGAGTATAGTGAAGGATGCATAGTTTTTAGATCCTATGTTTTAGGCCTAGAATGAAATTTATTTTTATTTTATATTGATGATATGAATGATAATTTAGATATCTACCCGAGTTGGTTGGTTTTTGATTCCAGTCTAAAATAATAGTATTATTATTTTTTCTAATTAGTAGAGTGTCAAGAAATGGGATGGATTAGTTGTTTTCTAATTCTACGGTAAATTTAATTTTGTCATCGTAACTATTGAAAATTTTAAGAGTTTCGTTAATTTTGTCTTCTGGTACAGATGTTATTATATCGTCTGGATTTTGTTTAGTTTTATTGTAGTTATTAGAATTACTTGTAGTTACAAGGAATGACTCGGAGTTACTTGAAGTTCCTTAGAGTTACTTGAAGTTGTTTTTGAAAGTAAACGGCCACTTATGTTATATTTATTATTGGCACTTGAATTTTCACTTTTATATCACTAAATTATTTATTTTGACTAAGTTCACTTTGCGTAATATTCTACTTTTAACTGACGTAGTTAGTGCCTTGGTCACACAGAGATACTGATTATTTACAAAGTCCGCGCTATTCATAAAGACTTCACCTCCTATTTGTCCCATTGGTCTTACTCGCATGTTTGTTGATTATAGCTAGTATGCCAGGTTGTTTACCTTTACCGATTGCGTGTTTATTTTAATAAAACTCGTTGTGTTTAAAACGTTGTTTTTGCGTATTTCGTTTCAATCTTCGACTTGTATATTTAATTTGAAACGTATTGTACGATGTACACGTTATTATTAAAGCTAAATAGGATCTGGTTATTGAAGATATAAACTTCCTTTTTTATGAATTAAAATTAGTTATGATTTATATACAGTGTGCTCGCTACTGACTTTATGTAAAATTGCCGCTTTACTCCCATTTAATGATGGAATTGTTTGGTTTTTTTAAACGTTAATAATAATTACATGTGTCTTACGACCCCTATGACTTAATATACCATTAAATTACCTTCTTATCATAGCAATATATATATATATATATATATATATATATATATATATAGATGTTAGTTATTAATTGTGCAGTGTTGTAAATAGATGTTGTGCTAGTAAGTATCAATTTATGTGTTGTAAAGTGTGTCTGCAGAGATACAGGACGTACCTTGGTAACACGTTGAACGGTTGCATTAATAAGTTAACTTCCTTGGAGGATAAAACAAAATTTGATTAATGCAATAGGTAACGTTTAATTAATTATTTTGTACAAAAAAATAGAAAAAATTTAAAAAAAGTGCAAAACCGATAATACGAAAACCTGAATACTTTATCTAATAGTGAACGTGCCCACAATTTTCAGTATGAACTCATCTACAAACATCCCACCGCCTAACAGCGTGAATACTTCAGCAATTCTTGCGAATATAACATCCCTTTTCTACCAAAAGTTGTAGGAAAAATAAGCTCTCTTCATTCTTTTGTAGCCTAGAATTTTTATTTTTTCTACATATCTGGACAAGGATAAATTATTGAAAGGTGTTTCGTAGCGATAAAAATCCCGTAATAAGTCAGTAGTAAAGGTATGATTGATTAATGACGTCCCAGTTTGAGTGAAGATGACAGCAGAAGCAACACCAAATTCTCATTTAATTTATCTTGCATTGAAATAAAACTGCTCTAGGTTTCCGTCGTATGTAAAAAAGGTCATTTACTGCAAGTAGAATTTTGCAAACCACTTCAATACTTTTAAGGACTACATTTATGTGCGTTTTTTTTTTATTGCAAACTCGCAGCCTTCCTCTTTTCACGTATTTGTGACCGGTGTAATAGACACAAAATTCATAGTTACATTAATTAATTCAGTGTCAACAATAATAATGAAATGAAATCACCTTAAACACTCGCAAAATGTAAGCAAATATTTCTGACATTTAAATCAAAGCCCTTGTAGAATTCGATCTTGGGATAATACATTCTCTACCGATGTAGAGTGCAAATATAGGAAAACACTAGAATCGAAAACACTAAACCCAGAAATTGAAAAATAAGCACGCGTTTGTTTACGAACTAGATGAGTGGGCTGAATATGAAATGCGTATTTCTGGTTTCATTGTTTGAGAAACTATTGATTCGTTGGAAATATGGTTTGTGTTGAAGTTGAATTCATATTTGAAAAATGACTTGTAATGCAATCTGAAAGCAGTGGTGGAAATTGATATTCTGTTTAGTCATAAAGCTTTACTTAAGAGCTTTAAAATTTCAGACTAACTTGTCAATTTAGATTCCGAAAGTAAACGACCTTTTCCCAACCGTTTTAGATTTGTAAGTAAAATCTGTAGTAGTAATTTAGAAATACTGAAGAATATCTTTCTTTAGACTGAAACCAACGACAGTTAGAGTTATATACTAAATGTATTTCATTAAATCAAATTAAAACATAATCATAATATTTAAGTTACTTATATGAAAGCTGAGAAATAGCACCGCTGCTAGTATGGCGTCGTAGCAGGCTAATAATAAACACCGTAGCTGGTATGTCTTTGAACCAGGCTTTAAAATGGCACCGCTACTGGTGTGACTACTCCAAGCTATAGAGAAGAGCCAGAGTAGTGCTGACTCTTCCAGACTATTAAGAAGTTCCGAAATGATCTGCCAGTTATCCGATTATGTCTCCTTTTATATCGTACCCCCTTTGACGATTTAAGGTGGTAGCCAATGAGATTGTAAAAACTTTGTGAAGAAGTAAAGCGACAGGAGTTCGAATTCGACTTTAGCAGAAGACCCATGGTTCATGGAGTAACTTCGAAAATTGAGATTCAAATAGCTTCCACTTTCACATGTGTTGACAAGAATGCTCTCTGAAAGGAAAGTAAACGATTTAAGAGAAGGGATGCTTACATAAGTGCATTGCACCTACGGAACGACACCCGGTTACTTACATATGGATTGCATCCATTTACATTGAAACGATAAAGATCAAGACGATAACGAAAGCGACCGCCACGACAAATTTACCTCTAGCAGTTTTTGCCAGAATATTGGGGAATGAAACCAGAAGAGCTTATCGACACAACATCGAGAAACGTATCACCTTGCGCATCGGTAATAATAACGCCATGGACACTACTAACACTACAACAAAGAGCGCTCAACCCAATGAAGATAAAGCAACCCCAGTGAGCAAGCTACCTCGGAAATCCGACACAATGATCTTCGTCACAACAGCCCTCAACCCTCAACTCACCAGCGCCAAGGTTATCACTAACCTCAAGACCATCTGCATTACCTACCGGTCCAACCGTTGTAAACGAAAACAAAGTAGCTACATGAATACCACCGATTTTATCGGACATTTTCCAAACTTGGTACAACATACAAGAAACATCAACAACGTACTGAAAAGACGAATGGACACCAGAGCAACCGGACGGGGGAGCCCGAATACACCCAATCGTCTCTGTTGTGAATGCAACCAAATTTTATTTAATTGGTTGGGAAACTATTTGCAGCAGTTTTTAAAGAACGATGAACCTACACTTCAGGCAATTAAATACACTTAAGCCAGCAATGGTTTGTAAATCTTTAATTAAAACAGCTCAAATTATGTTACCCTTTTAGGCATAACAACATTTTATGAACATGATTTTTTATCAAAACAATAATTATGACAATCCCTTCCGTCAAATCCATGCCTACTACTCATACTAATTCGGCATGGTTTCATGATTTGGAGTAGTTTCAAATATTTAACTATTATACTACTATAACAAGTAAATAAATAAATTCAAACAAGCACAATATTAGAAATAGAGTTGCGCAATTTCCAACAGTTCCCCGCGGTGTATCCTTATTAAACACTAACAGGTGCACCAGATCTAGGCAATTCTAGTTCTAATTTGACAAGCCTCACTGCAGGTCGCTCAAATACGCCGTTCGCGGTTTGAATCGTGGCACTTCTAACTTGTCCGTCAGCAGACTTGCGCACTTGTACTACCCTTCCTTGGCGCCAATGGTTTCGATGAAGATATGCGTCATGATAGTGTATTAGTATTAACCGTGTCAGATAGTGTTTACGGGGTAGGATTATCGGGCGCTTAGTTTCGGGACCAATACAGGTAGCTGAATCTATCCGTCCACGAACTCGCAAGATGCCATTTTCGTCTAAGTAAACTGACATTCTGTACAGCGGGCTAGATGGTAAAACGGTGCCTTTGATTTTTAACTCATCGGTTTGCTTAGACAAGTAGTTAATTTCCACACCATAGTGTTCCCTCTGTGCTGTAGCTATCAACAAAGTTCTGGCTTTATTTAACTCTGAACCATTTAAAATTTGATTGGGTAATGGAGTTTTTGCAATTTTTGCTTTAAAAATGTTTATCGCACGGTAAACATATCCAACTGTTCGCACCACTTTATTGTAGGTTTGGAAGCGTTCAAAGTCTATGAAGCGTTTAGTCAATATGTGAGTAGATAATACTTCTTCTTCAGCTGGCATACTGTCTCGTTTGTTTTTGGGCCAGCAATTTTCCGCTAAATAGAGAGAGTCCGGCGCTTTGTACCAACGGCAGTTGAACTCTAGTTTTGGAACAAATGACCATTTAGTGGCTTCATCGGCCACATCAAATGCAGTCGGTACGTATCGCCAATTTGCAGCTGTGGAATGTTTATGGATTTCGGCAACGCGATATGCTACAAATTTAGTTAGCTTACGCGGGTCTTCATTTCTAATCCAGTGTAGAACTGTTTCAGAATCAGACCAGAAGACACATTTAGATATTTTGATGGTTATATGCTCCTTTATAGACTTAGCAAGCCTAGCTCCCAGAACTGCACCATTTAGTCCTAGTCGAGGAATTGTAAGTAATTTTAAAGGGCAACCTTTGTTTTAGCAGCCACTAAGACACATTCTACTACCGAGTCCGTTGCAGTTCTTAGATATACTACAGCAGCACTAGCATGATCACTAGCATCTACAAAAACATGTATTTGCACATCTGCCCCTACCCATGAATCTAGCGTTTTTAAGTAGCACCTCGGTATTTTTAGTGCTTCTATTTTAGGCAGTAGATTTATCCAAGTTTGCCATTTGAGATAGTGCTCATCGAGAATGTATTCGTCCCAATCTACGTGGCTGTGTCATATTTCTTGCAGCAGAATTTTGAGATAGATTACAACATTGGCTATCAATCCAATTGGGTCAAAGATCGACATTAGCACGCGCAATACCTCCCGCTTGGTTGGCTTGTGGTTATTTTTAATATCCAAGAATTTCCTGTTATATTGAGGTGAAAAGGCGAGAGTGTCCGTTTCCAAGTTCCACCGTAAACCAAGAACTTTGCCATCAGTCAAGCATCCCAAGTCCATTTCTTCATTTTCATTGGCATCGGAGGCAAAACCATTCAATTGGAGCATTACTTCTCTATAGTTTGATCTCCAATTCCTGATATGGAATCCCGCTTTAGCATGGACTAAAGTCACTTCTTTACCTAAGCTTACGGCTTCTGCTACTGAATCAACACAATCCAGCATATCGTCCACATAGTGGTTGTTGAATATGCTGTATACCGCGCGAGGATAATTTTCACTAAAGATTAAAGCATTTGCATTCTTAACATACTGGGCACAGCTGGGTGAACATGTTGCACCAAAAGACATTACTTGAAGAATGTAAGTGCCTGGAGGTTTATCTTGATCGCAGCCCCGCCAAAGAAAGCGCATTGCATGCTGATCCTGTTCCTTCACCCGTACTTGTAAGAACATTTCTTTGATATCGCCACTAAGTGCAATCTTACGCTCGCGGAATCTCAACAGGACTCCGAATAGAGCAGATAATTGGTCTTCTCCTTTGAGAAGCATGCTATTCAGCGATACGCCATTAACTAAGGCCGCTGCATCCCAAACAATCCGGAATTTGCCTGGTTTGTTTGGGTTAGAAACTGGGAATATTGGAAGATACCAAATTCTTTTGTACTGCTGTTGGAGTTCTCCTTGAGATAACTTACGGATGTAACCCTTTTCTACATAGCTCTGAATCTGCTGATCCATTTTTAATAGCTGAGCAGAATCTGACTGTAAACGCTGTTCTAGGCATTTTAATCTTTTCAGGGCCATAGGACGACTGTCTGGAATTTTCAAATCATCATACTTCCAGACTAGGGCGGTTTGATATCGATCTCCAACTCTAATGGTTTCTGTGTTCATTATCTGATTTGCTCGTCGCTCTTCTTGCACTACAACTGCATCTTTCGGTGGAGTCACGCCTAGTGAATCAGAAGCAAAGAAGGTTTTAACGTAGTCGTGAAGATCTATAGCATTTGGAGGTTCGCATGAGCATACATGGGCATGAGTAGAGAACATTTCTGATTCTTGGTCAGCAGTTATTGCTCGTGCTGCAAAAACAGACCATCCGAGTTTACATTTGGCTGCCATTGGCTGGCCTTCTTCACCTTCTTTTATTTTTCGTGGAACTGCCAATTTCCAATTATCAAGACCTAGTAAAATGCCCGTTTTGGCTTTAGCGTAGGATTTGATAGACAAACCTAGAAGATATTGAAACCTTTCTTTTAATCTTTCGAAGTTGAGGTGCTGTTCTGTCAAGTTAAGCTGGTCAACCGTGCGTGCCGGTCTATTTTCATAGCGTTTAGACCCACGATAGACACCTTCAATAGACAGATTGACCCTTTGCGAGTTCTTTTCTACCCTATGAGTTTCGTTTGTCCATCTTAAAACTAGTGGATCGAAGACTCCGTTAAAACAAAGTTTTTCTGCCAGCCTTCCATCTAGCAACGTAGTTGACGAACCTTTATCCAGGAATTCATAAGTTTCGACATAGTATTCGCCATGTCTTAGTATCCCTAGAATGATACGAAAACGAGCCACATCTCCGACTTGAAAATAGTTTTCATTGGTAATCACAAAAACACCATTTTGTTTCTCCGCAGGACCCGCATTAAGAATACTTTGCTGTAGTTGTTCATTTTTTGTTACGGGACTGTTATTTTGACAGTCTGTCTTAGAGTTCATTGCGAATCATTGTGAAGTAGCAAGTGATGCCGATTTTGACAACCGTTTTTTCCACATTCAACCGATTCATTACATCGAAATTTATGTGGTTTTAGGCATCGACGGCATAGTCTTAATCTTCGAACTGTTTTCCATTTCTCTTTTATCGATAGCTTTGAGAACGTTCTACAGTGAGCGATGTACTTGCAATTTCCATCACACAACTCGCAAGACTCCTTCGTGAGGACTTTTAAATCTGTATCGTTTAAATTTTTATTTGCTTCAAAATACGATCCTGTGTGATCATGATGAACATTAAAGTGTTCCTGTTTCTTGGTACATGTAGGTAGCTTTATGTCAAATACGCTCAGTGTTGGTAAAGTGCTACAAACATTAGTAGCTAAACAGTGCAACCATTCACCGAATTCCAGCAAGTCGGCATGTGTTTTGGTTGCTTTGTGCATTGCCCAACTTAGTTTTAATGAAGTACTCCACCAAACATGCTGCCTTTAGCGACACACAAAGATTTTCTACGGCCACCGCAAATTCAACTAATGATTCTAATTTCTCCTGTTTAATGGATGGTTGTAGTCGAATTTTTTGGATATGCGCTTCTATTATCTGCTCGGGTCTCCCGAATAACATTTTAAGCGTTGATATAATTTTTGGTACACACTCTGGCATGATAAGTAGCGCAGAAACAACGTTCCTAGCAGCACCTTTTAAACAACGCTGCAGACGAATTAAATTCTCGTCGTTTGTCAAACCACACAAATCTGTAGTTCTCTGAAAGGAACTAATAAATAAAGGCCATTCCAACGGATTGCCTGCGAAGTATGGTAAATCCTGCAAAATCGCATGTCTAGTTGATATTTGTTGAGGAGTTAACAGGTCAGGAATACTATTAACGTGTGGACTAAACGTCGGATTATCTTTGGTATAGATTATTTTTGGAATCTGCAAATTATTTGTCGGTAGGCAAGTTGGGTCAGAATGTAGCTGCACCACAGTTTCTTTAATTATTGCCCTTAGTGTTTTTTGCAGACGGTTGTAAATGGATACTGTTAAACGAGGGGTGATAGCTTTGACGTTACGTTATTGCGCGCTTCAGTACAAGAAATTACACCATCTTCGATCTGTAATGATAGCACGGCATTTCGTTCTGAATCTACCTCCTGTAATTCGTAATCATCTATGCATTGACTAGTAGCATCTTCTGAGTCGCTTTCTTCTAGAAGTTGCCGTCGTTTAGCAGCTAAAGTTTGGAGTTCCTGTAGTATTTTTATTTCCTCATCAATAGCTTTAAGTTGAAGGCGTTTATTTGAACTTCGTGTTTTTTGCGAACTTGTAGACTTCTTCGACAATTGTCGTATGGGTGTATCAGTATTGATACGAGCATGACCGGATAAATGGTCTCTTTGGTCCATTTGATTGTGGTTGAAGGGTGATAGCTGACAGTTTGGACACTTCCAATCTTTTATGTTAGCTACTTCATCATTTACACCCACACACTCATAATGAATCCATTTCTTACAGTTGGTACACCGAACCATGTTTTGATTTGTATATGGTTTATCACACACAAGACAACAGTTACGATGTGCATGAGCTAAAGTTTGATTAAACATCTTTCTTTACTTGATTTATGAAGCTGTAGCTTTAAAGAAGAGTTTGAGAAATGTTGTGAATGCAACCAAATTTTACTTAATTGATTGGGAAACTATTTGCAGCAGTTTTTAAAGAACGATGAACCTACACTTCAGGCAATTAAATAGACTTAAGCCAGCTCAAATTCTGTTACCCTTTTAGGCATAACAACATTTTATGAACATGATTTTCTATCAAAACAATAATTATGACAATCCCTTCCGTCAAATCCATGGCTACTACTCATACTAATTCGGCATGGTTTCATGATTTGGAGTGGTTTCAAATATTTAACTATTATACAACTATAACAAGCAAATAAATAAATTCAAACAATCACAATATTAGAAATAGAGTTGCGCCATTTCCAACAGTCTCCGACGGAAAAAGATTCATACAAATTACCTTAAGGAACAGAACATAGAATATCACATCTACACCATCCGCTTTTAGAGAGATCAAAGGTCGTCGCAAAAGGCTTTGCAGACAATATCGCGAACAAAGACGCCAAAATCGAACAACAATAAAAAAGGCTACGCTATGACATACCTCACTAACCTCAAAAGCAAGGACAAAATAGATAACAACACTTTCCTTGTCTCGTTTAAGGGTCAAGAGACAAGCAGTGTCATATACGATATACATTCTCACCGAACCCAACAACACACCAGCAACATGAAACACAAGTAAACGAAACTATGAACGAACTACCACAAACGCATCCAGAAGACCACATACCACTTATAACACCTAAAGACAAGAAACAATCTTCAGCAACAGAAACAGAAAAGCACCCGGGAAAGACAACATCACAAACCAAGCACTCTAAAATATCTCGAAACGCACACTAGCAAACATCGCAAGACTATTCAACGGCATACTCCTACAACGACATTACCTCACAGCATAGAAGATCGCAATTACGGTAATGATCCCAAAATCCAGAAAAACAAGGACAAAGCCGTCACACTACCGACCGATATCGCTTCTCAGCGAGATATCAAAGATATCCATTGGAACAACTACTACTACAAAAACTGAAACATCACCTACGAAACCGACAAGAACAATTTGGCTTCAGAAAAAATCACTCAACCACACCACAAGTTATACACGTCATAGACCAACATCGCAGAGAACTACAACAAAGGACACGTCACGACAGCAGTATCTCTAGACATACAAAACGCATTCGACAAGGTATGAGTTAGAGGACTCCTGTACAAATTGGCGACCATACACCAAATACCACTACAATACATACAGCTACTCGACAGCTACATACCAGACCGAAAACTACAAGTACGAGTAGATGGACAACTATCACACGTAGCACCTATCATGGCTGGAGTTTCTCAAGGCAGATGTATTCAACGCCTACATACAAGAGATACCATGCATCGGCCGACGACACTACATTCATAACTACTGCACGTCACCCCAGACTAGTCACACAAAGACTACAACGTCAACCGGACACCCTACCCACTGGTTGGGAAGATGGGGAATCCAAATCAACGTAGACAAAACCAAAGCCATACTATTCTCACGACACAAACAACACCGACACCTTCCGCTAGCGTTTGAAGGACAGCAACTCCCATGGAAGAACACCATCTGATACCTAAGAGTCACTATTGACAGAAACCTCTGCTTTCAAAAACACTTAGACGAGACACTCATAAAAGCAAAAAATATCAAAGGCCACCTACACCCGACCAGAATATACAAAACGCACATCAGACCGATTATCACCTACGGCTCACAAGCATGGGTGACATGCCTATCTGAGATAAATGTACAACGCCTAGAAGCATTCCAAAACACCATCCTTATTATACTCTTACGCGCGGTATAATTCCCGCCATATTGTAACTTATACCGACCACGCTTTTGAGTAATACAGTCGCTATATAAATCAAATTTGCATGCACAATTTAAATCAAAACCAATTACTCACATGGTGGGTATCTTGTAGCTTACATCAGGGCCCAGCGTTGATTTGCAGGTTAGGTCCAGTTACGCCATGTTGTATTAACTTACCATTCTTCCTTCCTTTTACTGCACTTGTAGGG
Organism: Platerodrilus igneus; assembly: GCA_036346225.1. Lineage (NCBI taxonomy): Eukaryota > Metazoa > Arthropoda > Insecta > Coleoptera > Lycidae > Platerodrilus > Platerodrilus igneus. The sequence continues at coordinate 372,314 of JARFIW010000090.1, forward strand.
GGTCGGAAGGATTAGGTAACAGGTACACAAAGGTAAAAGGTACTAGGAACCTACATACCTACAAGAAAAACACACACCACTCAAGATAGTTGTTGCTTCGTTGAGGGTCCGTGGCTTAATGGCGTCTTTTTACACCACGCTCGCACTCCGCATCACTTTTGCGCAGACGCAACAGTCAGGGACGACGGAAGTTGGCGTATTCATTTAAAAATACGCGGCAATTTACTTATAAATTATAGCTAAATCTAACAATGTGCATTGCCAATTTTGGCATGTAACATCCTTCGACTAATTACCGGCGCACGGTGGTTCATCAGAAACGACACAATACGAAACGACTTAAACATTCCCACAGTACACAAATACTGTAGTACAAACGCCATGAAAACGTATGTATGTATGTATGAATAAGCTTTATTGTAAACTATACCAGGCCATTGGCCCATCCTAGTTTGAACATTCTAAGTTAGTAGAAAAAAGAAAATACGCAATCAGAAAAACGAAATAAATAAAAATTCGTTCCGTTTTAGTTGGTCTTCTCCTCAGACTCGCTTTTCCTTCTGGTGACGTCATAAACTTGATCCAGGGCAGGGAGAGGGGGCTTCTTGAGGTCCGATGCAGTATTAACTTCTATCCATGTTTAATCGCAGGTTAGAGGGGTTAAGATGGAGGTATAGGAGGTTTAGTGTCTAGGATTTCTTGTAGGAAGGCGTGTAAAGAAAGGGGAAAGTTAGTGATTAGGATTTTGAAATCAGGTAGTGGGGAAAATATGTCAAGTTGAATGATTTGTTTGAAGGTATTTCGGATGGGAGTAAGGGCGGGGCAGTGGTATAGTATATGTTCTGGGGTTTTGGGGGAATCAGGACTGCATGGGCATAGTGGAGAGGGTAATAGGTGAAAGACGTGTAATTTAGATCGGGATTTTTGCATGACCAGTTAGGAATTGGATTGTTGTACGGCTAGAGTTTTTTCATGTGATTAGGGATGTCAGTAATGGTAGGAAATATTTGGTGGGTGTATCTGCCGGTATCGGAGTAGGACCATGATTCTTGCCAAGATTGAAGAAGGGAGTTGTAAATGCGGGACTTAAGGTCGGTGGTAGGGATTGTGCGGTAAATATCAGGAGATAGTGTTTCATTATGGAGGTGGATCGGACGCCGGAATTTCAGATTACGGGTTTGCACGAAGTGATGTAGTTGGATTTCTAAAGGGGGGATTTTTAATATTGTATATAGAGAGGCAGTGGAGGTGGTTCGAAAGGCTCGAGAAACGTATAACAGATAAGGACGTATGATTGGGTTTAGGATTCTGCGGAAATGTGTGGTTGTGAAGGGATACCAAGAGTCAACAGCGTAGCGGACAATGGAGATGATGATGTTGTTTAGGATTAGTCTTCTTGTAGATGAGGCTAGTTGGATTGATTTAGGTAGGGATTGCTGAATGTTGTGCAGGATTAACTTGGTTTTGGAGCGGATTTTTTTGAGGTGAGTGTACTTCTTCAAGCGGGTTTCTAAATGGATACCGAAGTAGGAGACGGATTCAGAGAAGGTTCAGGGTGTTCCTAGGATATGGATAGTAGGACTGCGGCGGAGGTCAAGGAAGCCTTTTAAAAGTAACATTCTGGATTTAGTAGGGGAGATGGGTTGCTTATTTAGGATTGACTATTGTTCGAAATGTTGGATTAGGATATTTGCAGTGGATTGTAGTTGGAGGCGGGAGTTACCGTGAATAAGGAACGTGAGATCATCTGCGTAGGCGAAGGTATCTGTGTTTGGAATATTTAGGTCAAGGAGAGGGTTGATGGATAGGTTCCAAAGGGTAGGTGAAAAAATGGATCCTTAAGGACACCCTTGTGTTAGGGACATGGTAGAGGAAAAGTAGTTCGTACAGAGGCTTGCTGTTCGGGAAGATAAATATGATTGGATAATTTTATATATATTGGAGGGGAAATTCAGTATTTTGAGTTGGTTCAGGACATTGGGCCACCAGAGGAGATCAAAGGCGGATTGGAAATCGAGGAATATTGCTATCACGTATTTGGATTGTGATGATTGGACTTTGGAAATTAAGGAAAAGATTGTTTGTTCTGCGCTGTGTTCTTGGCGGAAACCGTGTTGGTTGTGAGAAATCAGGGAGTAATTTTTGATGTGTGATTGGAGTTTTTGTAGGATCAGTTTTTCAAGGAGTTTACCGATGGATAAAAGAAGGGCAATTGGACGGTAGGAGAGTGGGTCTTCAGGAGGTTTTGCAGGTTTTGGTAGTAGGATAATATTAGCATGTTTAAAGGTGTCTGGAAAGATACCGATGGTTAGGCATTTTTGGAATAGTTGGATGATGGGTTGACGGATTACTGGCCATGATTTTTGAATGATGATGTTTCTGATATTGTCTGGACCTGGAGATTTGTGTGTATTTAATTTGGAAACAATAGAATCAAGTAAGTTGGTGTCAAGTATATCATCTGGGGGTGTGTTAGGGGGGGTTTTGCAATTGGAGATAATTTGGTCTTGCTGAAAGGAAGAGATATCTATGGAAGTAGGAGGGATTACAGATTTTAGTAGGAGGTATAAAGTATTTTGGATGGAGGGGTTTTGAAGTGATGTGGGCGTAGTTAGGATTTGATTCGGAAAGGATTTTACTAACCTGCGATAAGTTTTCCAGGGATCGGCATTGGGGTGGTCAACGATGCTCTGGAGATGGTTCTTTTTAGCCTCGTAGATAGATCTTTTAAAGTTTGATCGTAGTTGTCGGTATTGTGTAGTCAGTAGTGTTAAATGGTCATTTGTAACTGCTAGTCTATGAAGTCATTGTATTTTGTGTCGTAGGGTGTTTAGGCGTCGTCTTGTGTCTTGTAATGTAGGACTCCACCAGGGTATCGTGCGAGTATTGTGGTATCTTGTGGGATGGTAGTTGATGCGGCACGGTGTATATTTTGGACAATGGAGTTAGCGAGTAAGGTTGAATGGGAACTTTGTGATATAGCCGGTTGGGGGTTAGAAATGTGGTTTCTCAAGGATTTCAGGAAGCGGGGCCAGTCTGCTTTATTTGTATTATAGAATGGCGATTTGTGAAATTGGCGTGATGGGAGATTGGGGAGGATGTTGAATGTTATTGGATTGTGGTCACTAGAGGTTATAATATGGGATACATTCCAGGAGTCAATTAGGTTTCGGGCTGATGGTGTGGCAAGGGTGACGTCAATATTAGAACTGTGGTTTAAGGATTCCCAGGTTGGTGTGTTTGATGGAGTGTTTAGGATAGATAAGTTGTGTTGAAGGATGAAATCTTCAAGAAGGGTGCCTTTGTCGTCAGTGGTGTCACTGTACCATAACGTAGAACGTGCGTTGGCGTCTGCACATATGTGTCGGTTTGTGTGTAAGGGTTTGTAAAGTGTTGTCCAGTTGTTGTAAGTATGTCTGAATGTTTTTGTTGTATTGAAAGTAAGCCGAAATAATGTAGATGGTACCAGTCTTCCAGTGTAGTTCAGCGGTCAGTACTTGTGGAGTAGAGTGGGAGAGGATAAGGGATGCATCTATTTGGGGGTTGTTAATGATGATCGCTGCTGTTAGGTTAGGGTCTAGTGGATGTGGGTGGATAAGAGATCTAGTATACGGTGGAAGCTTGAGAATTTTGTTAGTTTTAAGGTAAGGTTCTTGTAGGACAGCTAAGGATATTTTTCGTTCGCTGAGGAGATGGGCAAGTTCAAGTGTTGCGGAGCGGAGTGTTGAAGGTTGGCTTGAATGACTAAAATGTAAGAAGGTGTTAGGTGGGGATTATGATTGGACATAAGAACTTGCGTGGTGGGTTTAATAGCCATAATCGGTACGTAATTTAGAAATTTCTAAAGATTGTTTATACACGGGACAGTCAGGGCTGGTAACAGAATGGTTGTGGGGGCGGTTGATACGTTGGCAGTTGGAGCAGATGGGATGTGAGAATTGGTTGGGACATGAACTTAGGGTGTGTTCTTGGGCACAGTGTCCACATGTAGTTGTTGATCGACAAACCTTGGCTGAGTGTCCAAAGCGTTGGCAGTTATAACATCTCGTGATCGAAACGAGGTCAAGGATCCTACAGGACTTATAACTAATGTAGACATGGGATCTTGAAGTTAAAATCGTTCGGAGCCTGGGAGAAACGTTAAGGATGAGGTTGTCGTTAGCGTCAGGTCTGGGGCGGCGTATGGCTACGGATGCCTCGGAACGGAATTTGTTTTCGGGGATAAGGTGTTGGAGGGAATTTTGTTGGTAGAGGAGTGAAAGGGTATCTGGGGTAGGTATGTCTCGGTCTATGTCGAATATAATGAGTTGTGGTTGTCTGGGTTTCGGAACGTGGACAGAACAGATTTGTTGATTTAAGTTGGATATTATATCGACGTCAGAGGGTTTATCAGTGCGGATGGTTACGGCAGTTCTAGAAGGGCGGATACTACGAATAGATAGGTCAGATAAGGATGGTCGCAGGTTTTGTTTCACAATATTGAGGAGCTGGGATGGGGTTGTATCGGAGGATGTTGGTTTTAAGGTGATGACTTTGGGAGGAGGTTTAGTGGGTGGTGCGTGTTGGGAAGTGGTGGCTAGGACGTGAGCGTATGTAGGTGGTATGTGTGTGGGTGGTTGTTGTTGTACTATTACCTGTTGTGCTGAAATAGTTTTAAAGTTCTTGTCTAGCTAGTGAAGTTTGGCTTTTTATATTTTGCAGTCCTGAGAGGCGGCAGAGGCTATTAAAGCGATATCTTCCATTCTTTAGAGGATGTAGTGAGCGCACTCCGGTTGATTTTATTGCCGTCCCTGAAAATATATTCGGTTAGGTCTTTCTTAATAGCTGTAATGTTTTCTAAGTTGATTGTTGAAGGTATGACATCATCATCTCTTGCCCTCTTGAATTTTTGGGTGTCGGAAAGGACAGAACTAACTGACGAGGATCGTGATGGCGGTGGTGAATGGGACATCCTGGACGACTTCTGAAAGGGCATAAGCGAGTCTGCTGATGCTGGGGGCGGTGGGTATTTAAAAGCAGTAGAACTAATCGTTGGAGTTGTCTTTGGTGCCTCTTGCTTGTTTTTATCAGTCATTGGCACTTGTTAGTGTAGGAATTCTGAGAATTTATCAGCACGTGCTGATAATAGTGCTTGTTTATCTGGAAGTTTGTTTGCAGCTGTCTGATATATTTACAAAGCTGTTGTATTGAATATAATAAATTCGCGACCAAACTTGGCCACGTGTTGATATTTAATAGGGTTCTAACCCTCTTATTCACTTCAGAATTTCTTCAGGTTTTAATGTTGATTTGAACTGTTGTTTTCCAGGCACTTGACCGCCAAAAACCTCCAAAAGTTCAATATTGTTAATAAATTTAAATGATTGTTACCCCCATTTTTAGGGATAACGAATTAATGCACTATAACTTTTCGCAATTATTGTTGGTAGATATAATGAATAATTACTTAAAAGTTATAAACTGATATTTAATTTAATATGATTTAAATTAAATAAATAAATAATTATAAATCTAAACGCGAAGAGCTGGAAAGCACGTTTGCTCGAACGAAGGTCTAAGCAAGTCTCTGAAAACATACCAAACAAATGACGACTCACAACGCCCATCCATACGAGACGTCGCACCGCTACAAGACACGCAACAAACATATAAAAATCCCACGCCGACTACTAGATGTGTAACATAACATCAAACAAAAGCACAACAGACCGTAGTAACTAGTTGGCAAAATAAAAAAACAACTAGAACACAACACAAGACGCAGATTACTAGGTAGGAAAACAAACACCTAGAACACGCGCACGATAAATAACGATACACACAAGACAGCAAAAACCACAAGGTTAACGCTGACTACTAGATGCGCCCTGAGAGGGCCAGGATCAACCAGAAAACCAGTAGGCGCCCTCCATTCGCCGGTTAGCATTGTTGTGGTTCGTCTATTATTGCCTGCAGTCTTCACGTTCTAGAATACTACGAAACTTCTACACAACGATAGACCACACCTACGTACAGCCGCTTTTCTCCAGTAGTAGAATTTAACCCAATTCTCCATTAATTGCCAAGCAAACAGCGACCACTCACATCATAACTACAGCAACGGAGTCTGTCAAAATTGTCGCATCACGGATCTCAAGCGGCAGCAAGTTCTAAAAGAACTCGGCTCTTAAGAAAGTTTCCAACACCAGATGCACATACGCTAGAGAGCATGAACTTTAACCAGTTTTATACCTATAATTTCCTAATTTACACGCTGATACGAAATTTAGTTAATCCAGACAACCTTAGACTCTAATTAGTCTCGAAAAATCTGTTCAGAGTTTTTGTAGCTTCGTATGACACAAAGTATCTTTCAAACGAATACTATACAATAAGGATACCCAAAAGGCTCAATATTTTATACTAAGACATATTCAATCCTTTGCGGATAAAAGGCAGTTAATTAAAAGGGTATCCTGTTTTCTTTAATTTCCTTGGTGGGTTAAGCTTCATAAAATCCTCGTTTATAAAGAGAGAACGTGCACATAATTCAAAACCCATTGATATTTATAAATTCAAATAATTTCTATAAAACCTACAACCATGGCAGAAGCTTGTGCACGCTTCATGTATTTCTGAAAAACTAAACCTTGTATAAAAAGCACTGTTCAAAGAAATTATTGACTGAATTAATTGCACAAAAGTAAAAAAAACCAATAAAATGCTCCGTCAGAATCATTGATTAACATTACCCTTTAACGTAAAATTTCTGAGCAACTTTAAGGGTTCGAAATAGAACTGATAACGTTGAACAATGCTTTTAACATAATGCGTTTGTGTGTAGTCCAATTTAATATAAGAAGCACATGATGTAGTATAAGCAATAACTGAAAAATGTTATACGAAAATTTCATATATTTTTAGTAACTTAAAACGTCTTCTACCACCGCTGTCTAGCTTCAATATTACGTATAAATTTAAATTGTAATATCAAAATTTAACTTCGAAGCGACACGATGTTGATATTACATCACAGTATGTATTTTGTTAACCACGAGAGGTTTGTTTTTGTACCAAAGACGGGTTTGTTGTATTTGAAATATTTGGTAACGATACAAGTTTCAGAAATAAAAAAACCGCCTACAATACTACACACATTGTCTGAAACTCCGCGTTTAAGAACAGATTTAAAAGATCTTTTTGTCAAGTCTGGTACTTCCAATTCTATTTCCTGTGAAACGAGTACAAATGTTTTATTTTAAAAATCAGCATTTTATAAGGAATCGATTCAGAAAAGATATCAATACTAGGATATACGTATAGGATAAAGTAGCACTGCTGCCAGAACGTCTAAGAATGAAAGTGACAAAACGCGTTAAGTGAACAATGCTATGATCGATAGCTTAAGAGTTTAATACAATAAGAGGATACAAGAATGATTCGCTAGCTTCTAGAATAATATGGAAGATGTATAGTTCAATATATAAACGGTATGGCCTGACAGTTCAGTCTAAGTATTTATCCATAAGTGATACCAAACAAATTATCGGATCTATTTGTTAAAGTATATATGCTTGTGAGATAACAACTCGTCGATAAGTGCTTATGTAGATGGTGCATACAAGCACTCATTTGCATAAGTAATGAATTAGTGTACCCAACGCTTCAAAAAGTACGTTAGTGCAGTGGATATCGTTAGTTATTATTGGTAGTTATAAACCACTGTAACGGTTTTTAGTAGATTAATGATTCCCTCTAAATATTGTGAATAGTTAGGTTTATATTGGACCGAATGAAAAGGTGGAATTTAAAGTACGTCAGTAGTGTCGAGAATGTAACAATAGTTTTTAAAGTATTTTTCGAACGACATGTCATTTTTACTTATTTTTTTTTAAATATACATCGTTTGCTATGAGACCTTTTTCTATTAAACTACCGTAGCGTGTTACGTTTACCTTACGATAGTCAGTTAAAACCTTATCCCTTTTTGGTTTTTCATTATTTATTTACTTAGATTCTGCTCAAATCCTCCAACAACACCGGATATATTAGACCTTCCTACAATAAATACGCTTTCTAATAATTTTCAATTTCATATCTATTTGCTTTAAAACGAAAAGTTTATTCTAAAAATTAAATAGTCAATACCCTGTTTTAGATATCCGTGAACTCGCTACTTTCTAGATTACTACAATCTAAAGACTCGTCAAAGTAATGAATCCTACTTCACCAATAAAGCTTGTTTTGAATTGCTAATCACGTTCGTATGTTTGATAACACCAGCATGAATGTAAATTGGTGCTATAAAACGAGTTAATAATTATTATTTTCTAGCATACGACCAAGAGCAATTGTCGTTTCCGTTCTCTGAAAAATTTTCCAGCACACACTGTGTGGTAAGTACTTGTAGTGTTAAAAAATGTACTTTTCGGCGTAAGTAAACTAATTATTACTCGCAATTATTGTAGCTTCTTCCACCGGTGGACCTGACGGCCCATTGAATTGCCGCACCTTTTGTTATGGGAAGACACCCAAACTGCGGGATTTTGAGCTCCTGTGCTCCGCCCTGTCATTAGGTAAAGTGTGACCCAAACCTACACCTTGGATGCTCGGGTGAGTGTTTATGCACTATTTTCTTGTATGGGTCCTGTGAAATTGGTCAAAACAGTATATTTATCAGGTTCCACTTGATGACTAAACTTAGTATATTAAAATGATTATTGTTATGTGAGATGGTATTTATTATTCATATTGTATTTATCGTGACCATCCAATATGTTTAATTGTATGTTAACGAGGATGATTTAGAACAGTGGGGTTTCCTTTTTTGAGTTGTAAGTTTTGGTTAGTTAAAACATCATAGTACCAATGTTATATATGTACCTTTATGTTTACGATGATAATTTAGAGCTGTTGTTTTTAGAGTCGCAATTTTTTTTTGTTCTGTTAATTAAGATGTGTAGTGACCTAAAAACTGCAACTCGTCATGTTATATAGTATTTTTTTGTATGGGTTTTTTTCTGCTATATGTACAATTGTAGTTATTGATTTTTCGTCTTTGGGGATACTGCGTTTTTATGTCTCTCCAAAATGTTACTTAGATTAATTACAAGTATTAATAAGTATGTATATTTTCTTTTTCTTGTATTGGTAAGACCCCGCCTACTCACCGATTGAGCCCGTTCATTCTCTTTCTTTGGTTCTTTTATTTAGACTACGTCGATGTACGTAGCAAGCGGAATTAGTGGTTTTGAAAACAGTTCGTAACACAGCCTTTTTAGATCGAGCTTACAAAATTACCAAATAATCCCAACTCCAACATTTGAGCCTAGCTCAATTGCATCGATGTTAGCAGAACTAAAAGACAAAGTTGTAGAGAAACTACTCCACACATGTCACATTCAGAAACCCAATAGTTTAGCCTTTGTATCGTTAGTTTATTCAACGAAATCAAATAGGGCTTACATTTGTCCTAAACTTTAATATATTTAAAAAGACAGTTATTTCAATAGTCGTATATTTAGCAACATGAAATTTTCCTCTCCATTGCGTATGAAGATATCAAACCAATTTTCAATCAGCACTAAGTTCGATATTGTTTTAAAAAACTTGTTGGAACGATTGTTAACGCCTTAAGAACTGAATAAACATTATTACTTCTAATTTTTTCAAATATTTTTACTTGATCACTTTAACAGTTTTTCAAACCTAGACAACAGTATCCCACTTTAATACAATAGGGCGATTTTTCACATTCGTCCTAACTTTCTGAACTTTGTAAGCACTTCTTTTCAAACTAATACATTAATAGAGATAGCTTTCAAACATTGACTGCTCGGTCAGCAAACGGGAATTATGTTGACTTTTTTATCAACCCATGTTATCTTTACTAAAGGTGATTTCAGCTTTTGAAAAATGAGATTCTCTGATGAGACTTCTGACAGCTTCTAAGATATAACAGAAAGTTTATCGATATATTATTTTATCAGAATAGTTCATAATGTGTTATAAACTAGTATTACAAAATTGTGCAATGGTTATCATGTTATACGACTTGCATTCGTAGAATTACTTATTTTGAAAGAAATTGAACCGCACCTTAAAAACAAAACAGTTGTAACGCTAGCGCATTGCTTAATTAAACATAAGTAGCATAAAAATAGTTTATTAGTTTTAGTTAGATATAGTAGCTTTTAATAAGAAAATACTATGCAAGACTTCTACGTTTTGGTAGTTTACACTAAATAACGCTGTTTGTAATGTAATATTAAATTAAGGTGAAGAAGCAAATAGGGAAGCATCCGATACATAAGATAACAGCATTAGCAAATATCGGTACTTTACATCCTCTTCTATTAAATTCAAAAATTAGAAATAAAAGTGGGAAATAATTGTTCATATTAAAGTTATTTGGACAAATCTATAAGAGTTCAAAGAAAATTTAAGCATGAAACCGAAGCAGCCCAAAACCACAATACTTACAAGAACGCCCATAAAAGTGTGTTGAGAACGCAAACTATCGGTATTGCATGTATATCGTCGGAAGAAAATTAGGATTCACACGGACAGAATGCACAAATGGAATAGTTTAGACGTAAGAACGACAACATTGTACAATAACCTTAGTAAGTTACACATAAAACGCGAGAGATTATTAGATATCGAATACCAGACATTAAACAGCAGTTTTTCGAATTCGATCGACATGCTGACACCCATCGCCATGCGAAATTCGTTGAAAATCAGGTACGGTTGTATAACGTAACGGTATTTGGGCCCGGACTTGTTAGTGTGAAACTTGTTTCCGAGCACGGATAAATGCGGATGCAAATTTATCGATCTCGTGTAAGTTGCCTAAGTGGGAGCTTTTATACAACAGTAGTAGAATTTTTACCTGCAACAACTTCCTACACTGGCTGTCGATTGAACTTTAAGAAAAACCAAATTCCTATGCAAATAAAACTGTATGTCAATAACATTTCTTATCCAGCTTATTAAAAATCGCACGCCGTTTTGTTTTAATTAAGAGCTGCTGCACAACTGTGATTGGTGTTAATAAAGGATAAAGCTTATTAAAAACTACTAAAGGTTAATGCACGCTTATTTAACGCGCTGCACGAAAACAATAATTTAAAGCTCATTGTATGTATATAATTATAATAATAAGAATGACATTATTGTAGTAACGAATTTGGCACACAAAATTCAGTTAAATTTCAATAAAATTGTAGTATTAATAATGTTAGCGTTTTTTTAGCAAAACGCGTATTTGGCCAATTTAGATAATAGTCCTTTTCCTTTGCTGTTGTTTACTGTTAGTATCATGTTTAGCAATATAATTTAGGAATAGACGAAGTAGCGATTTGTTTTATATTTTAAACAGAGCTGAATTTTTTCAAAGTATAAGCGAAACTCTATCAACCTCAGCGGCAACAAGAATCGTCACAGAGTTATTCGAAAACCCACCTTCCGTTTAGATTTAGACTTTCTACAGATGGGTTGACGTTCAAAGGCTTTAACATACACAAGAGAGTGCAAAGACCTTTCAAGGTAGTATACAGGTATTTGGTAGAAATGTCACAAATCGTATACCCCTAAGAGTATTATATTTGCTTTTTATAAGCCCATTCCGCTCCACTGTAAGCTAGCCAGTTGACCAATTAATTGCTGCCGTAGAATAAAATTAATTAAGCAAGGTAAGATCAATTCTGCACGTAACAGTGTGGTAGGAAAATATTTCGGTGAATTAGGCGCTGTGCTCAAATTCTTTGCAGCCGCTGTGTGCATGTACGTGCATTCGACATGTTCCAATGTTTAGTAGCCATACAATTTGAGCATTTTTCTTGTTAATTAGAGATGACAGAATAAGTCTTTTGTTTTGTGTGTTGCTGATTGGCCCCAATTGTTGTTGATTAACTAGTTACTTAGTACAAAATATAAAAAAAATTATTATAAAGACAAATAAACTGTCAAGTACCTCACCTACATATGTATTTTATTTTGTCCCCAACGTATAGTTGTTAAGACTCGTATGTCTACAATTAAATAGTTTTTTTAAGCTTGTGTTTTTTATAAGTTATAATTGAACGAAACTATATATGTTGTATTACACTTGTACTTGATTGTACTAAATTAACGTGACAAATAGGTTAACTAAATAAATGAGGTAAGTTTCGTTATACTTTCAACTTAAAGGTAGTACAATTGGCAAACGGTCTTGTATTATTCTAACTTTCTTTGCATGGAAATAAAATTTTATAAAGTTTTAAAATGAGTGCAACCGAATGAAGACTATTGGGCAGTTCTTTATACTAAATTCACATATACTTTTGTTTTCAAAAAATTCTTGGCTTTCTAAATATTTTCAAAAAACCGAAAAACACGATTTCTTCAAATTAATATAACTATTTTGTTTTTGTAGTTGGAGAAAAATTATTGCAACGAAATTTGTAGATATCATTCTGTTTAGGATGCTTTAGCGGAATAATTGTTTCTTTGTACAATTTAGTAGATATGACATAGCTTTGCATTTTTTCAATGAAAACCAGAGTTGGCCATGACTTCAAGGAATGACCAATTTCCTCTTCTTTCCAATGATATAAAAATATTGATAGATTTAACTAAAAAATTGTAGAGATACTTGCGTTTCTTTGATTTTTATACAAAAATCAAGTAACAATGAAATCAAAAGAATAGATGCCATGTAATCAGGAGACAACAGAAACAAATGTCACCCTAATTTGTTTCCCTACCCTCAGAAATGAATAGAAAATAGATACCAATTATAAAGAACATTTTTATTTAGATGAATTAGCAACGATACGGACAAAGAATGTACTAAATTTTCCAACAAAGCTTCAAAATGCCCACCATTTTGATGTACACATGTTTGAGATAATATTAATATTTCACTCTGTCCCTTAAAAATGTGCTGTACCGAATTCTCCTAATAGCTGTAGTAATTCTGTTTTTTAAATCTTTCAAATTGGCAGGCTTTCCCTACACACTATCTCTTGTTGTTCACCATAAAAGGAAATCAATCGTAGTTAGATCAGGAGATCTAGGAGGCCGAGGAATGGAACCTCCAGCACCAATCCAGTTATCGAATCTTTCTAATAAATAATTCGAAACTTTTTGTACATTATTGGCAGGTGCTCCATCATATTGAAAATAATTTAAATTTCGTATCAGATTTAATAGCAGATCATTTCCAGCATTTCTTGTAATTCGTTTGTCAGCAATGATAAATATCGTTCTAAATTTAAATTATGTTCGTAAAAATAAGGACCAAAGTAGATGTAAACTGGGGTTCCTGTGACCACATTTCCTCCAGAATCTCTCATTTCCTCACTCATCTGGACCAAATTTACATGTAAATTCCCACTATAAAGTCTTATTTTTTAGGAATCTTCTCTTTGCTCCTCCTTGCTCTCCTCCTTGCTCGGACACCACAACAACCATTTTGATTACGTCACACCCGCATTCTTTCCACCCGCTAGATAAATCTTTCTCCACATTTCCACCCACAAGATAAATCTATATTGTTTGGTATCAATTAATATTAGATTTTTCTCAGCTATCCGAATTTCTAGGAATTTTTTTAGATAGCATCACCCCTCAGGGAGCTACCCTCATTTTAAGATTTTTTACCAGTAGCGATTTTTGACCGTCCGCATAAACCTTTTTATACATGCAATACATCAAATTAGTCTAGAATTTTACGCAGAATTCAAATCTGTAAAAAGATTTGCAATAAGACCACGCCTTACAAAATTACACACATACCTTCTAACGAGCATACCGCGACCGTACCACTACTCGCTTTTAATGTCATACCATACTTTCTATCTTGTTTAGCTCATCTTTCGAGATAAATGTACCTTGTTTGATATCAATTAATATTAGAATTTTCTCAGTTACCCGAATTTCTAAGAATTTTTTAGATAGCATCACCCCCAGGGAGCTACCCTCATTTTAAGATATTTTACCAGTAGCGATTTCTGTATTGGGAAGACCCCGCCTACTCACCGATTGAGCCCGTTCATTCTCTTTCTTTGGTTCTTTTTTTAGACTACGTCGATGTACGTAGCAAGCGGATTTAGTGGTTATGAAAACAGTTCGTAACACAGCCTTTTTAGATCGAGCTTACGAAATTACCAAATAATCCCAACTCCAACATTTGAGCCTTGCCCAATTGCATCGATGTTAGCAGAACTAAAAGACAAAGTTGTAGAGAAACTACTCCACACATGTCACATTCAGAAACCCAATAGTTTAGCCTTTGTATCGTTAGTTTATTCAACGAAATCAAATAGGGCTTACATTTGTCCTAAAGTTTAATATATTTAAAAAGACAGTTATTTCAATGGTCGTATATTTAGCAACATGAAATTTCCCTCTCCATTGCGTATGAAGATATAAAACCAATTTTCAATCAGCACTAAGGTCGATATTGTTTTAAAAAACTTGTTGGAACGATTGTTAACGCCTTAAGAACTGAATAAACATTATTACTTCTAATTCTTTCAAATATTTTTACTTGACCACTTTAACAGTTTTTTAAACCTAGACAACAGTATCCCACTTTAATACAATAGGGCGATTTTCCACATTCGTCCTAACTTTCTGAACTTTGTAAGCACTTCTTTTCAAACTAATACATTAATAGAGATAGCTTTTAAACATTGACTGCTCGGTCAGCAAACGGGAATTATGTCGACTTTTTTATCAACCCATGTTATCTTCACTAATGGTGACTTCAGCTTTTGAAAAATGAGATTCTCTGATGAGACTTGTGACATCTTCTAAGATATAACACAAAGTTTATCGATATATTATTTTATCAGAATAGTTCATAATGTGTTATAAACTAGTATTACAAAATTGCGCAATGGTTATCATGTTATACGAATTGCATTCGTAGAATTACTTATTTTAAAAGAAATTGAACCGCACCTTAAAAACAAAACAGTTGTAACGCTAGCGCATTGCTTAATTAAACATAAGTAGTATAAAAGTAGTTTATTAGTTTTGGTTATATATAGTAGTTTTTAATAAGAAAATACTATGCAAGACTTATGCGTTTTGGTAGTATACACTAAACAGCGCTGTTTGTAATGTAATATTAAATTAAGGTGAAGAAGCAAATAGGGAAGCATCCGATACATTAGATAACAACATTAGCAAATATCGGTACTTTACATCCTCTTCTATTAAATTCAAAAATTAGAAATAGAAGTGGGAAATAATTGTTCATATTAAAGTTATTTGTACAAATCTATAAGAGTTCAAAAAAAATTTAAGCATGAAACCGAAGCACCCCAAAACCACAATACTTACAAAAACGCCTATAAAAAGGTGTTGAGAACGCCGGGATGACGCGGGCTATTGGTATTGCATGTATATCGTGAGAAAGAAATTAGAAATCACACGGACGGAATGCACAAATAGAATAGTTTAGACGTAAGAACGACAAGATTGTACAATAACCCTAGGAAGTTACACATAAACCGCGAGGGATAGTAATAGAAGGGATTATAGGATATCGGATACCAGACATTAGACAGCAGTTTTTTGAATTCGATCGACATGCTGACACCCATCGACATGCGAAATTTGTTAAAATTCAGGTACGGTTGTATAACGTAACGGTATTTAGACCCGGAGTTGTTAGTGCAAAACCTGTTTCCAAGCACGGATAAATGCGGATGCGAATTTATCGATCTCGTGTAAGTTGCCTAAGTGGAAGCTTTTATACAACAGTAGTAGAATTTTTACCTGCAACAACTTCCTACACTGGCTGTCGATTGAACTTTAAGAAAAACCAAATTCCTATGCAAATAAAACTGTATGTCAATAACATTTCTTATCCAGCTTATTAAAAATCGCACGCCGTTTTGTTTTAATTAAGAGCTGCTGCACAACTGTGATTGGTGTTAATAAAGGATAAAGCTTATTAAAAACTACTAAAGGTTAATGCACGCTTATTTAACGCGCTGCACGAAAACAATAATTTAAAGCTCATTGTATGTATATTTATTTATTTATTTATTTATTGATAAATCCACGGACACAAAGGTCCTTATACAAAATTAATAAAGAATAACAAAATAAAGGGCTATAAAATATAACTTAGTTATAAACTATAACAAAATGTATATAAGAATCAGTACCTATGCAGTAATTCACGAATAATAGGTTTAAAGCAACTTAAGCGATCAGAATTTCGCACAGTCTCATCAAGAGAATTCCACTTCCTACGCAGTCTAGGACAGGCAGAATAGAAAGCAAAATTAAATTTATGCGTTTGCTCCCGCAGTAAACGATGATGTCTAGTCGGATATGAATTAAGACTAAGGGCAAAATGCCCCACTGTAAATTCACAATTTAAGAAACCATTGAGAACCTTATAAACAAAAATAATTATAATAATAAGAATGACATTATTGTAGTAACGAATTTGGCACACAAAATTCAGTTAAATTTCAATAAAATTGTAGTATTAATAATGTTAGCGTTTTTTAGCAAAACGCGTATTTGGCCAATTTAGATAATAGTCCTTTTCCTTTGCTGTTGTTTACTGTTAGTATCATGTTTAGCAATATAATTTAGGAATAGACGAAGTAGCGATTTGTTTTATATTTTAAACAGAGCTGAATTTTTTCAAAGTATAAGCGAAACTCTATCAACCTCAGCGGCAACAAGAATCGTCACAGAGTTATTCAAAAACCCACCTTCCGTTTAGATTTAGACTTTCTACAGATGGGTTGACGTTCAAAGGCTTTAACATACACAAGAGAGTGCAAAGACCTTTCAAGGTAGTATACAGGTATTTGGTAGAAATGTCACAAATCGTATACCCCTAAGAGTATTATATTTGCTTTTTATAAGCCCATTCCGCTCCACTGTAAGCTAGCCAGTTGATCAATTAATTGCTGCCGTAGAATAAAATTAATTAAGCAAGGTAAGATCAATTCTGCACGTAACAGTGTGGTAGGAAAATATTTCGGTGAATTAGGCGCTGTGCTCAAATTCTTTGCAGCCGCTGTGTGCATGTACGTGCATTCGACATGTTCCAATGTTTAGTAGCCATACAATTTGAGCATTTTTCTTGTTAATTAAAGATGACAGAATAAGTCTTTTGTTTTGTGTGTTGCTGATTGGCCCCAATTGTTGTTGATTAACTAGTTACTTAGTACAAAATATAAAAAAAATTATTATAAAGACAAATAAACTGTCAAGTACCTCACCTACATATGTATTTTATTTTGTCCCCAACGTATAGTTGTTAAGACTCGTATGTCTATAATTAAATAGTTTTTCTAAGCTTGTGTTTTTTATAAGTTATAATTGAACGAAACTATATATGTTGTGTTACACTTGTACTTGATTGTACTAAATTAACGTGACAAATGGGTTAACTAAATAAATGAGGTATTACAATTGGCAAACGGTCTTGTATTATTCTAACTTTCTTTGCATGGAAATAAAATTTTTTAAAGTTTTAAAATTAGTGCAACCGAATGAAGACTATTGGGCAGTTCTTTATACTAAATTCACATATACTTTTGTTTTTCAAAAAAATTCTTGGCTTTCTAAATATTTTCAAAAAACCAAAAAACACGATTTCTTCAAATTAATATAACTATTTTGTTTTCGTAGTTGGAGAAAAATTATTGCAACGAAATTTGTAGATATCATTCTGTTTAGGGTGCTTTAGCGGAATAATTTTTTTTCTTTGTACAATTTAGGATATATGACATAGCCTTACATTTTTCAATGTAAACCATAGTTGGCCATGACTTCAAGGAATAGCCAATTTCCTCTTCTTTCCAATGATATAAAAATATTGATAGATTTGACTAAAAAATTGTGGAGATACTTGCGTTTATTTAATTTTTATACAAAAATCAAGTAACAATGAAATCAAGAGAATAGATGCCACGTAACCAGAAGACAACAGAAACAAATGTCACCCTAATTTGTCTCCCTACCCTCAGAAATGAATAGAAAATAGATACCAATTATAAAGAACATTTGATTTAGGTGAATTAGCAACGATACGGACAAAGAATGTACTAAATTTTACAACAAAGCTTCAAAATGCCCACCATTTTGATGTACACATGTTTGAGATAATATTAATATTTCCCTCTGCCCCTTAAAAATGTGCTGTACCGAATTCTCCCAATAGCTGTAGTAATTTTGTTTTTTAAATCTTCCAAATTGGCAGGCTTTCCCTACACACTATCTCTTGTTGTTCACCATAAAAGAAAATCAATCGTAGTTAGATCAGGAAATCTAGGAGGCCGAGGAATGGAACCTCCAGTACCAATCCAGTTATCGAATCTTTCTAATAAATAATTCGAAACTTTTTGTGCATTATTGGCAGGTGCTCCATCATGTTGAAAATAATTTAAATCTCGTATCAGATTTAATAGCAGATCATCTCCAGCATTTCTTGTAATTCGTTTGTCAGCAATGATAAATATCGTTCTAAATTTAAATTATGTTCGTAAAAATAAGGACCAAAGTAGATGTAAACTGGGGTTACTGTGACCTCATTTCTTCCAGAATCCCTCATTCCTCACTCATCTGGACCAAATTTACATGTAAATTCCCACAATAAAGTCTTATTTTTTAAAAATCTTTTCCTTGCTCCTCCTTGCTCTCCTCCTTGCTCGGACACCCCCAGAACCATTT
Organism: Platerodrilus igneus; assembly: GCA_036346225.1. NCBI lineage: Eukaryota > Metazoa > Arthropoda > Insecta > Coleoptera > Lycidae > Platerodrilus > Platerodrilus igneus. The sequence goes on from JARFIW010000090.1 coordinate 390,995, forward strand.
TGATTACGTGACACCCGCATTCTTTCCACCCGCGAGATAAATCTTTCTCCACATTTCCACCCACAAGATAAACCTATATTGTTTGGTATCAATTAATATTAGATTTTTCTCAGCTATCCGAATTTCTAGGAATTTTTTTAAATAGCATCTCCCCCCAGGGAGCTACCCTCATTTTAAGTTTTTTACCAGTAGCGATTTTTGACCGTCCGCATAAACCTTTTTATACATGCAATACATCAAATTAGTCTAGAATTTTACGCAGAATTCGAATCTGTAAATAGATTTGCAATAAGACCACGCCTTACAAAATTACACACATACCTTCTAACGAGCATACCGCGACCGTACCACTACTCGCTTTTAATGTCATACCATACTTTCTATCTTGTTTAGCTAATCTTTCGAGATAAATGTACCTTGTTTGATATCAATTAATATTACAATTTTCTCAGCTACCCGAATTTCTAGGAATTTTTTAGATAGCATCACCCCCCAGGGAGCTACCCTCATTTTAAGATTTTTTACCAGTAGTGATTTCTGACCGTCCTTATTAATTTTTTGGTCATGCAATACATCAAACTAACCTAGAATTTTATGTAGAATCCGAATCTGTAAACAGATTTAAAATAGGACCACCCCATACCATATTACACACACCCTCTAAATTATAACTTTCCTGCAGCTCATACCTAAAAGAAAATCTAAAAACCATTTTTAAAACTTTTTATTACAAACAATTTTTACTAATACAGTTTAAATTTTGTAAACCACATTCCTAAATACATATTCACAATTTTTTATTCTTAACCTAGAACTTCTCATATCGGCTTATACTTATTAATATTTATTTCTAAATAGAGCACCTTTTCCAAAGACCAACCGGTCCCACATGTTTCAAATTCCTCTGATTTTGTTCTCATGGTTTCGCTTAAGACCTCGTACATATTTTCCAGATTACTAGAAGACGTTATATCCATATTTTTTGTGTTAAAGAATTTCACATCGGTAGTCTCTTCCTCTATTTTGGTGTAAACGCCGTAGAGTTCGCAATAGACTTTTATTGCTGTATGTTGTATTCTTTTTTCATTAATTAATCGAATAAATCGTTCTTTCTGCTTCCAAAGAAACTCGGACACTCCATCGTCGACCCTGGCATTCTTTATGCGATAGCTAGCCATAAGGTTGTTAAACGCTGTGCTAACCATTTCTAAACCATCGTCGCTAGTAGCGGTAACTGATGCATTTTTATGTCTGTTGCTTTTCAAGTGTGCGGCATAGGTAGTCTTTTCCATTTCGAAATCGCATACTTTACACATAATTCGTGGTTGTTTCGTACAAGACCCTTTAACAGCTGGCGGAGCTGAACGTTTACGGCTTAATGCCATACCGTGCCGTTTTTCCTTGTGTTGTCCATTCTCGTAAAAGCGATACCGTGCATTTACATTTCCAATGCTCCACCAGTAGGTACTACATTGGCCAGGAGGCGAGTTTTTTGTTGCCTGGAAATTTAGAATTTTGCCGAACCCTTGCCGTTCCAGGCAAGGTAGGGATCTTTAACGTGCGTGTCAACACTCACACATGGGACCTCCATTTAACCTCTCATCCGAACGAGGGCGTAATTTTTGTGAAAAATGCTCACCTGTCATTTTTCAAGCAGTCGACCGTGTCGGGATTTGAACCCGGGACCTTGGAATCCGTAGTCTTACGTTTACTACATTGATCCACGGCGACGCCTCGTAAAAGCGATACCGCAAAACACACGGTTAAGCACCGCAAAAGTTGCAATAAAAAAAAAATGTTCGTAGATTTCATTTTTACAAGTAAACGTAATCCGCACTATAGGAATTTGGTTAAACTTGTAAGCGAACCAACTTATAACTAAAGAGTTTACTCTTGCGTACCTGCTTTATGTACCCTATAGAATGCAAACCGAAGGTTTCCAAAGACAGCCGAACGATGTTGAGGATTCAGCGGGGAACTAAATGACGTCATCTTTTGCCAATCCTTACTACTCATCCAGTACATTTAGCGCCAATGCATGCACCCGGTTCGCATCGTCGTTGGTGCGAATGCAGTTAGTAGAAACACCGGAAAACGTCTTCCATGTAATACGGATCAACAATCGCATCGCGTGCATATTAAAAATCCAAAAGGGTGGTAGCACACGCACACAAATTGGTTGCAAGTCTTGCAGTGCTACTATAAACAAAAACTCAATAAAACACTTTAAACCTTTACTAAGGTAATACCAAACTTGTTGTCTACAGGATACTTACTAGTAAAGCAATTTAATTTTAAATAACTTCTACGTCATATTTTCGGATATGGTAGGCTTGAATATTTTCTAAATGAATCACCAAGCGAAAGTAATGCTTAGCGGCATTAAAATTAACCATTATTTTCCCATTTTTACGACCGCGGTTAATTATACATTAAAATTTAATTCGTTCGAGCTTCCCGTAAACTAACATATTTTATAGTAACAGTGCGCTGTATAATACATGCATACCCCTTCGCCGCGTTACTGCTATTCTTGTAGTTGCTAGAAAAAGTCAGTCTTTTTTTTTACTGCTAGGATCAATGCAAAGCACCATGTTATACTTTCTTTATAAGTATAGCACATCGCGTACTTTTTTGTCTCATAATTAAATTTTGCTTCTGTAGGCTTTTTCACTTTAGCATAGCGGTCGGTCGCACGTAATAATTTCTAGAACCGGTAAGTACTCGATATCGCCCAAATAGAGAATTAGATGCTCGATGTCTGTCAACTTCCGATTCCCTCGTAAAAAGTAGAAAAACAACTCGGTCAATCATCCATCTAACTTAAATTTCGACCCGCTCCCGTTCTGATAATTTCCAAACATTTTTCAAACGATAATTGGCTCAGAATTTTTAAACCTTCGAGGGATCTATAAGTCGTAATCAATTACACGTTCGAGCTACCCGTAAACTAACAATGCGCTGTATAATGCATGCATACCCCTTCTCTGCGCTACTGCTATTCTTGTTGTTGCTTGAAAAAGTCAGTCGCCTTTTTTACTGTTAGGAGCACTGCAAAGCACCATTCTATACTTTCTTTTAAGGTATAGCACATCGCGCACGTTTTTGTCTTATAATTAAATTTTGGGTAGGTAGGCTTTTACACTTTCGCATATTTAAACATCTAATACGATCGATTAACCACATTCGATTATTCTAACGGGAACCATCATACATTTCTCCGCACCGTTCCTTTTGAATCCAACGATCCTATGGGCTTCCACACACTAACACCTAACGTATCTTTCCTACTATTTGTTAAACAAAAACTACTGGTATCGCCATGTTTGTATGTGGACGTAAGCAGATGTTTGTGGATGTGTACGAGAATATGTAACCATATACATTAATCAGTCTAAGCTATTTTATTTAGTCCACAAAAACTACTATTTTTTTAAACCACAATTAATAATCGCCGTTATAGGTTTATCATTTCTACCATTACCCAATGACTGGGGCTACGTACATGGAAACTTTAATTTCTTATTGGAGAGAATCCTTATTCTCCCACGCACTGTTGCATTGTTGCATGCCCACCCCTTTTGAGGATATAAGCTCGTTATAGGTTGTAGCATCCGCGGTTTTACTTAACTACACTTCGTGAAACCCCTTTAATCTTTTTAATCGTGTCTTTCTCGCTTACAATACAGTAGGACTTAGCCCTACTACCAACAAATTATAATACTACATCCCCATTAAATTCGTCTTTAATTTTCCCTACAACTTTTTTGTTAACATGCGGTATATTGTGTTTATTATCCGCGGGGTAGTCACTCTTTTAAGATAAATATATCTTTTTTTGGTATCAACTAATATTAGATTTTTCTAGGGAGCTCAAATCTGCAAATAGATTTTAAATAGAACCACTTTTTACAAAGTTACGCCTTTTAAAGACCCAAACTTCTAATTTTTACCCATCTTTATTTAGCTACATCTTTAAAACCCTTTTTTTGCTACCCAAGACATATGTTTTAGCCAACCATTTCCCTAGAAATCTAAAACCGATGTGTCCCGCGAACACAACGTGGAGGTAACACGTGTATTCTGTCAACCGAGATAGAAACAGGAAGGATTTGGAAGGTGGGCGAAGAACTTAAAAATTATGGATTCTTAAAACTGATATATACAATAGATTTACAAAATCTATACAACTATCTTAGATTTATATCTTTATACCACCCGTGCGTAGATTGATATGCTTCCAGGATGATGTTACGCTAGGCATCTTCGCTCGATAAACTAATTTTACTAATAATCTGCGTGTACAAATCGTGTTTCTTACTCTGGATACATACGCCGGCAAGTACACCATACCAAATAAAGAATTAGATGCTTGGTGACTGTTAACATCCGCTTCCCTCGTGTACGCCCCAGACAGATTTCTAGTGGTGATGTCATAGCCTTTTATTAATAAAGAGCAATGCAATACACTTCTAAGATGTTTATTCTGACATACATAACAAAAATTAAAAAAATTTAATGCCAAGCATGGGGCCATTTAAACTTAATTTTAATACAAAGTTATACACAAAAGACAGTCCTTTCTTTATGTTTGTTTGGAATGGTTTTAATTTTATCTAATTTTATTTGCATCTTAAAATTTAAATCAACACCTCTATCTCTTTTTCTAGTCAATAGTTTGATACACAGAGACCGTCTAGGTTTTCGAATTGCAAAATGTAACGAAGTATGCCTCTATATATAAAATCTTTGATTACACCGACAACCAGATCCATTCCTTCGTGTAATTCTTGTAGCTCTCGCGGCTCTCCCACTATATCTTGCATATGTATCTTGTTAGCTTGATCGACTTCTTCTTGTCGGTATTGAAGGAAATCCTTATTCTCCCACTCACTGTTGCATAGTTGTATGTCCACCACTTTTAGAAATATATGGCTGTTATAGGTTGTAAGACCCTTGGTTTTAAATGATCCGAAAGGTTGTTTACTAGCCAAATATACAATGTTTAACGTAACCCCTTTGCGTGTGGTGTACGCCATGGTTACGAAACCCGCATTCCTTAGATCGTCTATGTTATCTGTCATTTTGATAAATACGTTTTAGAATAACCTTTTCAAAAGTATACGGATTTAGTACCATCCTTTTCTGCAAGGACGCCTATATAACTAAAAGAGTCTTTTTTACTACCCACAAATGCATACAGCTTGTAGAAACCAGATGTATCTAAGTCAGTCCATTGGCACATAAAATAATCTTTTAATTCTTCCTCATTTTCTCTAATAAGATGTTCTTTGTCTAACACATCTTTGTTCGCATATTGTAGCAGTGTTTTCCATGTAGTCCAATTTTCACCTTTTTGCATCCATTTCCTCTAATTCCAGTTGTTTTTTTCTTACACTTACAGCGTATGGCATGCATATTGGGGGCAATTTCCTTTAGCGTAAACGGATAGAGTTTACTGCCAATATTTACGCGTTGTCGTACAACTTCTGGGCGAATGTTAAGCGTATCTATCAACCCCAATTCCGAAATGACTATTTCTTTTGGAATTGTAGAATATGGTGTTGCAGATTGTGTAAAATATGTACTACCTGCTTTAATGTAGCACTTGTGTAAGATTTTTATTTTATCTTGGCTATCTTCCTCCTTTACTATCTCCAAATAATTTACAGGTAAATAGTTAAAACTAAAAGCCGAAAGCACATACTTTATTAATTTTTCTCTTTCCTCTGGTTTTTCGGACTTAATTTGCAAGCCCGTCAATTTCTTTGTATTGCCATTCCCCCAATACACGTACTGTAGCAGGTTATTATACACTAAACAGCAGCTATTTTGTAGCTTGACCGATAGCTTACTCCACATTTTGGCAAGTGGTACCGAGTACATTGGCGCCTTTAGGAAGTATAACTTACTATCTTTCAATAAGGTTATACAGTCTTTTAAGGGTTTATACACCGGTTCCGAACTGACATAGCTTCCAATTGTACAGTTGTATATTGTCGGTTCGAATCGCGTAATACCATGTTGTTTGGCCAAAGTAGACGCAAATGTTTCCCTTAAACGTACATCTGGGCAACGTAAAAAATCTAGTATATGATTGCCGAGTTGTTTATTAACACCAGAACTTGTTATCTGACACACAAATTTGTTGTATATCTTAATTCTTGCATTGGTTCTTAGCCATGTTAAACAATGAATACCCGCAGTTTTATCGTTGTTATGCTTTGTAGTTAAATAATTACACATATCCATCTTGCTAAAAATGCCTGCAAAATCTTGGGTCACATCCATGTCAAAAAGATAGAAATAATCTTTTTCGAGTTCGTCTAATATATCTGGTAGTTCCTCCAATAAAGTTTTCAACTTAACATCTGCTAGTTCCACTTTGTATGGAACACATATAGGATTTTGGAATTTTTTATTAATGCATTCGAGATCTTCTCTTCCGATAATTTCTTTTACTCTCTGACCCATCTTGTTAGTGCTTTCCAGAGAAAACGGAAGCTTAGCTTTAACACCATGCCTAGCGAAAACGAATCGGTCGAACTTTCTTCGTAGATAGCTGTTAAATGCACCACAAATTTCTTTTTTTAGGATAACATCCTTTTGTTTGCAGATGTTTGTTCGGTGTCAGAAAGGTCGCAAATTTTAACCAACATTAAATTGTCACAAAATGGTTCTGTAATTGGGGTGTGTAGTCCGCCAATCAGCATCTGTTCGCCTTCGACATAACAAATAATACCAATATCTGTCACCAGATTATTGTTGCACATATTTTTTGCCAACAGCCATAATCCAAATCGCTCATTTGTCGGTTTCACTTTATTCCCAAGAAGTTGAGGAACGTTAATCACCTAGGAGACGCTCATGTTTACCGTTCTAGCTACTATCGAATACTAAATTGAATACGAAAAAATTGTCCCCTTATGTATCCTACATAGTGAAATTGCCCCATAGGGTGAAATTACCCCATAGGGTGAAATTGCCGCATAGGGTGAAATTGTCCCATAGGGTGAAATTGTCCCATAGTGTGAAATTGCTCCATAGGGTGAAATTGCCTCCGACCTAGGTTGGATAACAGAACAGTTCCTAAACCAGAGAATGTAAGCGATATGGCGGTGTCAGACATATTCGACTATCTTCGGCAATATACGCCCCCACTATGTAGGATACATAAGGGGACAATTTTTTCGTATTCAATTTAGTATTCGATAGTAGCTAGAACGGTAAACATGAGCGTCTCCAAGGTGATTAACGTTTCTCAACTTCTTGGGAATAAAGTGAAACCGACAAATGAGCAATTTGGATTATGACTGTTGGCAAAAAATATGTGCAACAATAATCTGGTGACAAATATTGGTAATATTTGTTATGTCAAAAGTGAACAGATGCTGACTGGCGGACTACACACACCAATTACAGAACCATTTTGTGACAATATAATGTTGATTAAAATTTGCGACCTTTCTGACACCGAACAAACATCTGCAAACAAAAGGATGTTTATCCTAAAAAAAGAAATTTGTGGTGCATTTAACAGCTATCTACGAAGAAAATTCGACCGATTCGTTTTCGCTAGGCATGGTGTTAAAGCTAAGCTTCCGTTTTCTCTGGAAAGCACTAACAAGATGGGCCAAAGAATAAAAGAAATTATCGGAAGAGAAGATCACGAATGCATTAATAAAAAATTCCAAAATCCTATATGTGTTCCATACAAAGTGGAACTAGCAGATGTTAAGTTGAAAACTTTATTGGAGGAACTACCAGATATATTAGACGAACTCGAAAAAGATTATTTCTATCTTTTTGACATGGATGTAACCCAAGATTTTGGAGGAGGAGGAAGATAGCCAAGATAAAATAAAAATCTTACACAAGTGCTACATTAAAGCAGGTAGTACATATTTTACACAATCTGCAACACCATATTCTACAATTCCAAAAGAAATAGTCATTTCGGAATTGGGGTTGATAGATACGCTTAACATTCGCCCAGAGGTTGTACGACAACGCGTAAATATTGGCAGTAAACTCTATCCGTTTACGCTAAAGGAAATTGCCCCCAATATGCATGCCATACGCTGTAAGTGGAAGAAAAAAACAACTGGAATTAGAGGAAATGGATGCAAAAAGGTGAAAATTGGACTGCATGAAAAACACTGCTACAATATGCGAACAAAGATGTGTTAGACAAAGAACATCTTATTAGAGAAAATGAGGAAGAATTAAAAGATTATTTTATGTGCCAATGGACTGACTTAGATACATCTGGTTTCTACAAGCTGTATGCATTTGTGGTTAGTAAAAAAGACTCTTTTAGTTATGTAGGCGTCCTTGCAGAAAAGGATGGTACTAAATCCGTATACTTTTGAAAAGGTTATTCTAAAACGTATTTATCAAAATGGCAGATAACATAGACGATCTAAGGAATGCGGGTTTCGTAACCATGGCGTACACCACACGCAAAAGGGTTACGTTAAACATTGTATATTTGCCTAGTAAACAACCTTTCGGATCATTTAAAACCAAGGGTCTTACAACCTATAACAGCCATATATTTCTAAAAGTGGTGGACATACAACTATGCAACAGTGAGTGGGAGAATAAGGATTTCCTTCAATACCGACAAGAAGAAGTCGATCAAGCTAACAAGATACATATGCAAGATATAGTGGGAGAGCCGCGATTGCTGCAAGAATTACACGAAGGAATGGATCTGGTTGTCGGTGTAATCAAAGATTTTATATATAAAGGCATACTTCGGTACATTTTGCAATTCGAAAACCTAGACGGTCTCTATGTATCATACTATTGGCTAGAAAAGGAGATAGAGGTGTTGATTTAAATGTAAACGCGTAAATATTGGCAGTAAAACTGTCTGTAATAAAAAGTTTTAAGAATGGTTTTTAGATTTTCTTTTAGGCATAAGCTCTAGGAAAGTTATAATTTAGAGGGTGTGTGTAAAATGGTATGGAGTGGTCCTATTTTAAATCTGTTTACAGATTCGGATTCTACATAAAATTCTAGGTTAGTTTGATGTATTGTATGACTAAAAAATTAATAAGGACGGTCAGAAATCGCTACTGGTAAAAAATCTTAAAATGAGGGTAGCTCCCTGAGGGGTGATGCTATCTAAAAAATTCCTAGAGATTCGGGTAGCTGAGAAAATTCTAATATTAATTGATACCAAACAAGGTACATTTATCTCGAAAGATGAGCTAAACAAGATAGAAAGTATGGTATGACATTAAAAGCGAGTAGTGGTACGGTCGCGGTATGCTCGCTAGAAGGTATGTGTGTAATTTTGTAAGGCGTGGTCCTATTGCAAATCTATTTACAGATTCAAATTCTGCGTAAAATTCTAGACTAATTTGATGTAATGCATGTATAAAAAGTTTTATGCGGGCGGTCAAAAATCGCTACTGGTAAAAAATCTTAAAATGAGGGTAGCTCCCTGGGGGGTGATGCTATCTAAAAAATTCCTAGAAATTCGGGTAGCTGAGAAAAATCTAATATTAATTGATACCAAACAATATAGATTTATCTCGTGGGTGGAAATGTAGAGAAAGATTTATCTCGCGGGTGGAAAGAATGCGGGTGTGACGTAATCAAAATTGTTGTGAGGGTATCCGAAGGAGGAGAGCAACGAGGAGCAAGGAGAAGATTTCTAAAAAATAAGACTTTATAGTGGAAATTTACATGAAAATTTGGTCCAGATTAGTGAGGAAATGAGGGATTCTGGAGGAAATGAGGTCACAGGAACCCCAGTTTCCATCTACTGACCAAAGATTTTTGTACCAATTATTCCACACCATGCTTTTATAGAAAACGCATACTGATCTCGCCTTTCAGTCATAATATGAGGATTGTGTTGTGTCCAATGAATGTTGTTTTTTTGTATCGAACAATCATCATTTGTAAATTTAGCCTTATCGGTAAACATAATTGTTATAGAAAACGCTTCATTTATTTGACTTTTTTTAATAAACCATGTAGCAAGGTGAATCTTCTCTGGAAATCTGTTGGGTAAATATGATGATGGTACGGTTTAAATTATTTGGTTTTAAAATTGTATGTGCTTCTTCCCCTGAGGTGTTACATTCCAATCGAATTTCATGTACAGACGCAGGCGGCTTAAAATTATTATATGCCAAAACAATAATCTCTGTCTTTTCGTTTATCATTTTCTTTGCTACTTTTGGTTTAGAAAATAGCTATATTTTTTCAAATTTGTTTCTAACTTGGGAAATAACCTTTTATCAGACTGATTCCTTTCCATAAACTTTGAAGGTGCAATTCAGAAAACGTATTTGCATCCCCGTTGGAAACATAGTAACAAAACAACATATCGTTTCTCTCATCCGTCAAATAAGCCATATTTATTGAAATATTGAAATATTAAACATTACACACCAGTAATTATTAAAAGCAATCGCGATTAATAACAAGTACAGGTTACTTACTAAATGGAAAACTAGTGACGATTGTTTCTGTTATTTTATGATTCCATACCACCATCTATTCTTCTAATTTCATAGTTGCTTGATTTTTGCATAAAAATCAAATAAATGCAAAATCTCTACAATTTTTTAGTCAAACTTATCAATATCTTTATATAATTGGATATGGAAGAAAATTTACTATTTCTCGAAGTCATGGCCAACTATGGCTTCCATTCAAAAAATGCAAGGTTATGTCATATCTCGTAAACCGCAAGGAAACAATTATTCCGCAAGAGCACCATGAAGAGAAGAATACTATCTACAAATTTCATTGCAATCACTTTTCTCCATCTACGATAACAAATAGTAGCTGGATAAATTTGAATAAAATCGAGCTTTTTTGTTTTTTGATAATATATACATAGCCATGAACTTTTTGAAAAATCAAATGCATATTTGAATTAAGTATAAAAAACTATCCAATAGACTCCATTAACCTATTTGCTAACTATTATAATAACAAAGACACCCATAGAGCATAGGTAGATTATTGTCACTCTGTATACAAATAATCTACAATTTAACATAAAATCCTGACGAGGAGCCTATAATGCAGTTTCTTAAGAATTAGTTTACAAAGTTTTGAATATTTCCACGTTTTCAAACTTTGCAACACGCAGTTTTCTGTTTAGTTCCTGACTTCTGTATAATTTAAATTAAATTATCGAAATATTATGTTTCCTATGGCACAATATAATATTAAATTTTGGGTATACATAACTTTTGTGTATTTTGTTACACACGAACTGGAGCCGTTTGCTGTCATATTAAAGACCAATTATTTTAATTGAAATTTCATGAAACAATATACACTCTAAAAATAGAAATCATATTGCAAAGCATAACGTAATGAAAAGAAGGTCCCAGTTCCATTACGTCAAGTTTTAGAAACTTATTTAAAGTTACATTTTTCTCAAATAGGTTATACCCTCTGGTACAATTTCTGGCCGAAACACGTTAAAGTTTTTATTTACAACTAACTCTGGTGTAATCAATTGAGAATGAATTTTCCATCTAAGTTTTAGAATCTCATTACAGTTTAAAGGGCTTTTTCTAACTCTCTGATTCTTATCTTCTTAAATTAATGAAACCACTGTAATCGTACGAGTATAATTATACACCTTAAACACAAAATTACTGAAAAATAACTTCCTTACAATACATATTTGATATACTAAAATATAGAGTCAAGAACATCCCTTTAATCCTAGGATTATCACTCATCAGCAACTACTTAATTAAACCTTCCTTAATAAGTACAACAGTTGCCTTTAGAAGTAATATAGTTTAACATCCTTCCCCCTAAAAGTCGTATTAAACGTATCTGAATTGAGTTATGTTCAATTTTTACAATGTGTGATGACAAAAGCTTGTGCCAGCAACCCTTAAAGTTAAATTAAATGTACGTTCATTTACGGCCGATTAATTAAAAACCACATCGATTCCGTTTCTACTCTCCATACGTCAATAACATCCTATATATTTTACGTTTATTATAAATACGCTTGCGAATAATTTTCAATTTCAATCTATCTACTCTAAAACGACGAGTTTACGCTATAAATTCTATCGTTGGCACCTTTGTTTGAGTATCCTTTAACTAGCTCCACATGACTATAGGGTAAAATTAATCTTAATACTGCTACGACCGAAAGACTCGTTGAAATAGTGTATGGTATTATTTGAGTCGAGTTTTCTAATCTCCTTTGTGGTAGGTTGATAACGCGAGGATTGAAGCTCAAATTCTTGTGATTTAAAACAATTTTCAATTTGATTCTGCAGTTCGTCCTCATATGTATTTTTCTGAACTACTCGTTCTATTACTCCAAGGGCGATGCACGTTTTTCTTTATAAGAAGTGAAGATTTTAGGTGTATCGGTAAGTGCTCCTGAGTTATTAATACAAGTAACACTCTCTTTATAGCTCTTAGCTGGAAGCCAAATTGTTTTACGTAGGCCGATTATTCTTCTTTTGTAGAACCAACTGCGCTGGTATGTGTTCCGCTGCTGCAGTGAGTGTCGCAGCGCTCCACATCTGTCGACCGTGGTGACGCTACATCTGGACACCAGCACCCTGACGCTTTGCAGATTCGCCTCCGTGGATGCAATGTGCACACGATAATCTCCTAGCACTTGGAGGTATGTGGTATTTAGTCTTCCCATATATCAGGAGCACCTTTTGTATTCCTAATTTTGTTGTTCATAGTACTTTACCATCTGATTATTAGAATTTGTTCTACCGTAAAATATTTTTATTCTTTAACACCCTGGTGTTATGAGCAAGTATAGACAGTAATTTTCTTTTCTTTTTTATTAATGAATAGTCAGTGTTAAACGAAATGCGCACTTCGTACGTAAATTTTTTTAATTTGTTCTTTATAATACAACTATCTATTCATTTTTTTTGTTGATCCAAACCGAATTCTTTTTTTTTAATTGTAAATAGAAAATCGATGACGATTATTTTTTTGTATTGCTAGGAATCCCCCTCTCCGCATTGGTAGTTAGCCCGGTATTTTTAGGTTTCTTGTATTCTGTTTCGTCATCGTGATTCGTGCAGGTCCTCACTGTAAGTATCCTTTGTATTTCTGTCTGACCCGTACGCTTCATAACGTATTAATACAATTATAAATCGTCCATTTAATTGTCATATCTTTAAGTATATACTCCCTTACAAAAATTTTTAATTGGTATTAAATCGCCTATCTTCCATTTAAATATATTTAAATCATTATTACTCCCAAATATTATACATTTTATGTACCACTTTAACTACGTAACGTATTATATAATTGCATCGACAGTACGTCGACGTCGAAGTTTCAATCAGCACTGATCTCCACTGGGCACAGATTGATTTTTAAATAAGGCGAGTTTCCTCTGATATAGCAGATTTGAGAGTGTTCGCTTTTGGTCGCGTCGCCTTTCGTATGTGTCCAGTGAGTTTGAGATCCTTAAGTTAATTGTTTCACTATCGCTTCGGGCTATTTAATAATTGAGCGCGTCGTGTACATATGTTGTATCTCAGCATTCCGGTCTATTATAGGGCATGGGTTCAATAATCACGCCTTTGAATTGGAAATACATCGTTTTGTCATTAAATTAAAAATGAAATCCTTTCAGAACATTTCTTCATGCGAATTTGAACTACAATTTTATAGAAAACATGATACCATAATTATTAATTAAAAAAGGAATCCTTAAATAGCATTTACATAAATATAATATTTTATTGAAAGAATCTCTTTTAATAAACATTTGTTTACCCGCCGTACAGGGAATTTCACAAATACGTTTTTTACACACCTAAATGTCTAAACAATTTGATTCTGCCACGAATTGATTCATTTATCTGAGACTGCCACTGTAATTTATGTAGTCAAACAATCGAATGGACCCGACTAAAGGAGTTTAATTTTCACTCTTTGAGAATTAGTCAGTTGAACGCAATGGATGTTAATGTTTACTAACGTTTTTAGTTATTAAAAGCCTGTAGTTATTATCACGCATTCACAAGCTAATATTTTTTTTGTAAAACAAGCATAATTATTTAGATGTAAGCTACCCCTAATTTAGTGCCTGGCATTATGTTAGCTGCTGCAAATTATATTAATAGAGAATAATTGGTTTTGCTGTAGTTAGGTTGAAGTAGGCAATGGTCGTAACAGCTGTTAGCGATTGGTCCCCCCCCCTAGATCTGTTTATGTTGGAGCCTTTGTTCTGTAAAACCTGGTATTTATCTGATAATTGTGGTCCGTGTCGTTTTTTAAACTGAATCATTTGTAATGTGTATATAATACCACATGCAATAAATAGGTTAAAGTTTATATTTCAATCCGTGTTTATCCGTGTTTTTCTGTTTGTTAAATAAATTCTACGTTTCGTAAAAATTACAAATTTGATAGACACTTATTATTTTAATTCATCGAAGTGCAAATTGTGTTGTACATATGTTGCTAAATAAGCCCATGTGTTAAATTTTGTGTTAAATTTTTGTAGTGCTATAAATAGTAAAAACAAATTATACTTAAGTCAATGTAATTCTTGCATTTGTCTATAAATTATAAAAGTGAAATTTTGATAAAATCTAAAGTTTACGCTAATCGATACTGACTTGTAAGTATCACGTAGATCTACTAAATGTGGTTCGTAATCATTGAAATAGTTTGTAAATTCTAAAAATCTTTAATTGCACTAGCGATGCGCACAAGTATCAAATACTAAAATAATTCTATAACTTTTGGCTATTAACATAAGCTAATGTAAAACAAAAATTAATATTTTAAGTCAATTTTAACTAAAATGTTATTTTAGATAAACTGAATTGAAACGTTATTTATTTAATAGAAGGAAATGTTAATATTTTTGTTTTTCGCACTCCTTTATCTTTTAATGATTATACATTTGAATTTCCACGTTTCTACATACAAATTAATTTTGAAATAATTAAAATAATAGAGAAGTTGTTATTTTGAATTGTATGTGCTGATTCAAGGTGACGCAAACCATACATTCTCCATTTAAAAAGTGTTATGGTAAATTTAAATGAGTGCATAGCATTTAATTAAGAGTAAACAAAAGTTGTTTATGTTGGTTATCATCAAGATTCAGATACTCCCTAAAACACGGATACTTTTTATGCTGAGACATAAATAGTGTCCACAATTTATGCGGTGTTATGTGGCGAACTTATGTTCTGAGGTACAATCGAATTGTTATGCGGTGATTCGATAGTCGCAGGTGGTGAGGAAGTAGACGTGTAAATTATGAACAAATTATAAAATATGCGAAATCTTCAAGTACTTATCAATAATAAACTGCAATTTCTAGCGGCGACGGTGACAGGAACTAGAAGCTATCAATCGTTTGCGGTACTTAAGTGTTTATAGCACCATAGCTACGATAATACACCTGCTTGTTTAGAACGAACAACAATTAATGACTGTACTATTCAACAACAACTGTACAACTACAGCACATACAACACAAAAGTACTTGAATATTAAAATCACGGAAACCCTAAATTACTCTCTACACGATGGATGGGAATTTAACTGCAAGCTACATCTTATGCTATAATGCTTTATATTATAAACTATAATTTACAAATGGACTATACCGCCGACCCAAACGCTAAGCACCTTTTAAAAAGAAAATAACTACAAAAGGTAGAACGGAATGGAAAAAAGGAAAAAAGAAAAAGTGATTAATATAAGAAAACCCAGGAAATATTTACCCGAACAAAAACACAACAAAAAATTGTACTAAGAAAGATAGGGGAAAATTTACAACAATGGTAAAGGCCAGAGCTTAACGACAGGACGCTTCAGTTCGCCTTGTGCAGTTTTGAGAGTGACAACCCAAACGAGTCTATCAGCTCCTGGATGGACCTTACATGTGATTTTCCAATGCTCCACCCGAAGATACTACATTGGCCAGGAAGCGAGTTTTTTTTACCTGGAAATTTGGCATTTTCCGAACCCTTGCTGTTCCAACCAAGGTAGGAATCTTTACCGTGCGTGACAACACTCACACACGGGTCCTCCATTTTACCTCTCATCCGAACGAGGGTGTATTTTTGGGAAAAATACTCGCCTAACATTTTTCAAGCGGACCGTGTCGGGATTCGAACCCGGGACCTTGGACGTAGTAGTCACACCCATACCAACTATGCCACGGCGCCGCCATCCTGGATGGACCGCAACAATACGTCTAAGGGACAATCGAAGGGATAAAACGTTGTCGGCTTTGATTAACACTAAGGTACCCACCTAATCCTGCGCAGACGTTTTGTGCAATTTGAATCATTGTTGGAACGTATGCAAATACTCCTTAGACCACCGAGACCAGAAATCCTGATGAATGCGCTGGAGCAATCGCCAACGAGACAGGCGGTTGATCGGAAGGTTGGAAAGGGTTGGTTCCGAAATAGTGATTAATAGGGCCAAATTCAGAAAGTAACCCGGTGTCCAGCAACTCAGGCCGTCGGGGAACTGCTCACGAGGGTAAGGGGACGTTAGTTTAACATAGGCTCAATTTGAACAAAGGAGGTAATTAGTTCTTCATAGATCAGAACTTGCTCACTTATGGTATGAAGAAGCAAGGTTTTGACCGACTTCGCACCTGCGTCCCACAAACTACTAAAATGAAATATGTTCTTTCGCAACAGCGATTTTTGCGAGAGAAATTAATTGTCTACGGGCACCCTCAAAATTTGTGCCGTAGTCACTGTAGGGATGATCACAGTGGACACGCCTGGCAATAAATCGGCGTAGATAAGCTGGAAAGGCGTCGTTCGACAGATCAGAAACTAATTCAAAATAAAGTTCCTTGGTAGCCATGCATATAAAGAGATATAAATATCCTTTTAACATTTTAGCTACTTGTACTCGCTACATAGTAGTAGAGAAGGAGCCAGCAAAATCAACGCTCGAATTCAAAAGGGCTCGGCTTGAGTGACCGGCATGTAAGAAGGTGACCCATTGGAGACTGCGATGCGATAGCATTAGTCTTCCAACAAGTCACACACTGACTCAAAGCTCGACGAATGAACTGTTTACTTGAAACAATCCAAAACCGTTGACGAACAATAAAATCAACCATTTGAATACCAGCGTGAAGTATCTCAAATGAACGAAATTGATATATAAATCTGCAAAGCGACTTTAACTAGGTAAAAGAGAGGGACATTTCCTGTCGTAGGATAGGGGTGCGTCAGATAGGCGACCACCAACATGTAAGATTTCCTCTCTAATAAAAGGGGACAATTTGTGAAGTATTTTTTGTAACAAAAAAAAATTAGAAGAGATAAAATTCCTATAGGGTCGAAAAACGGGCTAAGATAGAAAGTAAGTTGCGCTTGGTACAGTCGGTACATTGTGGTTGAACTAAAACAAAAAGTATCTGAGATAGGATTCCATTGAAGACCTAGATCCATTAGATGCTGTGTCAGGATCCGCAAAGGAGCGAGGTAGTGCAAATTGTTGCTAAGGGGGAAGATCCTTTAGTAATTCAGTACAATCACTAGACCACTTATGCAGTTCAAAGTTATCAAGTTTTAAAAGAACGGTTAGTTGATTCCGTAAAGTCAAAGATGACTCCATAGAGTCTTCACTCGAAGCTATATAATCGATATAAGTATGATTGCGAAGGGCAAAGAAGGCCAAAAGGAAAGAATTTTTTCGTTCTCAGCAAACTGCAAAGGAGTGCATACCGCAAGAGAAGGTACTCAATTTGTCCCACAGGCAACGGTAATTAACTGAAAGTCCCGAATATATTCATCAGGAAAAGAACGTCACACAATTCGTTGATTATCACGCTCATCAGGATTAACAAGGATTTGTCTAGACATCTATCAAATATCTGCAGTAATAACACAGGAATAAAGACAAAATTGTAACATAACTACGACAATATCTAGTTGAAGCTTGAACCCAACAAACAAATGGTCATTTAAAGACGATCGAGATAGAGTTTTAGCGAGGCGTTGAGAACTAAACAAGTTATGCATCTCCCAATCTTTATATGTATAATAAAATAGAAGTTATTAGAAATTATTAGAAATTGTTAAAGAAATTATTAAGTCAAGTACAACAATGTAATTCAAGGATAAACCAGAAAGGGTATTGAAAGTTCACAAGCAAGTTGTGAGAACGAATGCAATACATTGTATTCAGACAGTAAGTGATACTGCAGCTGCAGATCACACGATTACCTAGAAAGTGAGATTGTTACATTGTATAATGAATAGAGATAAGAAATAAGCAGACATGAGTTCTGCAAGTTCCCACAGACATATGAGGGGCAGGAGCAACATAAATACCCCGGAAACCCCAAGGCCGTCAGTTCGTCTACAGTATTTCAGCTTTAACATTGCCGTTTACTTAGGCTACTTGCCCTCATAAATTCAATTAATTAATTTATTTCAACTTAGTTTAATTTATACCAGTTTGTCAAAATTCTACATATAATATCTGTTTAAGAAATAAAAATTGTTACGAAGATTTTGGAAGAAATTTTTAAAAAGACCGCTCCCAAGGCCCGAAACGTAACTCACGTAGTTTGGTACTTACATTTTCTAGTTTTACAACACAACGATGCGGTATATAAAAAGAAAATTCGGAAATATACTCAACTTGAACAGCTTGCATGTGTTTACAATATAAATAGTCGCGCATGAACAAAACGTATTGTTCATAAATCAAAGGAGGTTGCTTAGTTAGACGATTTTCTAAAGAAACAAAGCGCTATAGAACAAGATCACGACTCGAAAAAGAAAGGTTTTGGAACTTTGAAGAGCAAAAATTCGATATACGGGTACCATCCTTACTCATTTCATTGCGGCGAAGAATCTCAACGTAATATTTTTCAACTAAGAATTCATCAGGTATGAACTACTAAGACAGTTGATACAAAGTTTATGTTTTTTGACAAAGATGTAGAAATCTTGTGGAGAATGTTTAGTAAAATCATTACAACGATAAAGACTATGATGTTGATGACAAAGCGAACACTTAACGACATTAGGATTGGTATGCACTACAATGGAAACAGCGGAGCGGATCTGGAAATGCTGTTAGAATGAATAACTTTGTTTAAATCGATTTTATGATTAATTGACAAATTTGACAAGGATCTACAAGTCTTTTTTAAGTAAACAATTAACTCTGTATATGGGATATAGGTGGGGCTCTAAGCAATTCAAAATTGCAAGCTCAAATTTTTAAGTGTCTGCAAGTTGTCGACAAAGGGGTCTGTTAATTTTCGTCAGCCTGACGGATGATCAGAATTCAACTTAGGAAATTTAGTACTGTTTTCCCAAAAAGCGGATGTAATACGGCGAATATTACGGTATTTTTCGCGAAGCTTATTGTACGCGAGAGGGTAATTGACGTCCGTAAGATCAATGTTCTTAATGGTAAGCAATGTGGGACCCTTTAGCACTGATTGGATGTATGAAAATTCATCCACGACTGACAACTGGTTATTTAAATGGACTAAACTATCAAAGCGGTTAATAATGCTTTCAAATAGTCAACTATCCCCTTTAAAAGTACGGAGAGTAAGCGGCGGTAAAGACACTTTTGACTTAAAAGTATCTGGAGGAACGGGTAAACTAGCAGATTTACTCAAAGTTTTAATTAAGGTGCTTTTACTAGGAAAACTGAGTATCAAACCATTTACGAATCGCATCCTCCCTTTCATATTGGTCATTGGCGCCGGTTGCGGAGGCGATAGCACAAATTACGACGATATGTTGGACAAAAAACTTTTGCGTATCTCGTCAATCGATGTATATTGAGCGCAAAGCAGATTTAACAGGCTCAGGTCATTTTCACGTTTTTGCGCAATATCAAAAATATCTTGAAGCGCGCTTATTGAACTGATACATAGAAAGTGCATGCGTTTAGTTTTTCCGCCATAATTAAATGTAGAAAAGAGCGTAATTCTCGTTATAGATTAAATTATCGAAACGAAAGCGAACGTTATCTAAGTCCGAAAATAACTCAAATAAGCAAACGGTGAAATGTAAAGCGATGACAATTGTTAATTACTTGCACACGTTATCAACTTTACAAATGATAATTTGAAGTGAACTACAACTTAACACATACGAAATAAATTCTACAATCGAATGGAAAGAGTATACAACTTGATAAACAGCGGTTTTTTCAAATAAAGCAGTTATTAACGAAGTATCTGCGGATTTTTTATAGCCGCCGACTAAGATCAATGTTATGCGGCGATTCGATAGCGACAAATGGTGTGAAGGTGGACGTGTAAATTATGCGCAAATTTTAAAATATGCAAAACCTCTAAGTACTTACCAATAATAAACTGCAGCTTTTAGCGGCGGCAGCAGGAACTAGAAGCGGTCGACCGTTTGTGGCACTCAAGCGTTCATAGCACCATACCTACGATCACCTGCCTGTTTAGAACAACTTTTAACGACGGTACTATTCAACAACTGTACAACGGCGACACATACAACACAAAAGTACTTGAAGGTTAAAATCGCGGAAAATCATACATTACACTATCTAGCCGACGGATGAGAATTTACCTGCAAGCTACATCTTATACCATAATTAATTAAATGTATATTGTAAACTATAATTTACAAACGGAACCCCAATAAAACAGTTTTAGAAGAGATATTCTATAAATCAAAAGTAAGTAAAGTATTATAAATTAACTGTGTGAATTGTTTATCTCTTTGACATTGTTGCGTTTCAGGGGTTTCCGTGTCTTCTCTTGGGACAATATGCTATGTTCGTTTAGTTAACTAAATGCGGTGGCATTATCCCTTTTGGTTTCTTAGGTTCACGAGTCTCTAACGCTCCCGCAAAATTTAATCACTCAGCTCGCTGTCATATCCCGGAAGTTTCCTCCTTTACAGAGCCCATGCTATGATTATTTTATCCTGGGTTTATTTATATCTACAGGAAATTTTCACAAAATTTTAAGGGTAAACCTCTTAACTGCTTCCCCTTATTTATTTTTCTTTTTTTTTATAATTAATCATTAGTACCATGGCGGGACGGCAAAGACGTGCTGTAAATTATTATAGATGGATCATCAAGGTTATGACTAACTAAATATGAACCGATTTATGTAATTTCACTATTCTGTGTATGCACCTGTTATCAGGAAAGTGTAATGATGTTTGTACTCAAATAGATATAGTTGAAACCGTGAGCTGCAACTAGTGTTACATTTGTTAAAACATATAATTTAGCATTTTGTCAAAACAACTCCATTCCATCAGGAGGCCGGTGTAATTAGATAAGATCCCCCGGAATTCTGGTCGTCCAAATGATTATCACTGGACTAGACGAGTAAGCGCCCATAAATTTAGGATAGTATTCAAAGCCTTTCGAGATGTGTTATTTGATAACGTAGCTTATAATGACAGGTAGCCATTATACATTTTCCGAGTTTTTGTTTATTTTCTTTTATTGTTTCTATAGCGACCCACTTACGCGCCACTGTAGTTAGCCGGTGCCTCCAAATTTTGTTATGGAATTCCCGTTCCTTCTGAACAGTTTTAAATTTAATAATTTAACGCCTCATTCACCTATAACCATACTTTATCACCTTATACATTAATTTTTGCGCTAAATTCTATTTAGACAATGTTTTAAGACTCAATTTTGTGTAACATCAATTTCATATTTTCTAAACGAAAAATATGAATTACAAAATTTTTTCATTTACATAGCAAAATAAATTTACAAGAGAAAACACAAAAATTAAAGCAAGAAAACTTACCTTGAAACACACAAACAAAGAGAACGGCATAGTTAAGACAACAAGAACCCATGATAGGACGGTAAGGATTTTTCCACATGTCTTTGATTCTTCAACCACATTTTCCGCTGAAAATAAACATGTATTTAAATCTCCAAAATAAATAACAAAATGAACATTTTAAATAAAAGTTTATCTTTAAAAAATTGTTATACTTGTACATTCAAAGTTAACCTTGTCCATTTTGAAAATTAACATTTTTTAATAGAACATCTTTATTTATTTCGGTACTTTTGATGTGGTAAGTTCTATTTCATATTAAAAAATTTACGGCATCATGATAAAAACTATTCAGTTCCCAATCATTTAAATTTCCGTTTGCCACACTTCTATAATTTCAATCCGCGTAGATCGGTAACCAACTTTGTTCGTCCTTTATTAAATTCACGAGTTCCTTTGTCTGTATTCTTATTCCATATCTACTCATGTAATTTATATTAATAGCATTGTCCTAAATGTTGCTAGTTAGATTGTAATTTCTTGTGTTTTAATAATATAATTTAAACAGATAAGAGGGGTAATTGTTATTTCCTTTGTTATAATTTGATTCTAATCTATCCTTGTATGGTCAAACATAAATCATTTATTAGCGTTGTTAAAATATTTGAATGTATTTGTAAAGCTTTCAATGGATTTTTGTGAGTATTTTCTTATCGAAATTTTGATGGTATTGAAGAAATTTATTTTTAAAAGTGGATTTCATACTCCACGCTACACGACGTTCCCGAATGTGCAAGTTTCTTAAATTTAGAACTGTAACCAACATTTTCACGCTTCCATATTTTTCAGTGTTTTTTTAGAGAAATTACTGGTTTGGTCTAGGTTTTGCTCTTGGATATAATAGTGTGTCTACGTTGTCCATCCGCTTTTCCGTTACGTTTGGTTTTGATGGTTAGTATGTATTAAAAATTGCCACTGGGCTCTTACTAATTTATGAGCCTGGTAATGATGATTCCCCTTTACTATTGGCAACTTGTTTTGGATACTCCTTACTCACCACAGTAGATGTTCTATGTTTAACCGACTTCATCGATCGTACCCGTAAGTTTTTGAAGCCCTAACCATAATAGTAAATTGTTGTCTTTGTTACTAACTGAATAAATCCTACTAGTTATTTATAACAGTAAACCACCTATGTCTATATCGGATGGATTAGTAAAATAAAAGTTCGTCCATATGTCGATACACTGGTTTTTGTATAAGTCAATATTTTATGCGTAAGATTTGGTACACGTGTAAAGTCGGGCATCTGTTATTTAATTATATTATGTGCCGGAACAAGATAATGTGTTTTTATAACTCTTGTTCGGTAATTTAGTACGGCCTTTACCACTAGATCAATTTTATTTAATTATTATTATTAACATGAAATTCCTATAAATTGTTTAGTTTCAATCGTAAACGTAAACGTTTTATGGAGGTTTCATGATAAATACAAAAATATTTAAATATATTGTTAGCATCCTGCAGGATAAAGATTTGTATAGTGTTGATTCGTTACAAAGTGAGTATTTTTTGGGTACCTAAATGCGTTTGCGTCACTATAATTTACTGTAATGAACGAACAAAATTACTTATTTTAATTTTTTTGTTTTGTTTAATAAAAAACGCCATTATACATACCATTACTGAAAAATCTGCAGCAGTAGTTTTGTGATTAGTGTAATTAACTATAATTTTTTCTCACAACTATCCAGTAATCCACTTCTTATGCATTTAAAAATGAATGAGTAATAGTACTCATTATTCTGTAGGTGTATATGTAAGCATAATCCAACATCTTTAACCAATCAGGAACATCCAGGTGGTGGATTATGACCATAATCCAACACCTATGACCAATCAGTACGAACCTTCATTTTTCATAATCCATGAGGTAGAATTTTCGTATTATGCGCGGTAGAATGTTACATTTTGACAAATAAATGTTTACTTATCAGTGTTTGTGATATTGGTCTAAGCGTTTATAAAATAAATATTTGATAATGAAAATGTGTGTAGTTGTGGAAAAAGTATAGTATTCCACTCGCGATTTATGACCAATACTTATTCGGACTTCGCGGCGCAAACTTTCCGAATGAGTAATGACTATTATAACTCGCTCGTTGAATAATATACTATTAACAGCGAATTTCGATATTTTATTGACAGAATCGACAGTATGCTTTTTTTGCAGATAATACAGCAAACCCGGTAAATTTTTCTCGGCTAAAGTTCTGACGTAATTTGATAGTATAATGCTATACTACAAAGTCCTTCTTTGAGAAATAGACGTAGTTAACTTCGGCCAATTACAATCACCACAACATGTAACAAGAGACACAGGCAATGCAAACCATTGCCAGCTTGGCACAACGTGACTACAAAATACCACCACATAGCGTGCGTCTGTACTTTGACAATGTGCTGGCAACTATGGTGTCGTACGCTGCGAGTGTATGGATACACCGAATGAGAATACTAAAACCAAGACAAACCGTTAACGAAACGCAAAGGGAAACACTAACACGACTGACTAGCGCCTACAAGACAACCACCACCGATGCCCTATTCGTAATTACCAGGATAATGCCACTCGATCTTATAATACTGTACAGAGCGGTAATATTCCACCTTCGTGAAAACCGTCTCAAGAAAGTAGAAGAAATTCTACCATCTCCTGCGAATACGAAAAGGGGTATAAATGACGAAGAAGAGTATAAAGGAAGCGGTTCTGCACGAATGGGGAAATAGCACGACTGGGTGACGAGCACATGCATGGATACCGGACATAAACACAGACTCAAGACAAAACACATACAAACAAGCTAAGGCGTGATTCACTTTCTGACGCGTAACGGGATAAACTTGACAAATGATGACTTGTGGCGGCGTGGATAAGTTGAAACACCGGAGCACATGCTCTTCGAGTATGAAGACTTTCCAGACACACATACACACACACACAAACACACACACACAAACACACACACACAACACATACACACAACGAATGAAACACGATACTGTACATATCAATACGACAAGTTCACATATTAACATCTAATTTCACTCGCCGATAAAATCACAAAGTCTATGCACAAACAATACCTCGTAAAACAAGCAAAGCACTACAACGACGAACACACCACATTCACAAACTTTCACTGGGCATTCCAGGTGCACTCTGCTTCTGATGAGCGTGAAACTGAATATAAACAACACAACGCATTAACAGAAGCAGTGTAACGTATTGAATTTTCGGTCAAATTCATACGTCTAAATTTTACATTCTTTGAATTTTCTTTTTCAAATAGTATTTAAATGTAGCTGCCTTATAGCATTTGTTTGTTATTGGCCATATGGGCCTAAAGTTTATTTGTTTATAGTCTTGTTAGAAAATTATTTTGTGTTAATTGAAGTCTAAGTCTATCAAAATCTCTGTTGTTTGAAATTGAACGCTTGTTGGATATGCGCATAAGGATGACGCATGCGCACGATTAGAGAAAGCAACTTTATAACGTACACCACCACTTGTAGACATTTTGAAGGCGTGCCGGAGGTTATCAGCTAAAGATGTGCTTGGTAAAGCCATAGCATCAGCGCAGCGGTTCGCCATTAAAAATGTATTATAAAAGTGTTCTTAGACATGTAGGACAGTCCCACTATTATTAGTGGTTAGTAGAAAATACAATTATATTCATTCTAGATACGCTTTTTTTAGCGCAAACAATATTAATTTTTATTTGAAAAAACAATGTTAATTCTTATTTGGAAAACACAACAGCAATCTTAGGTGAAGAAAACGTTATTAATTCTTATTTGAACAAAACAGCGTTAATTTTTTTTGGGATGACAACATTATTTTTAATTTGTGGAAAACTTTAGTCTTTAAGTCTTCTTAGGAGCAAACAGCAATAATTCATATTTGAAGCAGAAACGATTATTTTGGTTATGAAACATAATTAACTTAGACATGGGGATGTGGATTTACTGAGATTAAGTTCGATTTGCAAAGATAAAACAAGTTTTACGACGCCAGAAGCTTTTATAAAATTCTGTGGTGTACTTTGTTTAAAGATAGCATTTATTAAAAGTTGGATTGTTTGTTGTTGGCCTTAAATAAATAGTACAAGATAAGCTGATTCGTCTTTGAAAACGTTCTACCGAGCTTCGATAAGGTATCTAAAGCTTTTGTTAGGTATGAATGGATTTTTCAAGGTGAGTTATAAAACTGAAATTTAATGCGCCTGCTTTGAAAGTTTTGGTCGTTAGAGATGAAGAAAAATTAATAGTTTTAAATATAATGAATAAATTATTTAATAATCGTTATTCTTGCAACTTAACTGTAAAGTGAGAATTTTTAATACAAATTCTTTTTGTACTTATAAATAAAGCAAACACATGATTTTTTAAGAATTGTCATAAATGAAAAACACGTATGATATTTATTTAGAAACACATTTGCATTCCAAGTAATGATTTCGATGTATGTTGTTTTATATTATAAATTGTTTATTATAAATCTTTATATAATTAATTGTATAGGAAGTATTTGTTTCTTGATTAACACATTTTTGAGAATTCGTACACATGTGAACAAATACCAGTATAGATGTTTGACCTTTTATTCAAATCAATATGATGGTATTTTTGAAACTGTCTTTAAGAGAAAGTAAGATTTTAATGGAACTTAATTTTAGAATCAAAAAGTAAAGCTGCTTAATTAAATTGTTAGCTTGTAAATAAGAATTCTGACTTGATTATTATAATGTTTAGTTCAAGTTATCAACCATTTTTTATTAATATCTGAAAACGGTACATGAAATATTCCTGAAAAACTCATAACATAATTAAAGAAGTAACAGTAATATTACTGATAGGTAATATTTTATACATTGTGTTATAGGAAAGAGCACAAATAATGTTACCAATATGATTCAGAAAGAATTTATGGTAAATTGTAGATGATTTATGTATAGATCTTAGATAAATTGTTAGAGAGTTTCTGCGTCTTTCCTTAATCGAATTTATTTTATTTATGCTTAAAGATGCGGTAGCGTCTTGTTTTTTTGGAAATTTGGGGTTACCATATTCAACCCATGCCCAGACACAAGCTTCCCCTTAATTGAACCTCCAACTAGTCGTTCGTACAGTAGGCGGGCAGGTAATATAGCACTTGAGAGCACTTTTGCTTTACTGGAGCCCATGAAGTGGAGTATCCACCGGACATTACAGCCCTATATGTATATTAATTAAAATATACATTTCGGCACACCAACTTATCTCTAACTTAATACTAACCCAGCTAGAATAAGGGAGGTACAAAATAAACAAGAACAACCTTAAATAAAGCACAACACAAAAACAACACACTATAACACACACACACGCACACTCAAGGGCGGTACCTCTGGTTTCAGGCTGGTAGCGGTCAGTGACGTGCGCTATGAATGCGGACGCTACAATTTCTGATTTTCGGCTGCCAATGGGCAGGATTGAATAAAAAATAAGCACAAACATAAGGAAACAAAAAAAAGACATCAAGCCATACGCACACATGCATATGCACACGCACATAGGTAAAAACGCACCACATAAATGCACATACACATACACACATGTATTAAGTAAAAAGCAAGTGTGAACACAACAACGTCAAAAAAACATCCTACCCATACACACGTACACGCACATATTCGCACACGCACACATACATACGCGTACACACACGCGTATACACGCCACACCCCACACGCGTGCACGCATGCACGCACGCATACGCACGCACGCGTGCCTACATGTACACACACACGGACGCATGCATACACACAAACAAGCAAACAACACAAAACACACAAAGAAAACGCACACACAGACATTCAAACCCAACAACACCGACATTTTTCTAACCGCTCCAGGCATGCTTAAATTTTCAGACTGCATGCCAGAAACTGGTTAGAAAAATAGAATGAAAATTTAATAATCCATGTGAAATGGAATTTATTGCATGCGCACCTCGGCAAATCTTGTACGTTTTAGTGATAAAAACCCACTCTACTTCCAACTACCTGAACCATAACTTTTAGCACCGTACAACTCATTCTAATAAACAAAAAATTCCAGAATGGCAATAGGCATTGTAAAACTCAACAACGGGGATAGTCAACTACGGTTAATTTGCATATCTACAGACTACTAGTCTTTTACAACAAATGAAAGAGCTCTTTTAAAAGATGTTATGCCGTAACTGCACCACGTAAATCTGTAAATTTAAAATTTGTGCAATAGAAACTACTTATTCAAGTAAATGTGTGTCAGTAGCTATTCTTTAATAGTAGCTGCTTGTTACTAAAAGTTAAACCCGTCTCTAATAAATGAAAGTGCCTCACTTTAAAATCAATTCCAATCGCAAATGCCATTTTTTTTCTCCAGTGAGTCTTTGTTTCTATT
Source organism: Platerodrilus igneus (assembly GCA_036346225.1). Taxonomy (NCBI): domain Eukaryota; kingdom Metazoa; phylum Arthropoda; class Insecta; order Coleoptera; family Lycidae; genus Platerodrilus; species Platerodrilus igneus. The sequence continues at coordinate 419,238 of JARFIW010000090.1, forward strand.
TAGCGAAATATCCATATTGGGCTGATTATTTTTTGTACAATTCTTTGCTATCCATAACAAAGTAACGAAGCTTACTGGGTGATGTTGGTGAGGCAGCGCTGCTTGGCTTTAATTTGAAAACGTTCAAATGGGTCTTTGTGAATAAGAGAGTTCTGCCTTAACATAGTGTTACGTTAAATCTTTGCAATCGACCTATTTCTGCATCCGCCTTATACATTTTTATTTCCAACTAACTTGGTTTACGTTTACTAAGAAGCGCCTTCTAAAATGTCTAACTTAAACGACTTTACACTTATTATGTTATTTTAAATCATACGAACTGTCATTTAACACGTTCGTTTACCTTCCAATTAAAATGAGTGCTTATTTAAAACGTTTTATAAAATTTTCTTAAGTATTTATTTTATACTATTTTGCTTCGTTAGTCGCGCAATAAATTCCTTTAAATAAACAAACATCTGCTATCATTTAACTGCTTTTAACAGGTTCTTTAGAAGAGTAAATCATAAATTCGTTGATATACGTTCTAAACAGGCTGCATCCTAAAATATAAAAGCTTCTAAAGGTACTGAGAAATCCTATTTTGTTATCATGCACGTGTTCAGCACGCTCAGGTTTATGGACAATAAAACCGCCCCCTCATTAATTTATTTTCTGTACTGTAGTTTGAAAATAATAAATCGAAATTGTTTCTATAACAGATAAGCAACCTATTGTATATTTCACTCCATAATGCTGTAAGGTGTATTGCAAACCTACTTAACAATTTAAACAAAAGTCGTTTTCTCATGCGGGCACATTCATAGAAATCATTATAATATATTGAAGCCTTTTGCTTTTTTTAATCGACTGTTGCTTGCAAGTCGTGTTCTGGAAATATTTTGCAGCTGTTGATGTCTGGAAAATATATTTTTAAAAGTGCAGTTCTCAGAATTTTTAACATATTATTGTTAGAAATCCTATAAATACATACAAAGCTCCGAAGCGAGTCTAATGTAAACAGCGTCCTTTTACCGTAAAGGAACGCTGTAACGTAGCGGTGCAAATTTAAAATGCATTATTTTACTTAGTGTTACAGTCGAACTTAGTTTCCTAGAGTATCTAGTCTGGCGGCAAGGTTAATACACACCTTCAAATCGCTACGATGGTGCCAGAGGCAGACAACTACACTCCTAACGTACATTTATTATGTTTTCTTTTTTGACGCTTCTGTGAAATCTAAACATTTTTGTAAGTTGATAACCACGAAAGTGCATTAGCTTTTCTTACTCGTACTTACACTAAATTACAGACTGCCTGATAAAAATTTACCTTCACATCATAAGTGCACAATTTATTATGTGATTGTTTTTAAGTTATATTAGTCCTAACTGAAGCTAGCGATAGAGCAGTTTTTACTGTTTTTTTAAATGAACGCTAACCTCAACAACTTGAATGCACCTAGTTTAACTGAACTTTTAACTTGTATACATGAACTTTGAGTTTATTATTATAATGTTTAGTTGTATTGATCTTTTATTTATATCCAAAAAGTGTATACAAAATATTTTTTGAGAAATTCTTAACTTAAACTATAGAGTATCAATAATACGATTCAAGGACAGCATTTTATACCTTTTCGTTAAAAGAAGTTTAGTTATCATTTATAACTTTGGTATTTTTGAAGGAGCACAAATGATATCTACAATGATAATTTAATCATGTGATTTTCTTTCAAAGTCAACCCTAACATCGAGTTATAGTACGTTGGTACTCAGACTACCTTTAGAATACGATCTTTGTGCGTTCTTAATATTTTTCATGAACCCCGTGTTTATTGTCAGAGTGTTTCCGCATCTCACCTCAAGACTAATGTGTTTTCAGTTTGTTCAAAGATGCGGTGGTTTTGATATTTGTGAGTTCTCCTAATCAAACCATGCTCAAACTCGTGCCTTCCCGTGAACTAACTTCAAGCTAATCTCCATATCGCGGGCAACCCCACATACCAAAAAATCTACAACACATTTTGTATGACTGTTTATTTTGCGCACAATAAAAACTATGTTTCGTTGATTATAAGAAGCAAGCCATCCATAGGAAGCAAAAATTGTATAAACTGCGAACAGTATGTTTGCTTAATAATGTTGATTTCTAATAAATAATCAACCTGCGACACAAAGTCAGTCACATTAGTAGACAGCACTCCTAAAATTGTGATATTCTTTCTAATAAGCGAACTCTTAGAAGTAACGTTGAAAGTACAGAGCTCCAGGAAGAATTCAATTGCATTCCCGCAGGGAGATGGGCGATGATCGACATAAATGAGATACGCCAGCAAATACAAGGTGGTTTCACAAACACGCGGGACGCGAATATAATGTCATGATGACCGTTTAAACAAAGGGGCCATAGTCTGGTAGGTCATCTTTCTTTATAATGGGAATTGTTTTTGGATAACCTGATATTACACAGTAAGTAGAATAAATTTCCATGCTTAATAATTATTGATTATGCTTTTATGAACTGAAAATGTGTATTGCTTGTTATTTTTATAATAAGAAATTTTTTTTTAAATTAAAAATAATTTTGTTTTTCGACTAATTAGCTACGAAGTTGTGTATATTGATTTTAAATAAAAGGTTTATTTGTAAAATTTGGTATTTGTTAAAGCATAAAGAAAATAAGTAGTTTGAAATAGACAGTGAAACGATATAATAAAAATCGTGGATTTCCCTGTTTTCTGTGTTGTTATTAAAGGCATTTCCACGTATTGGGATTTATAATAGTCATGTAATTTAATATCCAAAACACGAAAAATGAGGAGTTACAAAAAGCTTTATTAATTGAATAGGTTTGAGGTTTTTTTAGGATTTTATTGTTATATCAATGCCTGGGCAGAATTGAGGTTAAAAAATTGTTTCTAGGAAAGTTTATTTGTAATTTTACTTGAAATTATTTTATGTTAATAGAGTTTAAGTTAGGGTTGCATTTTATTTGAAATTATTTACAAACTAATTAAGCTGACATTTGTTAAGGATATCCAGCTAACTCCGTAATAAAATCGTATTTGGAAAGCATTTTATTTTGAGAAATTTCTTTAATTATGACAGAATTAATAAGAGTTTGTACAGTGTTTTTAGAAAAGTAGATATAAAGTGATAAAGTTTAGAATACTTAAGCAAGAGAAATTTATGCGAAATAACCATCTTCCGTATAGGTATAATATTGGAAGGAATTGTCGTGACAAACAGTTTGGCGTTTCGCAATTGTAACAGAAAAAAAACTCCAGAGTAAGTGATAAAACGTAGTTTTTGTATTTCAGACCTTTTTTGGTTATTTTTATTCCTTTATTATTTTATTCCTTTATTTTCTATTTGCTTTTATAATTTTTCTATAGGAACCTACTCACGCACCACTGCAGTTAGCCTATACATCTTTATATTGTTACGAGAACTACTTCCGGAACAGTTCAAGAAATAACCAACAAATAATCCTCCAAACAAGATTAAAGAAGGTTCGTTACCTTGCATAAATTTATTTTAAATTACATTACCACACGGTAGTTTTAAACTATAACAAAATTGCGGCTTAAATGTTATCGAAATCTAAAATAGGAACGTCATGTCTACGACATATGTTCATTGTTTTACATAAACCAAACTTAATTCCTAAATCCTAATTATTAACGCTGAAAATACTTTATTAAACAAAGCGAAGTTAAATTCAAATGCATACCATTGTGAAGTCTTAAGGAGCTACATGAAGCACAATTGAGTTTAATACCAGACTAATCTCAGATTGTGAGCCTTACAAAATTGACGACCAGTGCTAAGAGCTTGGTGGTATGACTTGCAGTGCCTCGTTCGACAATCGTTTATCAATGCGCAGTTATGGGGAATACAGATATAAACAATAACTAGAACTGCACGGAAAATAAATATATGCAATCATTTGCCTTAACATATAGCAACTTAATTTTATTTATTAATTGAATTAGAATATTCAAACCTTGATGTCATAACGCAATTAATTAAACGAATTTTAATTAAAATAGGGGCAAAATAAATCGGTTGGCATTTCTATATGTTACAGTATTGCAAGCCTTGATTTTATAAATCAGTGAATAACGAAATCATTATTCAGTAGTAATTAATGGCTATTCTTAGTAGTAAGTAAGCACGTGTATAGTAAACATTATAGATTACTCGTGGGTAAATCATATTCATAAATTATTATTTGTAACGCTAGTGCGTTATTTACGTAAACATTAGATAATGAGAATATATTAACTTCAGTTAGTTGTATGAGCTTTTAGCACAAAAATAAACTAAAAATTTTATAGTAGCTTTAATAGTTTATATTAATAACGTGGCTATTTTATTAAAATATTAAATTAGGACACCTAAATAAACAGGAAAGCATATAAAGTATATTAAATACAACACTTAATAAAGATCGGGACTATACATCTTTCGTATTAATTTTAAAAAATACAGACAGATTTCGGTAGATAACCAGTTAAAGAAAGCTTATTCGTAAGCATTCACACGACTTTAAAACAAACCATTAAATCATTGCACTGGATCGATACACTCTACAACACCAAAAGTCATACAAAATTAAAGCGTTACATGTAAACCGTGAAAGGAATTACAAGTTCATACAAATTCAAAAAAACTGTCATTATAATAAATTACCTCAATTATCATAAACTCATAAATTTACAGTCATGAAGAAATTCTTTGCCAACATAAACAAACAACGCTTCTTTCAAAAGTATGAGAAAAAGATAGCCGTGGACATCAACAGAGTGACATTAAGCGCAACCATAGGACATCTTCACACGCACAATCCCTATAAACGAAGTAAATCGGGTAATATCCTGGAACGTTATGACATAAAAACCATCGAATCATAAGGAAAGAGAATTCTATCTTCAGTTATTCGAGATCAAACATCAAAACAGAGTTACATAACATTCGCCGTGCGGAGGCGGTTGTAAATCGAGTAGCAAAAATAAAGGTATTTATAACTCCGGAATTGTTAAAGAAATTAGTACCCAAACGAGAGTGTAAATGCGGAATTTAGATATACTGTACAGGTAAAAGTACCTCTGTGTTGAAAACTTCCATTCAACGCTAAGTTGGAATATTGGACTACCTGTAACTCCTTTCCTGTACTAAAAGGTCGCTTGAGCTTTGAGTAATGCCAACGGACATGAAAAATATTAAATGTTAGCGTTCTTCTGCTACACATTTCACTCTATTGTATATTTATTAATTCTAATTGGCTGTAACCATACCAAGAAATAATACTTATTATTAAGGAGACTTTTACTTAGTACAGGCTTAGTGAAAGCGTGTTGTAAACTAGAAATCTTATATGGAAAAGTACCACAGTTGTATCTGCATAGTTTACATGTACCAGTTAATTTGGTAGGGTATGTATAATTTATAAATTTAAGATGTTCTTTTTCTTTTGAATACATACGTATTTGACCAATTACAGTTTTTATGATATTTACTGTGATTTTCACGTTTGATGATATAGGTTAGCTGAACAAAACTCAGAGTTTTCTTATTATTTGTGTTTATTTTAAAATAGTAGAAGACGAGAGGACATGTACACAAGTCTGCATCTAACTATATTGCGTTAAGAACCGTTTAAATTGTTCCCCGAAACACCCATATTTCAAGCAGTCACTTAGAATTATTCAAGTGTGTAGGTGCTTAAAGACTTTATAAGACAGAGACTACTAAGACCTTTCCAGAATATTTAGTAAAAGTGATACAATTTGTGTACCTTAAAAAAGATTTACGTTTGTTTCTACAGAACCCACCTCTCACAACTGAAAGCTAGCTGGTGCACTATTTGCTGTTGCTTCACTTCACTTTTGTACAGTAAATTAATTCAGATAATTAACGTCAATTCAGCACGTTAAATATTATTGAAGAATTTTATTAAAACAACGTTTCTATTTCATTCAAAATTGAAAAATATTTTGTAACGTTGTATTCGGCAATCTAATTGTTAAGCTAAGTTAAGTTTTTAACTTTTTTGTATAACAACAACATTTTACCACAAGTGCAGCACCGAAGTCGAATATGCAACTGCAGTTAGTCCGTTTCGTCTTACTAAGTAGTAGTAGGTACTGGAAATTTTACAATGGATTGCACATTCAAAACAGAATATTATGTTTCAGACTGGGTATATAAAGGGCTTCGTTTGCTGTTAGTTATTTTAATTTGAGCTTATGATTTACCCAAAATTGATCATGAAACTTGCTTTAAAAAATAAATTAAAAACTACATAGAGCTATCACAAAAATTTGGTTTTGAATTAAAACTCCTTAACGCTCTCCGTGAAATTTATACTTTTTTCAGTTAAAACAAAATAGAGTAATCCTTGTTTGTACATGATTGTTTGTTAGTTTAAAAAGAAAAGAAACAACAAACACAAATGCTCCAATTTATATATCAACATCAACTGATGTTCAATGTCTTTATTAGTGATGTCGTTTGAGATCGGGAATTCTCGTTCTCGTCTCGATCTCGTCTTGAAATTCGAGGCTACATCGAGACGAGAAACGAAAATCTATTTCGAGACGAGAACGAGAAACACTTAACTCTCGTCTCGATATCGAGTCGAGCATTCTCGACTATTCTCGAGTTCTCAAAATATCCAGTGCACAAAAACAAATTTCAGTAAATAAGGTAAAGGCTGTGGCAGTAAGAACTTCGGAATAAAGTTCCTATCAAAATAAGAAGATGTTTTCAATGTGACAATTTAAAAAGTTGAAACAGTTACATTTATTTTAGTCTATATTAAAAGAAAAGTTTGCTTCTTCAACTGCCTAGCAGCATCCGATGAGCATCATCAATGACATTGTGTTACCATAATTGTCTTCAACTGCAGTTCAATTGTTCAAAACTGGTAAATCTCACAAGAAACAAAAGTAATAGCCGTCTTTACAATTCTGACTCCTGAAGCTTTGTGTACCTATTTATTGTATTAGTTTTAATAGTTAGTTGTAAAACTATGCTGTAAACATAAATTTTACTGTTTGCAGTTTCAACTTTAAATTAAGATACTATCGTTTGTTACAATTAGCAATTATAAAATGCTTTGTGATTTATTAAGAACAAACAAACACATGATCACTTTTACTCCGTTTAAAGGCCGTTGTTGAATATTTATTAGAATATATTGCTACGTACCTAGACGTAGCTGGAAGAAAAGTAAATACCAGGCAAACTACCAACCGCGGAGAGTGGGGGGATTCGCCTACATACCAAAAAAACAAAAAAAATAAAGTGCATTGCCCACGATAATCCATTTACACATAAAAATAATTAAAGGATTCTGTACAAACAAACAAAAAAAAACAAGGGTTACTATTTCAAAGCAAACAATTATGTGATATGAACAATTTAGTACATTAGATACGAAGTGCGCATCTCGCATTTACACAAAATAAAATTAATCAACAGTAAATAAACATGTGAGCTTTTGTCAAGTGTTTTTAAAATTTCGCCTAATACTTTTTGTAAAATAACTAATCAGTAGGAAAAAATTAACGTATGAAAGCTTTTGTCGAACGTTTTTAAAATTTCCCCTAATACTTTTTGTAAAATAAACTAGTCAGCAGAGCGAATAAACGTGCGCGTTCTTTTGACAAACATGTTTAAAAATAGTACATCGCACCTGTAGAGCGATAATATCGAACAGCAACAAACAATAGTCCTACAGTGTCACGTTTCTTATCACGTAACTGCACCAAACGTTGATACGGAATACGTCACTGATATGCACAAAAGAAAACAAGTGGTATACCTGCAGATGCCTGGATACTTAGCTTGCAAGTCGTCGGGAGTGAGTGAGCACAGCAACGACATGGTCGTCAGGATCTATTTACCCTGCTACTATAACTGCAGCAGCGGTCTACGGACAAAAGCAGTTGGTCTACAGACAAAAGCAGTTGGTCTACATAAAGAAGGAACCCATTTGACCGTCAGCTAAAAAAGCAATACCCGCAAGACACCTAGTTGTCGAACAGAAAAAAAAACAAAGGTGCGTTGCTTTTGAAATACGGTGACGAATAATGTAGAAAACATTTCAACCTACAAGCTGTAAAATCAAATACTAGGCGGCTCCGTGGCGTAGTGGTATGTGTGTGACTACTACGCCCAAGGTCCCGGGTTCAAATCCCGACACGGTCCGCTTGAAAAATGTTAGACGAGCAATTTTCACAAAAATACACCCTCTTTCGGATGAGAGGTAAAATGGAGGTCCCGTGTGTGAGTATTGTCACGCACGTTAAAGATCCCTACCTTGCTTGGAACAGCAAGGGTTCGGCAAAATTCAAAATTTTCCAGGTATAAAAAACTCGCTTCCTGGCCAATGTAGTACCTTCGGGTGGAGCATTGGAAAATCACATGTAATGTAAAATCAAATTCAACAATGGTTCAACTAACACGAATTCGAACTGCAAACCCTCGCTTATCGAAACTCGATTGAAACTGGAAAACACGGGTTTTATCGGATAGTGCTCTACATTGGAACAATAGAGAAAACCATTATATGCGGTCGTAATGTATACCAACCAAAATAACCTAAAACAGGATATAAACTATTTAATTGTAGCATAAACTTGTTTCAAAATAAATAAGTTCAAAATGAAAATTTGTATCAAGCGTATTTATTATTAATTATGTTGAAGGATTTAACAGAATACTGGATACCTAAAACAATGCATAGACTATTTAATTTATCGAATAAATTTTTCTTTTCAAAAATAAAAGGATTTGAGTTGAGGAATTTATTCGAGAGCGTGTTTATTATTAATTATGTTAAAGGATTTAACAGTAGAAACAAAATTTATTCGAGCGGGTATTGAATTAACAAGGGAGAAAAATAGGGTAATTAATTTATGCTGAAAATAAACGTAACAATATGGGTAAGCTGTGAGAACTAAATATTTGTGCTAATTTTACATTTATGATTTTATGATCTTAAGACACAGCTTAAGCGATGTAGACAGAGAGGTTATTATTTTAACAAAAGTTACAACCTCAAGTTAATATGAATAAATAAACTCAGAGGTCATACAGTTTATATATGCTGCAAAACACAAAAACATTGAAGTGAAAGCTTTTAGTTTTCGGTATATTTATAGTTTGTACTTCAAGGATAATGGGTATTTGTTGTGAATAAATTGTTATTCTTCAGACATACATTCAAATGTCAAACCTTTTTTAAATAATCTTAATTCCTTAGACAGGACGTTGCAGTTATAACAATGGATTTCAGAAAAATAATATTATAGAAACTTATAAAAGGTAGATAAGAAAACAAAAGGCTTTTATACTTTTCGTACTCTTCAACTAGAAAGCACAAAGCAGGATTAGGTATCCACTTTTAGGTATACAAGTCACATTGTTTCTTAAACAAGTACATTGTTAAACAAAGTTTACAGGTTTCGCAAAATAAATATGAATCATAAATAAGAAAAGCCAAAGATACTAAGTACGGTTTATACAAAGTCACGATAATCCTTGAAAGAAACAGTATGTAGAGGTTGCTGCTTAGCTTCTTATGTTAAGGAAGGTTATTCTTTTAAAAGGTATGAAGTGATGTATGGGGTATAGAATATTTGGACTTTAAAAAGATAACATTTGTAACATTATTTTGTTTAAATGCATCTTCTATACGTTCCTTAGAAAATATTTATTTTTAGGTAAAAATGTAATCCCAAATTTAGTTGCATCGCCGTCGTAAACTTAATTTGTTGGGTATTTTAAAGATTCATGCAATATTTAACGATTTTGAAATGTGCTAGCGTATATTGGGCAACGTTCAATGAACTATTTTTGGTTGAGACAAAAGAATACATTTTTCCAAGACGATTTTGTTAATAAACTGCATTTATAGCTGACAACTTATTGTAGCATGTGATAGATAAACCAAGTACATACCTAGTTATAATTGCAATTTTATCCAGGACTAAATACTTGCAGAAAAGAGTGATTTGAAATGATTTTGCAAAACTATGGTAAAAGATTTTAAACCCTGATTTGTCCGCCACTTAGCCATAATACTACATGATTTTTTTAGTATAGTATACGATCTTTTGGTTTGAACGCGTTTAATTTGCATTTATTGTTATAAGAAGAATGTTGAAATTAAAGGGCATTTTTATTAATTTATTACTTTCAGACGAAGGATTTTCAGTTCATAATATTAAGAACGATTTAAAGAAAATACTTGAGATAGTGATCAAATAAAACGCAAAATTTATATTATCAGTTGATTAATGCAATCAATTTTTAGTATTTACAAATAATAAACTGATTGCGTAATTTATTTTTTAGCGTTTACTTTCATTTTTCATAGTGTTCAAATGCAAATATATTAAGGTAATTTTCGCTTGGTTGCTTCCGAACTTTCGGGCTACAGTTACTAGCCACTCACAACAGAAGCAATTTAATTTATTCCAGTTTCAATATTTAAAACCGCATATACGTACTATCTTAATATATTGCTCACATAGCAATTGGTGGTTCAAAAACATTGTTGCAACTTGCACAGCATTTTAGAAGTCGAGAATTCGAGAAATCTCGACTCGAGATCGAGAACGAGACGAGAAACAATCTTCAAGAACGACAGCTCAACCAAGTGCTCGTCTCGAATTTCGAGACGGAAACGAGAAGTAAGCATTTTTCGTCTCGTTCTCGTCTCGCGGCATCATCTTTATGAGAACATCTTTTTAAAGAAACCTCTGACTTTTTTGCAGCTTCATTAATAAAATTTCTAGTCTCAACGTGAACAACATGTTGCACGTTTTTTATTTTGCGTAAATGATAGCATATAAATACCAAACTAAAATTAACTTTAAATCAACAGCTCATCAAATATTTTCCCATCACGTACTTTAGAGTTTTCTCTAGATACAATTGTACATTCGATAGTTAAACTTCTATCTCATAGTTAGGAAAAGGCTACTTGAGATTGGTACAATACAAAACTGGTGCTTCAAGCTCCAATAACTACCTTAGATGTAATTACTACTGAATGAATGATTTCATTTCCACAATCTACAGGAAATATATGACAAAACGATGTCAAACAAAATGTCACTATATGCGTTTAAACCAATCAAACTTCTAACTGTAAAACAATCTCAAGCTAAAGCTAATTCAACACAATGCACAATCGATTAGGGGTTAAATAGTAGACCTAAAATCTAGAAACCTAAAAGTTTATGGCTACTGGGAGGTATAAATCTAAATGATTAGGAAGTGCATGCAAAAACCTTTAGTGCAACTAACCTTCGGTCATTTTATTTTGACTTATTGTAGTGTAGTAAGTGGTAAAGTTTCAACTTGCTGCCTAGCCCACGAATACTGCAAGAGCTCCCTCTGACAATGAAACTCGCAGTGTTTCCCATTTAGTTCGATAAATTCCGTAATCAGTCGGAATATAATATTGCAAATGCTTAGAAATCTACCAATACGTATCTCTTTTTTCTTCAAAATGTCATATTTCTTTTGTTTGTAATAATATGTTAGCAACCGAGCGTGGGGGTTAATATTCAATAACCGGGAAAGCTGCGACAATTATTTTGCTTGCGTCACTACGGTCATCAAACTTCCAAAGCTTTTTGAACTACAAGAAGGAAAGGTATCACTAAGTTTACATTACCGAAACTCAAATTATGTATTAATAACGCAGCAGGTCTATTATATCTTGGATGCCACAAATTAATTTGCCCTTTGCTTTAGAACGACATAAATTTGACGATAATTCTACAAGAAAATGATATTTCAGGCTCTAGGCTCACGACTGATTAAATTACACTAATATTATACTCTTATATTTATATAATATTACTTCGATTTACATTTATAATTTAATTATTTTTAGAAGGTAATTCTATATGGTAAGGTAACGACAATGATACGTAAAATTGTTGGAATTCACACAATGATTAAATAATCCAACAAAGTTATCAGAAAGTTTCTTCTACATATACGTCTAATATGCGTTATTCTAATAACCTTTTCTCTGATCAGGGATGTGTACAGCTTTAGTTTAAAGGTAGGGTAGTAAAAAACATTTGTACCGAATTAATGGGTGGGCAGTGCCGGATTGGAGAAATTTTCTTAACCGAGTTTGTATTTGCACCGGCATCCTAGAGAAAGAAGGGGCAATAGTCCGTGAAACCACTTTAAATATCAAATAATATAATGGTAGCATACAAAAACTTTCCTATCAAGAAATACGCATCAAACATTCAATAATGAATGTTTAAGTTTATAAGAAGTTTCATCATCATTAGGTCTTCAGTCCTGGAACTGGTTAGACGCGTACCCTCATTGTTTCCTATTCCGAATTAAATTACACATTTTCCTGAAATTAGTAGTCTGCATCTATCACTATCTGATCTAGATCTACATCTACCTCCTTTTCCTATTTTTGTTTGCAATATATCCCATACTGTTCCCCAAAAATGCCTTAGACCGTATTCTGCCCTTCTATTTCTCCTATTTTTTTCCACAGATATCCTTGTTTCCCTACTATTTCTATAACATATTTGTTATTAACTTTGTCTGTCCATGCTATCTATAATCCTGATACATCTGAAGCACAAGATTTCAAGAGGCTGCTACCGTTTTTCTGTCTGCTTTTCCTACTGCCCGTAATTCATAGGCATACTGTGCTATGTTTCACACATATGCTTTCAACAATTTTCGTCTCCTTTCTATGTTTGTTGTCTTTCATCATAGGCGCTGATTTTTTTTGTTAGATGCAGTTCAGTCCCCTTCTATTGTTTTACAATTATATTGCCTATTTCTCCGACATTCAGTGATTGTGAAGGGGGGTAAGCAGCTTGTGGCTGCTAAGTTCCCCCAGTACTTGAACATTTGCCGAATTTAGAATCTTTTCCAATATATCTTTTCGCACAGTCAACATTAGTTGCAGACATTTCACAACCAACACCTGTAATTGTTTCTAATAATCATCAGATTTATCTGCACTTATTTTTTCGTCATTAGGTTATCCGTCTCAGAACTAGTTGGACACGTACCTGCACTTATTTATTATTCTGATCTAGCCTACACATTTCTCTGGGATTCCCACAGATCCTATATACAGCTCGGTTCCCCTTATATTGTTTTCTAATTATATGCCCTATTTCATCGAGAATCATTGGTATGTGAAGGGGGTTAAGCAGCCTGTGGCTGCCAAGATCCCCCAACACTTAGACATTTGCCGAATTAATAGTTTTCCAGTACATCCTTTCACACAATTAAAATTATTCGAGAATATTACCCAACCAATACTTGTAGTTGCTTATAATAATCACCAAGTTTAAGTACAGTTATTTTTTTCATCATTAGTTTATCCATCTTGGGACTGGTTAGATGCGTACCTCCATAGATTTCTATTCTGAGCTAATCTACACATTTCCCTGAAATTTCTGCAGCCTACATCTTTCACTATCTGTGTGCAGTAATCTAACCTAGGTCTACCTCTAATCTTCTTTTTCCTATCTCTGCTTCTAATATATACCACACTATTCCCTCAAGCCGTAGTATGTGGCTTGTCATCCTAGCTCTCCTATTTTTTACCGTTTTCCACATATCTCTTTCTTCTTCTACTATTTTTAGTACCTCTTCGTTCTTAACTTTGTCCATGATATCTTTATCATACATCTGTAGCACCACATTTCAAAGGCTACTACCTTTTCTTGTCCGTTTTTCTTACTGTTTAGGCCTCACAGCCGTACAGTGCTGGCTCCACAAATATGTTTTCAGCATTCTTTTCCTTGTTTTTATGTTTGTTGTCTTTGAACACAGTAGTTGCTTTTTCTTGGTAAATGTAACACGACCTTGTGCTAATCTTTATACCTTTTGTGCTCTTTCCATCTTGCGTTATTAGGCTTCCTAGGTAGCAGAAATCCTTAAGTTCTTGTTACATATTTGTATTCTTGTTTTTGATTTATTTTCTCCTCCATTGCATACTAGTACTTTAGTTTTATTTTTGTTAATGTCCATACCATGTCTCTCTGTTAGAACCGTTTCCTTTTCATTAAGAGCAGCTTCTAACTCTTCTTTGCTAGATGCTAATACCGCTATATAATCTGCAAATCTAAGCATATCAAATTTTAGTCCCTTCGTAGTAATTCCAAATGTCTTCTTGCATTTGACAGTATTCATTGCCTCTTCAATGTACAAGTTTAAAATTAATGGAGATAGGGCACATCCCTGTCTCACCCCTTTCTTAGTGTTTACTTCTCTACGTTCCTGCTCCAATTATATTACTGCTGTTTGATCTTTGTATAAGCTATGTACTATTCGTCTATCTCTATAACTCATTCCGATCTTTTTGAGTATTTCGAACATTTGTTTCCATTTTACATTGTCGAATGCTTTTTCCATATCTACAAACCCTATATACACGCTTTCACCTTTTTCTATTGGTTTCTCCATTATCACTCTCAGAGCTAAAATAGCCCCCCATGTTCCCCTGTTTCGCCTAAATCCAAATTGATCTTCTCCTAGTATTTCCCAGTATTTCTTCAGCTCGTTTTTCCATTTGTTTTTGTACAATTCTAGTTAATATTTTTGACACATGTGCTGTCAAACTTATTGTTCGAAAATTTTCACATCTATTCGCGCCTTTCTTTTTTAGTATAGTTACTATGATGTTACGTTTGAAATCTTTTGGTATCTCGCCTGTCTCATACATATAGCTTACAAACTGGAAAAGAGGTTCTGTTACTGCTTGTCCAGCGAATTTTAGAGTTTCTGCCTGCACCTTATCTGTACCCGGCGCCTTATAATTTTTCAGACCCTTTAATGCTAATTCAAACTCATCTCTAAGTATAGGATATCCCAAGTCATCATTTTCAATGTCTGATTCCTGTTCTAATGCAGTTAGTTCCTCTCCTGCATATACATTCCCTATATATTATTGCCATCTACCCAATTTCTCTACATTTTCTATAATGACGTTTTCTCCTGCGTCTTTTATATTTTTGCTATACGGTTTTACATCCCTAAAATTGATTCTAATTAGTTTGTATGCCTCATTTGTCTTTCCTAGTTCCATCTAAGTTTGTACCTTTTTGCACTTTTCATCAATCTAGTGTTTTTTAGCTTTCCTGCATTTGCGAATAATTTCCCATTTTATGGTTTGGTATCTTTGTTTTTCTGTTTAGTCTGATTTATTTTTGTATGTTCGTCTTTCTTCTATTAAATTCAGGATATCCTTTGTTATCCATGGTTTCTTTTTTTATATACCCCAGAATATCTCTGGCCGTCGTGTCTAAGCTTGATTTAATGTTATTCCATTCTGTCTCTACTTCCTTAGTATCACAAATTTTCCCGATATCTTTCAGAAATTCATATGACTTTTTATCGAATCTTTCTTGAATATCTTTATAGCTTCTTAAAGTCAAAGTGCCTTTTTTCATTTTTATTTTTCAAATTTTTTAATTTAAGTGCGGCCTCCATAATTACGATGTTGTGGTCAGTGTCTATATCTGCTTCTGGGTAGCTTCTATAGTTTTTTACTTGATTCCTAAAATGTTATCTAACAAGAATGTAATCTATTTGATATCTTCCTATATCTCCTGGCATCTTCCACGTATATCATCTTCTAGCATGGTGTTGAAATAATATGTTTGTGATGATTAAGTTGTTATTGTCTCAAAATTCTACCAGCCTATTTCCCTTGTCGTTTCTCGTGCCTAAATCAAATAAACCTACTACCGCTCCTTCCCTATCCTCACCTACCACTGCATTAAAATCCCGCGTAATTATTAAATTTTCTTATCCTTTTACGTATCTTAATATGTCTTCGATATCTTTGTAGATCGCTTCCACCTCTTCGTCACTGTAGATAGAGGTGGGCATGTATACTTGTATTATTACCGTGTTTACCGGTTTAGATTCTAATCTAACCATGAGTACTCTTTCGTTCGTTTGTAAGTAATTTTCGCATAACTATCCCCAC
Organism: Platerodrilus igneus; assembly: GCA_036346225.1. Classification (NCBI taxonomy): domain Eukaryota; kingdom Metazoa; phylum Arthropoda; class Insecta; order Coleoptera; family Lycidae; genus Platerodrilus; species Platerodrilus igneus. The sequence goes on from JARFIW010000090.1 coordinate 435,237, forward strand.
ACCCAATTTTTTTTCATCTGCTCCTGTATGAATTACCCTGAACTCCAAAAATCCTTCGCCTCTGGCCACAGAACTTCGTTGTTCGCTACTAGGTCTACTGCTAACCTATTCATTTCAATTTTCAAGTTCTCTAGCTTCTCTACTTGCTTTATACTTCTGACATTCCGCGTTTCGACTCGCAAAATGTTTCCGACTCTTATTCTAAACTTTTCGATCACATCCACCGAAGTATTTTCCTCCCGGAGATCTGAATGGGGGACTATTTTAACTCCGGAATCTTTTACCCCAGAGAATGCCATCATGTTTATTACAATTTAAGTACGCTGTGTACTTGAGAGGTAATGTGGTGGTTTCCTGTTGCCTTCCACATCGCGGTAGTATGTCTTAGACTTCCTTACTGACCCCTATAGTCTCTGCCAATCTAAGTACCGAAAGAGCCGTTGCCCTTTTTCGAAGACCTGTCTTAGTCTGGTTCCTCACTAACGACCCTACTACTTTGGTTAGACCTGTGCTTTGGTTTCTTAGCTCATTAGAACGCACAAGCCATTTCACCTGTTCTAGTAATCTAGAACTTCGGCAAGGTGCAGGTCTATTCGAAATGATATAAGAAGTTTATGTAAATATATTAAATCCGAATAACATCAAAATAAAAGGTTTCTTAAAATAGTCCCATGTTTAGAAATTTCTAAAAAAAATAGTCTCATTTTCAATATTTAACAATACAACTTTTTTTATTGACAAGAGTAAAGAATTTTCTAAATGTTCTTGTGTTAAACAACTTCTTAAACGATTCAAAATATATTTAAGTTTTGAAAAAACTCTTTCACGCGAAACTTGACTACGCAATAAAGTAGAAATTTATAAATGATGTACAAATTTTAGTGAACAATTAAATGTTTTTACAGTATACCATATGCTTAACCTAAATATTTAAGAATAACGAAATAGGACAGTGATAAGGATCCAAGGACTTCACTGCGAATTTCGTTAACACATATATTATTTAATAGACGTTTGGAAACAATAAAATAATCCAAACTCCATTCCTATATTTTTGAGTCTAGCTTTATTCGTGTAAGACCAAAATGTATAAGCATCTTTTTTATTGGGATAGAATGATCGGAACATGTCGATGTAGCCAACTGTTAGAAAATCAGTTATACCTTCTCGCTCTTCTTTAGTAAAACCCTGTTTTTTTTTCTATTTGTTTTGGGATTTGCTAAATCTATCGTATTGTGGGCAACATTCACATCACCACGTATGATAATTGGCTTTTTCTTGTCCATGTTTTTAATAAATTTCTTGAAAGCAATATTCCAATTTAATCGTTTCGATAGTGTTACTAATTTACGACCAGTGTTTGGTACATATACGGATATAATGTAAAATTTATCAAATTCTGCTGTAATACAGCATCCTTCCTCATCATGTGTTGCAACACCAATTCCATAAACAACGTCAGTGGGCTCAGAACGTGTAAATAGACCAACACCAGTATATCCTTCTTTAGTGCTATTATGCCAATCTTGTTTGTAACCTCAAAAATTCTTAATTTCAGTAGACAACTATGCAGTACTGCACTTGCTCTCCTGTATGCAAAATATATCTGGTTTCTCGATTCAAGATAAATAAGTGCACCTTTTTTAAGCCATGCATTCGGTTCATCGATATTCCAACTAGAGATATATAGGTTTGTGGTCTTTTCTAGTTTATTTAATCTACTAGAACTAGTTGAAATTTTGAGGAAGAAACACTCTGTATATCACTTCATTTCCTTTTGGGAACTGTTTCTTTTTCTAAATCATTGGTCTGCTTAGCCTCAACTTAAGTAATTTTTTCTTTTTCTGAATCATTAGAATGCTTATCCTCAATTTTAATAACTTTTTTAGCTGAAGTTATCTACTAGTTCTAGTTTCCATCAATTTTTCCACCGGTTTATTCTTATTCTTTGTTAATTGCTTCGATGATTCTTTAGTTTCAGAGTATTCCCTCTTTTTATTATTTTTTCCAGAGTTTTTATTTGAACCGTTTTCAATTTCATTAAAATTCGCTTTTTTACTCTTAATTTTCATGATTCTGAAAATAGTTCTTATATTAACTGAATCACTATCTATATGGATGATATTATTACTTTGTAGGGTTGCTTGGGTTAGGTCAGTTTCATCATCGGTTGATTGATATGTATTTATTAAGTGATGATGTGCTTCCCTAATATCCATTGGTTCTTTATCCAATGTTAATCTGTTTGTTGTGTCATCAGTCGTTTGAAACTTATTGTTATGTGGTATAATGCTAAGAACTGCAGCAGCATTACGACGTTGGATTTCGAATGAGAGGCGCTGCTAAAGAAACTCGGTCGATCTTTTTTCAAAAGTTGCTTTTTCAAGCCTATGACCAATATTGTTAATTAATTGCTTGGTTAATTCACCAGCGACACCCATGGTCTCAAAAGCAACTGGTGTGAAGTTATAATTATGGCTAAGGTATCTGTATTTGTTGACTTTATTCCGTTCAGTCTCGGCAACTGCTACACCACATATTTTGCTTGTTAAGGTTAAATGTAAAGGAGCTAGTGTGTCCACAACAGTTATATCCCAAGCTAATGATCGGCCCTTTACCCATGGGATTATTGTAACACCGGCAGGTCTTTTATTATCTGTCAGTGTTCCTAGTGGTACCAAAACTGATGAAATTTGTAGTTTAGCTAGAGATCGAGCTATTATTTGATTTAGAAATTCATATCTGGACAAACGACCAATTGTGTTTTTTTACAGCTTAAAGCATGAAAGGCCGTATAATCAATAGATGCACAGCAAGAACAGATAAATGGTTCACAGACCCTAGAGCCAAGACGTAGTGCTATACATATACGTATAGATTCGTTTGAAAGTGTTGTTCCAAGTTGAGGTAAAGGCAATGCATGCAGCCTTTTGACGAACAGCTTTTAAGTCGAGCGATCCAACGCGTGTCCGCGAATATTATTAAACTATTGATCTACTTTGGATTGATTCATATTCCCAAAACTTTTATGAGCTCATTAAAGTTAAATTCGCTTTTTCCTCAACGCATGTAGCTCTTTTCAACAAACTCAGAGATTCAGACAAACCCGCTAGAATTAAACCAGTTGTTTTTAAGATGTCTGAAACAAGACCCGTTGAAGAATATGTTGAAGCAATAAAACACGGTAGAGCTAAGTCTGTTATTCTTCTTATTCTTAGACCACATAAATTGCATGGTAATGTTGCATGAATGTATGTCATATTATCAGTTTTTACAATTAATGTTTTTTAAACAATTTCTAAATAGGTCATCAAAAGGTTGTTGCAAATCCATGTTCATATAATAGTGAATAGCGTAATATATAGGTAAGTTTGGGACCAGCGCTTAAACAGTTTTTCAACAAGTATAGACCTGCATGTGTGTCAAGTATTTGTAATCTACTGTACATAAGATTACATATAGACATTTTCTTTAATAATATTTTTCGCTGCCGAATTTAATATTGGTACGCCCAATAGTTTAAAATCACAAGCTTGGACAGTCTTAATGCGCGGAATTAACCTATTAATGGATGAAACTATTGAGATTATATGGCTATACCCATTTATAAATACTTCACATTTAATAGGGTTTAGTTTTAGTTCACTTATTTTTGAAAATTCGATTATCTTTGTTATATCGTAGTAGTACATTATTGGTGTAATCACCGCCACATTTCCCCCAGCATCCACATTTCCCCCAGCATCTGGACCAAAAAGTTTTCTTCGACTAACCATTTTTCATCTTTCGAGATAAACCTATCTTAAATTTTTCATGTTTCGAGATAAATGAGCATCCTCATTTCCACACACGAGATAAACCTATTTTTAAGATTTTTTTTACCGCTCACATTCTGGACCAAATAGTTTTCTTCGACTAACCATTTTTCATCTTTCGAGATAAACCTATCTTGTTTGGTATCAATTAATATTAGATTTTTCTCAGCTACCCGAATTTCTAAGAATTTTTTAGATAGCATCATCCCCAAGGGAGCTACCCTCATTTTAAAATTTCTTACCTGTAATCGCCTTTATAGGTTTAACATTTCTACCATTACCCAATAACTGGTGCTACGTACATGGAAACTTTAATTTCTTATTGGAGAGAATCCTTATTCTCCCACGCACTGTTGCGTAGCTGGATGCCCACCCCTTTTGGGAATATATGCTCGTTATAGGTTGTAAGACCCTCGGTTTTACTTAACTACACTTTGCGAGATCCCTTTAATCTTTTTAATCGCGTCCTTCTCGCGCACAATACAGTAGGACTTAGCCTTACTACCAACAAATTATAACACCAAGTCACCGTTAAACTCGTCTTTAAATTTCCCCACAACTTTTTGTTAACATGCGGTAAATTGTGTTTATTATTTGCGGGGTACACCACTTTAAACTTAAAAATAAAAACAGGATAGTTTAATACGTCTATTAATAATTTATGGTAATGTTAGCGATACAAATATGTAAAACAAACTTTATCAAGAAAATATAATGTTTTAATAGAATACATACACGTATTGATAACATCTATAAACCGCTGTGGTAACCAGAGTCTGGCGAATCTGGGATAGCCAAATCTCTAAACATTTGCGCAAGCGATTGCCTTGCAGTTGCATCTTTTAAGTACTGAATGGGAAACATTTAATAATTTCCAACACTGTCAAGTAATTTAAATTGCTGCAATCATTAGACAGAGAAATAATGGTACTGCTCTCTCCTCTAATAACGTTTGAACCCTTTCTTCCTCCGTCGTATTTCCACATACTTTTTATATCACCAACAAATTTTCATAAAATTCTGGAAAGTTTCTACACCTTAACTCTGCCATTTTATAACAGATCAATTCTCGCAAATTTAATAGCTTGATGCACTCGTACGCAGGTAGCACAATAACATTCCCATCTTTCGTAATCTCCATATTATATAAATTCTCTTTTCAAAATTGTTCAACAGCCATATACTTCTATTAAAGGCTGTGCTCAGCTGCAATTTGAAATTTTGATCAGTAGTCAAACCATTTAATCGGACTTGTTTTGAGTCTTGAGCAAATTGGCGAATTTGAAATTCCACTTGAAAAGTACACAATTTCTTCCAATCGAAGTAAGAGAATGTTATCGTAGAATCAGCACACATACCACTACAGCAAATCACTTGGATGACAGGTTGAAGACCACCATATAAATCAAAACCAACTTCTAATATATGGTGGTGATAATTTGAAGGAAATTCGCCTAACCTATAGGTTGACTTACCAACTAGTTGGTTGATATTTAATTGTGGTACTCGCACATCACTTGTAACGTCAACACAAGAAAAATCCATCTTTAATTTATAATTTTAATCCAACTCGACGATACTTTGACGACTAATGCACTGGAACATGGCTCTCGCCTTTTATGCCGATGGTCGAGCGTGCGCAGCTCCTTATTATATTAGTTGGTGTTATATGCAAGTCTTGACTGGAAAAGTGACCCGTATAATTGTTTTATAGTGGGTTTTACCTGTATGTATTTAACCACCAACGCCATTTTTAGAATTATTAAACAAAATTACTCTTAACAGTATTTTTAATATACCATCGTGTAAGATTTCAATTATTATTGTGTTTTTCCTCAGGTTCTCAAATCCCTCGGAAATTTTTTCAAATCGAATGACCCCTTACTGATTTGCAGAATAACCTTTTGCAAGCACCGTATATAATTCATCTTTAATCTATTTCTAAACCGTATCGCTCTGTCTTTTGAGATAAACCCATGATGTAACCTATAAAATTAGTATAGAATTTTCCTGGGGAATTGAAATTAATTATCACGTCTTTTAAAATTAGTTCCAACAAAGACCTGTACATATTGTATTAATATTCAAAAACCTATCAGCAAAACACCTTTGCATTTTTATTTAGATTTAGCTCGATAATAGAGTTAAACTCCAAAAATATTTATTAGTGGCTAGAATTGTTAAAATTTTCAATTAGTGAATCCTCATGCAAATGATTAAACCAAAAGGTATAATACATATATTAATTCTGCACGATGACCTAGAAAGTGGTTCGATAATCTATTTTAAATGTAGTTCAACATAAGACGTATATTCTAAATAAATTTAGTGAAATGTATGATCATTAGCCTTGCATTGTTTGTCGATGACGTCTGACTATTAATTTAATAAAAGCACTTTCCACAATTCTAGTTAATATACGGGAATACACATTCTATAATTTGATTTAAATTGGGTTAATGTAAGGACAAATTATACTTATACTTTCTCTATGTACATAAATACGGGGGAAATGATACCAAAAGTTCATTTTAAGTTTATTTTGTAAAACGTAAAGTCGTTTATAGTGTAATTAATAGTAATACTGAATTTTCAGTCTTTGGTTTAAAATTTCGTGTGAGGACTATCGACAAAGAAGAGTAAGTCTTAGTTTGAATTATGCAAACGTAGAAGAAATTAATATTTACATGTATAATTCAAAACTGTTAATCAATAATTTTCTAGAATGAACATCTTAAGTATTGCGTGCAGTGTGTGCGAAAATGTTTTTACTGGATGTGATGCCATAAAAACACAACGAAAGGCACATCGAGATGGTTTATTTCAGGAGGAACTAAAATTACAGCCAATGTGTGGGAACAAATTAAGGATTTGGAAAACCAATCGACCGCAACACATAAAGAACGTATAAACGCTGCAATTCAGTTAGAACGAACCAAATTACTATTTGAAAACCATACACCATAACAAAATCTTCTTCCAAAATTATAATTGTAGGCCTGAACCCGTTCGACGATTACAAAATAATTTTTAGATTTGTTGACACCATTTCGCAGAGCGTACTTGATGTATCCTCAACGTATTTAGGAAGTTTATATCAAATCTTCCACACATTATACGCACTATGGAAGTTGGCATGCAAAATCAGATATGCAAATTTGACAACTTGCGTTTTTATTTAAATAAGAATTGTTTAGTGAAGATGATGACATTTGATGGGAATTATATGATATTTACCAAAGGAACTTTAGAGCACTTTTTAGGGGTATCTCAGATCGTTCTCAACCATGCTAATACTTTAAAAGAACTAACGGAAAGGGTACTCTAATATAGATCTGTTTCTGTTAGATGTCGCAATGGAAAGATATAATAGGAATGATATTCTACAGAATCTCGCACATGATGTAATTAAAAGCAAATACAGTAATAGTGATATTGGAGTCATATTATACGAATTTATAAGAACCTACCCAAGATTGTTTAAAAACAGTATTTGTAAACAAGTTGAGTATATGGAAGAATACAACAGGTTTCCATTCCACGCATTTACGAGCGATGTTTAAATTTTAAGCCGAAGACTGAAGATTTTGTAACACTATTAATTACACTTTTGTTTTCTTATAAGTTTCTAAACTGTTGTATTTCAACTACAGATATTAATAGATGTCAATGAAATTATGTTATAGTTTTAAATAAAACGATTCTGATTAATAATTTTGTAAAACGTTTATAACACCCTTTTAATAAATAAATAATACACATCTTTGTTATAATTCTTTTCATAATTACTTAGATACCCATTTCAGTTACGTGAACATTTGAAAAATTAAACAATACCAATGTATGCTTTATATTTTAAAACATAAACAAGCTAATATATACAAAAATAATTTCTAAATTCACATCATTCATTTCTTATGATAACAGTTGTGGTGGTTAAATTTTTATTTTAAAACTTACAATTTAGTATATATTCCATTTGAATATCTGCCAGCAGTTTTATAAACCCCATCTCCTCGATTATTTCCATAAAATCATCCAGATCCTCGGGCAATGATAACACTGCAGTACAGTGCTGTATTGCTTCCTCGTATGACTGACACATAAGACATTTTCTCCTTCTATCGAAAAGCGTTGCCCACATTCTGCTTTTTTTACTCGTAGAGCATTGCGAAATCTTCGAATAACCTCTCCAAAGTTTTTATACATATTTATTATATTGTCTCTTTGAACCGTACAATCAACAAATAATAACTTCTACGCGAACAGTCCTTTTATATGAGCTACTCCTATTCGGATATGTACCGATTGCACCCGATTTGTGTACACGTACGAAGCAACAGGTAGGGAATGTATTCTATGAATTAATCTATTACATTCCTTAACAAAATGCTAAGGACTTTAAAAATAATTATAACTCTTGTTAGACCTCTAGTCTCTAGATAAACGTTATTATTTTAGGTTGTGTCACTGTTTTCTAAATCAATTTCCTACATACTTTTTCCTAAACTATGCGTATCAATTGACGGTTATACTTTACTCCATAACCGACTTGTATATATTTTCGTATTCGTCTCTAGCTAACACGTCCGTATAATAAAGATGTACAGGCTCGTCGTCAACTGGTAACTTAATCTTTTTTAAAAGCCAGCCTTTGATTTCAACTTTAACGCTTGTTGTAGGTGTGGAAATTCTTTCCGCTATTCCTTGTGACTAGGAATCGGTAATTTTGCAAGGATCAATCAATTGTTTGTGCACCTCATTGAATTTTTGTAGAGATGTAGCGTCCCCCTTTTTGTATGCCGCAAAGTTCTTTCGTACAGAATCCTACATAAAATGAAGCTTACGTTTATTTACAATAAAATTGTTAACGTTCGTCATCATCGGACTCAGGATGGGAACTAACTTTTTTTGAATAATGTTAAATATTTATATTCTCGTCGAAATTCTTCCTATATCGACCATTATCCAAATCAAAATCTTTCACAACAGTTACAAAATTATGTTTTGAGTCACCCCAACACTGTAAACACATTTCTTTAAATTTCGGATATGTCATGTCACCACTTATATGATCCGAAAAGATATGTCTGAGATTGGTTTCATCCTGTTTCCATAATGCGATTACATTGGCGTTATCTCTGAGTCTATGTTTTAAGGCACTAGCGTAAGTTTGACATAGATAGAACGAATCTATTGCTTTATGTCGTCCGAACGAGAAAAACTGAGTGATTTTACTTTGCTCGTTTGCAGGTATATCATCGAAAACCATAATTGAATCTTTTTGGTATCTCCGGGTTCGATCAAATCATCGTAATTTTCAAACTCATGGTACCCAATTTCTTCTTTTAATGGTGTAAAACGTTTCTTAACAATTCGTATTTCGGTTGATATAAACTCTTCGAAAATACATAGACATTTTGGAATCTAAGACCGTTCTCGTGCAAGATCAGAGATATTAAAGCGTTGGTCTTCCCACAACTCGATGGTCCCACGAATATAGCTCGTATGTTAGACGGGAACAAAGGACCATGTTTACCATCCTCTTTGCATTAGCAATAGCAAAGTTATCATAATTCTGTACAGGTATTTTAACTTCTGGTATAACATCTCTGGATGCATCGTTGGAATTATGTAATTTCTTCACGTTCTGCAACCTTTAACATATCTGCATAACGTTGTTCTAGGTATATTATATTTTTTACTAGCAGCGTAGAAACTCGAGCCATCCAGGATATCCTCTGCTGCTTTTGTAATAGATTGTTCGGAGCACCACTGATTGCTTGAATGCGACATCTTTCGAAAAATGTCTTACTATAACTAAGCTCAACCCAAAACTACTTCCTTATATACCAAATTTAATCTCCCTGCTCACATAACCACATGACCATATGACCATATGACCACATGACCACATGACCATATGACCACATGACCACATGACCACATGACCACATGACCACATGACCACATGACCACATGACCATATGACCACATGACCACATGACCGCATGACCGCATGACCGCATGACCATATGACCTAATTGCTTTTTAATGAGTTTTCTCATTAAAAACCCATTAGCACTAATTGCTTTTTAATGAGTTTTTTCCATTAAAAACCAAGTGTGGATCTAGGTTAGATAAAAGGAAAAATTAATAGGTTACATCATGGGTTTATCTCAAAAGACAGAGCGATACGGTTTAGAAATAGATTAAAGATGAATTATATACGGTGCTTGCAAAAGGTTATTCTGCAAATCAGTAAGGGGTCATTCGATTTGAAAAAATTTCCGAGGGATTTGAGAACCTGAGGAAAAACACAATAATAATTGAAATCTTACACGATGGTATATTAAAAATACTGTTAAGAGTAATTTTGTTTAATAATTCTAAAAATGGCGTTGGTGGTTAAATACATACAGGTAAAACCCACTATAAAACAATTATACGCGTCACTTTTCCAGTCAAGACTTGCATATAACACCAACTAATATAATAAGGAGCTGCGCACGCTCGACCATCGGCATAAAAGGCGAGAGCCATGTTCCAGTGCATTAGTCGTCAAAGTATCGTCGAGTTGGATTAAAATTATAAATTAAAGATGGATTTTTCTTGTGTTGACGTTACAAGTGATGTGCGAGTACCACAATTAAATATCAACCAACTAGTTGGTAAGTCAACCTATAGGTTAGGCGAATTTCCTTCAAATTATCACCACCATATATTAGAAGTTGGTTTTGATTTATATGGTGGTCTTCAACCTGTCATCCAAGTGATTTGCTGTAGTGGTATGTGTGCTGATTCTACGATAACATTCTCTTACTTCGATTGGAAGAAATTGTGTACTTTTCAAGTGGAATTTCAAATTCGCCAATTTGCTCAAGACTCAAAACAAGTCCGATTAAATGGTTTGACTACTGGAAACGATGTTGTTGACATACAATTGGATCAAAATTTCAAATTGCAGCTGAGCACAGCCTTTAATAGAAGTATATGGCTGTTGAACAATTTTGAAAAGAGAATTTATATAATATGGAGATTACGAAAGATGGGAATGTTATTGTGCTACCTGCGTACGAGTGCATCAAGCTATTAAATTTGCGAGAATTGATCTGTTATAAAATGGCAGAGTTAAGGTGTAGAAACTTTCCAGAATTATATGAAAAATTTGTTGGTGATATAAAAAAAGTATGTGGAAATACGACGGAGGAAGAAAGGGTTCAAACGTTATTAGAGGAGAGAGCAGTACCATTATTTCTCTGTCTAATGATTGCAGCAATTTAAATTACTTGACAGTGTTGGAAATTATTAAATGTTTCCCATTCAGTACTTAAAGGATGCAACTGCAAGGCAATCGCTTGCGCAAATGTTTAGAGATTTGGCTATCCCAGATTCGCCAGACTCTGGTTACCACAGCGGTTTATAGATGTTATCAATACGTGTATGTATTCTATTAAAACATTATATTTTCTTGATAAAGTTTGTTTTACATATTTGTATCGCTAACATTACCATAAATTATTAATAGACGTATTAAACTATCCTGTTTTTATTTTTAAGTTTAAAGTGGTGTACCCGCAAATAATAAACACAATTTACCGCATGTTAACAAAAAGTTGTGGGGAAATTTAAAGACGAGTTTAACGGTGACTTGGTGTTATAATTTGTTGGTAGTAAGGCTAAGTCCTACTGTATTGTGCGCGAGAAGGACGCGATTAAAAGATTAAAGGATCTCGCAAAGTGTAGTTAAGTAAAACCGAGGGTCTTACAACCTATAACGAGCATATATTCCCAAAAGGGTGGGCATCCAGCTACGCAACAGTGCGTGGAGAATAAGGATTCTCCAATAAGAAATTAAAGTTTCCATGTACGTAGCACCAGTTATTGGGTAATGGTAGAAATGTTAAACCTATAAAGGGGATTATTAATTGTGGTTTAGTGACCGCGTTTGTGCACTCTTCGAGTGTCTTCGGTAATCTTCTATTGTTTCCAAAAAAAAATATTCAAGCCCGCCATTTAATGTCGTGGTCCACGGTTAAGCTTATACATTCGTTGGCAGCAAAGTACTTAAGCTCTGGGTCTTGCAGTATCGCTTTTACAAGAATAGCTCACAGCGACACAAGGAAAAACAGCACGGTATGTCATTAAGCAGTAAACGTTCAGCTCCGCCAGTTGTTAAAGGGTCTTGTACGAAACAACCAACATCCGTGTAAAGCGTGCGAGATGGAGGTGTTAAAGTCTGCATACCCTGGTCCTAATAGCACAGCAACCTAATTAAGGTAGGTCAGTAAGCAATATTTAATTGCTGTTAATTGACTTGCATTTTAGCGTACTTTCCTATTGTAATAACCGCATTTGTTTGGAGAAGAAATTATAAACAGCTTTTAAATGTGATTCACATGTCCGTTAAGAATCTAGAATATTTGCTGGATTACGAGTTACAAATGAATTAATACTACATTGGAAGTTTCCGGAATTTGCGTTATAATGCTTCTACCGCGTCACGTAAGGTAATTTAGGATTTCAATATGTAATAAGACCCATTTACTTTCACTCTGATTATTATTGAACAGTACTTAATCTGGTTTATTACATTTTGTTAATTCTGAAATTTAGGTAGTTAATGATGTCATACACAAATCAATTAATATTAGAATCTAAATCGGTACTATGAATTCACTAATTAACATGGTTGGTATTTTCTGAACTGCACCAAACAGAACGTTTGTATTTTAAAGAATATTATTTTGAACTTTTATATTAATTTTGTAAAACATTATTATATTATGTAGAAGTATTTTAAAATTTAATTCTTTATTAGCAACTATCCTGTAAACAATAGCATGATATAAAACACCGTTTTACCTTTATAAGAATGTAGCAGGAGTCATCCGCTTTCACTATTATAATTGCATTAACAAGGTATTACAAATTTAAAGCAAGATTTGGTGATAGATGCGAGCACTGTAGAAAGTACCTTGTGTTATTATTAATCTACAAGTAATTATGCGGGGTTTCTAATGTACGTCATTGAAACATATTTCTTGTATTCCCAAATATACAGTCAATAATTAATAGAAAGAAATTATATACGGCTTTCACTGGTATTTCGCATGATTGTAAAGACAGTAGTTTTGAAGCGATATGGTGTTTTCTAAAATATTTGCTGGATTACGTGTTACGTACTTGGTAAAATTTTAAACCTGAAAATTGATAGCTGTTTTTCGAACGGTAAAACATATTGTTAGATTAACAACAATATGTCTTATTGACCGAAAACACGTTTCCTCTCTTTTACTTTAATCTCTTTTTTGTTACAGGGCTGTTTAAACAACCCATTAATCTCTTTTTTGTTACAGGTTAAACTACTTGGATTTGGCTACACAAACAAAATAATGTTATACTTTGTAAAATTGTAATTAGTTTATTAAACTGTAAATAAATTATTAAACTTTTGTGTGCTTATTTTTTGTATTGGTTAAAGCATATGTCATAAATGAGCAAAAATTTTAGAGGTTTGAGAGCTTAAAGTATAACTTTGCAGGGTGTGGTCCTATTTCAAATTTGTTTGCAGATTCGGATTCTGCTTAAAATTCTAGACTAAAAAGATGTATCGCATGACTAAAAAAATTTATAAGAACGCTCAAAAGTCGCTACAGGTAAGAAATTTTAAAATGAGGGTAGCTCCCTTGGGGATGATGCTATCTAAAAAATTCTTAGAAATTCGGGTAGCTGAGAAAAATCTAATATTAATTGATACCAAACAAGATAGGTTTATCTCGAAAGATGAAAAATGGTTAGTCGAAGAAAACTATTTGGTCCAGAATGTGAGCGGTAAAAAAAATCTTAAAAATAGGTTTATCTCGTGTGTGGAAATGAGGATGCTCATTTATCTCGAAACATGAAAAATTTAAGATAGGTTTATCTCGAAAGATGAAAAATGGTTAGTCGAAGAAAACTTTTTGGTCCAGATGCTGGGGGAAATGTGGCGGTGATTACACCAATAATGTACTACTTATCGTCTAGAACTGTATTTATTTTTCCGCCAATTGTGCCGTACCATATGTTAAGCTCAGATTTCAAAGAATGCGTTAAAGTCATTAAAGATAAACTAAATAACAATGGTCCTAACAGATCTTCCTGTTGCACACCACATTCGGATTTTATAAAATTATCGCCAAATATTAGACTTGAATGGTTTCTATAAGAATGTCATATAAATGGATATAAACTTGGTATCTCCTGATGTACAATAAATAGCATGTAATCTCGCTGTAAGGTGTTGAAAGCATTGGCAAAATCAACTTCACGATCACTGCAGCTTCTTTGTTAATATCCAAAAAAGTGCGAGTCGCATCTACAGCAGCTTCTGCTCCATGTTAAATACCAAAACCAAGTTGAATTAGTTTTAGTTTGATACTTGAAGCTTCACGGATCATAGTACCAGCAACTTTAGCAGCAATACGTCGCAATGTATTACCACATGCAATTGGTCGTGTTCTTCCGACTTTATTAATAAGGCAGTTAATGAAGCGCCATAGAATATCGGTAAGTTAGATTTTGGTAATTTACCTTCTAAAACTTAGTCGATGAATTTTGCTAATGATTCTAAAAGGGTTGTTGCCACTGCACCATTAGAAATTACTAACAAGTCAACAAGATGTCTTTGTCTGACACAATCAATTCCACAGGCGGAACTTCTTGGAAAACTGTTAACTGCGTTTTTTATAGTTTCGTGCGTGGTTAATTTAAGATCATTATGAGCGATAAAATCATCAGATGGACAAAGTGGATAGTTTGTCTATTATTTGTTGAATGATGTTTTGATTCTAAAGCAAGCCATGTCTCAGGACAATTTTTTGCAATTTTTTCGGTTGAACAAATAAGCCTAGTTGCACCTCTAACGTCACCTTCCAATAATTTTTGTATTACTTGTTCCCTCTCCATAGAAGATCTTTTAGGAGCAGATCTTTTTATTGATTCACATGAATTGTCGATAAAGAACTTTAAAGAATCGGTGTCATTTTCTTTAGAATAAGCCAAGTTGTTTTAGTATGCTAAAGTTTGAAGCTTATATTTAATTAAAACGTTAATAGTATCATCATCATTAGATCTTCAGTCCTGGAACTCGTTAGACGCGTACCTTCATTGTTTCCTATTCTATTGCCTATCTCTCCCCTCCCCCGCCCAGTTGATCGATTTGAATGAAAACCTAGCACCTGATTGCTTAGAGCTAGCACCACCAATTTTAGAGCTAGTTTCGAAACCGTTTCGGAAATCTTGGTTTTTAAACCGTGGGGGGGGGGTGTGATATTAGTCCTCACGCGCGCTCCGATTGGTTCCAGAACCTACCACTACATAGCTTAGACGTAGCACCAGCTAGCACCACAAACCTGAAAGCTAGCACCTCAGAAACAAGATGGCGGCGAATTTTTATAGATTTTTAGGCAACGCCCCCAGTTGTCCGATTTAATTCAAAACCTAGCATCTGACTTTTACAACTGGCAAAGCTAGCACCACCAATTTTTGAGCTAGCACCAATACTTATAGCTAGCACCAGCCAGCGCCACCAATTTTAGATCTAGTACTAACGCCGTTTCAGAAATATGGTAAATTATATGCGGGGACGGTCAACTTTACGCTAGCCCGCTCCAGTTCTCCGCTTTGTTCTAAAACCTAGTACTGTGTAGCTTAGACCTTAAACCTAGTTACCATTTCTGGTATGCTACTTCTTTTGCATGTTTCCTTAAATAAGCCATTCCATTAATCCCATTAATCCTATAATTGTAATCAGTGTTCTTTCCCGGTCACCACATCCCCTACCCCCGAGCGTTATAGAATTCCACTCCGGGTAACATTCATCCGAATGACATTAACCTTAGTAATAATGCGTAATCTATTTATAGAGACCAAAGCAATATTTAGATATAGACACAGTTAGTCAGGTTTAAGTGCATTAACCCTTTCGAAATAATCTTTTTCACTTTTAGAAACAGGCCAATCAGTCTATGAATCAATTGTTTGACGTTGTATTAAACCCTTATACAACCCGTATATGCATAAAAAGGCGGGTTAAAGACAGAACAAGCACCGGCGCGAAGAAGTCTTTTTAGAATATGGATTCTTACACTGACTTATTAAAATGTAAAATATTTTGACGAGATCACATTGCCTCCATGCACTACAATTTTTAATTTTTAAAATGGCACCTGATAGCATCAACTATGCAGCACATAGTACCTGCAGCCTGGCAGCTGGCACCCAAAAACCAAGGAAGTTATTACAGTTGAAAGTTGCAGGTTAAGATGATGCCAACTCCCCTCCCCTACTTTTTTTTAATAATTCATTGCACCTGTTAGTACTAACATTGTCCCACATAGCACCACCATTGTCATAGCTAGCACTCAAGAAATTACTAAGATATAACAGTTTAATGTTTATAGCCCTAAACGATGCCAACCACCCAATTACTTTTAAATTTTTAACTTTACACCTGCTAATACTATCATAGTAGTGCCATTCTTATTGCAAGCACCCAAAAAGAACAGCTCGAAGTTTAGTCTTAGTCAATGCCAGCGCCCCTTCCCATGCAGTTTATGTAAATTTTATCTCTTGTATTTGGTAGGACGTATATAACACCGCCTAGCACCACCTGTCGCATAGCTACCATCAGCCTAATGGCATACCGGTACAGGATGATTTAAACAATAATTAAAATATTCTACTATACCACATACTATCTTCAGTCTGGCAGCTAGCACCCAAAAACCAAGAAAGTTATTACAGTTTAAAGTTGGGGCTTAAGATGATGACCCCCCCCCCCTATACTTTTTTGTCTTACACAGCACCACCATTGCCATAGCTAGCACTCAAGAAATTGCTAAGATATAACAGTTCAATGTTTATGGCCTTAGACGATGTCAACCACTCAATGATTCTTAAATTTTTACTTTACACCTGCTAGTACTATCATAGCACCACCATTCTCATTGCGAGTACCCAAAAAGAACAGCTCAAAGTTTAGTCTTAGACAATGCCAGCGCCCCTCCTCATGCAGTTTATGTAAATTTTATCTCTTATATCTGATAGTACTTATATAGCGCCGCCTAGCACCACCTGCGCATAGCTAGCACTAACCTAACACCATACCGGTGCCGGATGAATTAAGCAATAAATAGGATACTCTACTGTACCAGATAGTACCTCCAGCCTGGCAGCTAGCACTCAAAAATCAAGGAAGTTATTACAGTTTAAAGTTGGAGGTTACGGTGATACCAACCCCCCTTCCCTAAATACTCCCTGTATGTTTGTTGTGGTTTGTTTAGCATTCTTCTTAATCTTCTTTGGGAATGAAACCACTCATAGTTTTTAAAATCTATTTTATTTACGTTTCGATCCATGACCTAGGATCGTTGTCAAAATAAAATAGATTTTAAAAACTATGAGTGGTTTCATTCCCAAAGAAGATTAAGAAGAATCCCCTTCCCTACACCTTATTGTTTAATAATTTTTTTCATCTGCTACTACTAACATTGTCCCCCACATAGCACCACTATTGTCATAACTAGTACTCAAGAAATTGCTAAGATATAACAATTCAATGTCTATGGCCCTAGGCGATGCCAACCACCCAATGATTTTTAAATTTTTACCTTTACACCTGCTATTACTATCATAAAACCGCGATTTTCATTGCATGCATAAAAAAATAGTTTAAAGTTTAGTCTTAGGCAATGCCAGTCCCTCCCCATGCAGTTTATGTAAATTTTATCTCTTGTATCTGGTAGTACTAATATAGCACCGTCTAGCACCACCTGTCGCATAGCTAGCCCCAACCTAACGCCATAGCGGTACTGGATAATTTAAACATTAAGTAAAATATTCTACAAGTTTATATAAAATCGCATTTCTTTAAATGAGGGAAAAGTAATCTATTTATATCATTTGTGGCTGCCAACTTCTGAAACATTATGCCTCTGCTACAACATATAATATCTCAATTAATTACTCATGTTTGAATTATCTGAATTTTTTTTGTAGATTGAGATACTATCACGCGTCTGATCTCTAAAACAAATTTAACATGTTGTAAATTGATTATTTCCAAAAGATCGTACTCAGCTACCCATCTATTGTCAATAAACAACATAGAATAGTTTGAATATTTGAGATATGGTTTTTCAAGACTACGTGAGTTACAATCTCTTAATAAGTAGCATTAATAATACGATATTCGAAAGCTTAGTTCATAGATAAGAAGTACGATATTATGTAAAGATTTATGTAAAAGGGAAAGTGTCACCTTAGAAAACTTTGTTTATGACCGCCCAGTAGATGGTAAGTAATAAATAAGGATACTGTGGGAGTTACACATTAGAAGCTGTGTAATATATAATTTTACAAAAATTTATGTTAAAGCGAATATAAATTTAAACTCAATTACCTTTTTAGATTATAAGAGTAAACAAAAGGAACAAAGAAATAACTGATTGATATTGACCCTCTCAGGGCGACATATGGTACAAGGCAGATGATAATTGCAACTTGTCAACTCAACTAAACTACGTGATGGTTGCAAGAATAGATTAAAAAATATTTATGTATACTTAATAAATGAAATTGATTGAAGACACCAGAGACTTGTAAAAGTGTTCGTTAAGGATTAATAAATTTCGTAATGAGAGTATGATAGGAGGGTTCTGATCTACATAAACTGAGCCGTAAGCAACGGGGAGATGTAACATATGTAGAAGTGTACGAACAGCTGAAGTTTCAACATTACTTCTTTATTGAATACAAATGTTCATTTTTGTAATTTAATAAATAAATAAAATACAGTATTCGTTGATTGTATTATTTGTTTTAGAAATTAAACGATAAATGGTTCTTAAAAACTCAATTAGCAATCGCCAACCTATAATTCGTGTCATGATAAAAACGTCGAATTTGACAATACGAATTAGTGTTGCAGATCTTACAATAAAAGCCGGTAATATTCTTGGGTTTTTGATTTAATAGTGTTATGAAGATTTTATATAGCTCCATGATTGTTTTAATCAGGTTAAGTTAATCCAAATTTAAATTGATTTAGTGCCTGAAAGTTTAATATGGAAAATATTCCAATTTTAAAGCTACAATGAATAATCTGTCATCACGTTATTTGCCATAAACCACAAACTGCCTAGACTCCGCGATTTTACGGTGTTAGCAATCTAATCAGAACAATAACCCAAAATAAGGTAATTCGTTTTTGGCATTTGATTAATGGATAAAGATCTTATAACACGCTCTTTGGAAGTTGGAAGCACATGTTCTGTCTTACCCAGCTTTAAACCACAGTAGCTTCGACATCTTTTGAAACCTTACTACCCTTATAATTTTTATTGCTATGTGGTGACGTAATATATCTAGCAAAATTCTTGCGTTAAGTGGGTGATTGGATGCTGACACTATTTTGAACTATTATATTTTTCCATTATTTGCTTTGCGATTGGTGGTGAAATGCGGTGTTAAGGTAGTACTAATAGGTGCAAAAAAAATTAAAAAAGTGTTGTGGGGGTGGGCATCTTCTTTGGTCCTAAACTGTAAAGTGTTATATATTTTTCGTTTTTTAGGTGCTAACTATGGGAATGGTGGTGATATGTAGTGCTGTGTTAGTTCTGACAGGTGCAGGAGACAAAATCAAAAACAAATGTAGTAAGAGGCTGGTACCACTGCACCACCCCCGTTTAAACTGTTTATCCGTGATTTGTAGTGCTCTGATAGTACTAGCAGGTGCAAAAGCCACGATCTTAAAAAGTTTAGGTGGGTGGCTAGAAATGACCAAGGTCCTAAACTTTGAACAGCTGTATCTTCGCCATTTTTTTGGGTGCTAGCTTGGGAATGATGCTGTTATGTGAAGCTATGTTAGTACTAGAAGGTGCAAAAGACAAAATTAACAACAAGTGTAGTGAGGAACTGGTACCACAATATCCCTTCCAATTTAAACCGTTATATCTTTGCCATTTTTTAGGTGCTAGCCTTTCGACAGGTGGTACTACGCGGTGGTATGTTAGTACTAACAGGTATGAGAGAAAAGATTAAGAAATAGCGCAGTGGAGAACTGGCATCGCGTAATCCCCTAAACTTTGAACTGCTATGTTTTCGTTATTTTTTGGGGCTAGCCGTGGGACTGGTGGTGCTATTCAGTGCTCTATTAGTACTAGCAGGTACAAAAGAGAAACATTTAAAAATATTCCCTCTATACCTCGAACAGCTATATCTTCTCCATTTTTTGGGCGCCAGCTATGGGAATGGTTTTGCTATGTGTTGTTATGTTAGTACTAGTAAGTACAAGAGAAATTTTTTTAAAAGTACATTAGGGTTTGGCAACATTTAATGCTTTAAACTTTGAACTGCTATATCTTCGCCATATTTTTGGGTGCTAGCTATAGTAGTGATGGTGCTGTGTTAGTACGAGCAGATGTACGAAAAAAAATTTAAAAAAGTGTATTAGGGGGCTGGCATCACCTGAGCTTCCCCAACTTTGAACTGTAATAACTTCCTTGATTTTTGGGAGCCAACTACCAGATTGTGTGTGCTGCAATGTTGATGCTATTAGGTGCTTCTTAAAAAAAATTTAAAAATTATGGTGGGGTCAAAGTGTTATCGCCAAAAATTCCTAGATTTTACTGTTAAATTTTCCTCGTCTATTTTACTAGCTTAAAATTTTAGAAGTATTGTAAACAACACAACGTTTAGCTGACGAAGGGTAGTACTTCGTATAACA
This sequence comes from Platerodrilus igneus, assembly GCA_036346225.1. NCBI lineage: Eukaryota > Metazoa > Arthropoda > Insecta > Coleoptera > Lycidae > Platerodrilus > Platerodrilus igneus. The sequence goes on from JARFIW010000090.1 coordinate 455,820, forward strand.
AAAATTTTCTATCTTCAAAATACGAAAAATGCCACGGCCTTTCTTAAATAAAACTAAAGAAATAGTTGCAATGCGTAATGAGCAACGTCTTTTATATTGATGTTTTACTTACATTTTGACATCATCGGACATGCATCTTGATGCTGAACTAAGTATTTTTAATCCAAGTTTTATTGCCAAATTGCAAAGCGAAATATTGTTCCTAAGAATTTGCCAGACGCGATGTTATACGTTATAAACTAGATACATTTTTTTTTCCTATTTAATGAGTCTGGTATTTATATAAATGGTAGTGTTAGGGGTCTCTTAATCAATATATTTTATTAGTTTATGTTTTCCAATTATTTTAATATTAATACGTTTTAATTTTTCTAGCACTAACTTTAATGCAAGTCTAAATAATGACGACGCTTTATTCCAATTTATGTGCGACCAGTGTCTACAAGCACATGTAACGTGTTCAACTTTAGTTTTCAATAATTTCACAAAATAGTCGTATAACTTTCCAAATTAAAAATTTAAACTTTCTAAGTAGAGCAATGTCGTCTACTAGTTTTTCCTACTAGTACAATTTCAATAAATCGATCTTAGAATACATTAATGTACTTTAGTCAACTGTTACCTTTGTAGTACATTATTGTACTTCTGCTGAGAAATCCTATAAATTTTTGTTTACATAAAGGACCTTCGTGTTTTGAAATTCCAAAAATTTACCGATGGTGGCTTGAAACCCCATAAAATATTCTTATTCGGCGACAATCTGAAAAATAAGTACCTATAGTATGCCTTCCGTCGTCTCTCAATTCGCATTGAATTTCGTTCAAGCTATTTGAAAGAAAATTTAGTAATATTTAAATTAATTCACTCAAAAATATAAAAATTTAAATTGATTGCTTACCGCAGGTTTTAGCGATTCCAAAGAACACTGAAATACTAAATTATCTATTACTTAAAACTGACACTCAGAGGTTGCTCGTAGTTTTACTGACTAACTAATGCATAGCAATATTTTCTATTGATAAATAACACGTATCTCATTATATATTTGTTACGGCGCGCAAGCTTTTCATTGTTGGGGTATTGTCCATAAACAATTCTTTCATTATATTTACTTCAAAACTATAATCAAAATCTACTTTATTAGAAAATAGGTGCCGTAGCATTAACTACAAGTAACTATTATACTGTTTTCTATTTGTTGTGCAAACTGTTGTTATACCAACGAAAACCGCCTTAAATTTTTTTCCTGCAAAACTACCTGTTTCTCAACTAGCATTTACGGAAGCAAGTTTACAGAACACCATACGATATTTAGATGTTTTTTATGAAGATTGACTTAAATAGTATAAGAAAAGCACCAAAGGGTTTAGAATCCAAGGGGACAAATCCACTAAACGCACAATGGATTGATTGACAGCTAAAGAATGCATTTAAAGAACCAATATAAAGAATAGAAAAGAGAATAATCTAGAAAAATATTGAAATTTACGTATAAAAATACACAACTTGGTAAAGCTTTGTACCGCGTTGGCGTTATATTAAACAGAAACTAAATGCAAAAAAAATGAAAATCAATGTTAAACGGACAAATTAATGTTGATGTAACGTGTATATTCTGATTTCATAAATATTAATGTTAACTAAGCAGGACATTTCAACAAATTTTTAATTTCATAAAGGGTAATAAAGTTAAAAATACCACAGTATATTTTTATTTCTGTATAATGCATATTGAAACGTAACTCAGGTCCAACAATTATTCCAAAGCCGCACCACATTTTAATATTACTTATTATAAAGTTAAATATAAAGATGTAAGCGTGAATAATTATCCGACTAGTTGTGTAAACAGACAATTAGCAAGTTTTTTAATAATTTAAGAAGAGAATGACAGTGAAATTGGTAATATGCATCTTCAATACCATAATTATCCTAAATGTAGGGAAATTGTCTACAAGTTGTAATAAAATGAAGTAAAATTAATATTACATGAAAACATGGGTAGTTACAATACAACGAAGACCACAGACAATATCATAAGCATGATCTTACAATGTAGTTTATTACGTAAAAACACAGACGCTTATTTGGTCGGACTCACCATATCAGGTTGCAGATAATTTAATCATATTGTAAAATATAATGTAAGTTGTTTCAGTGTATTAATTTTATCTGACTGAAAATAGAAGGAAACGCTAAGCGCGTAACGTTAACATAAGCAAACCATATGATATCACCCATCTCTCCTGTGCTTCAATTCATAAATCCAATAGGAAAACTATACAATAACATAACCCTTACCAAGCGAATAAACAGAAACAAGAAAGTGACGAAAGCTTGACAGTGGACGGAAAACCTGGAGTTAATTATTCACAAACTATAGACAAAAACACATTTGCTGGTAATCGTTGAGAGGTTGATCAAGTACACCCTTTTGGCTATAAATTAACAAATGGGCGTTAACGTCGTGAGATCAACGGATTTTGAAAAAACCCTCAACACTAATAGATTAAGTCAACCCTGGCTTCATGGAACTCTGGAATTCATAGCTCATTAGATTTTTTTTTAATTGTTGGTGACATTTATACAGTAAGCTTGTTCCGTTTAATATTGATAAAATTGTACGACGTCCGCTCTTAGTTAAAGCATAGCGTTAAATTATTAGATGTATAGAATATAGACACTGCAAATTAAATTGAAGATTTAAAGGCGTGTTGTAAATTAGTAGAGTTACATGACCAAGGTTATGACTAATTGAATATAAACTAGTTTATGCATTTTCGCAATTTGTGGTGTGCATTTGTGTACAGAATATTATTATGTCGCTGAAATTTAAATTAACATAGATAATTTTAAAATTTTGTATGTATATCTGTTTACTGAAAAAATGAGATGATGCTGTATTCAAATAGATTTAGGTGGCACAGTATGTTGAAATTTCTTGTTTTATTTAATTAAACACATAGGTAGCATTTTGTAAAACCCTTTCAGGGTAAGTGTTATTGGTAAAGTAGTTTGAAATTGCACCTAGTTAATTGTTACAATTTTAGATTTTTATTTCGCTTTGTTTAATTTTTTGTATAAGAACTCACCCTCGCACCACTTTAGTTTGCCGGTGCGTCCTGATTTCGTTACGGAATTCGCACCCCTTCTGGACAATTTCAAACTTAATATTTTAACTCATTATGAGCCGGTAACAGCTTTCAGTTTCCGAAATATGAATCAGCAAATTCTGTGAAATAAACTATTTGATAAATTATTAAAGTAAGTACGCTTGATGTGTTTATAAGTTAATTTCATGTGTAATAAATTATGTAGTCGAATTTGGTAATAAAAATAACGCATTTGCTATGTCAAAAAGTGCTTATTAGAAATAATTTGATATTTGAAAGAAACGATGTTGTAAATGTTCTAAATGCTTTTGTATGAGAGAAAATATTTCATACTGTATAAATGCGTTGTGATATTGCTGTGTTTGATTTCATTTTGAAAACTACGTCAATTCCGTTAAGTTAGCCAGAAAAAGTTAGAAAAGAAGGTAAGTGAACAATTTCAAGTTCTACAAATTGTTGTATCTGTATTACAGCACTATTTTATTGATGCTCTCAACGCGGCGTTTCCACAGCACTCTTTTAGCGGAGCTTCCAACGTGAGGCGTTGTCACAGCACTCTTTTAGTGACGCCTCAACGTGCGGCCATTTTAATATCAACTTTTTAGTAACGCCCTAAAGCAAAGCGTTGTTATATCAACATATATATTGTTGTGATACGGTAGCAATAACCCGGTGCGCCTTTTTTGTGAATTAAAAAGGTTAAAATTTTCAGTCTGTCAATTTTTGATTTTTATATATCTTTTTTAATTAACTCAATATATAATTTTAATTACTTTGATATATAATTTTAATTACCTCGGTTAGCTTAGTTTTTAGTTACGCACAGAGCTTGCGACAATACGACAAACAAAGACTTTAAATTTACCTCGTACCTCTACTTCCTGTTTCCTTAAACCAAAACACCATTAAGCACAAATTATTATAATATTCTCAAAAATATTTAAAATGTATGAAAAGTTTAAGAATTCTCTAAATAGAACTTTCTTTTAATAATTGAACAAAATTTAATAATTATCATTCCCAAAGTTAATAAAAAAGCCAGCAAAATTTGCCCTTATTATTATTATCTGAAACCCCATGAACGTTCATTAAACTTCTTTGAAAATTTACGTAATTTATAACGTGTATTTAAAAAAAACAATCTTTGTTGACCCTCACATCAAATTTTCATAAAAGCAATTTTTAAATTATTCAAATTAGAAATATTCAACGAAATGTTAATTTTTAAATTATTCAGATTAAAAATATACAACAAAATATTCACAAATAAACATAATAAAACATTCAGATTAGCTAACCTTTAGATATGGTCTGCATTTTTCTTAGTATCTCTTTAAATTATTTTAGCGTCCTTTGTTAAACTTCCCAGTAATTAATAATTGAATTAAATGCTTGTTGCATTTCCTCATTGTTTCCAATAATTATTCAGAATCTTTTTTATTAATGTTAATATTAGAATTTAAATTAAACAACTTTTAGTTATTTACGTTTTTAAAAGGTTAAAACTACAAACCACTTTTAATTTATCACAATTACCATTATATCATTTATTACTTTACAATAAATCACTTCAAGTAAATATTTTCTTTTAAGTGATGTGAACTAAGCCTTAATTCATGTTGAACTGATTTGTTTACAAATCCTGTCGTATTTAAATGATTCGCCTATCTATCGACAAGCGCAGAGTTTGCACTTATTCGTGATTCTTACATACCAGGTTTTTGGGTATTCCTATCGAACTTTATTGTATATTAAAGTTGACGCGTTGATTTCAGCACGTAGCATTTCGAGTTAATTGCATTCATTCTCTTGGATTTTCATATTTTTAGATCACGTAGACCATTGTTTGTCCAAATAAATTTAGTGAACTTTGCTTATATCACCATGCCGTGTTTATTTCCAATATATCAGGTGCTGATTTTTGATTGAAGTCACGTAGACTTAATATAATTTATGTATTAAATTATATGCGTTTGCTATCTTACGCATTTTTAAACCTGCTTGTTTTAATTGGGATTCTTGGTGTAATAATGATGCGTTATCCATGCGTGTCGCGTTTCAGCTTTCGTTCATGTTGTTTTACGACTTGCAAATTTGTTTATTCAAATACTTCTTCTAAAATGTTTTTCATTAACTAAATTAATTATGATTATGGTTTATATACAGGGCGCTGTCATTTACTTTCCAGCCTAATCATCGTATTTCTTGTTTTTTTCAGAAAACTGTCTCGTTTTCTGAACCCTCATGTAATTTATGTGAAGTGCGCTAACTATTTGTCCTAACTACCCCTAAATGACGTTATTAACACACACATACACACACACACACACATACATATATATATTTTATATTATATATTATATATTTATATTGTATATTATATATATATATTTATATTATATTATATACTATATATATATATTTATATATATATATATATATATATATATATATACAGGATGGTCACTCTTACAGTAAATACCATTGGAATATCTGAAACGGTAAGAGATACATCATGGGTTAAATTAGAGAAAAGTTGAGTTTTTTATGCCTTTCAAGAATCTGAAAAGAACCCCAAGATATCTCAGTCCGTTTTTGGGTTATCGCAAAATACGCTGAAATTTGCAATTTTCTTCTTTCTTCTATAACTTTTTTATTTATTTAAAAAAAATTATCAATAGCGGCTTTCCTATCTTTTAATCGTTCGTATTAATTCGCTATTATCCGCTTTGGGTCATTAACTGCCTGCTAATATGACAACGAATATCTTTCGTGACGGTACTAATTCAACTCTAATCATAAAGTTGTTAGAGTTTATCGCTTATAATCAGTAAAAATCTGCTCAGATTTCGTCTGTGTGAAGTGATGAGTACAAGCAATACTTCCTCCTTTCCGTTCATTAATATTGCTTTATTTTCAGCATCAACACGGACTAACTGAGGGTAAGTGATTATTTCTGTTTTCATTTCTTGTAGTCTATGCACTTTAGTATTGTACTTAAACCGAATCAACTAACAAACCATGCGCCTAACTTTAAAATAGCATCGAAACGGGTACAACCGGTATGTTTAATCAGATCAACAAACATTATTATTCTATTGAAGACCCTCGCCTTATTTACAGTGTAAGACTTCAGGCGCTATTCAATCAACGTAGCCCACTCGACAATATGTTATTAGGTCTACATTTTATAAATGGGCATCTAAAAGTGCAAATTTATTTAGATTTTTTCCAAAACGACTTTGATAATATGTTCGACAAAATAAACCTAGTTACTCGCAGAAATTTTAATTAGTATCAACAAGATGCCGCAGGACCCAACAATGCTGCAGTTGTAAGAGCATATCTTGATGAGAGGTTCCCTAATTTGTGAATATGAACATACGGTCCTGTAAACAGGTCTTCTCGATATCCTTGTCTAAATTCTTTGGATTATTTTTGTGGGTTTTCATGAAAAATCAAATTTATAACAGATCCATAGTAATCGTGGAATATTTATGTGAGAGAATTACCGAATATTGTTTAAGGGTTACTGCAGGATATATTAGGAGGGTGGTTTTTAATATGAACAAACGAACAATGCTGTGATATTTATTTGTTAATTTATGAAACCCTATTATAATTTAGTTGTTAGTCGTCATAATTTTTACAGTCGTTCCAAGTTTTAAATTTATATAGGTAATATTAATTTTTGTATTACCACATAGATACCAATTTATTGTTTTCATAATTTTGCTTATTACCTGGAAAGTGCCAGGTGACGGGCTAGATACCAAATAGAATATATTTTAGTTAAACAAAGATTTAGAAACCAAGTTTAAAACTATCATAGTTATCTAGGGGCTGACATAGATGGCGATCATAACTTAGTTAAAATGAAGTGTATTCTAAAATTCCAAAAATTGAGAAAGGTTAAAAGAGAGGGATGGGATCTGAGTAAGCTTAATGATAGTGAGATAAAAGAGGAATATAAACAAGTATTAGATAATAAGATCAAAGATATAGCTATAGGAAGAAACGTAGAAAATACATGGAAGGAAATAAAAAAGGCTGTACATGATACAGCAACACAGACTATGGGTAAGAAAAAAGTAGAAGCGGGAAAACCCTGGGCAACAAAGGAGATATTAGATTTAATAGAGAATAGAAGAAAGTTTACACCTTTCAGAAAATTGGATAGTGAAAGTAAGCAAAAATATAATAGAGTTAGAAATAAGATAGTACATGAGTGTAGAAAAGCTAGAAATAAATGTATGGAGGAGAATTGTAAGGGAATACAAGATAATTTGAGAGTAGGTAAAACAGACAGGACTTACCGGGCAGTTAAAAAGTTTTTCGGGGAAAATAGGAAAAATAATAATGGTATTAAAGATGATAATAATGAGTTTCTAATAAATAAAGTTGAAGAATGTTGGCAGTGATTCACTGCTTCAGCCTTACCATAACATATAACTTAATAAACGTCTCCATGACATAACTCACAATTAGTTAGCGGTCTGGCATGTTGGCAGCGATTCGTTGCTTAAGTCTTACCATAACATATAATTTAACACTTTTCCTTTTTTTTTGAGGGGATAACCAAGTAATATTTAATTTCTTTATTAATGGGAATCATGTAATCATGTTGCAGTTCTTTAACAACCATCACGTAGCTAATATCTATGTAGAACCAGGTAGATAAGAAAAAGATAGAAGAGTATAGGAAGACCTAGACCAAGCTATATTAGTCAAATTATTAGTAATTTAGAAATGTAGAACTTTTTACATTAGCACAGAATAGAAAAGAAGTTAGAGCTGCGTCAAACCGACCTTAAGTAAGGTCGAAAACAAAATGATGATGTTTATTAGTTACAAGTTACAATTAAATAGAGTTTTAAAATCTTGGTTCCTTTTTTTGCATGACCAACTTAATGCATCAATTGTCAATGAATTTGGCATTTCATAAGCATGACAACTTGATATTAACGAATAAATACAGAAATGACGTTTTAAGAGGGGTATCTTTGAAGTTTTAAATCCAAAGCGTAATACATCAGCGAAATCGTATTGTTTGTTCAATTTAGTGGCATATAAATCCAACATGGCGTCCATAGAAAATGTAAAGTGACCATTGGAAAATAAGATTTTCAGTCGACCTACAATTCTGATAAATTCACAAGGTAGCCCGTAATCAATAATGCAAACATAGCGAGTGTCATATTTTTTCTAAATAAATTAAAAAGTTATACAAGAAAGAAGAAAATTGCAAATTTCAGCGTTTTTGCGTTAACTTAAAAACGGGTTGATGTATCTTAGGTTTCTTTTTGAGATTCTTGAAAAACGTAATAAAGCGTAACTTTTCTCTAATTTAACCCAAGCTGTATCTCATACCGTTTCGGATTTATCGATGGTATGATAAGAGTGACCGCTGGTAGGGTAGTGCGTCACATTATTCCATTAGTGGTGTAATGTGCTTCATTATTCAACTGAAACAGTGCCGCATAAATGGTGTAATGAGGCTCTTACATAGCAGTTTTAGATAAATATTCTCTTACCAGCATACAAACACAAACTTATTTGTTGTTTCTGTAGAAAAACGTGTTAACGTATGTCATTACTTAAAACATGTACAAATCGTATTACTATTTTTATTATAGGCATTGTTTAAGACTCTTGTAGCTGTATTTTGAATTAGGTCAGAAACCTATGACTTGGTATTTTCTTGCGTGGTTTGTACTATACTACTAAACTAGGCGACGCTAAAATTATGGAGTTATACCATTATATTGTCAAGTAATTAATTTTCTATTATAAGCAGCATTTTTTATTTTAAGCTTTCTTGGAATTAAATACTAAGCATTGTCTTTGAAAATTTTCCTTACCTAGTAGATGGAGAAATACAAACATAATTATATTTTCTGTTCGTTTAAAAAATTATCGATTTTACGAAATGACCTTGGCTATGTTAATTTTATCAATATATTTTATTGATTTAGATGTGCTTATTTATTTCAGTAATTATAACAGTTGCTATTTAAAGCCACTAAAAATATTTTATGTAGCGGCTCATACTTTAAAATACTTTAGTATCTATACGTTTATATACATTTATATATATATATATATATATATATATATATATAATATATATATATGATAGGTGTTCAATTTCATTTTTTAGTACAGAAGACTGTCTTGAACTCTGCCAAATTAAAAATTTAGGCACCCTAAATAGAACAAATTGTCCCCTACATAAACTTACAAACACGATTTCAATAAATCAATCTGGAGAATATACAGGTTGAATTTTTAGTGTGGCAACGGTCGATAACTCCGTTATTATAAAAGCTTCATAAACCAAATTTGGAGGCATATTAGGTATGCCTAAAGTTCATATTTTAAAAATATTTGGAAGCATACAGGGTGTTTCATAATTCCAGGGCATATTAAACTTTTTTTTTTAATAGAACACCCTATATATTATTACATTTTTGACAAACCCATAAAAAAGCTTTAAGTGCTGTTTTAAATGTGATCTTTGAAGGAGTTTTCAAAATGAATTTTTTCGTGGAAAGCAATTTCTTAAACTTTCTCCCAATACAATCATATCTGTTTCTTCTTCCACGGAAAAATTCATTTTGAAAACTCCTTCAAAGATCACATTTAAAACAGAACTGATAATGTGTTAAATGACATCACACTACAATTAATAAACCTAAATGACATTTTAATTGTAATTGTTATTTTTTTCAAAGCCTGCCTGATTTCCTGTTTGAACGTTTTCTATGAAATGCATATTGTTGATCTGGCAGAATTCTGTTGATAGCATATTATTGTAGGTTGTTATATCTTTAATGAAAACTGTTATTGAATAAGTGTAGTTAATTGTTAATCAAAATGTATTAATTGTTTTATAATATTCTCCAAGAGTAAGTTATTTTTACTTGTGTAAATTAAAAACATTCTTACAATTTGAAGAAAATCAAAAATATCTCACAAAGTAATGGATTTAGGTATAGGGAATGCTTAACAAAAATGAAAGAACACTTAATGACCCATCCATTGTAGCAATAAAATTGGTAGAGTACCATTTAAAAAAAATTTTAAAAAACGCTTGGTAATAGGAACAGGGGCTACAAATCCGATTGAAAAAATTTATCGTGTAATAATAAAGATACTACGGTTTTAGTCGCTCATTATAAGTCAAAAAACATTAATTTGAATACGAGAAAATACATCTGTTTTAGCCATTGAAGAATACCTTACACGTCGTTTGTTTAGAAATGTTTTTATACATAAACAAAAATTCAATTAATCAAAGAACTGATACTCAAAATCTGTCTGTAATATACTTTAACATTTTTAACTTAAAGCATAATCAACCTACCATCATCATCATCAGCAGCAGGTCTTCAGTCTTAAAACTGGTGGGACGCGTACCCTCATTGTGTCCTAGTCTGAACCAACCTACACATTTCCCTGAAATTTGCACAGTCTGCATCTATCACTATCTATGTGCGAAAGTCAATCTCGGTCTACCTCTACCTCTCTTTTCCTATCTCTGTTTGTAGTATATCCGATACTATTTCCCAAAAATACCTTAGAACGTATCATGTCCTTCTATTTCTCTTATTTTTCATTTTTTACAGACATCCTTATTTCTCTACTGATTTCTACAACCTATTTGTTATTAATTTTGTCTGATCATGCTACCATTCTCATACATCTGAAGCACAACATTCCAGAAGGCTTCTGTCTCTTTCTGTCTGCTTTCCCTACTGCCCCTATTTCATAGACATACTGTGCTGTGCTCCACACTATGTTTTAAACAGTTTTCTTCTTGTACCTATGTTTGTTGTATTTGAACATAGCTGCTGTTCTTCCTTATTTGATGCAGTTCGGTCACCATTTATTATTTTACAGTTATATACCTTTCGCACAATTAACATTAGTTGAAAATATTTCACAACCAACACCTGTAGTTGTTTATAATAATCATCAGATTTAAGAACACTTATTTTTTCGTCATTGGGTTTTACATCTTGAAACTGCTTGAACTTGTCCCTCAGATTATTTATGTTCTGAGCTAGCCTACACAGTTTCTTACAGTTCTCCCAACAGCCGATATACAGCTCGATTCCCTTCTATTGTTTTCTAATTATGTGCCCTATTTCACCGAGATTCAGTGGTATGTGAAGGGGGTAAAGCAGCCTGTGGCTGCCAAGGATCCCCTAGCACTTAGACATTTGTAGTTTTCAAGTAAATCTTTTCGCACAATAAAACATTAGTTGGGAGTATTGCAAAACCAATATCTGTAGTTGTTTATAATAATCACCAGGTTTAAGTACAGTTATTATTTTTGTCGTTCGTTTTTCCATTTTGCGACTGGTTGGAAGCGTACCTCCATTGATTTCTGTTCTGAGCTAAACTACACATTTCCCTGAAATTCTCACAGCCTACATCTTTCACTATCTGTGTGCAGTAGTCTAACCTAGGTCTACATCTACTTCTCTTTTTTTATCTCAGCTTCTAATATATTCCGCACTATTCCCTTATGTCTTAGTATGTGACCAATCATCCTATCTCTCCTATTTTTTACTGTTTTCCACATAGTTCTTTCTTCCCCTATCCATTCTAGTACCTCTTTGTTCTTAACTTTGTCTGTCCATAATATCTTCATCATATGTCTGTAGCACCACATTTCAAAGACTTCTACCTTTTTCTTACTTGCTTCTCCTTCTGTCCAGGCTTCACAGCCATACAGTGCTGTGCTTCACACATATGTTTTAAGCAATCTTTTACATGTTTCTATGTTTGTGGTCTTTGAGGACAGTAGTTGCTTTTTTTTGTTAAACGTAGCACGACCTTGTGCTAATCTTTGTTTTATATCTTTTGCGCTTTTCCCATCTTGCGTTATTTGACTTCCTAGGTAGCGGAAATCCTTAACCTTTTGTAAGTTCTCGTTACCTATTTGTATTCTTGTTTTTGGTTTAGTTTCCCCTCTTTTGCATACTAGTATTTTAGTTTTATTTTTGTTAATTTTCATACCATGTCTCTACGTTAGAACTGATTCCATTTCATTAAGAGCAGCTTCTAACTTTTCTTTGCTATATGCTAATACCGCTATGATATGCAAATCTAAGCATATCAATCTTTTGTCCCTGCATATTAATTCCAAATGTCTTCCTGCATTTGACAGTATTCATTGCATCTTCTATGTACAAAAAATTAATGGAGATAAGGCACATTCCTGTCTCACCCCTTTCTTAATATTTACTTCTCTACTTTCTTGTTCTAATTCTATTACCGCTGTTTGCTCTTTGTATAAGCAATGTACTATCCGTCTATCCCTAATACTCATTCCAATTTTTTTAAGTATTTCGAAAAAAATTTTCCAATTTACATTGTCGAATGCTTTTTCCAGATCTACAAACCCTATATACACACTTTCCCTTTTTTCTATTGTTTTCTCCATTATCACTCTCAGAGCAAAAATAGCCTCCCGTGTTCTCCTGTTTTGCCTAAACTCAAATTGGTCATTTCCTAGTACTTCTTCAGCCCGTTTTCCATTCGCCAATGTATAATTTTAGTTAATATTTTTGACACGTGTGATGTCAAACTTATTGTTCAAAAATTTTCACATCTAACCGCGCCTTCCTTTTTTGGTATAGTTACTATGATGTTACGTTTGAAATCTTTGGGTATCTCGTGTGTCTCATACATATAGCTTACAAGTTGGAAGAGACGTTCTGTTACTTCTTGTCCAGTGGCTTTTAAAGTTTCTGCTTGCACCTTATCTGTACCCCGTGCCTTACCATTTTTCAGACCCTCTAAGTATAGGACATCCCAGGTCATCATTTTCAATGTCTGATTCCTGTTCTAATGCTGTTAATTCCTCTCCTGAATATAAATTCTATATATTCCTGCCATCTAGCTACTTTCACTACATTTTCTATAATGTCGTTTCCTCCCGCATTCCTTATATTCTTGCTATATGGCTTTATATCCCTAAAATTCCTTTTAATTAATTTGTATGCTTCGTCTGTCATTCCTATTTCCATGTTGATTTGTACTTCGTTACACTTTTCTTCAATCCACTGTTCTATAGCTTTCCTGCATTTGCGAATAATTTCCCATTTTATGGCTTTGTATCTCTGTTTTCCTGTTTCGTCTGATCTATTTTTATATTTTCGTCTTTTTTCTATTCAATTCAGGATATCCTTTGTTATCCATGGTTTCCTAATTTCTATTTGTGTATACCCCAGAATATCTCTGGCCGCCATGTCTAAGCTGGATTTAATGTTATTCCATTCTGTTTCTACTTCCTTAGTATCGGAAATTTTTCCGATATTTTTCAGCAATTCATTTGACTTTTTTTCAAATCTTTCATGGATAACTTTATCTTTTAGCTACTCAAAATCAAAGTGTCTTTTTCCGTTCCTCTTTTTCAGATTTTTAAATTTAAGTGCGGATCTCATAACTACGATGTTGTGGTCAGTGTCTATATCTGCTTCCGGGTAGCTTCTACAGTCTTTTACTTGATTTCTAAACCGTTGTCTAACAATAATGTAATCTATTTGATATCTTTGTATATCTCCTGGCATCTTCCACGTGTATCGTCTTCTAGCATGATGTTGAAATAATGTATTTGTGATGGTTAAGTTGTTCTTGTCGCAAAATTGTACCATCCTATTTCCCCTGTCATTTCTCGTGCTTAAACCAAATAAACCTACTATCGCTCCTTCCCTACCCTCGCCCACCACTGCATTAAAATCCCCGTAATTATTAAATTTTCACATCCTTTTACGTATCTTAGTATGTTTTCGATATCTTTGTAGATCGCCTCTACCTCTTCCTCACTGTAACTAGAGATAGGCATGTATACTTGTATTAGTACTGTATTTACTGGTTTAGATTCAAATCTAACCATGAGTACTCATTCGTTTCTTTGTAAGTAGTTTTCTATACGGCGTCCTATTTTTTTTTTGTATAACTATCCCCACACCCGAACTTCCTTTCTCTGATCCTCTATGAATTACCCTGAAGTCTCCACTCCAAAAATCCTGGCCAGCGGACTTCGCTAATTCCTACTATGTCTAGTGCTAACCTATCCATTTTGAGTTTCAGGTTATCTAGCTTACCTACTTGTTTCATACTTCTGACATTCCATTTTTCGGCTCGCAGAATGTTCACTGATCTTTTTCTATTCTTTCGGATCACATCCCCCGAAGTAATCCTCTCCCGGAGATTCGAATGTGGGACTATTTTACCTCCGGAATTTTTTACCCCAGAGGATACCATCATGTTTAACAATTTCTGTACGCAGTGTACTTGGGAGATAATGTGGTGGTTTCCCGTTGCCTTCCACATCGCAGTAGTGTGTCTTAGAATGTCATACCGACCCCTATGGTATCTGCCATTCTAAGTACCGAAAAAGCTGCTGCCCTCTTTCGGGGACCTGTCTTAGTCTGGTTCCTCACTAAAGACCCCACTAATGTGGTTAAACCTATAGTTCGGCTCTTTAGCTCATTGAAACGCGCAAGGCATTCTACCTGTTCTAGTATTTTAGAACGTCGTCAAGGTGCAGGTCCGTTCAGAATGGCAATCAACCTACCGTAAATTTTAAAATACTAACTATATCCATAAGTGTATTTTCCGCCAACTAATATTTATAGACTTACATCATGCATCTTTTTGCACTTACAATAACTTATACTCACTTAACTGGTTAAACAGATCTTTTATGTTGATATCTAGTCATTTACTTTTAATTATATAGGAATGAAGGTACGTAGTTTTAACAAATAGCTATTTATACTTAGTTGTTCTTGTCTTTATAGCTTGATATTCTGAATAAATTTCATAAAAGTCAGCATACAATTCAGTTTTTAATTTTTATACTTCAGTAATCAGCAACCGTAACCAATTTTTACAAAAATAAATATGCAGGAGATGATACAATCCAATCATCATCATCATTAGGTCTTCAGTCCTAGAACTTGTTGGACGTGTACCTCCATTGTATTCTATTCTGAGTTAACCTACACATTTCAAGCGTAGTGGAAAATTCCTAAAACAAATCTCCTTAATCTGAATTGAACATTATAAATAACAGTATACTTTCTTAGACAGGACGTTTGTTGATTTTTCATTCAACCAGTAAAAAGTTAAAATAAAGTGCTAGGATTAAGTAAGATTTAAAAATATTTTACATTGAAAAATATAATTAAAATTTAGATTGAAAATAGTAAGTAGACTTTGCATGGTTAAATTTTTTCGGTAATGGGTTTATTGTAGCGCTTTTGAGCACCACCCTAAGTAGCTTCTAAGCTTAAATAGTACTGCAAACGCTTCTTCGAGAACTAGTGCTTTCACTGAGAATATTTGTTCTAGTCTAATTGGTTGGGCGCTGTTGAAATGAAATTTGCTACAATTTAAATTTAAATTGGGTGTCAGCTTTGTGTAACTTTGATTATCATCCTTCAGAAATGGTTTAATTGGAAAAAGCAATGTAATCAAGATTAGATTAGTTTTAAGTTTTATGTTTTCTATAAAGGACAATTGGAAATGTGCATTGTGTATTTAATATTTTACAGTAAAATTTTGTAGTTGTAGGATCTTATTGATTGAATATTTATTTAGGAAATAATCTACAACAAAGATCAATTGTTACGTGCCGTCCCTACATGAAAATATTTTGTTGGTACGTAATTAAATCCTACATTTCTGGCGTTCTTTTCATGGTCAATTAACAATTTCATTAACCTTAATTAACATTCATTAACAATTTGAACCGCTTTCTCAATTTAAACCATTGCTTAATATATTACCCTGAGGGTTTTATTAGTATATATATATATATATATATATATATATATATATATATATATATATAGTTAATTACACAAGGTAAGTTGATAAATACTATCGTATTATAGTGAATAAGATGAAATAATAACTTAGACTTTTATGCAAAGCCCAAATGATCATTTCAAATCGGTTCCGGCAAAACCAGGATACAGGTTCAACTCCTGTCCAAGACCTTATATTTTCCATCTTTCAATTACTAGCTCGATTTGAAATGATCATTTGGGCTTTGCATAAAGGTCTAAGATATTATTTTATCTTATTCACTATAATACGATAGTATTTATCAACTTACCTTGTGTAATTAACTACCTAAAATATTTATATATTTAATATTTGGCTTATAACCATAATTTTGAGCGTAGCTTCCTGTCCATAACTGACATAAGTCAAAAATTGACAATGTCAGATATGATTGACAAAATGCCGAACGTAATTGAAAGTTTGGTCGATGTATATATATATATATATATATATATATATATATATATATATATATATATATATATATATATAAATTATAATTATAATATAATTATATATATATATATATATATATATATATATATATATATATATAGTTACAGTTTTAAGTGCTTCAATCTATTTGATTTAGATAAAACATCGAATAGCGCGGTATTTAGTTATCAAAATATTTCGGAATTATTACGAGTTATGTACGTGTTTCCGCAAGGTTGTTTTCGCTTCGCTTACCTTTACACAGCATTATTAACTGAAATTTTATGCGAAAATTAGGCAAAAAATCCTGCGAGTACGTCCTAATTCCACGAGTGCGGTTGTATCTATATTCCTTATCTTATAGTAGTATATTTGTTGTTATTCGGGTTTTCCTCTTTCGAAAGTAGTTCGCTTGTGAAAATAAAATTATGAGTTGGTTGTAGGATGGATATATCTGACTAATTCCTTTTTAAAAAGCAATTTTAGTTTCGTTTGTGTAAAATTAGAAATATGCGATCTCCTTTAATAAGATGGCAATTTTAATACATAAATGTGGGACTTAACGCATTTTAGTTAAAGATAAATATATTAAATTCCTACTAATGTAAAATGTGTTTCAACAGATGTCGATTACAGAAGGTTGTTGCACCCCAACAGAACGTCATGTCCAGCTATAAGTCTTGCTGTTTCTTGTCTGCATTGTTGGATGGCCTCTATCAGTAAAAAAAATTGGGTTCGGATTTTCTTTGTTTAGTATTAGGTTAATTATCGCTGAACTCGAGATATTCTAGCGTGGAAATTGAACTTACTTCGCTCAAATTATCATAATATGCCAATGCAATAATTGTTATTGATTGAGTATGAATTACTAAAAGTTTAACAATTACTGTCCACAAAATTTTCTATATAAAAAATTTTAGAATTACACTATTGTTTAGGGTGACGTTAGTAACTAATAATAGTGTTTCAAATACTCCCTGTATGTTCGTTGTGGTTTGTTTTGTATTTTACTTAATATTTTTTGAGAATTAAACCAATCACAGTTGTTAATATCGTCTTTATTTGCGCTTCAATCCATAACCTAGGATCGTTGTCAAAATACTACAAATTTCAAGTTTGACATTTATGATATAAATTAAAGATGACTTTGATTTATTAATGTTTGATATATTTGATTTGAATATATTAGGTAAAAATTTTAAAGTTTAGAAGAATAAGTGCCTTAATTTGTGTTGCGCCCTGGAAGCGTATTTGAGGTAGCCAATACGCTAATCATAAAATCGGCAGATTAATTTATATATAGTTAAATTACATACAATGTCAATAACTTGAGGATTGGAAAACATTTTTTAACATTTTTCAGAAAAATAATTGGTGACAGCACTCACACACGGGACCCCCATTTTACCTCTCATCCGAACAAGGGTGCATTTTTGTAAAAAATGTTCGCCTAACATTTTTCAAGTGGACCGTGTCGGGATTCAAACCCGAGATCTTGGGTGTAGTAGTCACACACATACCAATTACACGAAGTCGCTGGATTATCACGCCGCTAGACAGCTGCCGGAAATAAATTAGTTAATTACTTACAAGTCACAAACATCAACATATGTGGTACTAAACATTAAAAAGTTTGGTTTGTCGTAAAGCACCTCGTTAATTATGGAATGATGAATGCTAGTTCACGTGGTACACCACAAATTTCGACTAACTTAAAAATAGATTGGGATAGTTTGCTTTCCCACCAACCTAGTCTGGAATTCAATGTCACGAAAAATCAGATGATCACTCTTGGATTCAACGGAACTTAGTAGTTCCTTGAAGTTGAATCTGTAAGTTATTCTTTAATAGAGTTGGATGTTGTAATTTGGATGATATTTATGTTTGATTGCATTAATAAAGTATTACCAAATGTGCAGTGTCACATTGTTAGAAATACAAGGTCTAGACATTGCAAAATTAATTGCAACAGACAGGGAAAACGTATTTTACCACTTTTGTTCCTTGTATGTATTTTCTTATCGGAATATCTTTACGTCACTAACCTGAATATTAATGTAAAATTGTTATATGCCTATTTGTTTACAGAAATACTGAAATAATGTGATCTAAGGATAGATTTAAAAGAGGTGAGTTGAAATTTGTGCTCTATTTATTCAAACGTACAGGTAACCTTTGTAAAGGAAATCCATTTCACCAATAAAATACCCCGTAATTAATATCCCCTGAGTTACTCGTCGTTAAGAAGAAATCTTACTAGGTTAGACGTAATTGGCGCCAATAAACTTGACGGATTGAAAACCTAACAGAGTAAGTGCTAGTAATAGCTAGTAATAACATAGCTTGAAATCGCACCTAAGTAAAATTTTGATCATTATTCAATTTTATTTCATTTTCTGCCATTTATTGATCGACTCCCGCACTAGTGTAGTTGACCGGTGCATCTTTATTTTGTTACGGGATTCCCACCCGTTTTGTGCAATTCCCAAATTAAATAATTTAACGCTTCAACACCCGCCACAAATTCTGAATTCCTTTCAATTTTTGCAATAGTCATTAAACAATTATTGTTATGTTACGTACTTTTTCAATCTTATTACATTCCTAACTTTTCTAGCTTTATTAAGTTTATGCGTCCCTACAAAATTACAAATACCATTTCGTGTTTAGAAAATTTTAAAAAGTATTTTACATATCTCCATTCTGAACTAAAATAAATTGAATCCCTACAATTCCTAAACCAATTACCCAACGGACAAACCCGTAAATTATCGATCCTTTGTACTACTAAAAACGCCTAAAAAGCTACACAGTAGCTTATATAAAGATATCAAGTTTCGTTAGTGCGAATGTGTTTAGAGTAGTTAATTTATATTACAGCCTACTTTCAAAATGAAAAATTAAAGCGAGCCAATTATCGTTGGTCTTTTCTTATAATTAAAATGTATTTACACTGTATTTATCTTTCCACTAGCTAATTTTTATCTCAAATGTTTACGTTTCCTTCATATTTTTCTAATTTCAAGTCAATTTCCAATCGTTATACTTATCACTAACTAATAATTTTATAAAATTTACAACCTCATATTAGTTATTTAAGCTCTTTCTATTTTTTCTTTTTATAATTTTTTATTTTACTAAAATTAGCATTGTACACATAGTTAGCTTTTGTAAATATTTGTTATTGTTTTCATAATTGTCAAAAGTTATAACTGTAATTTATGTATTAGTTTTAAATGTAGAAGTTCTTTAAGTCATGGTAATTATGTAAGTAGATTAGCTATACTGTTTTAACCTTACAAAACTAAATTCATCATATTTTAGTCTATGATTAAGGCAAAAATATTAATGCCAAAACGTCAGAATAAACGTTACAATTTGACATTATAGTTCTTATTTTACGAACGAGTGCATCCCAAGAAACCAACAGATCTATATATATATATATATATATATATATATATATATATATATATATATATATAGTTACAGTTTTAAGTGCTTCAATCTATTTGATTTAGATAAAACATCGAATAGCGCGGTATTTAGTTATCAAAATATTTCGGAATTATTACGAGTTATGTACGTGTTTCCGCAAGGTTGTTTTCGCTTCGCTTACCTTTAAACAGCATTATTAATTAAAATTTTATGCGAAAGTTAGGCAAAAAATCCTGCGAGTACGTCATAATTCCACGAGTGCGGTTGTATGTGTATATTCCTTATCTTATAGTAGTATATTCGTTGTTAATCGGGTTTTCCTCTTACGAGAGTAATTCGCTTGTGAAAATAAAATTATGAGTTGGTTGTAGGATGGATATATCTGACTAATTCCTTTTTAAAAAGAAATTTTAGTTTCGTTTGAGTAAAATTAGAAATATGCGATCTCCTTTAATAAGATGGCAATTTTAATACATAAATGTGGGACTTAACGCATTTTAGTTAAAGATAAATATATTAAATTCCTACTAATGTAAAATGTGTTTCAACAGATGTCGACTACAAAAGGTTGATGCACCCCAACAGAACGTCATGTCCAGCTATAAGTCTTGCTGTTTCTTGTCTGCATCGTTGGATGACCTCTATCAGTAAAAAAAAAATTGAGTTCGGATTTTCTTTGTTTAGTATTAGGTTAATTATCGCTGAACTCGAGATATTCCAGCGTAGAAATTGAACTTACTTCGCTCAAATTATCATAATATGCCAATGCAATAATTGTTATTGATTGAGTATGAATTACTAAAAGTTTAACAATTACTGTCCACAAAATTTTCTATATAAAAAATTTTAGAATTACACTATTGTTTAGGATGACGTTAGTAACTAATAATAGTGTTTCAAATACTCCCTGTATGTTCGTTGTGGTTTGTTTTGTATTTTACTAAATATTTTTTGGGAATTAAACCAATCACAGTTGTTAATATCGACTTTTTTTGCGCTTCAATCCATAACCTAGGATCGTTGTCAAAATACTACAAATTTCAAGTTTGACATTTATGATATAAATTAAAGATGACTTTGATTTATTAATGTTTGATATATTTGATTTGAATATATTAGGTAAAATTTTAAAGTTTAGAAGAATAAGTGCCTTAATTTGTGTTGCGCCCTGAAAGCGACTTTGAGGTAGCCAATACGCTAATAATAAAATCGGCAGATTAATTTATAGATAGTTAAATTACATAGAATGTCAATAACTTGAGGATTGGAAAACATTTTTTAACATTTTTCAGAAAAATAATTGGGGACAGCACTCACACACGGGACCTCCATTTTACCTCTCATCCGAACAAGGGTGCATTTTTGTGGACCGTGTCGGGATTCAAACCCGAGATCTTGGGTGTAGTAGTCACACACATACCAATTACACGAAGCCGCTGGATTATCACGCCGCTAGACAGCTGCCGGAAATAAATTAGTTAATTACTTACAAGTCACAAACATCAACATATGTGGTACTAAACATTAAAAAGTTTGTTTTGTCGTAAAGCACCTCGTTAATTATGGAATGATGAATGCTAGTTCACGTGGTACATCACAAATTTCGACTAACCTAAAAATAGATTGGGATAGTTTTTCTTTCCCACCAACCTAGTCTGAAATTTAATGTCACGAAAAATCAGATAATCACTCTTGGATTCAACGGAACTTAGTAGTTCCTTGAAGTTGAATCTGTAAGTTATTCTTTAATAGAGTTGGATGTTGTAATTTGGATGATATTTATGTTTGATTGCATTAATAAAGTATTACCAAATGTGCAATGTCACATTGTTAGAAATACAAGGTCTAGGCATTGCAAAATTAATTGCAACAGACAGTGAAAACGTATTTTACCACTTTTGTTCCTTGTATGTATTTTCTTATCGGAATATCTTTACGTCACTAACCTGAATATTAATGTAAAATTGTTATATGCCTATTTGTTTACAGAAATACTGAAATAATGTGATCTAAGGATAGATTTAAAAGAGGTGAGTTGAAATTTGTGCTCTATTTATTCAAACGTACAGGTAACTTTTGTAAAGGAAATCCATTTCACTAATAAAATACCCCGTAATTAATATCCCCTGAGTTACTCGTCGTTAAGAAGAAATCTTACTAGGTTAGACGTAATTGGCGCCAATAAACTTGACGGATTGAAAACCTAACAGAGTAAGTGCTAGTAATAGCTAGTAATAACATAGCTTGAAATCGCACCTAAGTAAAATTTTGATCATTATTCAATTTTATTTCATTTTCTGCCATTTATTGATATAAGGATCGACTCCCGCACTAGTGTAGTTGACCGGTGCATCTTTATTTTGTTACGGGATTCCCACCCGTTTTGTGCAATTCCCAAATTAAATAATTTAACGCTTCAACACCCGCCACAAATTCTGAATTCCTTTCAATTTTTGCAATAGTCATTAAACAATTATTGTTATGTTACGTACTTTTTCAGTCTTATTACATTCCTAACTTTTCTAGCTTTATTAAGTTTATGCGTCCCTACAAAATTACAAATACCATTTCGTGTTTAGAAAATTTTAAAAAGTATTTTACATATCTCCATTCTGAACTAAAATAAATTGAATCCCTACAATTCCTAAACCAATTACCCAACGGACAAACCCGTAAATTATTGATCCTTTGTACTACTGAAAATGCCTAAAAAGCTACACAGTAGCTTATATAAAGATATCAAGTTTCGTTAGTGCGAATGTGTTTAGAGTAGTTAATTTATATTACAGCCTACTTTCAAAATGAGAAATTAGAGCGAGCCAATTATCGTTGGTCTTTTCTTATAATTAAAATGTATTTACACTGTATTTATCTTTCCACTAGCTAATGTTTATCTCAAATGTTTGTCTAAACATCCCCTTAAGCATCAGCTACATATTTCAAAAGTCTGGCCGCCTGGTTTAAACGAAAATCGCTCTATATCTTTCTACAGTTAAAAACCACAAGCAATTTGAAGCTCAAGTATTCTTACTTAGAAGCAAAGCGATGTGTATTGTTAGTTCAAACACTATCTACACAGAGACTTGTGTTATTTTTAAAAAATTAGATAACGTGCATTAGATGAAATTTAAGTAACCTTTACAGAATGGAAAGTAACTCTAAAGTAAAGAGCTCTTTTAAAGCAACAGTGCTTCTTAAAAATAAAATTTTAATAATAGGAACTTCTGCCGTATTTGTTTACAATTTGTAAAGAGAAAACATCCAGTGACAAGTTTCAATGTTTTTGCAGCTCTTCAGATTGATCTATTTTCCTTCACAAAACGCCAAGTTTTAAAATCCATAAAATTGACCCAAATTTAATGGAAAAATATTTCCAAAAACATCATCAGGTAAATTCTATGATTGTATTACCTAATAACCGTATAGAGGACTATGTAATTGGTTTCTGAACCAAAAATGAATTGTACATCAGTAGTGTATGCCAATCTGAGGAGAATGCAGAAACAGTGAAACCAGTCAGTAGTTGTTTTTTCTTTAGAAATAGCAAACAATGACAAATGTCGAATTCATTTTTGGTTTGAAAACCGATTGGAGAGCCCCTAACACGCTTGTTAAGTAGTACCTTCGTAGATAATCGTTGCAAAGATGGGCTAGTTAACCTTTTGGAAAATTTCCATTTTGTGCCTCTTTTATCGTTTATTCCAACAACAAAACTCATTGTTTGAACAAATATTTTTTCAGTTAATGGTACACATTGGGAATATAAATATATTCTTGTAAAGTTTAATTTTTTTTATAGAACCATACAAAAAATAATTGACGCATGCCAAAATAATAACATGTGCGTTCAAGTAGCGCCGTCTTGGTTGAGTGAGGGATGCACGAAACAGCGAATAAACAATCTTCCTTTAATGTTTGGGACGAGTGTGCTTTTTCCCCAGGCCTAGTAAACGATATAAATTATTCGTGTGTCCAGTAGTTACATGCACTGAAGTTGTCATTAGTAATAAGGTAATATCAATCTGATTATTAGTTGTTTGTAACATTATTTATTGTACATTCACAAACCGTGCGTTACGCAGTGCATTTTACTTATAGCCTTGTATGCTACGATTTGCAGTATTACCAGTATTTGATTAAATATTAAGCTTCTTCTACATTTCTTTCAAAACCCATACAACTTGAAAATAAATAGAAATATTTTATGTTTTACAAGTATCAATAAACGTATAAGTTTAGTGTGCTTTTTTTGTTACCCGCTGACTAGACCGAGTCCTCCTAACAAAGGGTAAACCAAAAGTAAACCGTCTATGGTGGACGAAGAGCATTTCAATTGGCGCCAACACCGTGGGTTTTTGTGTATTAGCAGTGACAAGAATTTGTAGGTTAAACGGCTTTTTGTGAATTTTTGAGTGGGTTTATCTTTAACGGTGAGTGCGTTTGGAAGTAGGTTGGTAAAATAACAATGTGTTTTGTTTCTAACACAAATTTCTTGTTGGGTAATAATTAATTTTAATCTGAACATTGGTACGTTTCATTTTAAAAGCTTTACATAGTGTTTTAATTTAGGCTTAAGAACTTTTTTTAGAACTCTGCGTGGGAAAATACCGCCGGCGCCGTGAAAACCACGCGAACACCAACTGGTGTTCGCACGGTTCTTGATGCCATTAACTTATCTTTGCGGTCGCTGGGCATGCTGACATAACATTTCTTAGATGGGAACAAGTTTGGTTCCCACCAACGCAAAAAAGTGCGTCGACCTCGGTTGGAAGGGTAAACATTTTATGTGAGGAAAGCAACATAGCTCAGAACACTTACGTACCGCCTTCCGTAGAGTGAATACTTCCCTATCACCTTCTGTAGAGTGAACACTTCCTTACCACCTGCGTAGAGTGCTGGCGTGAGTGTTTAGTTTTCGTCGTTCCCACCTTTCATACTTCTTCCTTATCGTATCGACAAGTATCACCAAGAGCAGCACCAGAAACCTACAATAGCGAAGGCAGCAAGAACCCAATCCCCCGAGTACAACCTACGTACCCAGTTAGGAATCACGGGGTAAGTGTTTTATTACTATTATTTGCCGATGGTTTTATAAGAAAATGCGGAGTTGCCCGTTATAACATGATGTATTAAATTTAAGTAGTTAAGAAAGGTTTTAGTGTTGAGTTTGTAGGACTAGTAGGGCTTTCCCGGTATTATTTGCGTATGAGATTTTTTGTATTAAAGAAAAGCATGCCACGTAAAAGTAGGAATAATCACGAAGAGGGTAAACAGCAAAAATAAAAATAAACAGTAAATTGGATAATGTAGATATGGTAGAAGATGGAATAATAAATTACCGGAAGGCATGTCTAAAATGAAACGTAGCATTAATTAGTTAGCTCAAACGCTAGCCAATAATATTGATATTGTGAGATTCAATGACGGCACCACCGATCACGTAATTAAAGAGGAAAGTAATTACGATCGAGGTTATATTTCTCCATGGAAGAATTTCAGGGGTTTATTTATCTTTTATGCCAAGAGGCTCAGTACACCCTATCATATTTGTTAAAAAATTAAAGGGCTTTATAAAAAGGACAGGCGTTGCCGAACGTAATGGGGTAAGATTAGCATTAAATTGTTTAAAGGGATCCTCTCATTGTTAGGTTATAAGTGTTCTAAAAATTGTTATTGAGGTATAGAACAAGCGTTAGAATTGTTTTTGGAAATAAAATACGGCGAATATACAAGCAGTAGCCGAGCGAACTATTTCTTGAAATGAATAGGACCAGCTGTGTTTGTATAAGAAAAAATAGACGAAGAGCGATTAGTACATTCGATAACTAGACATTTTCCGAAGAACGTACAGAGAAGAATTTTTATCCCAGGTTTGAAGGGCGTAGAGAAAGACAAACTCTTTTACGTAACTTAGATTCTACTTTCGAGGGAGAACGGAGTTTCAGAAATTATAATAGGAATGTAAACCCAGAGGTAGAGGAGAATAATTATATGGGTGAAAATAGTAGGACCGGAATACTAATCGCAATGCGAATTTAGGTGTCCGGTAGAAAGAACGAGATTCGGCGATAATAAGAATAATAATTGAGATAATAATTCTAATATACAGTGTGTCCAAATTTCGAGTCTGTACATTGTGATTTCAGTTATTATATGAGATAGAAATTGGGTTAAATGGGGAAAGATTTGGAGGAATCCAGGCCAGTTTTGTATTCGTTTACAAAATTGGTGTAAGTTGTCTGGTTTTGGAGATATTCGAAGAAAACTAAAAATGGCGGATTTTGTTTTTTGATAATAAAACATGAATCATAAGTCGCACCGTCACAAGACTTGCACATTATTAAGACACTTTTCTAAAAGGAGTATTTTAGTATAAACAGAGTCATTCGACTGTCTTTTGTTTTCGAGGAAACGCCCACAACTTTTGTTTTTCTTATGGCCGCCATTTTGAATATTAAGTGAATATTATGCGCCTTAAAATTACCTTTTCAAAGATATGCCACATGTCTATAAAAAAATACAAAACTATCCTAAATTTTAAAAATAACTAAATTTGTATGTTCTTTAACGTTTGGTAATCCCAACAGGGCAAAAATTTGATTTCTACTTTATGAAAAGTACAATACACATTTTATAATGTACACAAACAGCATTTGTCACAAATTATCAATTATGGTGGTACTAGAGTTAAAATGATATCGTTTTATAATAGTAGGCGGTGGTATGTGACAAAACCAAACAATTGAATTACAGTTATATGTCAAACAAATTCTAAAATTTAGATAAACTTGTGTGTGTTGTAAGTTTTGGTGCCGGTGGTACTGCATTTTTAATTTAAAAAATGGCACATGTCTACAAGTTTTCGAATGAGGAAAAGTTTGATATGCTAAATACTTATTTACAATCGTTTCGGAACGCTGATACGGCATCCGCCAGATATTTGGAATTGTATCCAGAAAGACGACAACCGCATAAAACATACTTCAGAAAAATTGTAATGAATTTACTGAATTATGGTGCTTTTGAACAGACTAGGGAACAATACGACTTAAACAATAAGGAACGTGTTCTAAGCATTACTGAGGCGGTAACACGAAATCCATCCACATCCGTAAGATCTGGTAGCCGTGAACTTAATATTCCAAAATCAACTGTTCATAATATTTTAAAAAAGGAAAAGTTTCATCCTTATAAACCTACTATTGTCCAAGGCCTCAAAAGAGAAGATTTCGCCAGACGAATGCGTTTTTGTAATTGGTACGTCCAAAAATGCGAGGAAGAACCGCACTTTCCAGAATTGATAATATGGACAGACGAAACGCGGTTTACCAATTGCGGGGTGTTCAATAAACATAACACGCATCACTGGAGCACTGAAAATCATCATCTGACGGCGCAACGCAAATTTCAAACGAGATATGGATTTAACGTTTGGTGTGGTATCTTAGGTAGTTAATTATGATATAAATATTTTAGTAAATTAACCAATGTAATTAATACTTTTATAGGTAATAATTTGATTGGACCCTTTTATTTTGTCAATAACCTCAATAGCGCCAGATATACGGAATTGTTAAGAGACCAAATAATTCCGGTTATTAGAGGACTTGTACCAAATGATGGTGATTTTCGAAAACTATGGTTTCAGCAAGATGGTTGTCCAGCTCACAATTCCCGAGAAGTTAGCGCCCTTTTAGCTGAACATTTTGGCCAAAATATTATATGCAATAGTGGACCAATTATGTGGCCGGCAAGATCACCAGATCTTACACCACTTGATTTTTATTTATAGGGTTTTGCTAAAAATGAGGTATATGAGTTTGAACCGCCTCATAATATAAACGAACTGCAGGAAAGAGTCCGTGACATTCTTAACTCTATAAATAGGCGCACGTTAAGCAGAGTTGTACGGAAAGTTTTAATTAATTGTCGAATGTGCCGTGATGCAAACGGACAGCATTTTCAGCACCTACGGGAAGGAATTTAGATGATGGTTTGCTGTTTCGGTCACATTTAATTTTGTTCCCTAAATTAGATAAGATAGGCTACAGTTTTATGTTTAAGTTAATTTTAAGATTTATATCCAATACTTTACGAGTTCTACTTAACAAAATGTATGTGGTACTACTACTACTACTACTGTTTGGAAAGTAGAAATCAAATTTTTGCCCTGTTGGGATTACCAAACGTTATAGAACATACAAATTTAGTTATTTTTAAAATTTAGGATAGTTTTGCATTTTTTTATAGACATGTGGCATATTTTTGAAAAGGTAATTTTAAGGCGCATAATATTCACTTAATATTCAAAATGGCGGCCATAAGAAAAACAAAAGTTGTGGGCGTTTCCTCGAAAACAAAAGACAGTCGAATGATTCTGTTTATGCTAAAATACTCCTTTTAGAAAAGTGTCTTAATAATGTGCAAGTCTTGTGATGGTGCGACTTATGATTCATGTTTTATTATCAAAAAACAAAATCCGCCATTTTTAGTTTTCTTCGAATATCTCCAAAACCAGACAACTTACACCAATTTTGTAAACGGATACAAAACTGGTCTGGATTCCTCCAAATCTTTCCTCATTTAACCCAATTTCTATCTCTTATAATAACTGAAATCACAATGTAGAGACTCGAAATTTGGACACACTGTATATCCGTTTAATAATAGAGAGGATGATAGAGAGAGGCGTAACGAATGAAAAGGCGGTCGTAACGATGATCGGGGAGAGATAGGCAGGCCAGTAGAATCTATAGAAGTTAGTGAAAGTTTATTAATCGGAAGTGAAGGCGAAAATGAGTCAGTGAATTGGGAAGGTGTTAATATTAAAGTAATTAAAGCTAACGTTTTAGGTACAAAAGATGAAATTGATTGATTCCCGATCGCAGTATAGTGCGATTTCCGAGACGTTTCTCAACGATATTTGGAAAGAGCCAGTGAAGTTAGAAACTCTGCCAATAAATACAGGGAGTTTATAAAAGAACTCCTTAATTTAAAAAATCATAATTAAAAAACGAAACCAGTAATAAACTTTCGGGCTTTGAACTAGAGTTCAATATATTGTCAAGATCGTTTTGCTAATATTCGATCGCAATGTGTGTCCTTGGCGCGAGCGTGGTGGGGGAAGAGTGATGCTGATTCCGTCGGCCGGCAATCGCCACTTACCAGTCATGGCTACGCCACAGCAGAAAGCTCAGTTTGTGATTTGGTTTGTTCAATCGAGTTCAGTGATCACAGTTCAGCGTAATTATCGACGTGAATATGGCGGTGATGCACCTACTAACAAAACTATTCTGCAGTGGTATAATCATTTTCGGGAAACAGGCAGTGTCTTAAAAATTAAGCCACCTGATAGGCCTTCAGTCTCTGAACAGAATGTGGAGTGGATCAGTACATCTTGTATTCGTAGCCCTAGAAAGTCTTCTTAATCTTCTTTGGGGATTAAACCACTCATAGTTTTTAAAATTATCTTTATTAACGTTTCGATCCATGACCCAGATCGTTTTTGAAAACGATCCTAGGTCATGGATCGAAACGTTAATAAAGATAATTTTAAAAACTATGAGTGGTTTAATCCCCAAAGAAGATTAAGAAGAATACTAATCAAACCACAACAAACATACAGGGAGTATTCCCTAGAAAGTCATTGGCAAGGAGAAGTTTAGAGTTGGGAATACCTAAGTCTACCGTGTACAAAGTGATGCGAAAAAGGCATAAATTACGTGGGTATAAGATTCAACTTTTGCATGAAATCAAGCTCAATGGCAAAGTGAAAAGATTCAATTTAGCAGTCTACATTTTGTACAGGATTGAAAAAATGGGAACTTCCTAGAAAATGGTACGTTTTCAGATGAGGCGACTTTTCACGTAAGTGAGTTTGTCAACCGACACAACTGTAGAATTTGGGGGTCTGAATCACCGCATGAATACATAGAACATCCGCTGATTATCGTTTAGACGTGGCCAGGGCAACAAATGGTGCACATATAGAACTTTATTAGGTATAAAAAAATATATAGGTTGAATAACTCTTATTTTAATTTTACTGTGTACAAATAAAACTTTAAATCAAGGAGTTCTTTTATAAACTCCCTGTAATATGTAGATATTAGCTGCAATTGGGCCCATGAAATAAAAAATACATAGTCAAATTTTCCTGCCATTGACGATGAATAAGATATTGTTCGATGTACCCTACGTAGTAGTTACAAAACTTAACAAAAGTATAATTTTAGATTGCGGTTGGTTTGCCGCAAAGAAAGTTCAAGTAGATTTTGACAGTGAGTTTTTAAGTATACCTTTAAGGGAGTTAACAATTAAGATGTTTTGCTGGGAGAAGAAAGAGAAACAATTGGCGGTAAATTTAGTGCGTAAAGACGAGTCAGAGGTGATAAGACATCACTATTCGGTGTTAGAATTAGGGGAGGCTTCTAAGGGCGCGAAACGTTTCGACAAAGAGGGATGATTAGAATTATATAAATTATTACAAAAGTATGTTAATGCGTTTTCAGAAGGTACCGGGAAAATAAGGGGTTACGAGCATGAGATTCGGATGCGGGATAACACGCCGTTCTTTAAACAGACGTACACTACTATTGCGTACCAAGCGTTGTACGTAGTTGGTCATAATCGGTTATATCGCACGCCATACGAAACTGTATCCGCTGAAACATGGCACGTGTAAAAGTATAATCCATAAACTTGTCAGTGGGTATTTTAATGAGGTTTTAGACTCAAAAGCTGTATTAACAGATCAAGACATTCAATTTCGTTCATAAATTTGATTGAACCCTTAAGAAAAGGATGTTACATGCCAAAATTGGCAATGTACATTGTTATAATGTGTAAATAAATTCCCGCGAATATTTTTAAATAAACTTGTCAATTTCCGTCATTCCAGACAGATGCGTTTGCTCGAAAAGAATGCGCAGGTGCGGAGTGTGTGAAAGGACGCCATTAAGCGACGAGACCTGAGACCAAGAACATCTATCGGTGTTGTGTGGGCGTCTTTTCTCTTTTTAGGATGTAGGTTCCTTTTTACCTTATCATCGTGTACCTCTGTCTGTATCCTTGTCGTCCACCTACGAACGAGCATAGAGGATGGACGGATAAAATTTGGAGTCAACAATGGAGTAGCCTACCCACAAACAGGGATCCTGAGATGTTAAAAAATACAAGTGGGTAACCGTTTTAGTTATATTGTGCAAAAAAATTAACCATTGTATCACTTTTAAACGTGTTTGGTATTTCATACAAATGGCGCGTAATTTGCCGTGTAATTATACGTTATATTAAACATTTGCGCAATAGTAAGAAACGCGGGAAAGCGTAACAAGGAATATAAAAAGATTATACACATCAGTATATTTTCCTCAAGGAAATAACACGGAACATGTGAATGGGGAAGTAGGGATGCTGCTTCGAACTTTTTGTTTTACGAAACACGAAATCGGTTGTGCGACATCTAAAGTTGAACGGTGTTTGAATTCAGTGGTCCACATTGTTACGGGCTAGTCTTTTCATTTTTGATGTTTGGTGTAGAGAAGACAGATGACATATATGAGGTGCTTGATTTTCCGAAAAAAGATAATGCTGAAAAGAATAATTAGAGTATTTTTGGGAATTATCATACGAATGCGTTCGATCGAAATACGCAATAAAACGCGAAAAGCATGACAATAAAGTAACTGTGGTAGAATTTAAAGAAGCGATAGGGTTTTCTTGAGGGTTCGCTCAATATCTTACGCAGGAGTTGTCATTAGCAATAAGGTAATATTAATTTGATTATTAGTTGTTTGTAGCATTGTTTGTTGTACGTTCGTATACTGTGCATTGCTCGGCGTGTTTCAATCATTACCTTTATTCTGCGCTTTGCAGTCTTGCCAGTATTTGGTTAAATATTAAGTGTATTTTACAAATCTTTTAATACTTATACCCGCTTAAGAATAAAAAAGAATATTTCATATTTTTACAACCGTTAATGAACATGTAAATTTAGTGTGCTTTTTTTGTTATCCGCTGAATAGACCAAGGTAACTTAATTAAGGGTAAACCAGATTAAACCGTGTGGGAAGGCAAATAGCATTTCAAACATCACTTAAAGTTCATTTTGATTTAAAATTTACCGAAGAGTCTATTTATACAAAACAGAAGGGTGCATATTACATTTATAGCAGGTGTCATTAAGTTTGACATTGTAGAAGCACTTAGTTATAAATATTGGATTAGTTCAATTTTATAGTATAAGAGAGTCGATCGCACTTTGGTGAGATCATTGTTTCATCCATAGGGCGTCTTTCGTATTAATTTGCCAACAAACTTTTATGTACACGTACCAGGACATTCGATTTTAAAGAATCATTGTTTTTGTTGGGAGCCGTAGGGGCCCTCTTGTAAATGGTAGTAGAAATTGGTTTCTGTGCCCTTGGTTAGCTTGAAGGACCAGCCATTCGTAGAACGTTGAATTGTATTAACGAATTAAAATGTTCGTTACCTGTGACTTTTTCATGCTCTTATATAACATACAAAACTAATGAAAGTAGATACGCAACCTTCGTACGAGCACAAAAAACCGTTTGTCTGATGGGATTTAACATGGGAAACTCTAAGGTCCAAAAAGACCATTTTTGCCAGATACAAAAGTCATTCACCCCGGGTGATCCTACATTCTAGGTTCATGAGACCTTTGCTTAACCATTTTATATAGGAATTCTGGTGCAGTCCGATCCACAATCTACCCCTCCATGCTCTGCCTCACCCTCCCCACTTAAATAAAAATGAGGAATCATTAAAATGCTTTTTACACATTGCACTTACATACATTGATTTTATATACATATTTTTAATATTGCTTATATGGATATCGGTTTATCTCAATTAACATATATTACACACACATCGATTGCTTATACCTAAGTTAACATTCGTTAGAGTAACATACTTAAATAATACATTATCAAAAAACAGTACATTTACAATAGGATTGGAGGTACCAATTCAATTAATATATAATACATAACTTTACACTTATTAGATATAAATTAACATTTTATTTATATATATTTACACTTATTTACTAGATGAACATTTTTACACTTACATTCTACATGCATATATTAGAATAATTCAATATAATTTAAAGTGCTTCCTCAATTTCCACTCTATTTATAGAATAATGACCTATGGGTAATATCTTGTATGATCCCGGAATCAAATATCTTTTATCGTCATGTGAACTTAATGCTATTCTATTCTGAATGATTGTATGAACATGACGTTTAGATGAGTGTATCAAATTTTGTGAAATGAACTTTTTTTTATGCTCATCTACACAACGAGCAAAGTCCTCAAATGTAATGTGGTTTTTTATGACAGGCTTTTTAATTTCCTTGACTTTTTTAGTTACACCGAAATTAAAGAGAGCTGTTAGCGGCATAGAAGCATATTTTTGTATACGCAAGCGTTCAGCTTCCTCCTCTTCCGATGTTTTGAAAACCTTCGTCGCATACATTTTGAATCTCAGTCCGATAAAGTTGGTCATAATCCGTCCATTGTTCTCATCTTTCATCATTCCCAATACTTTTCTGTTTACTAGAGGAATTTTATAGATGTCATCTTGTGGATAGTCTGAAGTATCCAAATATTTGTGACAGTCCCACCTCATAACCTCGTAGGGATCATGGTTTATTATTTTATAAATAAGGCTATCGGTATCAGTATATAAAACACAGCAATCGTTTCCAAATCTGGCACTCATATATTTATAATGGAAGTTATAGATCGTAAGCTTGGATAAATCCAAGACACATGCCCACATATATCGGTTTATTAAAATAGATTTCTGATTTGTGTAATTCAACCAGTACCAGATTTTCATCAAACACATGTAGATTTTTGAACAGAGGATTGGATATACGAGCTTCGGCACCATACCTCCCATCTCAGCTTAACATTACAATGTTTTCGCTTGTTCTCCATTGTTTTACTAAAAACAGAATTGTTCATTAATTTCAACAAATTTTTTTCGAATTCATTCTTTGCACGTTTCTGAAGCTCAGTATTCAGGTCAATGTAGGACTTTAACCAACAACTCTGCTTAAATTTAAGAACTCTAGGAATAGTTTCTAATTCAAGTCCATTTAACAACACCTGCTTCAGATTCCTATAGTGGATCACATATTTACATTTATAATTCAACGTAGCCATTAATTTAGTATTTTGAGTTCTCTCTACAGATGGTTCTCCAGTTTTCAGATTAATGTGCTGTGGACAAAAAGGAATGAATTTATGTAGGTCATGGATATGTTCAGGATACTTCAAATCAACCTCCAAGATATAACCTTCTAGAGCATCATCCGAAATTAAAGTAACATCGAGATCAGTGGGCGCCCATTCAAAGTCACCATACGGAAGCGGTTGACTCATAGCCCACTCATACTAGTTGTTTATATCGAAATACTTTAGATATTCATCGGGTTTGGATGAATCATAAGTGGGTAGATATTTATTGTTAGCAGAAGCACGTCGTTCCGAACACACTTAACTAAGACCTCCTCGTATACCCTTCTCAATGAACAGGAGTTGATCAATATCAGTTAGTAGTTCCAGTTCTTGGTCTGTATGTTTCATCATCGCGTTCCAAGTACATCCAGGCAGTGTATAGTAGTGGGCAGGATCAAGTCCATAAGTGGAATGACAACTTGAACGGAATTGTTCAAAAACTTCAGCCACTAACAAAACGTCAGTTTCTAGGTATAAATCCGAATATTGACCCAAGTTTTGAATATTAAATGTTGTCCATACTCTTTGAGCATGCGCATACTTTTTATTAAAGATTACCTTATCTTCTAATGTATTGTTGCGATCCACTATTAGGCAACCCGTCAAACATACAAACGCCCGGGCACAGCGTATTCTTCAGCATTCGAGAATCCTTCTACAAAGTTCTAGATAATGAGTCATATCTTAATGCAGGGTATATATAAGGCCGCTTATGAATGTAAGAGTTAGTCTATTCTTGAATGTCTAATATAAATTATATCGTTGTAAAGTAAACGTAGTTGAGTTTTAGAATATATACATAAATGATATGCTGTGTCTAATGTGCATGCAGCTTGCAGTATACATAAATAAATAGAAGTGTATAAACAAATAGTTGTGTTAGTGTGGTTATTGGACCTAGGGTAAAGAAGTTAGTTTAAGAAGATATTAGTGCTTGTAAATTCATTAGTGTAATAGTGCTTCATTGTTAAGTGGACTGAAAACATCTATAAATAAGGCATATACTGTTAATTAGACTTGTGAACAGTGAGTAATAAAGACCATTATTATTACTTGTTTTAAATTAAAGAAACGCGGTAGTAGTAGCGCGTTACACTGGTGTCAGGCATTTGTGGGGTATATAGTGATTAATTAAAAGGAAAGCACACAAGTCTAAAGCCGTTTAAGTAGTTTATATATGCCAGTTACAAGAAGCCAAAATAAGATGGACGCAGAAGGTTTAATGAATTTCCTCAAGGATTTTAAATCCGGTATGGAGGAGAGGTCGGCTAAACTAGAAGTGACACTCAGTGAAAATGCTGAGAACATAGAGGAAAAGTTGAGTGAAAATGCTGCGAAAATGGAAATAAAGTTTAGTGAGAATGCTGAGAAAATAGAAGAAAAGTTAAGCGAAAATGCTGCGAAGTTAGAAGAAAAGTTGAATGAAAAACAGCCACGTTAGAACAAAGATTAATGGAAAGCTCCATTGCATTGAAAGAAGATGTCACTGAACAGGTAAAACAGTTGAGCAAAAGTTGGACAGTAAATTGATAAAATGGAAGAAGATGTGATGAGGCTGCAAGAACAAGTAATTTCACTAACAACGCGGCCACTTGAATTGCCAAGCCAAGTTGTTAATCAGAACATTCCAGAAATAAGAACCACGGAAAGAAGCGAGTCAATTCCGTCTAAATTTAAAGTAAAACCACCTACATTCGATGGTAAAACACCTTGGCCCACATATTTGAAACAATTTGAAGCTGCTGCAATAGCCAACGGTTGGTGCAACAAAGAGAAGGCTATCTCTCTAATAGTGGCCCTACGGGGGGAGGCTCTTAACATCTTACAAACGATTCCCGATCACCAGCAGAATGATTACGGCCTCTTAACATCAAAGCTTGAGATGAGATATGGAGATGCTCACCTTCAACAGGTTTACCACGCACAAGTTAAGAACCGCTCGCAAAAGACAAGTGAAAGCCTGCAAGAATTCGAAGCTGACATTGCCAGGTTAGTTAGATTGGCATACCCAACGGCACCAGACAGCTTCCTCGAACAACTTGCTGTCCAAACATTTGTGGATGGCGTTAAGGATGGCGAAATACAGCAAGCGCTAAGACTAGCACGACCAAAAATGTTAGATGATGCACTGGCCCATGCGCTTGAATTTGAAGCAGCTAAGCAGACATCACATAGGGTGAGTCACAAAGTTCGGTCTGCCTTAGAGGAACCTGGTCAAGCTCAGAACAGCATAGATGAAATAATCAACCGTGTGTTTGAAAAGCGAAAGGCGGAAAGGCTGAAAAGACTACGACCGCGGAGATGGCGTCTACGATGCTGGAGCTGCGGTGAAGTTGGCCATATGCAGAGACGCTGTACTCAACCAAAGAAACAACCGGTTGTGCCAAAGCTGGTCCATGTAAGAGGGCGAACTTCGACAGCACAGCGTAGTGCCCCGGAGATTATCATCCGTGCTGCATCGTCGGTGGAAAGTCTGGACAGCATTTATATCGATGGTAGAATTAATGGTAGGGTTGTCCGATTACTTGTGGATACAGGAGCGACAAGAACTATTGTGAGACCAGATTTGGTTGGTCGTGGAAAAGTGCTACCTGTATCGGTGTGTCTCCGAACGGCAAGTGGTGAGAAGATTGGTACTCATGGAGAGACTGCCGTTATGTTGACAATTGGGGACAAATTAATTAATCATCGAGTGTTGGTGGCTGAAATTACAGAAGAAGTGATCTTGGGAATGGATCTCATGAGAGAATATGGGTTTCATGTAAACATGAAAGAAAATGTGCTTCGGATAGATGATGATGAGATTCCATTTCAAGGACGAGTAACCAGACGATGCAAGTTCGAATGATTTGCGATATGAAAATACCCGAGAAGGCGGAGATGATAGTAATGGGACGCCCGGATGGTACGCTCCGGGAAGGACAAGTATGCATGATGGAAGCAACTGAATCGGGATGGGTCAGGAGGGACTTCTGATTGGAAGAACGCTGGTAAAGTCTCGAAATATGGTACCAGTAAGGGTGCTGAACATTAACCCTCATACAGTGACCCTGAAGAAAGGCATGATTGTGGGAAGTTGCATTCCAGTATGTCATATTAAACGTTGTATTGACGACACGAAAATAAACCAACCAACGGTTGCTCACAGAAATTGCTGGATATGTTGATACCCTCGTGTCAAGGATTAAATGGCGATCCAACTGGGCAAGGTAAAAGAACTGGTCGGACGATATCGAGGTGTGTTTGCACTGGATGATAGTGAGAAGGAAGGACGAATGTTGTGCAACACAAGATCAATACTGGAGATGCGCAACCGATAAGACAACACCCAGGCGGCTTCCTTTGGCAAAACGTAAGGAAGCTGAGCAAATTATCACCGATATGGAAGAACAGGGAGTGATTGAACCCTCGAATAGTCCATGGGCATCCCCGGTAGTGCTTGTCAAGAAAAGGACGGGTCGACAAGGTTTTGTGTAGACTACCGGCGGCTTAACAATGTGACAAAGAAAGACAGCTATCCTTTGCCCAGAATTGATGACACCTTAGATACTCTATCCGGATCTAAATGGTTTTCGACCTTGGACTTGAAAAGCGGATACTGGCAGGTAGGCTTGGAGCCAAACGATAAAGAAAAGACTGCGTTTACAATTGGAACTGGATTATGGCAGTTCAAGGTCATGCCATTTGGATTATGCAATGCCCCTGCTACTTTTGAACGATTGATGGAGTCGATACTGCGTGGACTGTCCTGGAAGACATGTCTGGTGTACCTAGACGACGTGATAGTGTTAGGCCGGTCTTTTAAGGAACACCTTAAGAACCTAGAGAAGATATTCCAAAGATTACGCGGGGCAAACCTTACATTGAGCACCAAGAAGTGTCACCTATTTGGAAAAGACGTGAAATACCTAGGACATGTCGTTTCAGAGACCGGAATAAGAGCTGACCCTGACAAAATAAAAACGGTACAAGAGTGGCCTACACCAGCAGATATACACCAACTACGCAGTTTTCTAGGATTGTGCACATATTACCGACGTTTTATACTTGGGTTTGCGAACATTGGCAAACTGTTAACGAAATTAACCGAAGATGGATAAGAATATGATTAGAATGACGACTGCCACAGTGCATTTGAACAACTGAAACGGCTACTAGTTACAGCACCAATTTTGAGTTATCCACGGATGGAGGGAAAATTTGTGTTGGATACCGATGCCAGTAACACAGCTATAGGAGGCGTTCTTTCTCAAGTGCAGGACGGACAAGAAAAAGTTATTGGGTATTTCAGCAAGGTCTTGTCGCGGCCAGAAAGGAACTATTGTGTGACAAGAAGGAGCTGTTGGCCGTCGTCAAATCCGTAGAGCACTTTTATAAGTACTTATACGGCCGTAAATTCCTGTTGAGAACAGACCATGCTGCACTGAAATGGTTATTGCAGTTTCGAAATCCTGAAGGGCAAGTGGCAAGGTGGATAGAGCGGCTGCAGGAATATGACTTTGATACAGAACATCGTGTAGGAACTAGCCATCGGAATGCAGACGCTCTATCAAGGAGACCTTGTCCGATGGACTGCAATCATTGCTCCAAGATGGAAGAGAAAATAAGTGTCATCCATAGAATGACGGTAACCGATGATACTTGGCAACTCGAAAGAATACGAGAAGACCAGGAGAATGACGCCGAATTGGGACGTATTATTGAGTGGAAAATAGAGGACAACGCCAGCTTGGGAAGAAATTAGTATTTTAAGTAGGAGCCTGAAGGCATACTGGGCACAGTGGGACTCCTTGATGATGAAAATAGAATCTTGAAACGACGCCTGGAATTTGAAGAGGCACTGAGAGACTTCAAGTGATAGTGCCGAGAAGCAGAGTGCCGGAAGTGTTGCAGCACTTGCACGATGGTATTTCCGGAGGGCACTTTGGCGTGAAAAGAACTCTCGGAGAGTGAGAGAAAGATTCTATTGGCTGAACTGCAAAGATGATGTGAAGGAGTGGTGCCGGAAATGTGAATTGTGTGCCTCTGCAAATGGCCCGGTCTCAAAACGGAAAGCCCCAATGAGACAGTATAACGTGGGAATCCTTTTGAGAGGGTAGCCATTGATATAGCTGGTCCTTTCCTGAATCAGAGAAAGGAAATAAATACATCTTGGTTGCAATGGATTATTTTACCAAATGGCCGGAGGCATATGCTATACCTAACCAAGAAGCCGAGACGGTTGCAGATGTACTAGTCAGGAGTTGTTTTGTCGTTTTGGAGTTCCGTTGGAATTACACTCCGATCAAGGTCGAAACTTCGAATCAGTATTGTTTCAAAATGTCTGCAAGCATCTTGGAATCAGGAAGACTAGAACCACGCCACTTCATCCCCAATCGGATGGAATGGTTGAAAGAATGAACAGGACGTTAGGAAGTACCTGGCCAAAGTTGTCTCTGAACATCAACGAGACTGGGACCAATATCTGCATTTGTTCCTACTGGCGTACCGATCTTCGGTACATGACAGCACAGGGTACTCCCGCTTGCGTAATGCTAGGACGTGAATTGCGGTACCATGTGATCTTCAGTTTGGATTTAAACCTGGAGAAGAGATCGCAGGTGAAGATTACGTTAGAAGCTTCGTGAAAGATCAAATAGTATTCACGAAAACGTCCGAAAGAATATACAGGCAGCAAGCGATCGAATGAAATCACAATATGACACGAGAGCACAAGAAGGTGGTTATCAACCTGGAGATTTAGGTGGTTGTACAATCCACAAAGAAAACGTGGATTGTCGCCAAAACTACAAAGACAATGGGAAGGGCCGTACGAAGTGTTAAAAGGATTAATGATGTAGTGTACCGGATCAGAAGATCCTCGTGGTAAACCGAAAGTGGTACACTTTGACCGTTTAACATCCTACGCTGGCAACAACCAGGAAGACTCGAATAATGATAATGGTGTTCGGCAAGTTATTAATCATGAGCCAAATGTAGATTTTGAGAGCTTTATGGCGGCGTATGGTGGTTCCGCTAAAGCGAGATTTGGCGTTGTTGTTGAAAAACAGCAAGATCTGTTTAGAGCACCAGAAGAGTATTCCCTTGCACATTGCGTAGCTCAAGATTTGGCAATGTCAAGGGAATAGCTGTTGTTTTCAAGAAAAGTTTGGATGTGTGGATGAATTAGTACAACAGCAGCCAACTGTAGGAAAATCTTTGGTCCTTCAAGATAAAAATCGTTATGTTTACTATCTGGTCACCAAAAATTCTTCATGGCAGAGACCTAGTTATGGACATCTATGGGAGGCTTTGCTAAATCTTAAGGCGCAGATGATGGAAAATGGAGTAACGAGACTAGCGGTGCCCAAGCTGGGCTGTGGACTGGATCGCTTAGACTGGAGGATAGTCCGAAATATGCTAGAAGTAGTTTTCCAGGAACCAACGTCCAGGTTCTTGTTTGTTGTTATCAACCGGTTGCCTACCAAGACCAGGAAAAGAGTGTTGACTGTTACTTCCCACGACGCGGTGGATGCACCAGAGGAGATAGCTGCCGATACCGTCACCAGTCATCGAATTGGCGTCAAGATGGATTTA
Source organism: Platerodrilus igneus (assembly GCA_036346225.1). Taxonomy (NCBI): domain Eukaryota; kingdom Metazoa; phylum Arthropoda; class Insecta; order Coleoptera; family Lycidae; genus Platerodrilus; species Platerodrilus igneus. The sequence goes on from JARFIW010000090.1 coordinate 496,532, forward strand.
CAGTTACGAGACGTAACGGTTTTAAAGAGGGGCAGTGTTGCGATCCACTATTAGGCAACCCGTCAAACATACAAACGCCCGGGGCACAGCGTATTCTTCAGCATTCGAGAATCCTTCTACAAAGTTCTAGATAATGAGTCATATCTTAATGCAGGGTATATATAAGGCCGCTTATGAATGTAAGGGTTAGTCTATTCTTGAATGTCTAATATAAATTATATCGTTGTAAAGTAAACGTAGTTGAGTTTTTAGAATATATACATAAATGATATGCTGTGTCTAATGTGCATGCAGCTTGCAGTATACATAAATAAATAGAAGTGTATAAACAAATAGTTGTGTTAGTGTGGTTATTGGACCTAGGGTAAAGAAGTTAGTTTAAGAAGATATTAGTGCTTGTAAATTCATTAGTGTAATAGTGCTTCATTGTTAAGTGGACTGAAAACATCTATAAATAAGGCATATACTGTTAATTAGACTTGTGAACAGTGAGTAATAAAGACCATTATTATTACTTGTTTTAAATTAAAGAAACGCGGTAGTAGTAGCGCGTTACAGTATTATAAAATTGCTGCTGGCTAGGTAAACAGATATTGTTAAACTTTGCAAAAGAATCTATGAAATCATATGGATATACACCTTTTCGAGTCAGTAATACAAACTGTTCATCGTTAAATGTGAGAATCGGCTTTTTAACAGTGGATATTCAGTCAGATATGAAGCAAGTGTGTATAAAAAAGAGCCCATGAAGCGGAAACTATTAATGAATCGAAAATTGACTAGGATTTCTTGAATAAATTTAGTGAATGATATGTATTTTTCTTTCGTTACCGGTAGCACATGTACACGGCCATCTAAATTAATAGCGATATCTTTGATGATAAAATGACTATCATATCCGCTTAAGTTGTGGGGAAACGATGGGGTTTGTTCGAGAGTCCTGATGATTTATATTACAACCCGAATGTGCTGGTCCTCTATAGTTGTCAGTTGGCATAATATGATCATGATCACGAACCTTTATGTCTCCGACACTAAATGGTTTATCACAGATATAACAGTGTGTTGCGGCTATGAAAGCGGCTTCCTGTTGCAATGTTAACGGGGTCATATCATATGGACACATAAAAACGGTTTCAACATCTTCTGCAAACTATTGTAGTTCCTTTGAAAACCAATTTATGCAGTCTTCACCACGATATGACCGATAAAGCGAAAACCAGTCATCGTACTCACATTTAACATAATACCCTACACTACACGGTATATGTTTTTGATATTTCGAGCATCCCTAGTGGGCTTCAAAAGACACTCTAAATCTCCATATATAACGAATGGAACTTTAACCTTGTTTCTAAAATTTCTAAAACGGAGGATTTTATTTTTTTCTGTAGGCAACCGAGGTAAACCCAATTGTTTCGTTTTACAATCATCGATATGCTTTATTAATTTTTCCTCTGTAGTGAAGTAGTGGAGACAACGATCACAAAAATGTTTCTTGACATGATCAGAATTAAGTTGAAAATACACTAATCGACTTAAATCCTTGATCCATACAAAATGAGAATTAAACGGTTCAATTGTGGGTTCATAGATTTTTAGATCATCACCATAGTACTGGTTATGAATCATCAAGAGATCGGCATGTCTATATTTTTTCTTATCTGATATAAACAAAGGAACGGTTGTAAAATTATTATTGTTTAGTTTAAGAATATATAGATTTATAGATATATCATTCTGAGATTCAAAATGTGCAACTTGGTTTATTGTCATAGAAAACTGGAAACCTTTTAGATTTTATACAGATGAATAATGAGAATATTTAGAGAACCTTTGAGGATTACGAACAACAGGGTAAAGTGCAGATACTATAGACCATGCAAAACATGCCTGGTCATTATTCCTTACGTTAATACGCGCCTGATTACGTTGTATTTGAGGTGGCAGCTCAATATGTGATGAACCCCACATGGGATTGTACTTATTTATATTAATACCTTAATTATAAATACTTCTCAATGTCCAGCCACTATCACGTTCCTGGAAGTCTTCTATTTCCGTTGTTATTGTTTTGTAACGTTAGTATCAAACCACTTGTCCAGATCTGTGATCTTAAATATTGCCACCTTAGATGTTGTGAAGTATTTATACTCACAAAAGAGATCGGCATTATTTGGCAGTGCATTAAATAATAAATAAAAAAACAAACACGTTCCTACTTATTTATTATTCGAATTTGCATATACCGGAAACGCAGATGCTCCTGACGCTTTATATTCATTGTGCAATAAAATTTTCCCCAACGGTTTGTTAGAACTAAATAAATCACAAAGGCATTTTTAAACGAACCACTCTGAATTTACAAATATAGATGCAAAGTTTTCTGAAAGAAAATTAGAATCTCTGAACAAATCTAAGCAGTGTTTGCCGAAAATATTTCCTGATTGTAAAAGAGTAATAATGGCATCTTACAAAATAAGTTATCGTATTGCTCTTTGTGGAAAATCACATACAATTACTAAAACTCCATTTGTACCCTTAGATTCTTGGTCAGTTAAATTTTCTAGCGATCCGAAACAGGTTTACAATTTTTTAGAAAGAGGTAATGAATTAGCAAACTCTCACAAAGTAACAAAGGCAGAATTATTTGCTGGTGCTTCAGAACTTCTAGTAGGAGATGCACTTATTTGGCTTCGTAGTATTAAAAATTCAGTACAATGTTGGGATTCTCTTGTAAATAAATTAAAAGAAGATTTTGTTCCACCGCATTCTGAGGATGAAATTTGGGAATCGATTAAAAATCGTCGTCAAAAACAAGGAGAATCGGTAGTTATATTTTTAGCACATATGGAAAGTTTATTTAAACGTTTACCTAAACCCGCTGCAGAATGTACTAATGTTAGGATGAGTCGTAGTAATTTGTTGCCCGATTATATTTCACATCTAGCATTATCAGAAATAGAAGATATGAATACTCTTGGAAAATTATGCAAAAAATTAGAAGAAGCTTCTAGATTAAAACAGAAAGTAATAAGTAACCCCCAGTTAGTGCGTATAGGCGGATAAAATATGTGAATTCTCAACTCCCATATAAATCTCCATCTCGTGTTTAAAAGTTTTCATCGACTAGTAATCCCGCAGGTAATAAATCATTTTCTTCATCGATACAAGTCCTTAGTCACGATACTTCTAGACCTGTAGGAAATAACTCATCTACTTTTCAAATAAAAAAAAGGTGTTAACTGTTGGAACTGTGCAGCTTCTGGTCATAATTATTGGAGATAAAGAGCTCCTAAGACTTTGTTTTGTTATGGTTGTGGACATAAAGGTGTCATTATGCCAAACTGCCTAAATTGTTCAAAAAAACTATTAAAGAAAAAGGTGTGTCGTAGTCGGCATCTATTTCTTACTAATAAGACTACAATTATGACTTGCCGAAAAAGGAATTTGCTTAATAAACAGGAGTGGTTAGATTGGTTGAAAGTAGTAAAAAATTTTTATGCTACTCCAGTTGAAAATAAAACTGAAAGTATGTTACATAAAAAACTAGGAGATAATCGTCCATATTTAATGGTTAATTTATTTGATAGAAAAATTACAGGATTATTTGATTCCGGATGCACAACTACAACTATAGGATCTTTAGTTATTCCCTTAATTAAAAAATTAGGATTGGAAATTTACAAGTCAAAAATAATGGTGTAGCCATAGCAAATGGTTCATTAAAATTCGTAGAAGGATCAGTTGATCTTCCCATATGTATAGGACAGAAATGTCGCGTCATCAATGCTTTGGTTGTTCCTTCTTTACCACATTTTGTTATTCTTGGTAGCGATTTCGCAAAGTTATTTGGTATGGTAGTGAATTTTTAAAACAAATTTGGCATATCCAAGGTGAAATAAAAAATACCATCCCTTATATTGGTCAATCCTTTATACCAGCTAAAGGTACTGATTGTTTGTTTAGTCTAGACGCTTTATCAGAGACGCAACGTGCTATAGCGCAAGCCACGATTGATTCCTTTGATGAAATTTGTAGTAAAGATAGGTTAGGGAGAACAAACAAAATTGTGATGGATATAAATACTGGAAATGCGAAACCTGTTCGAAAGCGACCCTATGTGTTTTCCCTTTTATAAATAAAATTTTAGATCAAGAACTCGATGACATGTTAAAGCTTGGCGTTATTGAACCGTGTCGAAGCGAATGGTGTTCCCCTGTACTTCTTGTAAAAAAGAAAGATAATAAGGAGTATAGATTTTGTTTTGACGGCAGGATGCTTAATGAGGTGACAGAACATGACAGTTGCCCTTTGCCAAATATAGACAGAATTTTGAATATGCTACGCGGTGCGAATTTCATCTCATCTATTGATCTCCGAAAAAGGTTCTGGCAGGCACCCCTTTTTGAAAATGCAAAGGATAAGACCGCTTTTAGCGTTATTTCGAGAGGACAATTTCGTTTTGTCACAATGCCTTTTGGACTTCGCAATGCTGCCCAAACACAGCAGCGCTTGGTTGATGCAATTTTTGGTCCACAATTTGAGCCACACGTATTTTGTTATCTCGATGATATCATCTTATGTTCACCGTCATTTGAAGAACACGTACAATTGTTACATGAAGTTAAAGAACGTCTCAAGGAGGCTAATTTAACAATCAATCTTGAGAAATGTGAGTTCTTCAAAATATCGTTAAAATTCTTAGGCTACATAGTTGGGTCGAATTCTCTTCAAACTGATCCAGAAAAGATCTCTGCGATGATAAATTTTCCCAGACCGAAAACCACGACTGAAGTAAAAAGATTTATAGGATTATGCAGTTAGTACAGGCGATTTATAAAAGACTTTTCTACACTAGTCTCCCCGATCAACGATCTGATTAAAAAGAAGAAGAAAGGACAAAGTATCATTTGGAACCCTAGGGCCGAGTCTTCGTTTGCTCAAATCAAACAGGCTCTAGTATCGGTTCCCCTTTTATGTCAATCGGATCATTCCGCTCCGTTCATCATAGAATGTGATGCTTCGGATACTGGCATCGGTGCTCTATTAATACAGAATCTAGAACAGGAAGAACGCGTTATCTCATATGCAAGCCGATCGTTAACTAGAACTGAACGTAATTATTCAACAACTGAAAAAAAAGGTCTTGCAGTTATCTTTGCAATTGAGAAGTTTAGACTATGGGTAGAAGGTGTTCGTTTTACGGTGATCACTGATCATTTTTCTCTTCTTTGGCTAAACAACATCCAAAACCCATCAGGTAAACTTGCTCGTTGGGCGGTTAGACTTAGACAACACAGCTTTGATTTAATTCACCGCAAAGGAAAATTCAACGTCGTTCCTGATTGTCTCGGCAGGGCAATTGCAATTGAAAATCTTAATGATGATACGGTAGAAAAACAAATAATAAATCTAATTGGAGTTACTCTCAATAATTTAAATCCTTTTTATGAGTCTCTTAAGACAAAATTTTAGCTTCACCTGATGATTATCCTCAGTGGAAGGTTGAAAATAATTTTGTTTTCAAGTTTATTCCATCTAACTTGCCTCTTACATCTAATGTCGCGGAATGGAAGTATCTCGTTCCTAAATCTCAGCAAGAAGAAATCATTCGTTCTTGTCATGATTCCCCTTTTTCTGGCCACTTTGGCTTTTCAAAAACCTTATATCGTATACAAGAATTATATTATTGGCCACGAATGAGTAAAGATGCGTTGAAATTTTTGTCATAAATGCTTGGTATGCGGAGCACAAAAATCATTTAATACGTCTCCACTAGGCCCCATGGGTCGTGAAAAAAAAATCAACTTTCCATTTCAAGTAACAGCAGTTGACATTATGGATCCCTTTCCACGTTCGAAAGCTGGACATAAATTTCTTTTAGTCATTGGTGATTGGTTTACCAAATATACCTTACTTTTTCCATTACGTAGTGCAAAGGCCTCCACTATTATTCGCATAATCGAAGAAAAATTATTTTTTATGTTTGGAGTCCCACAATTTATCATATGTGATAATGGAACTCAATTTGCTAGTCGTGAATTTAGAACTCTATATGACACATTTGAAATACAAAAATATGGTTTACTTCTGTTTACTCGCCGCAATGTAATTTTGTGGAGAGGTTTAATAGAACTGTTGGAACAGTTATCCGCTCTTACGTTAGTACACATGATACATGGGATATCGAACTACCTAGAATTCAGTTTGCCATCAACTCGGCTAAACATGAAATTACTGGTTATACCCCTAATTTCCTAGTGTTTGGGAGACATCTGCCCATAAGTGGAAAATATTATGGTGAAGATTTAGAGCCCATAGATGACTCTGAAATTATTCCCGGTAGTCAATCTGTATACGTGACTGACCGTCAAGATTTAGAGAAGATTTTCAGACATGTTTGAAAAAATTTACATCTTGCATACGAATGTGCTAGTAAGAGATATAATTTAGGGAGAAGGCGTATTTCGTTCGAAGTTGGTGACCGAGTATAGAGAGCCAATAAAGTGCTTTCTAGCGCTCCAGATAGATTTTCAGCTATATTGGCACCTAAATTTGTATTGTGCGCGGTAAAGAGAAAAGTTTCTGCTCTAGTCTATGATTTAGAGAATATAGACGGATCAAAAGCCGGTAAATGGCACGTGAAAGATTTAAAACCTTTCCACGTCAGTATTGTAGATGATGAAGTTACCGATTAAACAATTAGTTTCGACGTCGATAATGTTAGTGGCATTCCTATAAACCTTCTTATGCTTTTTAGTATCTCGATGTTGGGCGTTAGAAATACCTTGTATGTGCATTGTTAATCAACTAAAGATAATTATTAATTTTTTGTTTTGGTCATTAGCCCTATTGATAGTTGACCACTTACACATCTTATTGCCCTGATGGTAAATATTCTAAGGAACGTTGACCATTTCAGTTACACCCTGCCATTCATAATGATGGTGGTGGTATGTTTATCGCATTGGAACTTTTGTGTTTATAAAGTTAATGTAGATAAATATTTCCGAAAAACCCGTGAGAGGAGAATCGTTATGAGCTATCCTCGATCTTTGAGTTATGTTTAACTCATTAGTGTTTACTAGAACTGCGTCTGTGTTCCACAACGAGTTCACAGGTAATCGTTTTTTTTTACATCTCAAGAGACATGTGTCCATGTCGTATCAATTTTTTATTAATATGAAACAATCGTTTTATACCATTGGTTGAGTTAATCGTCTGAAACCTGATCAACTCTCTCAGTTCAAAAATCTTATCGTTCCATACTTGTAATTTTTGTAGATTTTATATAGTATACATTATTCCTTCAAACCTTTGTCTTAGTGCGAAGAAGTAATATAATTATAAAGTAAATAATAAGCAATACTTTAAATCTAATCTTAGAATATGTGAATGTCGTTTAGTTTTGTTTTTGTCCGCGTATAAGGGTGTAGTCTACTATATTTGACACTATACCGGTTATATCTGTTTCCTCTATTTAGTCTTCCCGATTATGTCTTCCCCAAGGACGCCAGGTACGCGAAGTTACCGTCACACTCTTCCTTTACGCCAAGTAGGATATTTCTTTGTGAAATTCGTTTCGTTTTCGTTATTGATAGAATAGGTTTAGCACTTAGGTTAGTAGTTTTAAAATTTTTTTTGACACATTTATGTCAAAGTAAGTTAAGGTTTGTTATTCAAAAAAAAAAAAATATATATATAAAAAAAAATCTCTTCAATTTAAATCGAATGTTTTAAATATTCCACGATTTTTTTTTCGTAGAGGGGCTGTGTAACATTTTCAAATGTTACGTAGTCAATATAATCTCAATAAGAATTTTAATAAGTAAAATCCAATATTTGCAATACACCTTGTAGTGCCCACTATACAATTAGTATATTTGATTAGCTATTATTAACACGTTGTGACAAAATAATTATATCACAACAATTGTACCAGCTTTTGTTTTCAACATTTAACTTACATCCTCAAGCGATTTAATAAAAATATATTGTTACATTTATAATGTAGATAATAATTACATTCCAGAATAACATTGATATGAAGTACGTGGTAATATACACAGGCGTCGCCGTGGATCAATGTAGTGAGCGTAAGACTACGGATCCCAAGGTCCCGGGTTCAAATCCCGACACGGCCGACTGCTTGAAAAATGGCAGGTGAGCATTTTTCACAAATATTACGCCCTCGTTCGGATGAGAGGTTAAATGGAGGTCTCGTGTGTGAGTGTTGTCACGCACGTTAAAGATCCCTACCTTGCCTAGAACGGCAAGGGTTCAGCAAAATTCTAAATTTCCAGGCAACAAAAAACTCGCCTCCTGGCCAATGTAGTACCTTCTGGTGGAGCATTGGAAATGTAAATGAACCGCAATATACATAGCCATCTGCCGTAAATATACGAAGATGCAGGTATCGAGTAAATATGAACTGGTTCGAACTCGAAAAAGCAGTCTTAGGTCGCTGTTTATCAGATGAACATGGCTTGTTTAGCGTCCTTGGACCTACGGATTGCAATAGCCGGGACGATAGATAGCGTCGAGAATGGTCGACATGAGTAGTTTTATTCGTAGTGGCAATGTAGAGAAATTGTTCGGTGCTTTGGTTCAAAAATAAAAGGATAATTTATAACATCTACCTTTAAAATCATTAGCTTCGTTTTGTTCTTTTTCTATTCAAAACCGCCGTGCTGTATTTATTTTACATCTATCTAGGATGTATAGAACTTCAAAATACCACAAATGTTCGGTACGAGATCGCAAGATTTCCAATTAGTTAAATAACATAAATATTTTAATTATCAGCGAAGAGGTTTGGTTAAAGTACAAACTACGATAATCTACTACGTAAACAGCACGACGTCAACAATTACAACTGGTTGGTATTACAGATGTCAAACTGGATACACGAGGTGCGTACTAGTTATACGTTAAGTCGACAGATGCCTTTTGTCAACTACCTTTTGTTTATTTTATAACAGTGGTGTAATAACCTCTAAAGTGATTAAGAATATCTCATAAATAGAAAGTAAACTAAAAATTTAGAAGCAGGGAATATTTCACATTGATTGAATAATTAAAGAATATTAATCAATGCAATTACATCTAAACATAGTTCTTGCTAATTTAAATATAATTGGATATAACAGCTATCAAATGAAGCTTTAAATTGTTTATTTATTGTTATGATTAAAGAGCGACATTCTAATACTTTTACGAGTTTATTAATTATGTATTGTTTTCGTTTATGAAAATGTATACTTCAACTTAATTAGATATGTAACTTGCATAAATCACGTTACTGATTTAAAATCTTCTGTTTAGGTATAATTTTACCTCTGCTATCGTCTGAGTACGAAACGTTATTCATTTACTTACTTTATTCATGAATTTTAATATCTATTCAGTCAAATTGTAAGTAGTTAACGGATCCGATTTCTACATGTCATAAATTTTGTTACATATTAATTAAAACTAAACATTAAAATCCATTATTAATGTGGAATTTAAAATTAAAGAAATTACACATTCAATTTATAAAAGCATAATTAAAGAATGCTAAGTTATTTTTTTAAAGACTTTTCTTTTAATCTCTGAATCATAAATACGTTCAATTTTTTTGTGATAACATATGAATTGTCAAAGGATATTATGTTACATTATACTTTTTTAAGAAACTTAGAACATTTTTATTTCAAAGAAAAAAAAGGTATAAAAATTTTCTTTAAATATATGAAGGTACTTTCCATTTATGTCATTTTGAAACATATTGGAGGAGCAAACTGCTGCTTCATGTGTTATGTTATTAATCTTGTAATTTATTTCAAATATTTCATCGTTGTAGCCAATTTATGGGTTCTACATTCTCCTTTCTTCCGAATGTAGTGGCGCTCAATATTTAGATTAAATTTTTAATATCTACTCCCACCTGAACTATGCTTTTACCGCTTAGAGTAATGTTTAGAGCATAGCACCGGTAACACCAATTACCTGCATAAAGTAAACGGTAAAAATCTATTAGAATTAGCAGTTGCTTTGAAATCAAGATTAATTATATGGAAGTTCATTTAATTTTCGTAGTATACTTAACAATAACTGTGCTTCATAATTATGCAAAGATCTATGTTACTTGTGGAACGCCGATAAATAGATTACAAACTACTCGAAACGAACATGTTGTATGTCGTAAAATAAATTAAAGAATTATTCTTTACTCGAAACTTACATGTTGCTTGGAGCTATACTATTGAATGAATGAATCCGTTCTAATCTAAGTCCTTTTTATATACTAAAATTATAAATACGTCATTCTTTCCCTTCTATTCCAGATCATGTTCTCGAAGATTAGTCACGGATGATTTAGGAATTATGCTGATTTCGCATTTTAATGAGCTATTCGTATGGTTTATGGCTATCGTAAAAAGTTTTCATTCCTTGTTAATAAACGACACGAACTGCGGCTATCCTTTCTTTCTGTAATATATATAGCTATTAAAACGCTTATCTTACCTTTTAGAGCGCTTCCAGTAGTAGCAGTTTCTTTGAACTGAGGCGTTTATTTATTTACAGGAAGTAGTTAGCTATTTATTCCTAAAGTATTTACAAATGATTTAAGACTATCCAATTCTCTCAAAATCGTAGTTTGTTTAGACAAATGAATATGGAATTTTCGTTTTGGAATGAATGATATCTTTTTCTAGAATTAACTCTTGAAAAAATTACTTCTTTCTTAAAAATGGTATTTTTAACGAGGATGCATTACTTTATGCATTTATCTTTCAAAAAAGTACTAATTTTAATTACACAATTAATAAATGCTCTTGTGTTTTCACTAATTGTAATTTATTTCGTCATTCAAAGTGCATAAGACTCATTTTCAGTCTGAAACAAATGCCCATGCACGGATTTTAATTACATAATTATCGAGGGCTCGTTCTTATGCTTTGTAAGAGCAATAAAAAAAGGTTTTTCCCTTGGATATCATTATTTACACACTGCTTAATGAAAGAATACTAAAGTATTCTTTAAAATTGGGCTTTGTTTTTTAAATGGTATGCGTTACTTTACATAAGAATTTCATTTTTATGTGCTAATGGAACACACTTATGCATGTATACAAGGTGAAAAAATTTAATATATGGAAATTTCTCCCGTTTTTAAGTGTTCCTTTTTTACAAAATTTGGAGTTTAATGACCTCATGTTACCTCATTATCGTAATTACAAAAATTCTGTATAATTTTGGATTTATAGAAAGAAAGGATTATCGTTGACATCACTGAAAGCAGATGGGGACAGTCAAATCTGCCAAAAAGAGGTGAACACACAACACCACCACCGCAATAAGAAAGACATTGGAGAATTGCTGCAAGTTTTAACATAATATTTTGAATTCTTCAAATTCAATACATTCATAAAAGCACAAATAGACGTGTTAGTAAATATTGATTAAAGTAATCAAATATTATTCCACTAGATTAAAAATATAGAATTAAAAGAGTTCTAATTTAATAAATAAACTGATCCCAACCTAATATTTAAAAAGGATTTGAGCTAGTCGGTTAAATAAAAATTTTAAGCACGAATAACGCCTATACTGGGTCATTAATGTAATAAACTTACGCGTATATATATATATATATATATATATATATTGATGTGACTAAAAGTCATAGTGAGGTCATATTGCATCATATTGTTTACATACTACGTCGTAAACTCGAGAAATTCAAAATATTTGAGAAAAATCAAAATTACAAGACATCTATTTGTATAGAAAATATTTGTGAAATGCCTGGTGCAAAATATATCAATGCATGAAAACTGTGATTATTAGACAATTTAATCGTGTTCAGATAAAAAAATTAATGGTAGTTATTATGTTTGACGTATAAACGTAGGCTTGTTAAAAGATTTCCTCCATTAAAACTTCGTATTTGTGTGAAGGCTGATACGAATTTCTGAAGTTGGCTGGCCTCACGTTGTGACGCCAGTGTAACTATTTTTGCTAGGCCTTACGTTGGATGGGTGCCACTGAAACGACTTCTGTTTTACAAAAGACTGGAACGTCTTTTTTTTATATTAAGGCGCTAAAGAACAAAGTCTTCCGACAAAGCTAGGGGTCTATTCCTGGGTAGAGCACTGAGAAGTGGGGGCGTAAGTCAAATTCTGTTTGCAAACCAAAGTTAAGCTAAATCAAATAGGCGCCACCATATCCTGAGGAAATGACGATAATTGCAAAGCACAGTTCTAAGGGCGGACGTGGAAACCCAAAGAACAAATGATCGCCTTCGTTAACAAAAACCTGTCTTAACAAAATAAGACGCAGCTCCTGTAAGAAATTGCAATGGTTAAATAAATAAAAAAGTAGAACACCACTTGTGTCCTATAAACATGTATAAAGAAATAATAAAAAAAATATTTCCAATATAAATTATTACTCAGAAAAATTTTGGCTTTATGTAATTAGACTTGATCGCTCTTGACCAAAATAAAAGTCTTAGATTTTGAACTAAATGTTTACTAAAAAAAACTCTTTTAAAATATCGGAACTTGTAACAAAAAATGGTCATAATCAACTACATCAAAATTAAAGTTTTAACTTTCCTTTTTTTCTTTCATTAATCAACCGACTTTAGTTTAAACATGAACTTGTTATACAAATTAAAGTGATAATGATTGATAAGCATAACACAGTGAATTAAATTCTAACCTGGGCAGATCTTTTCAGGTAGATAACAAATTACTAGAACCTAACATAATGAAAATTTGAACTTTTAAATTTACGTCTAATAATCTATGTATAGATAAAGCTGATCACAAAAATAGGCATGTTTGTTTAAATTGCATTACAGCTGCTCAAAGCATTTGCTTTCAAGACAGCATCTGTCAACTGTACAAAATAGAAAAATATGACGTCGAAAACACATGTTGAACTTATCGACGGTTCATATGGAACAAAACATGTTTTTTAGAAAGCTAATTCAACAAAATTTCGTTTTACAGCTTGTAAAACCAGCTCAAGAATTAATTGAAGTTTACTCAATTTACGTGTACTAAACATAAAAGCAAGTTAACGTGTTCTAAACTTTGAAACACGTGCAAAAAAAGATCTTATAGCTAATTACGAACCAAAAACTGCATTAGCCGCTTCACAACAATCTGAGACGGGATTTCCGTTCTTCAAGCAAAGTTAACAGCTTTTCTAATTTGAAGCGACTCCATCCAAATTAACTTCTATAATTCCTTATCAGACAAATTTCTTATTAGGCAAAGTTTAAATCGACTGTTCCTAAATAACGGTAATTCTTTGAATCCTAGATGACGAATTATATTCGTTCCATTCTTAATTGTCGAATTATATTTATTGCATTCCACATTGTCGAATTATATTTCGTCGCATTATATTTTGTTGCATTATATTTTGTCGTTGTCGTGTTCTAAAGGTCGCGCGTTATTAGAAGATATCTCCACAATTAATAATTGATACGAAGGTTGCCGGCCTCTAGCCAAAAATACATCTTAACAAAGCTGTTGCCTGTGGCCGACTGTTCATCGAAACCAGAGCCGAGTGGTCGCGCCATCAGAGGGGGGAACACGAAACAATCAAATAGATATTTACTTAGAAATAGCTTTATGCGACACAGATATATCAATACAACTAGATCCCTAAGGAACAATACACGCTTAGCGTGCTTAGCGTGTAATTCAATGCAATTTAATTACGACTGGAAAAATAAAATGTTACAAGGCTATTGAAAGATTTCATTTTTAAAAGATAATGATCAATTTACGTTCAAATGCATGCAAATACTATAAAAGAATTTTTATTTGCAATTAATAATTAATAGATCCTGTTAAAATTGCGTATTCTAAAAGAACAAAGGAAAGTGTTTTCAATTAAAAACCACATTGACTTGAGTGTAAACCATTCATTTAATAACTAAAGAATTACAAAGCAGGTTTATTGACCTCATGCTCTAGAACAATGAAATGTCGATATAAAACATATGTAAACGACCTGAATATTCTAGAACCGTAATAAACTGTAGAGCATCAAGGAACATACAATTCTTGAAAGCGATATGGTGTTGAGATAAATATACGTCTCGTATTGTAAAAGCTAATGAGTATTTAGGACAAGGCAGTTTTGCGTGAAGTTTTAACGTTAACATACTATCGATGAGATTAGTTAATACATTATGTGCAATGCGCAGTATTTAGTGGTGAAAGTTATTTCGATACATTATGGAAGGTAGGCCATTTTAAAAACTATTGTATAAGAGAATTTACCTGAAGATTTCCGTATCATAAAATTGAATGGAAAATTTGTGTTATCGAATCGCTGACGTTAAAGTGTTTATTGATACTCAGACGTGAGTAGTTTAATTGACGTTCCTATAATAGTCTCAAAATAGAAAATTAAAAATAATTAAAGCTACTGCAGGATAACGTTTTCATATTTGGAATAAGGCTTGCATGATTGAAATGGTTTGTTATATACTCCCTGTATGTTTGTTGTGGTTTGTTCTGTATTTTTCTTAATTTTTCTTGGGTATTAAGCCACTCAGAGTTTTTAAAATTGTCTTTATATATATATTTCAATCCATGACCTAAGATCGTTGTCAATATAATCAACATTTTTAAGTTTGACATTTATGACACAAATTGAAGGTGACTTTGATTTATTAAGACAATTGTAAGGTTCGGAGTGGTTTGTCATATGTTATACGGATTAATTTGTATAAAAAGGCTTACTGATTAAACAATTTGAAGGATTTTGGAGCGTGGATTGGTAATTACGTTCTAGAAAAAGCCCACAACAAGCAGATCTGTAACGGTGAAATAAATATATCTTGTTTAAAGTTCTAAGAGGACTCAATCTATTGATTAATTAGTAAAGTGCGTAATGAGATTTTTCGGTCTGCAAATCTTTTAAATTTAAGAGTAAGAGTTAATATAACTAAATTTTAAAAAGGTTGGCAAACTTAAGATACGGATTTTCGCCATTATACAAGGAAAAAATATTAATATTTTCTGTACAAAGAATAAAATACGATCTCTAACAAAAAAAATTGCAATACTTATACTTCAGCTGTGGAAAAAGAAAAATTCGACCATATATGGTTTTTCACTTAAATAGAATTACCTAGTTGGTGAGGATGTTTGAAGAGATATTGTTTGTCATTTAAACCACGTATCCAAACAATATTTTCCAGAAATAAGGAATGGTAACAATTATTAGATTTATAATCCTTATGATGTTATCACGAAACCAGATGAGCTTCATTTGAAATGTGAAAATCTTATCAATTTAACACCGGACTCTAAAGTAAAACGCAAATTTAAGGATATCCCATTTACTAACTTTTGGGACCACAACATGCAAATAGAATATTAGAATTTATCAAAAAGACAGTTCAATGTTTGTTATCTTTTTGCACCAAATAGTTTTGTGAAAGTGTACTTTGCACGGAAACCAAAACTACATACAGAAGCAGATTATATGCAAGTTATTCTGATATGAGAAGTCTTAGTTATCGACGATCAAGCAAGCATGAAAAGAAACGTAATATTTCACATGAAAAAATGATGTTTCTGCTTGGATTTTCCTTTTTTTTGTTTCTCCCTTTCAATGATTTAATTTTTGTTTATAGTTGCAAATGTATATTTTATAAATAAATCGTTGTACCACATACACTGCGTTTATTATTTAATATAAATTAATGAGATTCCAAAAGTATGTGATATGTTAAGAAAGGTTTCGTATTAAAATAAAGTTGGGAACCGCTAGTTTCCACTATAGAATTAGTTTAAAAAACATTACAACAGAGCAATCCTTGTGTTAAGCATTTAAGATAAGTGCAGGTGATAATTAGAATCTACGTATTAATTTTAAGCAGAATTTGACTCTTTTCAAAATTCGTACAATTCTGAGACTTTGTATTTGACACTTGCATCGCTTATTAGGTTTTCCAACTCCAACTCCAAACCCTATTTGTGCAAATAGTTGAAATAGCATTACAAAATAAGCCTTTCAATGTACATCTGGATAAAAGATTAGCCGATATGAAATGAGTTGCGTTTTCAATCCTCGGATGTTGCTGCTCACATTGCATTATACTATGCAGCATAACTAAGTATCCCTTTAAACAATATTCCATATGTTGGGCAATTCCATTAGTGATTATATCAAATTTACGCTTCAGTGAAACGGTAGAGGAAACAAAACGTACATGCATAATGTATATGAGCGGTAACAGATGTGCTTCTTCTATAAATGGTTTATTGATTTGTTAAGAAACTAATACTGTTATTGTATGATGTGGCCTGTGGTTTACTACTTTTAGCTACCTATTTATATTTGTATTTTTATCTCATCGTGGCGTAATTCTATTGACAGGATATATTTAGCGATTTCAGATAAATTGTTAGAATTATAATTTCTTAAATTTTTCAGTATCTCAATCTTAAACTTGGCACATAAACCTGAAACTGCTATTGATATATTTTCAATGAACTTGTTACTGAATCGAAAAATTCCATTTAATGTTAATATTGATATCACAATGAGTTTATTTTTATTGCTACAACGCCAAATCATCGCATAGTTTTAATAAAGTAAATAAAGATATATATATATATATATATATATATATATATTATGCTGTGATAAGGGGTTGTTTAATGGTGTACTTTATAGTAAAGGTCATTTAGAAATGAGAAATTACCATAGGCAGCAGAAAACTGCACTTATTTAGTGAAGAATTGAAAAATGGAGATAGTTTGTAAATAGTAAGCAGTCAACACCCTGTATATAAAGTATAAATAGTTTTAGGCGACGCAAATAAACATAGGAAGACGCATAGTTACCGTAGAAACCAGGAAGACATTCATTAGGTAAATAGAAAATATTAAATACCCTGTAGATAAAGTTTTAGTTAATTTAGATATAGCAAATAATAATATTTTTCAGTGGAAGCACGCGTATATTTATAAGTAAACGATAAAGTGTAATTAGACACGCATTCAAAAGAGTTCCAAACAATTAGATTAATACGGAGATAGAAATAGAGCTTCAGGTAGCATAGGTAAATGCGTGCAAATAGCTAATCATTTTTGATAAGAAAGCAGATTAAAAATTGCGTGAATGACATGTAAATATGAAAATTAAAAGTCGAATTGCATCAGTTGTTTATGGAAAAGCAATTAGATCTATCAAAACACAGCATGTTGATAACGAAGACAGCTGGAAGCAGGTTACAATTATTGGGAATCGTGGAGAATTACATCAGAAACTACTTTAAATGTAATTATTTGATTGGTCACAAATAAGCGACAAGTTCTAGACCATACCCACTGACGGAGTAGGAACGGAATAATATATTAGCAGGTACAGTGATAACGAATTCAGTTTGCAACTCAACAAAGGCCGAAGTGCGTCGCTATGAAATAAAGTAATACGTAATAATTTTAAAAGTGAAAGATAAAATAAGTGCCAAGATGAAAACTATAATTGCCGATTAAACGTAAGTACATTTTGATGAATTTATTTTAAACTAAAACATAAAAATAATAGGGCTTCTATGTCCGGGGAAAACAAACGACAATTTGAAGTCTGGGGAAACAGTAATACAATTTCGAAGTCTGGGGAAAATAAACTACAAGTTTGAAGTACGGGGATGAAACAAACTACAATTTCTAAGTCTGGGGGAAGAATAATAAAATTCTAAGCTTGAAGAAATTGATTGATAAGAAATAATAAGTCTGAAATGAAACGACAATAAATTGGGGTGCATAAATTAATAATGGTAGTCCATAGTGTAATGACAATAATTTAAATGTAATCCTGAATTGGGGAAGATAATTTTTATTCAAATGGAAGCGTTTGATGTGAAGAAAATAGACCAGGTCAGATTTTTTAGTTATAAGACATTTGATTTTTCTATATAAATTTTTTATTTTGAATATTGAATTTGCTTAATATAATATGAATGTGAAAAAGTCAACAAAAGAATTTGTTTATGTATAAAATGAGTAAGATGATAACAGGTTTAGAGCGTTCTACACTTTGTTTATAAAGAAAATAGGTTTTTTTTTGGTGACTTTGGGTTTTGAGTAAATAGAATATGATGTTTAATAAATGAAATCTACAACATTAACTAATTGAAAAGTGTATTTCAAATAATTTACAAAAGCTGTACATAATATATTGGTTTCATTATATAAAATCGAAATTAACTAAATTTTATAATTCCAAATAAATGCTAGCCGAGGTCATAAGATTTAAATAGTTCAAGGAGGAGCTACGAGTTGAGTAGGAAATTGATAACAAGTAAGGCGGTAACGTATCAAATTTTGCTATTGGCAGACAAGGTTGCTTCAAGATAAAATCCAGTTAAGTTTCTGGATGCAATTTATAGCAACATTAATAAGACGGCCCAACGTCGGAGGAGATAATTACAATCTTGTTTATTCATAGTAAATATTAAAATGGTCGTCCAAAGGATGAAGCGCGAATAATTTAGAGTACATAGCAAATAATATAACAGCCCAACGAGGGGGTTCGATAATTCAGGCAGTTCATAGCAAAATTAATAAGGCGCACAACGTAGGGGCACGATAATTTAGAGAGTATCATAGCAAATTAATATGGCGCTCAACGTGGTGCATAATAATTTAGAGAGTATCATAGCAATATATATATATATATATATATATATATATATTGCTACGGTATCGCCTTTTGCCAGGTGTACAACGATCAATTGCCTGCTGATCGCCACCTCCCTGTGCTTTTAAAATAATTTAAAATTAACATAATTATATTTATGCTTCGACTAGCTCAGTGATACCACACACAGAGTGAACGACGATATGATAACAGAGAATTTTTACTCACTCCTCTCCAACATTCAATATCTCCGCATAAGATAAACTAAATTCGCCAAAATTTATATAATTAAACAAATAAAGTTTTAATTTACAAATCTGCACCCTTTTTGTTATCATTTGTTTTTTATAGAACTTTTAAATCAAATTTAAATAAATATTTCTATTGAATTAGCGCTATACGAAGCTTATAACCTTTTTAATAGCAATTGCAGCCTGCAAAAAAATTATATTTCACCACGAATAGTTTCCTTGAACGGTCAAAGAAATATCTCCCTTCTTAATCATACTTTTACGTACCAACCAAATTTTTGTTGACTTTTTACACAAAATATTTAAATTACATGCAACTTTAAAGCTCACTTCTAAATACTCAATTATATAAAATTATAAATCTAACATGCTATAAATTGAAAAGATAGCCCTGGCCTTATGTTCCTCCTGTTTTTCTCGCTGGAGCTTCCTGGCCCAAATCGGTCGTTTGTTTAGTAGTTTGGAGTCGGCAACCAGCGGCTTAGCGTAGCCTGTTAACCCACTACTTTGAAATATTTAGCAGCAACTCGGAGTCATTTGCCCAATGATTTGAAGTATTAACCTTAGAGTTTTAATCCAGTACCTTGGTCTTGTATACCATTAACTTAGAATATTAACGTCCTGATTTAATTTATTATTGAGGTCGGAACCTAGTATATTATTATTATCGTGATCCAGTGTATTAACCTAGTAGCTTGTTGTGAACGTTGTAATTTGGATTATTAACGTCGTGACTTAGTATATTATTAATGTCGTGCTATAGTAGATTGTTGTCAACGTCGTAATTTGGATTATTAACATCATGACTTAGTGCCCTAAATTAATAAATTGCAAAAATTTTACTTATTAATTAATTGTAGACTTACGTTTATCTTAACGGCAGAATTTTATACACACTTGTTTCAACACGCACTTTACTGTTTTATCACTTGCAATTATTAATTTATGTTACAGTTTAATTTATTCAACTTTCACTAAATTTTATTTACGTAATAATCTTACAACTAGTACAGTCGGCGCGTCGATTATAGAAGGAATATCCGTTATCTGCATCGGTTAGTTTTATAGACAAATTCCTTTCCAAATGTTGCACGCGTCCTCATTGGTTGACAGCCCGTTATCGGTGGTTTTCCATGGAAAAGGCGTTTCTATGTTTATCTGTGAAGTGTTATATCTGCAACCTGTTGGATTTTATTAAATATTCCATTTTATATACGTTCGAATTTGCACGTACATCGGAACTTTGTAATGGGAGTCGTTAACAAATGGTATATCATGTACGTTTCAAACTGCACGTATTTGGAATTTTAATATCAATACTTTAATTACACATGTTTGTTTTATTGAGTATGGCAATTTATATACGTTCCAAACGCACGTACTACATCGCTTCAATGTCTATACCTTATTTACATGCGCTTGGTGACTTCTTTACGCAATTGAAAGAAATTTCATTTCACGTTTATTTTTCTTCAAATATGTTGAATTTTTAAAATAATTTTAAGCTTAAAATTGTCTTAAATGTTCTAAAAATGATTGGATTGCTTCCGCAATTATTTATTTTAATGAAAGCGGTGAAGTTATTACTGAATGAGCTTCCTTTGATTAATTGTGGCTTGTTGTTGATTTTATACAGGGTGATTTGTAGTTGTTTTTGCATCATGAATGAATTATGTACATTGTATGATTTAAATGTTTGGTTTTCGTAGTTTTTATGATATTTACATGAAACATGTCACTATATGCACCACTTATTTAGATAGTAATAGGTAACCAGTTTTATCAGACGGTGCAGTAAATGAATTTGATTAAGAGTAACATCGGCACCCATAACAACGGTTCCTATTACCAAGCTACTGTGGTTACTGCTTGCGGAAGCGATGTCATTATTTTATTACAATTATTTTAAATATAAACATTAAGCGAACTAAACACTTAATGTGACGTGTTATAAATATACATAAACGTAGGTTATGTTATACTGTGAATTTTTGTATAGGAGAATCAAAATAAATACTGGCCTAAAAATTTAACTTGGCAGTAGTGGCTTGCATAATAAACTGAAAAGTAAGAGGAAGAAATCTTGGGTTATCATACACAGATGTAAAGAAATGTGGGAAATATCAGAAGGAAAAATGAGACGCCAAAGGGCAACTATTCTGAGGACGAAAATACTAAAACGAAAACCTGAAAGAGAATATAATCGAGAGAAACGTGAAACAATCACAGATATGACAGACAAAGGAAAGCGAATAATTAGGAAGCAAATAGAGGTAGGACGAAAGGTTTCCAGAAAAACAAAATAGATATACGAATTTCGAATCAACAATTAGCAGAAAATACCCCTCAATAGAACGACAGCCACGATATTCAGCAACAAATGCTTTTACAAGTTAACCATAGTTGTAATCTATTGCTGAGTGCAAAACTTAATATAAAAGTTGAATTGCAATTAAAGATCTCAAATCGGTGCGCGAAACGTTATAAACGCAGATTGCATATACTAAAATTCAAGCTAGGAATATCTCTGACTCAAAAGTGGCGGCTTCTTTAGTTTAGGAGTTCCAAAAAATTCAGACTCCTTGACGATAACGAAGTCTACTACAATAATGAGGAAAAGGAGGTAAATGATTCACATGATGAAAAGGAGAAAGCGTAAGAAAAGGTGAAAGGAAACGAGAAATTATTCGTAATTATTTATATACGTTATGAAGTGGAAGAAAAGAACTGCTATTTAATGCCCCACCCCCGATTGCCTTCAACAATTCAAGCCTGGTTATGCGCCACTGTTCAGTATTGGTACTTTATTAGTACTTCAATAAAACGGTTGGATTGGGAGCGTGTTAACAATTAATTCAGACAAATAGGTCTCATATACGAAAAAGTTGAAAAGCACTGTGTTATGATGTTTAAAGAAACTATATATATATATATATATATATATATATATATACCTATATATAAAATGCTATGATAATAGGATCATTTAGGGGTATATAGGGTCACTAGGATAGTACACTTTATACAAACATCATGAGAGTCCAGAAAACTAAACATTTTACTAAGAAAAAATGCGAAATTCGACGATTAGGCAAAAAGGCAAATACCAACGCCCTGTATATAAACTATAATTATAATTATATTCAAAGAAAGGAAGAGTATTCGTAAAGATTTAACTAAATAAACAACCTTGCAAGTCATAAAACCACATGGACAAAAGCTATAAAACAATACGCGTGAGTAGTGCATCATTATTATACAAGGAATTTCACTTAAACGAGCAGATTTGTCAATGCGTAAAACAGATAAACGCATATAATTTCGTACATCAATAAATACAAAGCTACGTGACCAAAATTATAAAAATCCAACACCTTGAGAATTTGAAAATAATAACAGCATGAGGGTAAAGCAAAGTTCAACAAATTTGCTGTACAAACAAAGCATACGTGATTTAAAAGACCATAAAAGATGTTAAAATCCACCTAATTTATACAAATAACCTGAAATCCTATGTGCAATGAAGAGCGTCTCGACTTCGTTATACACGGAATTTTCATAGGAATACCCAAGCCTGCATGTGACAAGCAAGGTACAAGGCGGTAATCGGCGAATGATTCGGTTGACCGACCAATTACAAACAGATAGGCGTTTTCTTTAAATACCACAGGATTTTGATAAACAAATCAGTTTGACTCTAATGAAAGCACGGTCCACATTCACCAGATACAAAATAGTTACGTAAAATAATTGCAAGTGATTTTATAATTAATAATTTAAATATGGTGATAAATAAACAATTAAACGAGGTTCGTCGATTAATCCTCAAAAACGTAAGTTATAAAAGGGTTGCTTTAGATATGTTTTAAGATTTATATTAACAATGGACTCCAAATAATTTCTGGATCCAAACAACCAACCTGGAGAAGTTAAACAAGTATATTCAAACAATTTCTGGACCCGACCGAGAGAAGTTCAATAAATATGTCAAAATAATTTCTGGATACGACTTGGAGTATTTAAATAAGTACCTGAAGAATCCATTTGGCGCAGAATTTCTAAATCCTATTTGGCTAACTCAAGGAGTAACTATAAACTGAAGCTGAACCAGCGAATAACTGGAGCAGAAACTGGTCTGAATTGGAGGAACGAAACACGCTAAAATGAGACAACAGGTTAGCCATTATAAATGTTTTGTTGCATTGATAATTTTATTTTTGAATATTTAAAAATATTGCTTTCACGAAAATTTATGTAAGGGTCAACAAAAATCATTTTGGCATACGTTATAATTTACGTAAAAATTTAAGGAAAACTGATGAACGTTCATAGGGCTTTAAGTAATAATGAAAAGGGTGATTTTTGCTGGATTTTGATCAATTAAAGGGAGTTATAATTTTTGGGAGAAATTAATTCAATTTTATAAAAGGAGTTCTATTCAACAACATTATAAACGCTTTATACATTGTATATATTGAGAACATTATATAAATTGTGGTTAATTGTGTTCAGCTCAAATACATAGGAAGTAGAGAAAAAAGGGAGATTAAGAATTCTTTAGTGTCGTATCGTCGCAAGCTCCGTGCGTGGTTAAAATTGAGCTAGCCGAGGCATTAGAATTAAAACTATTTTTTTTTAACAAAAAGGAGGGCACCGGATCATTGCAACCATATCATAGCAATATATATATATATATATATATATATATACAAAGTAAAAAAAAATTATTGGCAAGTGACTCAAATTCAGCCACGAGGGTATCCTGTCGACGCGTTTCACCCTAATTGGGGCTCATCAGAACAGGGGTAGCAAAGTTGTAATATTTAACACAAACACCATATGGAAAGTACAGGATGACATAGCTCACAACTTGTGTCTTCGTGTCGTTTCACCTGACATCGCAGGTTTTAGCAACAGTCAGCACGGAGGAGAACTTAGGACTCAATAAACCTACTTTTTTAAATTATAACTTTTGGCATGAAAAAAGGCAGTTGAGTCGAATCTGCTCCGTGCCGACTGTTGCTAAAAACCTGCGATGTCAGGTGAAACGACACGAAGTCACAAATTGTGAGTTAGGTGATGCTGTACTTCCCATAAGGTGTCTGTATTAAATATTACAACTTTGCTACTCCTGTCCTGATGAGCCTCAATTAGGGCGAAATGCGTCAATAGGATGCGCCCTCGTGGTTGAATTTGAGTCACTTGCCAATAATTTCTTTTACTTTGTATTAACTTAAAACTCATTAATGCTACTTTTCTTATATATATATATACATTTAAAAATAGTAAAAGAAAATTTTTTTTCAGTTCGTTCCTTGTAAATGAAAGCATAATTAAGATTTAAATAAAAGTTTCAATTGTGTTTTAGTAGACTTTCTATAACTGAACTGTATATTCTTAGTTGTTACTGAACGGAAAGGCAGCTCGGTTCATATATTGATTTTAAAAAGTATACAAACGTTTTTATTTATGAAACTTCTTACTTCTTAGATACAAACTAGCACCGAGATGCGAAAGATCGTATTTTCTGACTTTTAAAACTTTTAAACAAAGATCTTCTACTTCAGTTAACCTCGTTTGTGTACTTTTTAAGATAGAGAGATTGTATCATATCTGAGAACTATAATACAGTATTGTACTTTTTAAAACTAGTTATATAACAAAGAAAAATGTCAGAACCGTAAGGAAGTTGTATATAAAACCATTTTTAGTGAAATTACAGTATATCCTGCGTTCCAATAGAAGAGTTATAGAACTGATTTTAATAGATGTACCTATTGTATCTAGAAAAGTGGAAAGCTATTCTCTATTGACGGAAATACAACTTTTATTGTATAACCTATTACTATAGCATTTCTTTGAATGCAAGCTTTGCAACGTATAATATACGAGTATTGAAAGAATCCATAATCTTTTCGCGTAATCTTCGTAGAAATTACCCTATTTAAGACCATGCTGGAAAATGTCTCAACCTCGTGCTATTGAATAGAACAAAAACAGATTTCTATCTCCACAATCTGTAGCGTTTCCAGGAATGTACTAAACAGGAAGCAGAATGGCGTCACAGATGTTAGATTTATCATGTGTAAATGTTTTCTTTATAGCAGCCAAGAGATTTATCCACCTTAGTAGGCTCCAAAACCTAATAAAGCAAATAATTTCAAGAATCCACAGTTTGCGGATAATATTTCTTCTAGGTAGAAATTTATTACAATTAAGTCAAACAAACTTTCGCATATTTCAAAATGTAATTGACAATTTTTTAAAAGAAATCATGTATTCCGTTTTGATTTTGTAGTTCATTGGATCTGTCAAATGACTTTAATATAATAGTCTGTGTATAATTCTCGACAGCTTTCTTGTTTTCGATGTTTTCTAGATCGAATGGGAGAAGTTGAAGACTGATTTAAATTTCTCATTTACAAGGCAAAAGTGAAGATGTGTTTTTGTTTATTTGCCCAATTTCAACTTCTTGTCGATTGGGTATGAAAGTCGCTTGTTTATTAGCAAAATGCGGTGGCACAATTTTATAATTTACGAGTACTTTAGAAGATTGAGGCATAATTTCAGAGAAGGCATTAAGCCATATATGGATGGAATCTGTTGTCTTAAACTTTGAGCGGGGGTGAAACTGATTAAAGTCCGCTAAACAGAGAGCTACCTATATCGACAGAAAGCGCAGGGTAAAATGAGATGTCTAACGGCTTGTAGAGAAAGGAAGTCTTCAAAAGACAAAACGACTAGCAACGAGAATTAACTCTGCGGGAGCTTCGACCCCTCGATGGCGGGTAGGAGAGAGACCAAACAAAAGATATAGAGGCCATCGAATTTTTCTAACATAAAGACAAACCGAAGTGAGTCAATATATCTTTAAAAAGGAAAACACGGAGCTCTAAGATATACACAAATGTATTAAATTTCAATTTTTGGATCAAAATTCTTACCAATGTCTTTATAGTCCACTTCTGGGACGATGGTATATGTCTGGAATTATTCCGAAACAGAATATAAGACAACTACACAGACACAAGTTCTGTCTATCCAAAAGTACCCATTAAGTACCTCACAATATAAACCTTAATCAATGAGTACTATATTCATACCCAATATTCTCCTGTGTAACACAAAGCTCTGCTAATTTAACCAGAAAATATTCTCAACATAACCTCCAATAAGGTTTGAAAAATGTAGATCAACATTAACATTTACAATAAGGTTTAATTAGATATAAACCTAAGAAAAATAAGTGTATTGTTATTTCAGCTAACTTTTTAACTCAAATGATACAGAATCGTTTTATATTTTTAATCTTAAAGTTAGCTTAATTTGAGCCTTTATTCATATTATTTATAGTTGTACAAGATTTAGTAGCACAAGATAGATCTATCGTAGTCTTCATATTTAATTTTATTTAGGTTTATTATCAAGCAAATAATCATGAAAGAAAGAATAATGTCTTTTTGGCACAGCTGTACTTTAATACCTAGCATATCCTTGTACTAAGTGCATAGAATGCCAATGAGAAAATTAAAAATAAACAAACAACTTGACATAAAAATATACTTCTGTAGTTTTACACTTAATATACTTTTTCATTAGCTATAATATTCGAAGACTATTGCACGCAGATAGTGAAAGATGCAGACTGTGGAAATTTCAGGGAAATGTGTAGGTTAGCACATAATAGTAAACTATGTGGGTACACGTCTAATCAGGTCCAGAGCTGAAGACCTAATGATGATGATAGCGGTATTAGCATTTAACAAGGAAGAGTTAGAAGCTACTCTCAATGAAATGGAAACAGTTCAGTCAAGACTTGGAACAGATCTACAATGGGAGATGTGCTTACATTTGCAAATGATATAGATAGAATTAGAGGCTGCTCTTAATGAAATAGAAACGGTTCTAACAGAGAGTTACAGTATGAAAATTAACAAAAATAAAACTAAAGTTCTAGTATGCAAAGGAGGGGAAATAAATTAAAAACTAGAATACAAATAGGTAAGGAGAACTTACAAGAGGTTAAGGATTTCTGCAACCTAGAAAGCTAAATAACGCAAGATGGGAAGAGCACTAAAGACATAAAACAAAGATTAGCACAAGGTCGCGCTACATTTAACAAGAAAATGCAATTACTGTTTTCGAAGACAGTAAACATAGAAAAAAGTAAAAGATTGCTTCAAACATATGTGTGGAGCACAGCAATGTACGTCTGTTAAACCTGGACAGTAGGAGATATGGACAGGAAAAAAGTAGAAGCCTTTGAAATGTGGCGCTACGGACATATGAAGAAGATATCAAGGACAAAGTTAAGAACAAGGAGGTACTAGAAATGGTAGGGGAAAAAAGAAGTATGTGGAAAACAGTAAAAAATAGGAGAGATAGGAAAATGGGACACATACTAAGGCATGAGGGAATAATGCGGAATATATTAGAAACAGAAATAGAAAAAAAGAGAGGTAGAAGTAGACCTAGGTTAGACTATTGCACACAGATTGTGAAATATGTAAGCTGTGGGAGTTTTAGGGAAATATGTAGGCCAGCTCAGAATAGAAATTAATGAAGATACGCGTTCAACCAGTTCCAACATGGAAAACCTAATGACGAAAGAAATAACTGTACTTAAACCTAATGATTATTATAAGCAACTAGAGGTATTGGTTTTGCAATATTCCCAAATAATGTTAATTGTATGAAAAGATTTACTGGATAACTATTAATTCGGCAAATGTCTAAGTGTTGGGGAATCTTGGAAGCCACAGGCTGCTTAACTCCCTTCACATGCCACTAAATCTCGGTAAAATAGGGCATATCATGAGGAATAAGCTCATAATAGAAATAAGTGGAGGTACGCGTCCAACCAGTTTCAAGACAGAAAAGCTAACGACGAAAAAATAAATCCCCCTAAAACCTAATTATTATTATAAACAACTACTGGTATTGGTTGTGAAATATTTTCAACTAAGGTTTATTGTGCCAAAAGATAGAACTTTGACGATGAAGCTTGGATCCATCTAGACGGTTATGTAAACAGTCAAAACACTCGAATTTGGACGGCTGAAAATCCTAATCCTGAACAAGAAAAATCTTTACATCCTGCAAAAATTGGTGTGTGGTGTGCGATATCCAGTCAGCGTATAGTCATACCCATATTCTTCGAACAGGCTGTAAATGGTGAAGTGCGCAGGAATATTGTGCCCCAATTTATGGCTCTACCGGAACCTCAAGAATGGTATTGCTGGTTTCAGCAAGACCGCGCTACCAGTCACACGTCTCGAGAAACCATGGATTTCCTGCAAGAGTTACTTGATAGTCGAATAATAAGCAAGAATTTATGGCCTCCAAAGTCCCCAGACATGCCCTGATTACTTTTTGTAGGGTTACATTGAGTCCGAGGCCTTCAAAAACAATCCTCACACTATTGATGAACTGAAAGCCAATATTACAGACTTAATTACAAATGTTTCCAATACAATTTTGAAAAAGGTTTTTGCTAATATGGTCAAATTTCTCTTTTGTGCGGAGTCAGGCATTAAGGGATGAGAGAATGTCAGTAAGAGCAGTCCAGATTATGAAAGTGACGGATTCTCCTGCAATGTGTGCTGATGCCCCTCTGAATTGTTTGCATCAACTTGTGCAGTATTTTTTGTAAGGTCAGTGTGTCATCGTTGGTAGTAGGTAGCGTTGGTTTGACAGTCTTGTGTGGGATGTGGAATGTATGTTGTATTTGTGCTTCTGTTTGTGATTCAACGATTGGGCTAGTATTCGTCTTTTTTTGGTGGTGTTTTTCTATGTGGCGTCTTACGTCAGTTGAACGCTTGTGTCGGCATCGCTTGAATCATCAGCTAGATTTGACATTGGT
The DNA here is from genome assembly GCA_036346225.1 of Platerodrilus igneus. Taxonomy (NCBI): domain Eukaryota; kingdom Metazoa; phylum Arthropoda; class Insecta; order Coleoptera; family Lycidae; genus Platerodrilus; species Platerodrilus igneus. Next base: position 525,319 of record JARFIW010000090.1, read on the forward strand.
GTTGTGTCGATTAGTTGGTAGACCGTAGGTCAATACTTGTGCGTCGGTTGGTTCTGTGCGTGCAAGCGTTGCTTTCTTTTGTTTAGTGGCTTGTCTGCTTCTTACTTGCGTGACTCTGATCCAACCTTCTTCGTCTGCGTCTGTTTCCGGTGCCGCTTGTGGTCGGGGAGGTGCTAGAGCTGTTTTATGTTTCAGTGTTAGTTTTCGGTGATACGCCGGGCAGTTTCTATAATGGGCCGGGTGCGGACCGTTGCAGTTAGCGCACGTGGGTTGCTCTTCCTTCTTCTTCCTGAATTGTGCTGCGTGATGTTGTCGTGCGCACTTCGAGCACCGAGGGTTGAAACCGCAATTGAGAGTTGAATGACTAAATCTTTAGCATGCGAGGCATTGCGGAATTTCGAATCTTGTTTTGAAGGCGGTGACGTGAACTTTGATGCAATACAGTAAGTCGGTGACCTTATATATCTACCTGGAGATAGGTTCGTTCTTGAGAATCATCAGGAAGGTGTTGCAATATTGTTAGGTTCAACTTTGTAGCTTTCCCACGTGTGTTACTGAATATCCCCTACCCACAAGTTCGTCCTTAATGTCGTCGGTAGACAAATTGCTGGCGAGTCCGCGTAGCACAACCTTCAATTCCAGTTCAGATCTAAACATGTAGGTGTAAAATTCTATTTTGTTTTTCTTTAAATAGTCTTGTATAAATCTAAATTCGGTGATGTCGCTCGTATATATCCGTGCTCTTTGTGCAGAAGCATGTATGTCTATTCGCTTCTTGAGTAGGCCGTTGATGGCCTTAGCGTGATTTAAAAATTTCGGAAACTTCTCCACACATAAGGCGGAATGGGAAATGTGCTAGCGGCTTTCGTCGTCGTCGTTACATCGGGACTGGAGCAGTCAATGATGTCGAGTCTGGGCGAGAACGTTTGTTGGTATTGAAGGCGCTGTCTTCTTATGGCGAGTTGTTGACGTTTCTGTCGGGTTTCAACAGCTGTTCTATCGAGGAATTAATTGTGGCTTGTGTGCGTTTTCTGAGTTTCTTGCTGTTGGTCGCGATCATATCCGTAGCGGTGTCTAAAGGTTGAAATTCCATCTCGGTGTCGGTGTCTTGTATTTGTATAGCGCTCGTTGTAGGAGCTGGTGCGGATGTAGTCGAATTGTCTTTCTCCGTGGCTGTACTAAAACAAATGCTTTGCAAGGAATAACCAAACTAAGCACATTATGGCGTAGCTTTGATGTACACCGCCTTCTTGTTATTGGTCTATTCTATGCTAGAAAGTGTTCTTTGTACAGCAGTTGTAGGAAACGTAAAAACTTCTAAATTTGGAAGGTGAATCGTAAATCTAAGCACTATACAATTACTTCCGATGCTAAAGTTGTACTGACCCCAGCACGCCATCAACCTGCTTCAATTTCTACCAACCAAAGAAGCTCTCCGTGCTCCGGCGTCTCCGCCCACCAGCGCACGACACCGAAGGATGGAAATCCGCCTGCAATCAACGCCACGAGGTGCCGCATTGTATTTCTACAAAATAGAAACGCGTTCCGCAAATTTGCAGGCTAAAGTGCTCAATACCTACAGTTCTAGTGTTAAAGACATTTGCAATTTAATTACACACACCAAAACATATTTAAATATTTTCTTTTTGTCCCATACCTTTAATATATAATAAGTTCATATCAATATTTTAACATATAAATAATTGTTATCTCTGTTACTACGTAACACTAATACGGTGACTCCATACAATCAGAGCACTACATGTATTTCAACTGATAGTCAGCAAATTAACCGTGGTAACGTGAGTAATAACATGTTGTTTTTCTTTATCTAAATGTGCACTGCTGCGAACATTTTAGAGTGACCTAATTCTAACCCTCAAAAAACGTTCCAACATTATCATGAGTATTGAACCATTTGAACGCTAACAGAACTAAATAGTGGTGTAAAACTAATCTTCAACATTTCATATATACCACTTTAATAAACTAGCTATCATGTAACAAAATTAAACTTTCTATCTCTTTAAGGAAAATAATTTATTAGCCCGTTTAACAGAAAGGCTCCAGAGCTTTTAATTAAAATAATAATACACGTTTTAACTGTGGACACTAGATATAGGATAAGCAAAGAATAAAGTTGTTTAAATAAAACAATGAAGATTATAATTACGAGCTGCAATCTGGTCCACCATCTTTATGACGCAGGAAAGATATACAAGTTAAACTTTAGGTTCATATAAAACCTGTTAAAAGTGTGTAAATGAGACTAACCTGCCGAAAAACACTTAATTAAATTAATTCACACCTAAAATCCCCTCATGTTGCCACTCTACCAGAAAGACATTCCTGATTGAATGTGATTCCCCTCTAAGTTACTCATATTTTAAAATGTGACGCTCAAATTGCTTTACTTCTTTGGGGAGTTATACCGTGAATAGTGTTTGCTACTTTTAAACTTCCAGTTGTGCGCCTTAGGCTTCTACCATTTATTGTGTATGCGCAAGAATCCAGCAAGCACAAACGTATCTATATAAGATTCAGTAGCTTAATCGAGTAAATTTGTTCTGGCAATATCAGGATATTGAAGGCCGTATTTCATTCGGCGTTCTATTGATTCTAGCTTAAAAGCTTAACAAGTGAATTAATTTAACACAACCGAAATTAAACCCTCTAGATTAATGCGCATACATTACCTTTTACATTTTAAAGGCACAGGGGAAAGGATTGAAGGTTTGTTTAATCTACACAAGTAGTAAATGAAAATGTACATTACATTTTATTTACCATTTCCAGTTAGTAGCAACGTTGATCGAAATTGGTATCAATATTTTAGTCCGCAAAAATCTTATTATTACTTTTCTGGACAAATTATTTTGTCTAAAAGTCTATTGTTTTTGTGAACTATAATGATTCTGCTACATCTCACATTATTAAGAACAATTATACCACGTATCCACAAATTGCTATCCGCATTAAAAGGTATTGTAACGAGCTTCTTGTTACTGTTCTTTATTGGTCCAATATAAAAGCCTGTTTACTCACAGACAAACTAACCAAAAATCACTAATGATGATTATTACTACAATGTTTACTAAATTCTTTTTAACACAATTAACTACTCTGTTACTAAGTTCGACTATGTAAATTTATCTACCCCTACATTTAATTTATACGCATATTAAACGCATTCAGTTTAAGGATTTATCCCATAATTTAATTACAATACTTGACTTCACACGTCGATTGTAACTATCCCCTCCGTCTAGCCGTGCTGTTTTATATGAACCATAATATAATCGTAAAGTTATCAGAAGGTCTCCCGAGCTACCTAGATTCTTCGCTTAGGTACGTTTAAAATTAATTCTGCAAGTGCACCTTTGTAACTGTCAATCAAACTATTTTCTTTGTCCTTTTCGATTTTAGATACACCGGCGCATTTGCAACAGTATTATAAAAATATAAAATTTTATTATTGGATAGAAAAACTAAAAAAATATATAGTATATATGGCCAAGGAGTGGTTTAAAAGTTAAAAACAACGTCAGTCATGATTCATTCTACCCGTAACTACCTTATCTTGAAGAACTGTGGAATAGTACTTTATAAATAATATGTGATGAAGTTTAATGCGTAAACCCTCTATTTCTCCCGTGCCAAATACTATATGTGTTCCCTATTTAATGTAAATAAAATAATTTGTATATAGAGCATTCTTCGAATAATGTACAACCTGGTTTATGTAAACGAACAGCAATATTATTAGTATTTTGCCCTGCCATGTGCCCTAATACAAATAATTCATTACTTGGCTTGACATTAACGTAATTAGTTAGATAGACAAAAAGTAAACCTAATTATAATCAATTTGCATGATCATTTTGAAAAACGAATCAATTACTATTGATTGTAAAATTTGTACAACATTATTAAGCCATCTAGACGGGCACGCGATATACTGTTGTGTCTGCCATTGAGGCGACTCCGTACCTCAGCTGATATGCGTGTGGCTATTAAGTCCAAGATCCAGTGTTCGAATCACGATACAATCCGCTTGAAAAATGTTAGGCTAGCATTTTTCACAAAAATACGCTCTCGTTTAGATGAGAGGTAAAATGTACGCAGTGTGAGTGTTGTCACACAGGTAAAAAATTCCTACCTTGCTTGGAAGAGCAAGGGTTCGGCAAAATTAAAAATTTCCAGGTATAAAAAACTTGCTTCTTGGCCAATGTAGTAGGCGTCGCCGTGGATCAATGTAGTAAGCGTAAGACTACGGATCCCAAGGTCCTGGGTTCAAATCCCGACACGGCCGACTGCTAGAAAAATGGGAGGTGAGCATTTTTCACAAAAATTACGCCTTCGTTCGGATGAGAGGTTAAATGGAGGTCGCGTGTATGAGTGTTGTCACGCACGTTAAAGATCCTTACCTTGCCTGGAACGGCAAGGGTTCGGCAAAATTCTAAATTTCCAGGCAACAAAAAACTCGCCTCCTGGCCAATGTAGTACCTTCGGGTAGAGCATTGGAAATGTAAATGAACGACCAATGTAGTACTTTTGGGTGGAGGGCTGGAGAATCAGATATTGTGTACCTGTCATTGTAACAATTGGTGCCTATAAACACGTGGTTTATTTTTACTGCACCGGTGATATATCTAGTTAAAATACTACTATCTGAGGTTAGTTCTTTTCGAATTTAAAAAATAATAACAGTATAATTTTGTTAAATTAATTTGACACAAAAGTTATTTTAGTACTTTTGAATATTGTATCATTTATGACGTCAGTGATTTGTTTCTATACTAACTCAAATTACCAACTACCTGTTTGTTTGAATAAACTGTCATAATTTAGAAGGTTTTGAAGTAATTTTGGCTAACTATTTTCTATATAAAGTTATCCTCAGTATATTGTTTTAGCAATTTAGCTTGAAATGTTATTTATAGCAATTGGTGAGCATGTGCATGTCTTTACAGTATTTTCTGTCTGATGTTGGCAGCACTGCTACCTTATTCCCTAAAACTCAAATTAATTAAAAGCTCGTCGGAATGACAAGAACTCTTTAAAAACATTCATCCGTAAATAACACTAACATTCTATTGTTCTAATTTCCAAGATAGATCTATATGTATATATATATTAAATCTCATTACTGAAAATGTCTTAAACAGCAGCACATAAAGAAACCTAGCGCAATACCAACCTTTGTATTAACCATTACAAAGTTGAATTAAAAAATCAAAGTTTTACTCTTTGCCTAACAATAGTTCTATAACTGAGCTTACATTTGCATATTTTCTACCTTACGCTTTTAAAAGGTTCAAACTTCCTTTTTCAATAATATTGCGCTTAAATTTAAACAATACTAATTTCGTCGGTCTACGAACCAATTACAATTTCACTTGTACATATTTATCAAGCGTAAGCAAAAAAAAAGCTCAATTAGTACTCACAGTTAAATTCCACTTCTTGATATTTAGAATTAATTAGGCACATCCAGGAATGCTAATGATTCACCTGTTTACTGACTACCGACACATTAGGTCATTCCATTTCATCTTCTGTCAAAAAAAGTTCGTTCATCGCCGTTTTATATACTAAATGCCATTTTACCAATACTCGACCGACGGTACTTACTGCGTGAATTTCCACGCCTACTTCTCCAGCAAAGTTTAAAACAATTGGTCGTTGGTCACCGGCCTACGGTCCGTATACACTTTTGCTGTTTGGTAACTATCGTTTCTTTCACACAAGACTAATTCCGTAGCTCTACGAACCAATTACAATTTCACATGTACATATTTATCAAGCGTAAACAAAAAAAAAGCTCTATTGGTACTCACGGTTAAATTCCACTTCTTTATTTTTAAAATTAATTAGACACATCCAGGAATACTCCCTGTGGTTTGTTTTGTATTCTTCTTAATCTTCTTCGGGAATTAAACCACTCATAGTTTTTAAAATCATCTTTATTTACGTTTCGATCTATGACCTAGGATCGTTGTCAAAATAATAAGAACTTCAAGTTTGACATTTATGACATAAATTGAAAGTGACTTTGATTTATTGATGTTCAAAAATAAAAGCCACCTTTAATTTATGTCATAAATGTTAAACTTGAAGTTTTTATTATTTTGACAACGATCCTAGGTCATGGATCCAAACGTAAATAAAGATGAGTTTAAAAACTATGAGTGGTTTAATTCTCAAAGATGATTAAGAAGAATACATCCAGGAATGCCAATGATCCACCTGTTTATTGACTACCGACACATTGTCATCCCATTTCATCTTCTGTCAAAGAAAGTTCGTTCATCACCGTTTTATATACTAATTCCCTTTTACCGATACTCGAACGACGGTACTTCCTGCGTGAATTTCCTCGCCTATTTCCCCAGCAAAGTTTAAAACAATTGGTCGTTGGTCACCGGCCTACGGTCCGTATACACTTTTGCTGTTTGTTAACTATCGTTTCTTTCGCAACTTCACTTTTTTCTTTCGAACTTAATCGTTCTAATTCAATTTCCCTCCCTTAAAATATTCATTCTCACACTTTGTGCGTCTAACTGCTGTCCTAAGGTCGACGATAATGTTGTCCCTTCGTGCTACCCGTCATTTGTTTACACACTTTTGAAAGAATAGGCGTTTATTTACGTTCGCAACGTATTTCTTTTAAGACGATGTAGTGGTTCTAAGTTCATTGGTTCAAAGAAAAATTAATTGGCGTGAAATTAAGTGGTGTCGTTACACAAAAACTTTATTAGGTTCAATGCAGTATAAAACCTTACTGCAAAACGAGGAACCCTTTCAGAAATTGACTATAAGCGGAGGGTTATGCGAAATAAAAGAAATGTGCAAATCACATGCCTCGACAACTTTATAGTGAACCTGTTCCAATTAGTGCCGAAAAGCAAAAAAAAACCTTTTGGAACTTCTTCCGTATATATTAATCAGGCATTTCGTACATTTTATAGAGATTTAAAAACAAGACTCCCGTCTTACTGTAGACCCTGATATTGCAGAAAATACTTGCGATAGTGAATCTGAATAAAGCGTTCAAATATTCCGCTTTACATTTTGCTTACTTTTACTTTTTTTTTGTTTATGATGCGAACTTTTATTAGGAACAATATTCTACAACCATAACAAACTAGTTAAATTTATAGTTTTTCTTAAAATGGTTTTTGTATGTGTTGCTAAAACTCAGGTATGCAAGTTCTAAAAACCAGGTATGTATCAAGGAATTTTTAAACTACTGTTGCTTTATATACACAGGTTGTTTTCCTTGTTTAACACAGGTGAATTTGATAAGGTGTATCTAAGTTTAGAGGGATAAGAAGTCATCTACATAAAAAGTTACTAATTTTACGGAAAACCTTTTTTCTAAAGATATGAATGAGAAAAGGTAAGTGTTTATGGTGAAATGCTACTAACCAGATAAGTAACTTTTTTCATTATAAACTGCATTTTCTAACAAATATGGTTGATTGTACACTTAAATTATATAGATACAATAATCTTTTATCGTATCAACTTAAAAGTTGTTTATTTTTGGGATAAATTAAATATCCCTTTTCCCTTGTTAATTCATTACCCGTTCGAATAAATTCCGTTTCTATTCTTAAATTCTTCAACAACACCCTACATATTTTACCTGCTCAGAGTAAGCCCGCTTTACAATAATTTTTAAAGCAAATCTATTTGCTTGGAAACGACAAGTTTATGATAAAATTTAAATAAGTCAATATCTTGTTTTAGGTATCCATTAATTTGTTAAACATTCCGATAACGTATAATTGTTTTCTCTCTTGTTCCAGTTTACAGACTCGTCGAACTAAGGTCGCGCACTATCCGATAAAACCGTGTTTTCCGTCTTGATAACAACATGATTTGGAGTTCTGATAGTTTAATTAAACAAATTTATGTTCACTTTCTTTTCAAAATGTTAAAAAGCACTCGTCGTAATTGCTAGATCCTTCGTTCCGTTTTTCTTTATAAAAATTTTGCGCACGCCTTACAACGTGATGCGTATTGATGGTTTTATAAACTTGTACCTGTCGGCGTAAATAAATCAATATTTTTCGTAATCATTCTAGCTTCCTGCGGAGGACACGATAGTCCTTGAATTGCCGCTCCTGGGGGTATAGAAGGTTGCACCAGTAGCGTGGTCTCAGATCCATCTGGCCCGCTCCGGTCCTAGAAGCGAACAAGTGATTCAACACCTTGACCACGCTGGTGAGTGTTTCGTCCCTACTTACGTTGAGCCCCTATATATTTGGACTTCCCTGTTTACAAAATTACTTCGCCTATACGAAAATTTTGAAACTATTTTGGAGCTCTTTGCCATGTTCTGAATGTAGTACACTCTGTTTTAACTAACTATACAACAAAGGATATACTACTTATTACTGTGTAACTGGGTTAAAATGCTTAATGGATAACTGATTTAAAATGCTTACTTTTATGGGAGATGATGTTTTTTTGTTAATAAAATTGTATTTATTGCGGTACGTTTATGTAATGTATTAGGTATTTACGTTGATGATTTAGAGCTGTGGTTTTAGCGTTGTACTTGTGTAATTTTAGTCTCTGGGTAAGTCAGATGGGGGGGGGCCTTAAAAACTACAGTTCTCCAGTTTAAGAGGTAATTTGTTTTTTTGTGGGTTTTTCTGGATATATGTATATTGGGGTTATTGAATTTTTTTTTTGGTTTGGGAATACTATGTTGTGTACATATTTTGTTTAATTATAGGTTTCTTTTTTTGTATGTTTTGTTATGAGTGTGAATGAGTGCGTGTATTTTTATTTCAGGCCTTCCTATTTACTTTTGGTATGTATGATACCACGCCCACTCATCGATTAAGCCCGGCCATTTCCTTTCGTTGGTTATATTTTTTTGTTAGGCTACGTCGATGCACGTAGCCAAGTAGTGCCCGATTCCTTATGGTGCACGTTCAAAATGTTTTTCTCGTCTCCTGTAAAGTACAGGATTTTGCACTTATCTGGTTTTTGCCGGGCAATAATGAATTAAAAGTTGGTCTACTTAATGATCCGAAAGTTTACAGTGGGAACATCAAATTCCTAAAAATGTTCTGGGCAGGAACGGTATTCAATATCAGACGACAAGGAACAAAATTCAAGACTGGTCAAGAGAGCAATTATTTTCAGTGGCTGCCAATGAGTTCTCCACGTTTAATTAAAATCACAAGTACACGATATGGGAATCGTGTTACAATTGGATTCACTTTCCTTGCACATATGATCCCGAAATATCTAACTACAACATTAATACCTTCACGCAAACGCTTTTCGCCAATACTGTCGTTTGCATAATATTTGTATTTCTTCAGCTATAAAATGGTGAAATATTCCTGGTTTGTATTTCATAAAAGTGTCTGTAATTGTTTTACAACATTTTAAAGATTTGGAGTTCTGTTACTTTACATGATTATAACCTTACAAAGTGTATCCTAAAACATAATTTAATACAAATTACGCGTTTCTAAGATTCTATTACAAAGCAATGCGTTAATGACAATTAGCAACTGCGTCACAATTCTACAATTTATTAATGATCTAAGAAAAATCGTTTTAAGCAGTAAATATTTAAGCAGGTATAACCAGAATACTCTAATCTGAGACTCTTGAATCCCACTTTCGACTTATATTTTATTCATTTCATTTTGCTCGTTGTGCGATCTATTGACATTTGGTATTTGACTATTTGCCTTTAGAGAGGTTTCTGAGATTTAAAGCACTTTTCAAGAGATATGTTAAGTGGCTCCATTAGTCACCCGGTTATTATGTTCCAAGATTTCGATTCCCTATTAATGATTAATGGAGTCAAGCTTGAAACTCAAATCGATGCTTTCATGGGAAAACATTTGTATATAATTTGATACTAGTCAGAGACCCAACCTTAAATAAATAGGGTCAACAAAAATTACAGGTTATGTTGTACAACTCGATAGAAATTAATGACGTACTGAATATTTATGATCCCTTGACCCATTTCTAGTTTAGCGAAAGATAAATAATAAAACGCACAATTTTTAATACGCGCAAAAGCTACAGAGTAGGTTCTCAAAATAGTGAAATTTGACGGTATATATCTGGAGTCGAATGATGTCCTGCCACATGTAAACGTGCAGTTGCCCTCATGGCCTCATATCCCCTTGATAGAAAATATTACGGGGTGGCTTCATATTTTATATGTAAAGCAAACAAAGTTGCAAGCAACAAATGGTACGACCTTAATTCGGTGTCCTATTTGAAACGTCTTAATCGTCCTGATTTTTAGATACCAACAATCAAGTTGATGAATTAATTGATAAACATGACATTTTTGTTAAATAACTATACTTTTTGCTATACAATCAGTAAAATAAGCTATAAACTCAGTTAGTTTTCACTGCAGTACTATATGAAATAGCTGTAAATTATAGTAGCTTTTGTTGTACAACCATTGTAATATTTCTTAATCAGAAGTCTAAAAAAAATCACAATTTCTACCGAGTATTTATACAAAATATATTTGCTGACGTTTTATAACAATTTTCGAAATTATGTATTTATTCTGATTCAACACGGTATATTAAAAGTAATGCACTGCTTTGCTTCCAAAGTGATTTAAATTAACTTTTATTCGCATTGTGTAAATATTACACGCCCCACGTTGGGCGTCGCTAAAAGAGTGCTGTGACATGGCTCCGCGTTGGAGCGCCGCTAAAAGAGTGCTATTACATCCTCTCTTTGGAGTGAGAACTAAAAGAGTGATGTGACAACGATACAGCAGCGGAAAATTTGAAATTATTATCTTGCCGTCCTTGCGTTTTTTTTGCCTGAAAGGCACAACGGAAATTTTACTATAGAATGAAATAAACCACAGCAATCTCAAGAAAACATCTATACATTCAAAACATTTTTCTTTTATAAAATACAATTTATAAAACAATTCACAGTTACAATTCATACAGAAAATAGTTAAAATTCTTACCTAATCTTTGCTAACTAATACACAATTCTTTATAATTAACAGGTGGATAATCTATTCACGCTTGTAAAGGTGATTGACCAATAATCCTTGACACATAATCTGTTTAGTAAAGATCAAAATACCTTGCACTTCGTTTTCAAAATTTGCAGTGCATTATCTTTACACATATATTAAGATGAGAACTTATTCTAAATTTAAATTACAAAATGTGCAATTATTTTTATCAATTAACAAACAAAGAACTAAAGTTTTATACTTGCGAAAAATAACGCTTATAAAAATTTTATTTATATGGTAATTGATGATATTAAATACCTCCTGATTTTCTTTTTAAAATAACGTTAAAATTCCACTGTACAAGATTACCCATATTAGCTTAAATTTGCATCAGTTTGCAAAGTGCATCAATTAATTTTAGCAATAGCTTTTTGTATTTTACAAAATAATCATGTCACGTTTAATAACTTCTATATTTGTAACTACTCAAACTGATTTACACCATACCATTCTACGTTAAATCTTACATAACGATGACGAATCGTGAATAATCTCCAATCTTAGTTGTTACTTGGCTTTAAAAGAATCAGATGCGAATTAAATCTTGAATGAATTGTTCTAATAAAGTTCCTGCTTTTATATTAAAACTATTTCTATACGTCATTCTCGAGATATTTCCAGATTTTTGTAGAATATAATACACCCTAGTGATGCAATATTTCTGGGAATTCCACGGTTTTAATGATTTAATTAGTGTAAAGTTTATGATTTACGAGCATAACAAGATGATGTCGATTCTTCTCTAATGCACGGATTCAACGATCGCGGCGTCTAATTTTATCTTATTGAAATGCGTAACACTATAAAATAATTCTTATTTATTTTTATTGCTCTTAAACGTTCGCTGGAGTTTGTCTAACCGGCGTTTATTCAATAATTAATGTACATGACATTTTTTAGTATTTGATGACGAATTTGTTTTTATTAATCGAAGGTTCTGGATTAATATTTAAAACTCAGAAAGTGTGGTTTGATATTATACACACAAGGAAAAAAATGATAGTACGTGTTTGCTTTCTTTATGGTTGATTTATATATATATACGGATGCATATTTTTAAAGATTAAGGCGTTATTTTCAACAGAAATGAATGTAATTTTGTTTTAGATGAAATTGCGTTAATCAGATATTCTATGCCATTTACAGCGAATGAAGCGAATATATCTTTATGGTAATAAACTTAAGCTCGTTTTTATGGTAACAATTAATTGTTTACACAACGAAATTCAATGGCTTGGTGTTTATAATGAAAACTTGTTTTTATTAAGTATGGAAGATTATTTACACACATGGCAATGTGCTTTAAAAGTACATGCGACTTCTTTTCAATCTACACGGAAATACATTACGCTTTGCTTTTATATCTACACACGGAAAATTTAATCACACAATTAATAAAGGCTTTGTCTTTTAATGGCAAAGAGGTACGCTTGTATAATATAGGGTAGCGACATTAAATATTTAGAAATTTTAATCTTTTCCCCGTTATATTAATACATAAATTTTCAATGTTTTCCTACAATTTTTTATTTAAACAAACGACATGTTTCGTCACCAACACTGGTAACATTTCCTGTATAATAAATATGTTACGTTGGGTTTCTATGACCTCTCGTTACCTCTTTGTCACATCAATATACATAAAGAGAGAGAGAGAAAGAAGGATAGTTCCGGGATTAGATATATATATATATATATATATATATATATATATATATATATATATATAGTTAGTCTTGAGGTTTCTGCAAGCGTTGTTTCTTTGCACATTTTTCGCATAAATGGCTGGTTCTAAAGTCCACCGCTGTCAATTTATGGTCATTTTGTCAAAATCGCATCTGACATCGTTAGGCTCTGTAGATTGAGTAGTAAATCCTACTGAGCGTAAAGATGACGAATGCGATTTTGCCAAAACGGCGGTTCACTTCAAAACTAGCCAACTATGCAGAATAGTATATACATTACTCAAATTAAGACCAGGGTAGAAAATTAATTAACGACATCAAATAATTTTAATCACCCTGTATAAAGAAACAAATAGAAATTACGTGCGAAATTTATATTAATTAATTCAATTTTTAAGTAACGGGTATTAAACAAAGTGTACAGATAATAATTAATATTTAATTAGTATTCGCTAAAAATTAAAGGGTAGAAGTCAATGCCATTCATTATTATTTTAATTGGAGTTAATTGAACCATTAGTAATATATAATAAGCATAAAAGCCTGTGAAAATCCAAGGTTGGTTAAAATACCATGAAATAAAGCTTGAAGAATTATATTAAAACGTTCATTAGGAGCACACACCTGCAAACTTTTAAATGTCAAATTCTAATAAATTCGAGCTGATAAACATGCAGATTCTACGTATATTGGAAACGGTCGGATGTTTTAGCAGGAAAGGCTAGATGAAGGGTTATTTTACTTACGTAAGAATCCACGTGGATTTAAATAACAGATAGTAAAGAATATCGATTTGTACCACTCAGACCAAGGTAGAAAAAGACGGATAAAAAGCGTAAAGCAGAGACACTGATAATAAAAGCGTGATTTGCGAAGCTTCACTAGGGCTACGATTGGTTGAAATAAGATGCAAACATGAGAGGTGTAAACATAACAATTTCTGTATAAAATTAGTTAGTTGTTCGCGGACACGTTGCGAGCCGTGTGGAAAATTCTTAGATTTTCAACTTGGACGTGTTCAAATTTTAGGAGAATCGCTGTGCCGGACCGTCGAAAGAGAAAAGAGAATGCGAAATTCTAAAAATTATCCGTTGCAAGACAAATTCGACGTGCAAGCGGGCCATTATATAAACCCGTGTTAATAGGAGTTTCGCTCTCTTAGATTTTTGATTTTATTCGATACTTTAAACAGTTTTACTCTTTATTTTTTGATTATTCGATACTTTAAGTAGAATACGTGGTGATTACGTGCTACAATAAAAATTGTTAGTGCACTTAGAGAAGATACAAGGTAATAAAGTCTAGATATATTTGCCAGTATTACTATACCAATTATCCAAATTAGTAACGATAAATAAATAGAAGTAGGCAGTTTTGGGTATAGCGTGAAAAAATTATGAATTTCTTTGCTATTTTTCGGGAGTGAGTAATCAAGTGTTATTCGTAAACGTGATTGGGTCCACAAACCAAGATTTAGATATACATAGATGAGTTCCTGAGAAGTCCTGAAACAATTTAGACGAATGGTGGTGTAGAAAAATTTTAAAGGCGACCAGGAATCCTAGGACGTAAACATAACCCAGCTGGAATGGTGGGATGAGCAAGTCCGATGTACATTGAAGCCACGAGTGCAGTAACCTTTAGGTAAATTATGCAATTTTGTTCGATCTTAGATGTTTTGGTGTGTGTTGAATATCTTTATAATTTGTTTGATAAAAATGGACAGTAGTGAATTTGTATAATCAATAAAATTTTAATTTTAAGATAAAATTTTCTTGTATAAGTAGAAAAGAGTATTTATCAGGTTTATGTTTTTCATTATGATAAAAATGTCGGTCTGTCTTTGAGCTCAATTAGACTAACCTATTAAATTAACGTAAGGGGCGGGAGATGCTCTCTTTTATTCAGACTCAGGTCTGCAAATATTGTTTATTTAATTAGTATGCATCCTACAAGGACTCTAATTCCGGATGCAAATTAAAATGATGACAAATTTGAACTTGAAATTTTATGATGCTGAAATTTATGCTAAAATTTAATTTTGAAATTTTACTGTATTGTGAATATTGGTGTAAATAGAGTTAACGTTGATGTTTGTGGTAGGAATGTGTTTTTTTTTATGAATGAGGATGAAAGTTTTATCTAGGTGAGCATCCGAGGCGGAGAGAGTAAAGAGGCAATTATCAGAAGAAAGTCAACGGACCAGTTAATTTTGAGGGGATCACAGCAAATCTTGCCGCCCAATTCGTGAGGCTCCATTCTAATACGAGGAAACACAGCAAATCTTGACGGCCCAACGTTGGGGCTCGAATGTTTTTTTTTACTCTGGTGAGGCTTTTTGTAGGTTTCACAGCAAAATTATGACGCCCAATTCGTGAGGCTCAATTCTGATATCACAGCAATATATATACATATATATATATATATATATATATATATATATTCTAGTAAAATAAATATAAATTTATAAAAACCGTGGTGATTATATGGTTAATGCCGAAAGAATCGTGCTTTAGATAAAAAATAACGATAATTATTATGTTCTACTCCTAAACAAGTGCTTTTCAAAAGAGTTTCATCCACATTTTATAATAAAAGCATTGTATTTAGAGAAGCACTCAATCATATTTAAAAACGCATACAAATACTTTAAAAGATTTTCATAAGTAATTTGTCCTCTTCAAATACATAAATATTTTAAAAAAATTGCAGTTGAATTTACAGGCAATTTTTATGTAATACCGTGTGGATAAATATTTCATTTTCGTGTGGTAACAAAAAAATTTGTGTTTGAACAGCGCATTGATTAAGTTTAAAATATTGGATTTCATAATAAAAGTGCGTTAGTATTTCGTATTAAGGCAAATAGCGGTAAGGCAAGAAAGAGAATAGTTAATTAAACCCATTTTCTAGAAAACACGTAAACGACGTGAATAGCACGGAGCGACGACAAAATGTTGCAAAACGACACAAGTAGGACAACGCGTCCAATTATGATATATCCCGAGGCTGTATAAAGACAAGGATTCAATTGGTTCAGAACTATTGCTGTCGGTATGTGTTTGGCTTACGGAAATATGACCACATCTCTGAAAAATTGAAGGAATTATGTTGGTTAAATATGGAAGATCGCCGTACTCTTCATTTTGGCACTTTTATTTTTAATCTACTTAACTGTAATACCTCTAAAGTCTTAAAAAACAAATTTACTTCAAGATCGGAGGCCCATTCTGTTAATGTTAGAGGCAGTTTCAAGTATACCATGCCTATCCACCACACTGCACTTTTTCAAAAAAGTTATTCTTACAATGCAATAAAATTATTAAATCAAATGAATTGTAGCTTTATTCATATGTCTCTGTGGCAGTTTAAACATATGTTAAAATTGCGACTTTTTAATGAATGAGCTATGTTATACTTACTCATTTAGGTGAATAATTGAATAATTGAATAATTGAATAATTGAACAATTGAATAATTTAATAATTTCATGGTTGCTGTGTGCTCAATTATATATACTATTGTTTATAATGCTATTTTTTATGTATAGTATGTGCCAGGGCTTGATTCATATAGTGGTTAAGTGTAAGAATAGCTTGTAGCTAAACTTCGCCACTTATGAATTCAGACCTATTGCATATGTATGCGGTTTTTATCTATCTATATTACTTATTTATACTTATATATTATATTATATCTTTTAGAATATGTATTCTTTTAGAATACATATACTACTTGGTAGTTCATTATATAATCTTATTCCTTCAAAATAATAAAGACATATTAATTAATAAATCTTCGAATGTATGACGTACCTTGAGAACAAACCATTTTGAAGGTTCAGGAAAAAGCTGGAACATTTAGAAATTGTTATGTCAAAAGATGCTCCCCTTTAAAAGCCGAATAAATGTTGAATAGAAGGGTAGTTTGATTAAAACGTTGTCATTGAACCAAATTACAAATTGTGGATAAGGAGATGATCAATGTTCTCGGGCCCCACGTTGGGAATGTCATTGTAGCAAATTAATTTTTTAACTATAACTTGAGCTCCACGATGGGGTGCCAATACAGCAGTTTCTTTTCTATGGTGTACGTAAATGGTTACTCGTTTCGAGCCCTAAAGCAAAGGGCGTTAATGTAGCAATTTTATTCTTCAGTCTCTAGGGGGAAGATAAAACAATCATTCTGAGTTTATTTCTACGCGTGCGAGTTGGAACTATAAGCACTTGCTGTGCCGGCGGCTAACTTGGCTACTATCCCATGGAAGTTCATGAAAAGCGCAGCATTGAAATATCCTTCGTGGGACGAAAAACTAAATAAAGTAAATTTGGACGCCACTGTATCTAGCAAGTATTAAAAGGACAAGATTTTAGGGTAGATATAGAAACCCTATTGGAATAGATCATTCAAAAATTTTTAATTTACTTTTTTTAGAAAAAGGAACCTTTTAAAATCAGTAAGTATCTATTGTATAACAAATAACTTTTATTCAATAAAAAATTCATTCAATTCACTAGTGTTATGATATTAAAATGAAATTATTATTTAAACAATATTTTGTCTATTATGACTTAAATAAACAACAGATTTGATAATCACGTGCATACTTTAATTTTAATTATTTTACAATGGTTATTACTAAAGATTTTAAGTATACAAAATTGAGAGCAATTATTACTTTTTAGAAAAAATATTAAATAAAAAATTTAAATAGTTAGCATAAGGTTATTATGTGTGACAATGGGGTGCCGAGTCTTATAGACTGGAACTTGGCGGTTCGGGATATAGCCGTAGTGGAAAAGGGGTTGCAAAAACAATTAATGGAAACTTTTGCGGTTCATCAAAAATCACTCACTCTTAACCACTGGTTACCTTTAAGCGGGCTAGGCACAGGTTCCAACTAGAAAACCAAAGCTGTCGGCCTCAAACTAATGGGGTACGTGATGGATCCGCTTTAGGAATGCGAAAATGTTGATCGGCTAGAGGTTACCCGAAGACGAACAATTGGCCTCTGCCACTACTGCCTATTGTCTGATTATCTTACTATCGTGCTTGGCACTATAAAATTTTTGTGGTTGTTAACCCTACTAGGGGTTTGCGCTGTAATAAAAATTGAGGTCCCGGGTTCGAATCCCGACAGGGTCCGCTTGAAAAATGTTAGTCGAGCATTTTTCACAAGAATACACCCTCGTTCGGATGAGAGGTAAAATGGGGGTCTTGTGTATGAGTGTTGTCACGCACGTTAAAAATTCCTACCTTGCTTGGAACAGCAAGGGTTCGGTAAAATTCCAAATTTTCCAGGTAAAAAAACTCGCTTCCTGGCCAATGTAGTACCTTCGGGTGGAGCATTGGAAAATCACATGTAATGTAATAAAAATCGAATAAGGAACTTAAAGTTTTTGGACACTAGATCTCACCATCAACGACTTTCCAACCCGCTTGCCTCGAAGACGTTATGAAAATGAGCGGATTTAGAAAATTACTTGCCAGGACAGTTCATTTGGTAAAAGTCTTATCAGAACAAATGTTTAATGCCACATTTTTCTATACTGCGAGAGCAACAAAATTTCTTTACAAAGTACATACGATGAACCATACAAAATAATCCACATGGACGACAAAACGGTCACTATCGACGACAAAACGGTCACCATCGACAAAACTGCAAGAAAACAACTTTCTCAATCGACAGGGTCTAACCATCATATATGAAGAACGAACCCTCATAAACAGTCAACACGAGTCCGAAAAAAACAAGTTGTACTCCTTCAACGACAATTACAAGAGAAGCGGCAGAAGAGTACATTTCCCAAAAAATATATCATTTTTTATCGGGACTAATGCAGTTACTAGAAAGGGGAATATGCAACCAACGGTACTCCTATATATCTGACCAATAAGCACGCAGCATACATATAAATTAGCATTCACGCTTAAAATAACCCTCAAACAATAATGGGCTCGTCCGACGCACCTTGAATACAAAACTGAAGCACCCGAACGTACAATACAAACAGACCCCGGATATAACAGGTGCTCCAAACACTAGAACAAAGTATTTCTTAATTGTCCTCTCTTTAAGGTATCACCATACTTCTTGGAGGGAACTAAGAATAGTGCAAAACGGAAGTCACCAAGTTCCTCGTGCAGTAAGGGTCTTTTTCAGATTATCTCATTCTGACTACCAAATCTAATGGGTTAAAATGAAGTGAACTCTCACAACGCCATGGCCAGGAACTCGCCATAACTTGAACCGATCTATCTTCGAAGCCATCAGCACCACCTCCTAGAATACGTAACGCCAACACGCACCCCAGCATTGCGAACATTCCGTCATTAGCTCACTCTAATTTCTACCAATCAAAGACACCGTCGTACGAAAGCGTCTCCGGTTGGCAACCGCTAGGTACCGCATGAAAATTTAAACCCTAACATCGCCACAAAATACCGGCACTCAGTGTAACTATGGACGTCATCCACTGCACAACTCCAGATCTAACTCAACGTCATAAAGCCGCAACATTCAAACTTTCAATCTAGAATTCTTTTCGCAATTTTACAAACTAAAGTACTTAGTGTCAAACGACATTTGCAATTACGCACACAAAAACTTTTATAAATATTTTCTTAGTGTGTAATGCCTTTAATGTATAATTATTCGTATTTTTAACATCTAAATAAATATTATCTCCGTTGCTAAAAAGAAAACATTAACACGGTGACCGCCACATGCGTATGTAAATTCAATTTGGTAATATAAACTTTTTGCAATATACTGGGAATATTTAATGAGAGGCTTCAATATTAATGCTTTTTACTATAGCACTTATCATGTATTTATATCCAACGATCGTTAATGGTTATTAATAACTGAAATCAGCGGCAAATTTATTGATTTCTACTTTTCCTTTCAACTGACAGCTTTTATTTATTAGTACAGTGGCATTTATTATTTAAGAGCCTTAACTTTCGTAAGCTATGCTTGGACAAAAAAATTATTAGTTGAACTTTTTTTTATGGACATTTAACTATAAATATTTTATTACTTTTGGATTTTTTTAAAAGCATTTATGCTTTTTAGACTTCGAAAATTTAGGCCATAAAAAAGAGTTTTTAACTTAATCCAGTGACCTCAAACCCACAAATCAATTTTGAAATACAAATATTTGGGTCGTAATTATTTTCACTGTATATATATATATATATATATATATATATATATATATATATAACAGTGAATTAAAGTCATAAATTCGAGAAAATACGAAAAAGAACCAATTTGTTGGACATTAATTTGAATATTTCTGAAATACCCCGTGTAAAGGTATAAGTTACGTTTGGCGCGTAAACGAGTGGTTAATACACGAATTAATTTATAACGGGTCTTGTATTATATTTTTAAAAAAATGTATTAAATACGTTTGACGATTAAACTTATGGTTATTAAAGAGTTTCATCCACACTAAATAATTAAAGTATCATATTTTGTATAAGTACTCTTAAAGAATGTCAATTATATGTGATAACGGGGAACTCGATGTATAAATATTTTAATACCGTTTTCATTTGTAATTTAATAACAAAAAAATGTCAAATTATGTAAAACCGTGTGTATAAATACTCTAATAGAATCTTGGTGTTTCTAATTAAAAACATATGTAAAAGCTTTGACCATTAATTGAAGGTGATAACCAGATATCATTCATTCATAAAAAGCGTGTTTATTGACCCCGAGTTCAAACACGCACTGGAAGTTGATACATCAACGGTAAACGGTTCTCATTAAACCTACATTCTCGAACGTAACTAAAATACATAGCGAAACGAAACGAAGATACTCGATACTACTAAGACGTTTAGTGCCAATGACGTCAATAGGGTTTGGCTTATTTAAATCAATTTTGGTACAGCGCTTAGTGAAGTACTGACTGAGACTATGACTTGAGCATGCTGTCGATATAATTAAAACGTATATACTTATATTCGTACACACAATGTACAAAAATTAGACAAGCCAACAATTATTTAAAAATATATTAAAATGTGTATTTTAAATAAATTAAAACTATCGTAAAAAAAGATTACTTAAAGATATAGCGATCAAATAAAGGATTAATGAAGGTATATGATTTAAATGGTTTAGTATTTTGTGAAACATATGAATTTATATGAAAAATTGACTTCCTAAAACTATTTAACAGAGGGTGTAGCATTGATATGTAAGGAATGGTAATTATTATGAAAAAGTCAAAGCCTCATCGGAAAGATGTTTAAAGCAAAAATTAAATCAATTTATTTAAATATTTTAAATGATTTATAAAACCTAATTTGTAAATTTAATTTTTAGAGAAAGATCAGTGTCTAGAAGTCATTAATTTAAAGTTTTTCTATGAGTTTTAGACAACCTACGTACAGTTTATCACTACAAAAAGGTGAACTAAACACTACTGAATTCAGTTACGTTTAAAACAGTTTTTAAAGAGAAACGAAATTAAATTATATGACTTCTAAAGCTAATTGGTGTACATATTATTATAGGGAAGGTTTCATTAAGAAGTTATTACTGTATGATTATCATATGCTTAAGATTTGTTTATTAGAGACTAATGTAAAAGAGGTGTTGTGAGAGAAGATGTTGTAGACGCATTATTTTGGTATGTAAAAAAATGTGTTGTCAGACAGTTATTTCGTATCATTTTATTTGTATTTAAGATATTGTTTGTACGAGAAAGTTGTTGTACTTGTATGATCCCATGATCACGGTGGTTACATTAATTATAGAAGAAAGACCTAGGATAAATCAGCGGAACTAGCAATGTGTGTGTGTGTGTGTGTATTGCTATGATATCGCTGTACTCCAATGTATTTAACGTTCAGTTGCCTGCTGCTCGCCATAGCTCTGTCTCGAAATAACCTAATATAAATTTTAGATCTTACACAATTCATTTTATATGCCTCGACTAATTCAGTTCAACCCCACACAGAGTGCACGACGATACGATAACAGAGAAGTTTTTGCCCCCCTTTTTATCTAACACTTCCTATCTGAATGAGGTAATCAAAATTAACCAAAATTTATATAATAACCAAAATATGTACAATTTCTAGCTCCACAACCTTTATAATATTATTCGTTATTTAAGAAAACCCCTGAATCAAAGTAACAATATAAATCAGTTTGTTCCCAAATTATGACTCCCTTAAATCAGTTTAAAGCCAGCAAAAATAACTCTGTATACTACTGAAAGTCCATTGAACGTTCATGAACCTTCTCTCCCTTTTACGTAATTTCTACGTATCAATCAAAAATTTTTGACAGAAATTAATACCTTATTCTCTTTAAAAATTTTATCTCTGACCTGTTGTTTTTCCCTGTTGAACTTCTGATTGTGAATGTGCGTCTCTGCATGCACCCCAATTCTTAGAACTGCCGCTGTGTGCTGTTGACCAGTACCCTTGGATTGTTTTCAGTTGGATTTTGTTGTTGATTTTGTTTAGTAGTTGTTTATTGAATCGCGTAGCACAGCTTGATTAAACGCCCAGTTTATCACTTCATCGTTTATTTAGTTGAATTCTTAACAAATTTCTATTCCTAATTCGATTCTTAGTTCAATCCTTAGTTCAATACTCAGTTTAGTACTTAGTTCAATCCTTAGTGCCCTAAGTTAATAAAATATTAAAGATTATATTTAATTAAAATTTTGAACTTACGTTTTAAATGTCAACGGCGAATTTCTGTTGTACATTTACACTTTTACTAGTATTTGCAATTTTCAATCACCAACTTTCACTTAAATATTATTATTTAATTTGATAGTTTAACTTTGCTTGTTATCTTGGTTCAGACAAGTATAAAGCGTACCTTGGTTGTAGAAAGACTGACTTTTATCAGTTCATGTGCTATTTAAAGGTACGCCACCCACCTGTTATAATTAGTTTACCGAGTTTATCTTGTTATTCCGTCATTGTAAAGACCCTACACTTAGGCTAACGTCCATCTATTGGGTTTTACATGATATTGTCTATGCTATAACTTTTTAGAATGCATCACGGAATAACGTAGTCATCAAATTTTGTATTGGGGATTTTGTTGACCATGATACATTGTATCTTTTCAAGTCACGTCCTCTTATTTGTATAGGAATTTATTACTTGAAATCCCACGTAGTCAAACGTATGGTTCCTTATTTTTATTTTCATAATCTGTTGGGTTTATGTGTTAATTTATATTAAAGATCACGTGCGCAAATCTTATTATGTCGTAAATTAAATGCATTTATTTACTTCCTACGTTTATAAAACATGTTTGTTTCGAAAGATGTTTATTGTGAGCATTCATGTTTATTAATGCGTCAATTTAAAAAATTAAATTTCATGTTTGTTTGACTTTTGATGTTCCTGATGCGTATTTATTCAAAGTTTATGAATGCATTGTTATACTTAAAAAATGAATGGGATTGCGTACCAAGCTATTTATCTTACTAAATGTGATTCAATTCTTGCAGAATGAGCTTCCTTTCATTGATTAAGGTTGGTTGCGAATTTTATACAGTGTGTTTTATATTTGCTTTTTGTATAATTGGCGAATTGCGTGCCCTTTATAATGAAATTGTTTATTTTCTAGATTTTAGTGTCGTTTGCATGGAGTGTACAACCCTTGTGATCCTATATACCCCTAAAAAACCCTATTATCATAGCAATATATATATATATATATATATATAGAAAAACATCTATCATCCATAGCAATATATATATATATATATATATATATATATGCTACGGATGATAGATGTTTTCTAATTGCCCATTGTCTAATTATTTTGCTAGATCTCTCACACACTCTCTTTCGCTTTCTTTTGTTTTATGGATTCTTATCTCCTACAATTAATGAGACCACAGTAATTAAACAAGTATGATGATTCGAAATAATCCTCTTACAAACAATCTTTCAAATACAAAAATAATACATCCACAACAACTTTTTTTACAAACAATATCTTAAATACAATTACAATGATTCGAAATAACTTTCTCATATGTATTGCTGATATTATCATATTCACAACTACCGAGTGCTTATCTCGTACAATATGCCGGACTAGCTATCAGCACCTGGATGAAAATCATAAAAACCCATAACAAAATCGCCATTTCACTATTCTCAAAAATAAGAACACAGAACTTTAATAAAAAAAAAACCCTAGATACGGTTATAGTTTATGGTGTAATTATTTATTTACACATCTATCAGCAAATATTACGAAATAATAATTGTTATTTACATAATCAAATAAACGGCTTAAAATCAAATTTTAAATTTTCTTTGCGCAATTAATAATTGTCTTACACTTTAGTCATAAAGACAAATCCCTCAGAGTACCCCCATTACTAAACCCAAACCCCGTACCTCATTTTATAGCTGATTAATTAACCGCATCATAAATAATAAATGTTGTGATTTTTAATTAACTTTCATTAGAAATACAACCCCCCAAACTAAATTTATCCTTATCACGACAAATATTAATATCGCGTTCTACTTAAGAACATTTTGAAAAATAAATAAAATATTACATTAAATATTTAGAACATCAATTCGCATCATCAAATTCCTCCGAAGTATTTTCCAAACTAAAATAAATTGTTCAGGAAATAAGTACCAAACACTAAATCCTCGCAATTTAAATCCTTAAAAAGTTTTACAAATACCTGTTTTAGGTAGGCTTAATGTAGCATCAGTCTATGTTACATTTTGTAGTTTCTATAATAAATATTGTTTTTCAACATTGATCTTCTTCAGACAACAATTGCTTAATTTGAATATTTCGTCATAACACGTTGGCACATTTTAATCATTTATACGAAATTTTTCACTAATTCTATACAGTGATTAACTTTCTAACTTATTATTTTCTCATAATTACCGGAAAAAGCAGAAAGAGCAGAGAGCATACGGCGTTCTGCGAAATTTCTCGGATTTTATATTTTTAATACACCTTGACGTTACGTCTACAAGCAACGCCTAGTGTTCTAACTAGAAACCAGGTCTTACCACATTCGCGCCAATCTAATGCCCATTTTCTAATCAGAATAGTTTATTAACATAATCAAGTAAAAATACGCTTTTTCACGTTATCATTCTGAATGGCCACACATGCCAAGTGTTTGACCAAATTTAGTGAAATCAATCTACAGAAATATAAATTGTTTATCGTTTCAAACCACCTGCGTCTCAAAGGTACCAAAAACCACTTAACTTGAAATATTTATATCTACACTTTGATTAAAGTCTAAAATAACCAAGAAATTTACACAAGTAAAAAATGATTTTGCTATCGTTCTACAACACGTATATTGTAATAACGAACACTGCGTTGATTTATTGCTTTTATAATAATTAACTTGGCATGTTTGTTTACTGTTATCTTGACTTATTGTCTTTGGAAATTGGTTTACATGTGCACCGTCCACGTTTCAACAATAAAATTTCTACGTTTCTTATGTTATACAGGAATACTATATCCAACACGATTATTTCTTAAATTAAAACGTCTAAGAAACCTATTTTGCAGAAAAGCAAAATTCGCAACGAATTATAGCACAACTGAATATATCCACAATCATGACTAATCGATGCAGTCCTTTTATGAATGCTCACAATTATAAGTGATATCCCGTGTAGCAATATATATATATATATATATATATATATATATATATATATATATATATATATAACCATTTTCATTCATTCTTCTAATTAGGAAACTATTTTATGACCTCAAGAATTGAATGACAGCTACAAAACGTGTAAAATAAACAAAATTTCGACGAGGTTACATCATACTTTCTGAGTTATACCAACTGAAAACAGTAATTTCGGGAAGATAATGACGTAAGAATGACTTAATATATAAAAGCGGGTAAATAATTACAGAGATCCATTCAAGAACGGTCATTCACGACTAGTTGTTCTGTTTATAAAGGCACTTGCCGATACTGTGTTTAACGATCAAGTACGAGTTATAATTTAAATTGCGTGCAAGGTCATGCTCAACGCTTAAAACAATATCTTTTTAAAACGTGTGGAGTAAAATTCAACGTACAAATTTAAATTCTATTAAAATATGAACGGCTTAAATGAGAAGAAGAATTATGGAGTTAATTACGTTGTTGTTTCGAGCAACGTTGGTACACCTTGTCTCAGTAAATTTCAGTATCTGTAGTATTTACTATTTATTAAACTGATTGCAATAGTAACTTGAAAGTGCAGTAAAGTACTACAAATTTCCTACAAGGAAATACATACATATAATAAACTACCTAACTATAACACAGACACTTACTTTTAGTCCTTTTAACAAGATGTGGTGCTTAACAACAGATAATTATAAAAGAAGGGTAGGAATACAATTTTGGATGTTTTCCTTGTTCAAATTATAAATATGTCACTAAATGACAACTATCTAACATGTTACCCCAGTAACCCTTAGCATCTCTGATAATTGAATATTAATGTTTCAAAGGGCGCGTGACCGACAACATACGTATTAATGGAAACATAAACGGATGAATTAAAAATTGATTTTCTGATGTAGTTATTATGGTACAAAGTGGAGATAAAAAATTGATCAACGATTTGGCTTGAAGAATTATAAATCCTGCATAATGTAATGGTCAAAACCGCAAGTATTTTAATCTTTAGATCTTTAAATAAACATTTTGTGATATAATTAATTTAAGTAAATTAAGCTTGTGTAAGACTTTTGACGTATAGATGTTATTTGTGAATGGATATTGCAAGATTGTTTTGAGGTCTAATTCCGATTAAATTCGACCACTATCAAAGTTATATAGAGGTATCTGATCAGCCTCGCTTTTTTTCTTTTTCGTGGATAAGAGAGATTATTGCAATTATTCATCCTATTTTTAATAATTTGTACATAGTGAGAATTGCATAAGAAAAGTCTGTGAGGGGCTCTATACTCTCCATATTAATCGATAGTAATTATGAAATATTTGTTTTTGACTTAAAATATTCTGTTCATTTATAGTTTTAATCCTTGTGTGTAGGCAATATTTCTGATAACGCTAAGGATACGGATCGTTCTTATAAAATACCTAGCAAAATTATTGCTTCATCTGTCTATAAAAATATAAACTATAGCTACCATTGCATCTCAGTTAAGGAAAAACATATACAGATTGGCATGATCCAGCACCAACGAAACTTTGCAAACTGGAATTTGATTAATGTGAATAGCGAAAGAGTATTATTTTCTTACAGATAAAAATTTAATGTTTCAGTTCAGAAATTCGAACTTTTTTAATTTATTCAGTATTGATTACCTCGATATTAATAATGAAATTGATACAAAGTGAAAAGGCGTAAAAATAACAAAGAGCATAGACGTTATTTGATTAGATTTTACGTATTTTCTAGTGATCAAAATTGAATGAGAATTACTTACTGTGGTCTGCTCCAAATACATGCTTTGTAAAATCTTCTGGATGTCGTTGTTGACCATTAGTAACTTGTACTGAAGCCATTTGTGCTGCAGCTGTTTTCTCTAATGGCCACCTAAACGCAACAATTCAAAATATTAGTATTTCGATAGGAACTACTTCTGGCTTCTAAAAATAAAACGTATCGCACAAAATTATAACTTCAGGAAACTAGGAAATTATGGTATATGTACACGGTACACTACATATTATATCAAGTACTTAGATGTATTATTTAATGTAGAAATAGCGTGTTAAAGCTACCATGAACCGTTTTTGTAACAACCCACAATACGTATCTTATTATTTAATATGTTTGACGTTTCATACGTCAACCTATGTGTATCGATTCCAAAACTTTTCTTTATAATTACAGATTCTTGACATATTTAATTGCATGAGTATAAATAATAAAACGAGATGCCATTATATAAACTGAACACTTGTGTTTTGCATTCTGCATTGTTATAATTCGTTTAAAAAGTTACATTTTCTAGCAAATATCCAGGTTACTAGTAATGACATACACTCGAAAAGTGCAATTGATTAATTTCTGTTACGGCACCCGTTCATATAAACCTCAATAAAGACAAAGCGTGTCGACAGGATGCTATTGTGGCTTTT
Source organism: Platerodrilus igneus (assembly GCA_036346225.1). Classification (NCBI taxonomy): domain Eukaryota; kingdom Metazoa; phylum Arthropoda; class Insecta; order Coleoptera; family Lycidae; genus Platerodrilus; species Platerodrilus igneus. The sequence continues at coordinate 553,186 of JARFIW010000090.1, forward strand.
ATTTTAAGGCAATTGCCAATATTATATAAAGCACATCAATTTAACTCTTATACGCAAAAAGCAGTTCACGCATGTACACATATGGACATACTCACGCATACACAGACGTGTCAACACGCGCACTCATATACGCGCGCAAACAGATGCAAACACGCGCGCAGACATACGCGCGCATGCACGCACACACACAGACTTGTTGCTTTATCTTTTCTTTTGTTTCGCTCCTCGTACTCATTTGCGAGTGGTTTCAGATTAGAATAGCCCCACGGTACGGCCTGTCTGTCGTAAGAGGCGACTAAAGCGGTCCAACACACTCTTCGTACACACGCACGCACACACACACTCGCGCGCACGCATACACACGCGTGCGTATTTTTTGAACTTCATTAAAGTGAATTGTCTATGTTATATTTGTCTGCATGGGTAGGTTAAATGTAATAACAGATTTGAACTAAGCTCCGCCTAGGTATGTAAAAATGCATATTTTTCCACTTTTCTGCCCAAACTTAATAGAAAATAGTCGTTGGTGCCGAGATTGCATTATTCCACGAGGATTCTTAGCAGTTCAGAAACGATTCTTACGAAAATTAACTATACCGTTTCTTGTAAATCCAACTCTGTCTGTAAACAAAGCGGACGAGTGAAACAAAAGGTTCTGATTATATTTATTTAAAAATCAGGTACGAAATCCAAGACGTCGTGAATAAACCTCAACAGAAAGTGCCAATACTCTTCGTAAAATGTAAGGATACAACAAACTATCACGTAGGATTCTTTGGATTATCATGTGGTTTACTCTGTCCGTTCTTCCAATTTATCTCGTAGTAGTTTCAACATTCTCGACAATCTGAAAAATTCGTTCTTCAAGCTGTACTGTTCATACATTTTTATGTCGTGTGTGTGATGTGTGTGCGCGCGCGCGTGTGTGTGTGTATGTGTGTATATGTGTGTGTGAGTGTCTTCACCAATCTGTTTCACGTAAACTAACGTAAATTTTTGAAAAGATAGACACATAACAATACAGTATTTCTGCAAGGCCATAAATAGGCTGCGTATCTGCTAATTCCTCAATTGAGTATTTTTAGGTTTATTCCACTAATTAATCAAAATACACGGTAAGCTAAATTTAATTGACAAAGACGTTTAGACAAAAAAATCCGTGGTCAAAACATACTCGATCAGTGTGGCGTGCCCAGAAATTTTGTTTGGGAGTGGGTGAGGTAAGTTATCACTGGGAAGAAGGAGAAAGGAGGCAAGAAAAGGCTATTGTTTTTTAGCCGTTTGAAAAATAAAAACATAGTTCTCAAATACAAAGAAAAATTACATAAAAATCATGTAAATAAAAGTCTACAAAAAAATCTAGCACCACTTATTTAACTTAGGAAAGTCATTAATGACTGTTAATATTTAGAAGGACTACCCCATTTAGTCTATTCTTTTCTGTTTGTACGTATAAGTTGGTTTTCACATGAAGAGAATCGTATATTCCCTCTTTGTGTTTGCTGTGGGTGGTTCGAGAAATATTAATTTCAATATTATATTTCTTACTCACATTTATTGCCTGGCTAAATATTTGCTTAAATTAACTTTCAGCGTTTTTTTGTATGTTATTTAAAGTACTTCCAACACTCGTGTCCATATCTTTGTTTGTAAAATTTTGCTTAATAATATACTAATGAAAAATATTTTTGTAGGTATTTGAATTGTTTTCTGAAATTTTATAGTTGAACTGCTTTAGTAAGCGCATACGCATCCGAGGAGGCATCTATTTCACACTTTTGCTTTATTCAAAGAATTAGCTATCTTTTGTAATTCCAGATATGTCAATATAGGAGCATGCCGTTCCACTTATCTATTTTGACACAACTGTTTCAATTTATGTCTTTTTGTATCAGAGTTCAAGTTCTCAATCTGTTTCAAACACAAGCTGTCGTTTTGCAGTTCTAAAAAAACTGCATATTTTTCTAATATCCCCATGCAGTTTTTACTTGAGAATTGTTGCAAGTATCAGATATGGCTAAATTCAATGAATGGGAAGCTCAGTGAATATAGAAAACATAACTGTGTTTATCGCGCACATAGGCTCATCATCATTTTGTTGTCGACCCTACTTAAGGTCGGTTTGACACAGCTCTAACTTCCTTTCTATTCTGTGCTAATCTAAAAAGTTCTACATACCCTTCACAACCTAAATTTTTAATAATTTGACTAATATAGCTTGGTGTAGGTCTTCCTATACTCTTCTACTTTTTCTTGTCTACCTGGCTCTACATAAATATTAGCAACCTGATGATTATTAAAGAACTCCAACATGTTTACATGACTCCCATTTTTATAAGGAAATGAAATATTACCTGGTTATCCCCTCCAAAAAAGGAAAAGTGTTAAATTGTATGTCATGGTAAGGCTTAAGCAACAAATCGCTGTCAACATGCCAGACCGCTACCTAATTGTGAGTTATGTCATGGAGACGTTTATTAAGTTATATGTTATGGCTCGGACGTCATGAAATACACTACTCGTAGGTGAGGCATCGTCTAATCAAAAAGACATTCGCTAGATTTTGACTAGTTATGCTTGTTACAGGAGCAAACTTTATAAAGTGCTCTTCAATTTCCTAACTTCCTATTTCCGAATCTAAAATGGTTGACATTTTGCTCCCTATTATCCCTAGGTCTTCCCGTGCTGACATCCTCATACCTCTGAAGATATTCTAAAAATGCCTCTCTTTCTACTATATTTTGTAACGCCACATGTTGCCTAATTTCAACCTCGAAATGCCTAGAAAGATATTTTATTATCTGGCGGTCCGTTAAAGGTGGACTCAACTGCTTAGCTACACTATACTTTGTTATAGCATACTGCTCCAAGATCCTGCAAACGCACCTCCATATTTGCCTGTGATCAAGTCGTCTCTCACCTGATCTTGCTTATGATCACCCCAATAACGCTTTAAGAATTTTTCTTCAAACTCTATATACGATTGTATGTCCTGTCCTACTAGGTTGTACCAGGCCTCTGTATTATTCTTTAACAAAGCTTTCACAACGTTTAATTTGTCCTGTTTATCATACAAATTACCCACTAAAATTCTAATACTGTTTATAAAAATATGAGGGTTCACCCGATTATCCCCATAAAATTTCATTTGTTCTTCTAAAGACACGTTACTCGAAAAGAATCTAGGTCCATCTCCCGTTAAAGCAGTTATATTCTGTTTTATTCCGCTGACATCTCTTTCAAACCTTCCTAACTGATCCCTACATAAATCACTCACTTCAGTCATTTCCCATTAATTTTCTCTTCACAAGAAAATCAGTTTTTAACCGTCCTATTTCTTGCTTAATACCTTATTCCGTTCGTTCTTTTAACTGTCGTTTCAACCTCCACCATATTTACAGTCAGACTATTTTTAAAATCCGTAAATTCTTTAGTTGATTTTTCTATTTTCTCTCCTAACTGATCAAACTTCCTATTCGATTCTTGATTCATTTGCGCTAACTTCCTGTTCGATTCTTCCTTACCTAGTCGCATTTCCTCTAACATTCTCATTATTAATTCATCCCATTGTTCTCCCGACTCCGTTTTTAACTGATCCCTACTTCCTCCTGCTTCCTCCATTTCTTGTTCTGGTTTATCAAACAAAGCACTTGCACTGCTTCCAATTTTTACTCCTTTACTCCTTAACTACTCATTTCTCAACATACGTTCACAGCGTACTGCTCACACACACAAAAATTAATAATATTTACAAAAATTTACAACACAATTAACCCTAATCTCCAGGCCGCCAGTTTCCTGAAATAAATTTTTAATTTACTTGAATTCGAGCCACTCACGTTCGGGTCGCCATTAATTCTGCGAAATTAACTCTTGTAATGACGCACCACGTTGGGCGCCATTAATTACTCTGCATTAGCCCACGAATGGGCGCCATTAATTCTCTGACGATTACTCTTGATTGGTTGGAGCCCCATAAATTATGTGAAGCTAAGCTGGATTGAAGCCTAAAATCAATTCAAACCCTACAAATTGGGACGACATTAAACTGCTGTTCACTTTTTGATAAAGATCTTTTTTTTTGGACGCCAAAATCTTCCAAGCTTTTTTTCTATGCTTAAAATTGCTGCTCCAAGTTGAACCATTCCCTCCTTGACGGCAATCTGCTACCAATTCTCTCGTCCACCAGTTTACGGTACTTCCAAACCATTACAGTTCATCTACCGATCCATCTAGCCTCAGTACACCACAACATCGATCCATTGAACACCCACTACTCCATATAAGTGCACAAGCAACCAATAATAGCAAGCAATCTCTACTTACAGTTCTGAAGCAAGTTTATTATACCCAAAATGTACTGTATAAAATTTGTTGACCTGCTTATACATCAATACACAACTTGTGCATGTTTAATTAACTTTAATTAAAAATATTAAAATCATTTGTCACGTATTTGCTTAACTAATATTATTCGATGCTTGGATGAGAAGTAAAAGAGAGCCTCTCACTGCCTCTCAGAGGTTATATAGAGATATTCTGCCCTCCTTTCTAGTTGTAATTCTTGAAAACACCACTGCAAACAAATAAACCTTCTTGGTAAATTTATTAAACGGTCACAACACTTCCCGAAACTAAATCTGCAACCGCCTCTCATTTCTCTGCTTGTATTTAACCTTCAATGCTACTCATTAAATATGTTGTTGTTTGCGTTTGTTTATAACGATCTTGAGTTTTTAGCTAGAAATCCTTGACAATTATTTTCAAGCCTGGTAAATTAATACCTAGAAATTTTAACAACGGTTATATTATTTACAACGATTTTGAATGTTTCCAAGAAGTCCTTGGTATAAACTGCCTCTCCCTTCTTTTAAAACGAGTACTAGAAACCTGTTTTCATACATACATGTTAAACTACAGCTCTCTGCTCTTATTAAGCTTATTTACCAAAAACACGTTCACATCTTCTATAAATAATACGCATTATGCGTTATGCAAATGTTAAAGCTTCCACTAAACTATGATAAATTATGCACTAGGAGAATTTACACACGCTAAAAATGATGGAAAATTACTATTTCAACTTCTTTGTTTACGATTTTAAAATTATTGATTTTACGCTAAAGAAACTTGAAAAACTTTTTAACTAATATACCTACAATTTGCTTTTACTATAAGATGCACGAATGTTTACATTGCACGCTACAAATAATGCAAAATCAGTTCCTATACTTACTGAAATTTTTCAATAAAACCATTAATTGTTATCCTAGAGTTTCGAAAATAGTTTTAAATATTTGCTTAACTATATTTACATGCGGTAACCTGCCATAAATTATTATCTGATTTATCTAATTAATTTTATCCTATAAATACACAGAAATATATATATATATATACCGTTGGGAGTCAATAAAAGATTATGTGAATGAAGTGGTTAATAAAAGTGTTGTCTTAATTACTTTTGCTAGCTCAATTTAAATGAAAACATTAGAACCTGACATCAAACTTATAATGACACAAAATATTCTTTAGCAAACAATCTTTCAAATAACAATTACTACATCCACAACAGCTTTTTTTAAGAAACTATATCCTACATAAAACCTCTAAAAAACACTTAGGTACAAATATTAAAATCTGAAAGTAGTGTCTAAAAATTGGTAGCAAAGGCTTTGTCTTACAAACAATATCTTAAACCTAACAGAATATAATTTCTGAGTATTCATTCACTAAATTAGAGTCCAACGTCTCTTTTATAGTCATGATCAACACACGCTAATCTTATTTTTATTCACCAGTAACTTTTTAATTAATTTTTATTATGTACAAAATTTGTCAAGATAAGATACATATCTCAATGTTTATCCCTTAAAGTCGGATTTTAAACGTATCTGATCAGTTAAGTTTAATAAACTTTTTTATAATGATAAAAATTCACAGACGGTTTGTTGCCATTCAAATTGAATTATCACCGTGTACACACTATACTCTAATTTCAACTATAAGCACATAAAACACTCTTATCATGGAACTTAAATAATAAATAGAAATGTTCTTTGTAAATTTTAAAACTAAATAATTTTTATTTTTCCGTGTAAATTATGCGGGTCGTTTTTGTTGCCTCTGGGTGGTACGTAGTAATCCATCCATGTCTAAATCGTTCAAATTGTTAAAAGTTTTCCATTAAATACCATTGCATTCCAAATCCATATACGCTTATATTCAAATTAAACTTTATTTTACAGTACTCAATCATTATTTGTTCATTTTAAGTCCTTACAATATATCTTTCACTTATGGTTATTTAAAACACTTTTCCGTTACTCTTTAAATAAAATACTTTCAACTACTAAACTGTAGTATATTAGTACGGGATGTATTATTACTAGTTCGACATCGTGACATTTTAATCACTACTGAACAACTGCTTCAGTATTTGATTTCCAGTGAGTTATATATGCAAACCTCTTGTCGCGTCACGGGTCGAGAAAATCTAGCAAACTTTAGTTGTCGTTTTTATGTTCGAATTGGTACTAAAAATGAACTGGTCTTTTTACGTAAGCATCGAAAAAAATCATGAATGATGCAACCTTCAGAAATCTGTCATTCTAATTGCCTAGAGCTACTAATTGGTACCACTTACCTATGCCTTATCATCAATATTTATGATTTATGACTGCAATTAATCATTTCTTTACTACTTTAGGATTTATGGCCTTACTCGCCATAATGAAACGATGTCGTTTATATTTTTTCATGTTATTACTGGATTTTTCTTTCAATTTGTTTAGTATAACCATTTAATTTATAAACGTACTTTATTGCGCTCTAAATATTTCAGTACTTTTAATAAACAAGAGCAAATAGGTTTTTTTTTAAATTTGTCATTGCATAATAAAATTTACAAATTCAGGTTTCTATTAATTATTAAATGTTATTTTGGAATATACGGAATGTAGTTACGCGATTGTTTGCAAGTAATACTACGATAAACAAACTTGTGTAGAAACAGCTGGTAACTTTTAATATCTTTGGTTTAAGATTACGACAGCAGTTTTTATTGTTTGGGTATTAATTATAAAATAAGATCAGTATTGACTGTCCATAAAATTTTCTGTATAAATAATTGAAGAGTTACACTTTTGTTTAGGTGTGACATTATTTCCTAATATTTTTTGTTACAGCCACTGTGAAATAAATTTCGGGCAGTCGGTGATTCTTTTTTTCCTTTATTGCTGTTGACTACTATTACATAAGTTTTTTTGTGTTTACTTCTCTGGAATTACTGTTAAGAAGTGCTCGTGTACACTAGGTAAATATATATTTTTTATGACCATTTTTAGTATAAGGGAACGTCAAATATTTAAAAATTGTGGTAAGCAAGTGGCTGAAAACAATCCAATACATATATATTTCTTTATTAATTTTGTTTTATGTAAATATTAGATTTGAGGGTAAAAATTAGTTTGAAATAATTAAGAACTGTATTAATCATTATTGCGAAAAATTTTGTACTATGTATAAATTCTCCAGGATATGTTGGATAAATATCGTTTTCTGCGCGAGTTGGTTTTCCTTTTTGTAAAACGTGTATTAATTACATGTGTGTAAATAAACTTTCTTTCTTGAGGTTTTCTTTTTTTGTGAACCATCCCACTCTACAACTTTTTAGCTAGCACGGCACTCTTTGGATTCCTTTTTCTCTTGCAGTACTCGGTACGGGCGATTTTCTTTGCTTACTTTACTTGTATTTCTTGTCCGCAGGGAATACCGTAACAAGTTTATTATAAAATGGAGAGGGAAATGCGCTAGTTAACTTTATCAAATTGTTTTCGCACTTTTATGCTTGGTGTTAACTTAAATTCCATAAAAATACCATCAAACACACCTGCATCTTAAACATTTCCCAATATACCAATTAACCTGTATTTTTATATTCGTATCTCCTTCGACTCTAGGAAAACTCAATTAATTTATATAATAAAGTTAATTTTTACAATGTTAGTACAATATCTGCATTATAAGCATGTTGTGTTCCAATTAAAATTATATTTTTCTCAAACTCTTATCTTTGATTTATAACTTGAAAATTCTATCAAGTTTTTTATAATACAAAAATATAATATCTAACGAAAATGATTTAAATAGACTTTGGTTGTTTGCTTTCAACCTTATACAAAAATAGAGTATTAGCGATGATTGTTTTCAATTTAAAATTTTTAAGAAAGAAAAAAAATTTACCTGTATTATTTTACAATATAGAAATTTTAAAATTATGGCTTTTGATGAAGCCCTTTATGACTGCATACAGTTTATGAGTAATAATGATTTAGACATTTAGAGCAACAAGAGTACGAACATTTAACATTTTACATTGTACATTTTAATTGCAAAAAAAGGCAGATTAATAAAAGGGCGGATCAAGTATAAGTACTTTGCGTGTCGTTCCTAAAATTACGTAATAATAACAGTCAACGAGACAGAATATAAATTTTCAATCACAAGTTCGTTTGGATTTTTAACGAGACTAATTTAAAAACGCCCATTACAAATACCTGTTCCAATTACGTTTGATACATAACCAACAATTCAGAATGTAATAACCTCCAGTTCATGTCTAAATATAGAATCTAAATATAGAACATCAATAAATCATCAACTCAAAATATAAGATATAGAAACTCAGTTCAAAGAATTTACTTTTTCATATTTATTAGTTTTTACGTTCACATCTTTTTAAATTAAAAGATAAAAAGGTTAATAAAAATACACGTCTTCATTAAGGAGATGTTATTATTGGCTTGATAAAATCGTTTTTTCATTTCGCCTTATATATTTGAACTTCGTTCACAATTAGCATGTCAAAGAAGTCTTGCTTTAATTGAAATAGCTTCATAATTAAATTAATTAATTTATGAATGTCGAAAGCAGAGGCTTTCAGGGCTATTAGTTTTTCAATTACATCAGTACAAACCGGAAGCATTCCCGATACTCAGTGATACTTTACACACCTGCAGTAAGAAACTAATTTATTCTTTAGCCCACTTTACATGGTCATTCGAAAATTTCCAACACTCAAGTTAACTTTAGTAAAGCATACAGTGGAAGTTTTACATTTCAGCGTTTTTATCATTCTGATCGCAGATCATAGAATGAGTTTCTTATAGAATCTGTACACAACTAAAAAAAACAAGTAGGTAAAACAAATAAGCTTTGTTCCACAAATACTTTAACATTTTTCAAATTCCATAAATTTTGATTTAAAAAAGTGAGATTGCAGCTACATAAAAAAGGCTGAAAGACCTAGAGCTTGAAAATGTGGTGTGTGAGATTACAAAAGTTAGTTGGTATATTTCTACAGGTTTCAACTTTTTTATTGGGAGACGTTCTGAAAGCGTGTTTCCTTCCGTCATCAGTCATAATCTTGAGAAGAACTATTTATTCACTTATTCATTTTATTTCGTATGTACTTGACTCGATGAATTTGAATTCAGCTGATGTTTAATAGTTATGAAATAAAAAGAGAAAGCTGGAAGAAACTGTAGTTCCCAGGGGTATGCCCGATACTAAAGCAGATCTGCTTCCAAAACGTCGCATAAGAACAATGTTCAAAATTGTCGAAAAGAATGCAACTGACTTTTCTAATTGACAAATATATTTGTTTATTAAATAGATACTTAAAAAATCTAAAGTTGTGATACAAAAGTGTATTTTCTTCTAAACTATTTTAGAGTAAAGTAGTAAATTAATAATGTTATTGTAACTACTTTTCATAATACTTGTTTAATCGATATGATTCATTCAAATATTTTTGTGTTTCTTCTTTTAAATCATTTTTATTAAAGAAAATGTACATAAGTTTATATCTTCATAGGTGATTAACTTGATAGGTCAATTTCTGACCTATCTAAAAGAATCATAATAATTTGTGCCTGTTAGAGTGCAAAAAGACACAGTTTCTTTACGAATTAGGCAATAAAAATAGGAGGGAAAGTTGATTTGTTAAAAAAAATCTAATCTTTAAAATTGGTGATGCGGGAAATGATTGGATGTGATTTATCAATTTATTCACGCCTTGCACGGAATTATTGAACATCAAACGTTTATTAGAGCGGAATTCAACCTAATATTAATTACCGCAACGGGGTTCATCCTTATATACAATAATCCTTTATTCTAATTAAATCAAGAAAATTTTAGAATGTGCGTCACCACCCTTTAAGGGCAACCGTATTGTATTGCGATACCTGTCAATCGCCCTTTAATACCAGTGGATCAGATATGAGGCCGTTATAGCAAGAACTGTATAACGTCCTATCAAGAATGTTCTATATATTTCTTAATTACTGTTACACTGTTCCCCTTTTAAAACTGTTCTGACCTAAACATTTTGCAGACCAAAACTTAATGTCCCTGGGACGATATAAAAAACCGGACCATTCTGTTATTTCCCATATATCAATCAGAAAGTAGCAATCGAGGCTTTTAATAGGGGATGCCATCCCTTTGGGTTAAAGCTGTATACTAAGATTTGTATTCCGGTTTTCTGAAATAGAACCTCAAGCATATTTCGTACTACCCTCCAGTCCAATATATCGAGTCCACAGGGTAGGACCAACTTTGTGCCCAATTTCCATCACCCGTTTTTGAGATTCACTAACGCCTTTCCTAGCTCCTGATAACTGGATTAACAAAGGACAATTGTTTAGTTACTAGGTAATAATTGCGACGACGTCCATCTCTAGGGTATATCATTTTACTCACCCCTGGCTGTTGTTGGCGAAGCTAATCCAGAAACGAAATTTGCTTTTGAATACCATTTTTGAGATTCACTAACGCCTTTCCTAGCTCCTGATAACTGGATTAACAGAGGACAATTGTTTAGTTATTAGGTAATAATTGCGACGACGTCCATCTCTAGGGTATATCATTTTACTCACCCCTGGCTGTTGTTGGCGAAGCTAATCCAGAAACGAAATTTGCTTTTGAATACCATAGCAATCTCTCAGATCATGTTGGGATCCAGTACCACGCAATGTACAAAAGAGTATTTCCACGGCACATCAAATAGATCCTTGTTGGCCTCTTCGGTAATCCCATACCTCGCCTTGGTAGTACCGCTGTACACGGACATGAAGCATTCATAATTTGAACCAGACCTAAATTCGTCTTCCTAGCTCACTACGCTTCCTACTTTAAAATATTCTCAGAAATTGTTATAGTTATCACTCTCGTAAAGTACCCGTATCGATGTACACCACTATTGTTTTGCCTTTTGTGAGCTTACGAATGCTATATATTACGTGGTTGATTTGTTCCAGTACTTCGTAAGGATCCTCCCACTTTGTAACTTTGATGACAATCCATCCCTTCGTCTGGGATTGTACAACCATATGCGGTCTACCGTTTTAAAACCGGACTCTTGCACCTAAATGCCATTCCTTGTCTCCATCTCGCCGCTTGCAATCTGAATATTCTTTCGAACGTCTTCAAGAATGTCATGAGTCTTCCACTTGAGTCCATCGACATAACTTTCGCCTACAACATATTTTACAGGCTTACTATCGAACTCAAAGTCATATGGTAGACGTATCTCATCTCCCAGGATAACACAAGCAGGAGTCTGTCCAGTACTCTCGTGAACCGCAGATCTGTAGCCCAATAAAGATAGTTATATGTATTGACACAGTCGCTTTAATGTATAGAGACTATCCTGGAATAATACTTTCTTAAGGTGCGGTTTATGCGTTCTACCATACCATTCCATTGGGAGTGTAACAGTGTCGTTCTAGTATTTTTCATCTCCAGCATCCAGCAAACTTCTTAAAACAGTGTCTACTCAAAATTTCTGCCGTTGTCAATGTGCAGTTCTAAATATATTCAACAACAGTAGAAACGCTCCTTGACTGATACGTCAGCATTGATTGCTGCTTCCTGGTTGGGTATGGCATACGCCTCATTCCATTTTCTAAAGTAGTCTATGGGCACCAAATGTATTTATTCACAGAGGGGGCCTTGGGGAATAAGCCTGCGATGTCAAATTCCACTCTCTCAAACGGGCTTCCTATGTTCTGCTGCTTCATGGTGGGTTTCGGGTTACCCAACGACGCACATAACTAACAGTTCCTGTACCACTTGCTGACATCTTCCTTGCAGCCTAACCAGTAAAATAGATGCTTTCCTTTAATTTTCCAATTCATAATGACGCCTAAGTGTGGGCCATTCTCTTGTTCGGACCTCTGCTGCTGTGGCTGCCAATCTTCGTCAACAACGGTTGTCCAATAAATGAGATCACTTTTCGGTTCCAGACGTGAACATTGGTTACAATCTTCAGCACGAGGCCGCGTTAACAACACATTTCCGTTACGGTGATTTAAATTCACTCGATGTTCAGTGTCGAAATCATAGTCCTGTAATCTTTCTACCCATCCTTCGACCTGTCCTTCCACACGCATCACGCGCCCACGCACAAACGCACAGTCGCGCACTTACGCTCGCACACATCCACGCGAAAACACGCACACATACACTCTGTCGAACATACACACTCATACATGCACGTACGTTCGCACTCATACACACACATACAAGCATGCATACGCTCGCACAAGCGCACGTTCGCGCTCACACACACACACACACGCATATATATACGCACGCGCACACCCACGCACGAGTACGCATCCACCTAAATGCACACACACGCACGAATGCACACGCACGCACGCACACGAATATTTGTATAGCCATTAACAAATCTGATACTTAATTGATTCATAAATTGAAGAACCAATCCCATCTCTATGTGAAAAGGAAACGCTGAATCTGGTATACACTGACTAAACATAAAATAAAATATTTTTAAAATTCGAAGTGAAACATTTAAGCTACTTTTAGAGAGACAGACGATACATAGCTTAAGCTAGGGCAAACCTAATTATAGGAAAGTATAATGTTCAGTGTGAAATAGGTTTATAATAAAAATCAACACAACCAACAGTTAGATCTTCCATTGAGAAACAAGCAGTTATAAAGTTTCTTGCGGGGATGATGCCGATGAAAGACAAGTATTGTCGTTAAAGACATAAATGAGAACATATTTCTGGAGTTCATACAAACATATGACTTTGGCACAACAAAGGCTTTCCAAAAACACAACAAAATATGACTAAGTAAATTTCACAACAGTAGAACCTAATTAGGAAGAAACAGTTGCAACTACCTTTTTTAACAAACTGTTTTATTTCTCTACGCTAAATTCCACAAAAAAAAGAAAACAAATTTCAACGTTACGCGTTTTTCGCGTAAGATTAGGAAAACTTTTGAACCGTTCGTTAGAAATAATTCCATTTAATAATGCACCGACATAATTACTGCAATAGTTTAGAATGTAATAAAACAAGATAAAAATAAGGTTACTACAATGTAATTAAATACTAGGAAAGAGCCGATGATTTAGTAAAATCCGCAGATATTAGGTTATGAACTTATCGTAAAATATAATCTTGCAGTATATCAATCTAGTAGCATAAGGAAGAATTAAGCACGTATTAAACCATGTATTGCAATACATGCTCAATAGAAAGAATGTACCATTATATAAACTCTCCCACCGAGGGCATGCAGAGTGGATGAAATGACAGTAGTTAGATACCCGACGGAAAAGAATTAATTAATTATTTGCGAGCAGATAATTAGACATGTCAAAATGTAGCCGCGTGTTGGGGTTGATAAGAGGACAAATTAAAATTTAGTGGACAAAACAGATCTTTCAGAAGTAATTGTGGATTCCTCGCAAAAGATAAATACGCGACATGCGACATAAGATTGAACTATTCTTGCAATGACAGGGTAGATATCACACACTGGGGGCGCAAATTTAATGTGGGTGCGATTGTGGTTAGGACCTAGAGAGTTCGCCAATCTAATAATTTAGATTTTGTGTGGGTAGTGTTAAGAGAGCTGTCTTAGATGGGAACGAAATTAGAAATACTGATGGTTTCTGGACATCCTTAACCTTATGCAAAATGAATTAAAACAGTGAGTAATATGTGAGCTTTTATGATTATACTTTATAATTATGTACATGTGAATTTAGACACTAAGTTGGAAATGTTCACATTTTTGTAGTGGAAATTAACAAATCATAAAAGTGTTTATTTTGTTGGACTAAATTAGCGATACAAATACTCTATATTGATTTTAAAAGTAAACTTTATTAGTAAAATTATTGTTGGCAAATGAGTAAAAATTTAGTTTTTTATTGGACATTGGAGCAGTTAATAAAAAGTTAGTATTGCGCTGTTTTTCAATTTATTGCTATAACAAATATTTACATAAATTGGCATTTAGGATGTCATATAGATCAATCTTATAAACTAAAACAACGACATGTTAAGATTAGTTATGGATTTGTTTTTTGGGATTTCCATTAATAAAACCTGGTCGGTTGGATGTTACATTAGATTTGTTTTTTCAGGATAATGTACGTATATTTATAACTCTGAAATTTATTGTTAATAAACATTAAACTTACGAGAAATTTTATTTAAAATTATTTATAATATAGGAAAAAGGTAAATTTGTAACAGAATATCCAGACACGCTAGTGATGGAGTAGTATTTAGGAGAAATTTTATTTTTTAGTTTTATTTAATTTGACCAGAATTTGATGAGCATTTTTACGGGATTGTAGAAAAAGGTGATGTACAATGTGATAAATTTAGGAGACCAGAAGCAAAGGATACCTATGCGAAATAATCGTCTTCCGGATAGGCATAATATCGAAGAAATTGCTGAGACAAAACGTCTTGGCGTCCCTTAACTATAACAAGAGGAAACAAACTTTCAAGGTAAGTGATTAGTGTAACGTAGTTTGTTTGTATTGCAGTCATTTTATTATTCTTATTTTAAAGTTTTCTTTATTTTGTTTTATTATTTTTTACATAGCAACCCATTCCCGCACCACTGCAGTTAGCCGAAGCACCCTTAAATTGTTACTGTCTCCCGAACCCCTTTAACGCAAGTCATGCGTTGCGTTACGCTAGAAATAAATTAGAGAGGAAAAGAAAATTTTTAAGATGTTAATGGACAAACTAAAATGTGGATGTGCCGGTATAATAAATTTCAGAGATATTTTTTCTTAGTTAAACGTCATAGTACAAATTTCAATGCTATATAAAAATGATTCAGATAAAAAAGTACAACGTTATTCTTTTAAATGCATGGTACCGTAATGGAGACCGACTGCATTATAGAAACCGCAAAACAGGAATCGGAATGAGACAAAGACTACGTATACAGTTCCGAAAATAATTACATTGTCATATACTGTTACATAATGACAACTTGTGTAGTAATTGTGTAGTAAATAAGCTCGATACATTGTATTAACCAGACACCGACCGTAATTAATATGATTTACAGTGGGAGTAAATTAGATTTGCTGAACTCGACCGAAAAGAAATAAAATGAGTTTTATATGAATCGGTAATGCGAAAGCATCCCAAGATGTAGTGGTACAAAAACGTAATATGGTGGTAACCCGTGCGGTCAGGGGTGGATAAGTTTTGAAAAGTAAAATGTAGTGAGACAAATTATAGTAGAAAGTTGAAGAAACGCAGCTGAAAGAAAAATAAATAAAGATTAACATTCCCACTGAAACGACAAACACGCAGCTTACGATAAAATATGCGAACTTATTCTCGTGCGGGGCGAGATATTTTCCGTGCACCTGAGGATGGAATTATTGTCGTTGTGATCGTTCAGAGAGATTGGAACTGGGACTGTTCCTCTCGCCATTAAGTTGGTGTCGACGAAAAAACGGTGCTAGAATCAATCCGCTCTTTCCCTAGTGGTTCTGTAAAAGGCATTGACGATCTTTTACCTTACATGTGATTTTCCAATGCTCCACCCGAAAGTACTACATTGGCCAGGAAGCGAGTTTTTTTATCTACCTGGAAAATTTGGTATTTTGCCGAACCCTTGCTGTTCCAAGCAAGGAAGGGATCTTTAACGTGCGTGACAACACTCACACGGGTCCTCCATTTTACCTCTCATCCGAACGAGAGTGTATTTTTGTGAAAAATGCTCGCCTAACATTTTTCAAGCGGACGATCTTTTACCACAACATATGAAGGATTTAACCTCAAAATTGACCGGGGACTATGGTCTTTTGTTAGCAAAGCAGTTAACTAGGCTATTCAATCTGGTCTTATCGGGAAAAGTAAACCAGGAGGTAGTGTAACGAATATATATTCTATAGCACCATGTTTGTAAGAATCGCTTCAGCATAGATTTATTCTGTGGTATTTAATTCTCGTACTTAATGCTATAATATCTAAGAAAAACAATTCTATATGAAAACAGGAAATCATGTTCGCTTAAATAACTTAAATGCTTTGCACGGAAATATTTAACAATATTATAGATTTAAGGAATGTGTTTATATGGAGTCTAGTCGTTTGTGTTGTCTACTTTACAGGCGAATCCTTCCTCTTCATTCGTTATAATTAGGATAGCGCATGTGCGTACTGGTCACGGATACGCCACGCAAATAAGGTGTCGTACTAACGAGGTCGGCCATTGCTTTTTCTAGATGTAGTCGAGTTGGCATTGTTTTCTTAAAAGAGCATGAATCTTCAGGCCTTAGAGAAGTGGGGCCTTCGGATCGGCGTCGGATGGTTATAATAGGGGGGCGAGTTGCCTTGGGACACAGTACGAAGCGCCAGGCTCCTGTGACACCGGCAAGGCAATGAAACGCGCCGCCTCTTGAATTGTTGTGTTAAGATTTGTTAACGCGTATGACAGAGTAGAATGGAGAATTAGAACGACGAATTAGAATGTTGGAAAAGTATATTTAAATGCTGCAATAATATAAAGATATGGTCGAACGTTGATATATTTGAATAAAGTATTGGAAAGCTGTTCGTTTATCAGGACAACTGCAGCTGTTGTTTGGTGTTTCGTTGCGACAGCTTAAGGAGCAGATTTTGGAGCATGTGCGTCGACGTTTAATAATTAGATATGAAAACATCAACTCCTACAGGTATCAAACCTTCTTTTTTGTTTTGTTTGTGAGGATTCGTGAATGCTTACATAAATAATTTTCGAAGATCGTTTGGTCAAGTTAAATTTTGTATGTATAGAACAGCGTGAAAGAAAATAGTTAAGAATTGCTACAGTAATAATTTTGTAAAATTTGCATAAATTCACTTGCTATCAATATGAGATTTCAAAGTCCATTTCTTGTTTTTTAAAAAAAATTTATTTGCAGATGTTAAAATTTTTAATAGGACCATAATACCTGAATTATATGAAAAGTTGTTTGTCTAAGTTAGCTACATGCGATTCCAAATTTTTTAAGAAATAATTTATGTGCCACATATGTGAACCAATAGTCAGATCTGAACACTTGGTGCCAAAACTTGTTTTAACATATTATTAACTTTAGGCCTTGTTATGCAAAAGGCAGATGTATAGAAAAGCCAATTTTATTAGTTCATTTTGTAAATATATTTAAAGAAAAAATTCCAGAACGAGAAACTATATTAAATTTCATTTTTAGAATCAAGTCTTTTATTCCATGCATAATTAAACTTACTAAATTTTTAAAGTAAATAAGTTTGTTGAACAATGAAATTATACGAATGCTGAAGTAATTTAAAAAGCAGACATATGCTGCAACTGGTTTGTTTTAGGTATTCATTTTTGATTTAAATATCTTTGGTGTGGTAATCTCAATATTATCCACCTTTAATTATTGACATATTTTTTTATTGGAAAGCACAAACTGTGTCTTTCTTTTAGAGAACTTGTTGTGTATTTTTTTTCAGGATCATCGAGATCGGAGAGGTCATAAGTATGTTCCAGAGGTTTCCAGATACATCAGTTCAGTAAGTTGTAAGTTTTTTTATTGTGTTCACATCCCGTGAGTTTCTGTATCTTCTCATAGGAGTAAAGAATCTTTAGTGTAACCGTTCATACAGATACAGTGGCGCTCAACCCATTTTCCTTTTGTTAGTTTATTGTAGAGTTTAGACCATCCCCACACCCTTTTCTCATTGCTCACCCTTGGGGTAATTCCCAGACTTAGCCGCGAATAATTAAAGCTTCATTTATATCCAACTAGTGCACAAAAAATAACATTTTAGTAGAAAAAAAAATTTCGGTGCGAATCTCCACGCACTTCGTAAGAAAGAAGGGGGAATCCGACCAATAGCAATAGACTGCGTTTGGTTTCCAAACTATATTGTGATTCCGTGAAGGAAAACGCGCTGCAGTATTTCCAACCGAATCAGTTTGGCTTCGCTCCCAAACAGAGCGTCAAAGCAATTATTCACGAAACACGAACATTTATTTAAATGAATAATAACAGTAATTTCAGAATGGCTAAGATTGACTTTAAAAACGCCTTCAATTCAATCGAAAGAGACTCTATGTTAAAGGAAGATTAATCACACTCACCAAACATTTAACTTTACCTGTGGCTGCCGTATCGCTGGCCATCATCTTAGTTTTTCGGAAAGAAGTCGCTTTTATCCGAGGCAGCAAGGAGACTCTGCTGCTCCTCTTGCCTTCAGTTTGATGATTCATCCCATCATCAAAATGCTTCCTACAAATTAAATCTTTGGTATTTAGATGACAGAGTAATCGCCGGTGAACCAAAGCAAGTTCTTAGTGACATGAAAACACTGATCACTGAATCCAAGAATATCGGACTTGAAGTCAATCCTTCAAAATGCGAGCTTTTTTGCGGAATAGTAAACGACAGCATTCAGATGCAATTTACGGACATTTTTCCAGGAATTGTAACACTACAGGAAAGCGAACTCACTTTGCTTGGATCCCCACTACTGTCAAACAGTTTCGAGCATTATGTTAGGAAGCGCTTCGTGAAATTGGAGACGTTGCTGTAAATAATGTCAAGATTAAATGTACACGCTGCTTATTTTCTGCTCAAAAACTGCCTATGCG
The DNA here is from genome assembly GCA_036346225.1 of Platerodrilus igneus. Classification (NCBI taxonomy): domain Eukaryota; kingdom Metazoa; phylum Arthropoda; class Insecta; order Coleoptera; family Lycidae; genus Platerodrilus; species Platerodrilus igneus. The sequence goes on from JARFIW010000090.1 coordinate 572,164, forward strand.
TCGCTAAATTGATTTATACTCTACGTACGTACCGATGTGTGATTTGACAACTTTACTGCACAAAATGAACTGAAAAATCAAGACTGTTTACCAACCCATTCTTAATTTAGAACTGAATAATAGAAATTTTACACAAGTCACTCTCCTAATAAAGCACGGAGGACTAAAAATTTGCAAAATATCAGATATCGCACTTCCAGCATGCTTATCATCCGCTAACGGTGTGATGTCACAAGTCTCCAGCTTTCTACAAATCTCAGTTGACTTTAGTCTTTGGAATCTTGGATGAAGTTATTCGGGGAGATAGAACCACCAGCTGCTTCATGTTCAAGGAAACCGGGACAACGTGGTCGTTATAACTATTTTAGAATGGTTAACTTTTATTAACGACACGAAAAATGCTCGCTTAAAAGCATTACAAAATAAGGAAGCAGGGGCATGGCTTCTAGCAATACACTCTATAAATGTTGGAACGCTTATGTAGGCTAATGATACTTGTGATTGTTTCGCCCCTTAGACTTGGAATAAAGATATGTCGCCCTTTTTCATGCACTTGTGGTGATACGGTGGACGAATTTGGTGTACACCCGCTTAATTCTCAAGACACGGTGAAATTAACGACATCCTCAAACCACCTTAAATACTTGTGGTTTATCAGCCAACCTAGAACCGGTAGAGCTTTCACGTAACGACTGGGAAAGACCTGACGGAGCAACCCTGATTCCCTTGTCAAAAGATCAATCACTAGTGTATAATGTGCCTTGCGTAGACACTTTGGCACCTTGTCATTTATCGGTAACTAAATCAACGGCAGGGGCGGGAGCTGAAAATGCCTGCAGAAAGAAATATAACAAATACAGCAAAATTAAGAAAACTCATCATTTTTGCACTTTCGTAGTAGAGACCTTGTGGGGTTTGAAGCGAAGAAGCGCGAATATTGGGAATCGACATCGGAAAGTTGCTCATTTCTAAAACTGGAAATCCACGATCATCTTATTACTTAACCCAATGAATTAGCATGGCCATCCAACACGGAAGCGGAAGCATTGTAACAAATTTTAAAAAATGTATATAATCAGTTAAATAAAAATCATTTAAATAGCATTAACGCGATAAATCAAAATATACCTACTGCAATTTCGAAAGAATACAATGCAAGATCAACTTGGAATATTAAAAAGGCACCAGGTAGATATTTAAAAAGAGCTTGTTACACGTGTAGAAGCACACAATATTCAGTAAATACGTGTAATGAAATTGAAGCTATATCAGCCGCGGCTACTCCATGAGGGCTCAAAGGCTAGAGCCCCTCAGGTTATTTTAAGGAATAGGTACCGTAAATAAACTTTTCGGTATAAATTAATTCATCGTAAAATGATTACTCAAAACTAGAGATCGAATGCATAAATGCTTTCAGCTCGGCATTTTTAAGTGGTCTCAGTAAATAAATTGGAAATGCTACGTTTACATTTTACAATGATGTATGGTGCCGGAAACAGATATAAATAGTAAACATATCCCGCCGTCCTCCTTTCGTAGGCAACCACATCTAACCGTTTTCATGAAAATTAACACCAAAATGCATATAATTCTTTTAAGATTTGTGGTTCAAATGATCAAATGTAACACTGATATTAATACTTTAAAATTATTTAAAACAATTACGTTTCTCACTATATTCATTTTACAGCCAACATTTAAGCAATAATAAATAAATACTTGTCCTAGACATTTTGACAGTACTCCTTGATTCTCATTAGTACATCGGTGTAAAGAAGGGCTCCATTCTATTGAGCCCGACTTCAATGTAAATCTTATAGGAAATCGAACTACGACGAATTCTGTCGAACGCAAATAATAACAGCTTCAGATAGCTTTAACAGGGCTCTCGTCATTAGAGCCCTTAGCCGCAGTATCTGTTGGTATTTCAAGGCGTGTTAATGTTGTCTGGTACTAATTTGCGTGAGCGTAGAGATTATTTCACTCGTTTTCGTTGAAAGTAAAGACCGTGTCTTGTTTTGTGAGTGTAGTCGTAGTGTATAATCAACCAAGCTTACGAAGTAAGTTAGGTTAATATAATCGCTACGTCGTCGTCGTCGCCGTTGTCGTACGTTGCCATATTCCCATAATGATACAATAAATGATATATATGTACATTGTTTACTTTTTTTACGCTGATTACAAATATAGGCGGCTCCGTGGCGTAGTGGTATGTGTGTGACTACTACGCCCAAGGTCCCGGATTCGAATCCGACACGGTCCGCTTGAACAATGTTAGGCGAGCATTTTTCACAAAAATACACCCTCGTTCGGATGAGAGGTAAAATGGAGGTCCCGTGTGTGAGTGTTGTCACGCACGTTAAAAATCCCTACCTTGCTTGGAACAGCAAGGGTTCGGCAAAATTCCAAATTTTCCAGGTAAAAAAAACTCGCTTCCTGGCCAATGTAGTACCTTCGGGTGGAGCATTGGAAAAAATCAAATGTAATGATTACAAATATGCTATACACTTTTCGATATCTCATTTAGTTTTCGAGATAATCGAATTTATTTGAGAAATCTTAACAGTACAAACTAATATAAACTTTAATAGATGTCCAAATGATTCTTATTATCATTTGGGCTTCAGTATCACATCATATAATTTTTGTGCAAAAGGAGATCAATTAGTTCGCGAGCCTTTAGCTGTACTTCATTGCGCTGGAAATGGCAGGATGTGATACATGGAGGTCACTATGAAGCAATCATTCCTAATTCGGCTGAAGATATTCCAACCATACATCAAACTGACTTATTCGGAGGAATCACAATACCCGGGACTAATCACAGAATATATGTGAACAATTTTAATTAATTAATCTTTATTTTTCTGTTTGTTTGAGTGGTGCTGGGAGCTTATATCATTAAGTAGTCCGACTCAAACTTGATTAAAACAATAAAATTTATTAAATTATATTTATAATAATAAAATTTTGTTTAACATTTAAGTACTAGTTATTTAATTTAAAATATATAATTTCCTTTTATAAAATTTCCGTAAGTTTGGTTGTAAGGCGTACATGCGTCTTAGATTTTTTTGGATTATTATTTTGAATTATTCAAGATGACTGAAAATAATATTCGTAATATAGTCGAAATTAAATTTAAAACTCTTCCATTAGCAGAAAAGGTGAAAATTAAGAACCTAGGGCGTCCGACACCGGATTTAAATCTGAAACAGGTAGATAAGGTTGGAAATCGTAGTTTCACAAGGCATTTTTCAAAAGAAATTTATAAAAAAGTCAGTGAATTTCCGGATGCTCTCAATCGAATGCTCTATTTTGTTTTCCTTGCCATTTATTTTATCGTGACGGAATGGACAAAACATGGTCGGAAAAAGGCTTTAGAGATCTGAAGCATATAAACGATAGAATAAAAAAGCATGAAATTAGCAAGTACCATATAAAGTCTTGCACGGATTTGGCTATGCTAGGTTCTGTGAACATTGCGGTTCAGTTAGATTCCGCATATAGGCAGAATATTATGAAGCATAATGAGCAGGTGACTAAAAATAGTTACATTTTTAAAAAATTATCAATTGTATCGAATTTTGTGGAAAGTTGGAATTGGCATTGAGAGGACACAATGAAAAAGAAGATTCCGAAAACCGTGGAATTTTATTAGAATTAATTGATTTTACTTCGGAATTGGATGTAATTTTAAAAGAACATTTACACAAAGCCAGTGTATTTAAAGGTACATCTAAAACTATGCAAAACGAGATTTTAGAAAGCATGCTTGCAGTGTGTCGTCAAGAAATTTAAGATCAAATTAAAGGTAATGAATTTTTGGCAATTCAGTACGATGAGACGACTGACATTTCAAATCAATGCCGAATGGTAATTATAGTTAGATATTTCTACAGTGGAAACCTTTATGAGAGATTTTGGACATTTCTACGAGTAATAGATAAAACAGCTAACGGTTTAACGAAGTGTATTGAGCAGGAATTAGATAAATTAATATTAAACTCGTCATCTAAACTAATCGCTCAAACTTATGACGGTACAAATGTTATGAGTGGTTCTGCTAGTGGAGTTCAGTCAAAAATAAAACTTAAATATAAAATGCCCATTTTGTTCATTGTTATGCCCATCAATTAAATTTAATTATGCAGAAAGCAACTAGTCAAAATGCTAAAGTTAAAATTTTTGTTCTAATTTATCCGCAATTCTACTTTTTTTTCATTCTACTCACAGGTGTGATGTGCTAAAAGAAATAGTTAAGCGAAAATTGCCCACTGTTGCTGCCACACGTTGAAATTATAATATTCATATTGTAAACGTCGTATATGAGAATAGAGAAAAACTAATGGAATGCTTTGAGGAATTAGAAGAAAAATGCAATAAAACTATTACCTGCAGGGAAGCATATGGTTTGCGTAGAATTCTGGAAGATCCTGTTTTTGTGTATTTTCTCAATTTATTTCATAAAATTTTTCCACATGTTGACATTATTTAATTAGTTTCAAGCTAGAGATACAAACAGTGTTGCACTGAAGAGAAAAATGGAAGACTTTGAACGGATAATAGCATCTGCTAGAAATTCAACTGAGATAGAAAAAAATATAATCTGTAATGATACTAAACGAAGAAAAATTAGTAACGTGGAAAATCGGAATTTGATTGCTAAAGAAGTGTGCGATACAATAGTTGTTCAGATGAAGGACAGGTTCTCATATCGAACTCATTTAGAAGCCGCATTTTTAGTAGATGTAACTAATTTTGATACTTACTCAAAAAAATTTCCAACATCGCATTTCCAATCGATTGTTAAGTGTTATCCGATGTTACAGCCAGACAAATTGAGGACTAAATTGGAAGTGATGTACTCAAGAAAGGATTTTCAAAATATTTTAGGCGGCCCAAACATGCTTTCCTGGTTGACCCAAAATGGATTAAACGAAACATTTGGCGAAACAATAAAATTATTAAAAATTATAGTCAGAACCCCAATGTCCACTGCCGGATCTGAAAGATGTTTTTCAACTCTTAATAGGATTAAAACTTATCTAAGGAACACAATGACCGAAGAACGTCTTAATACTTTAGCAATGATGTCAGTCAACAAAAACTTAATACATAACATCAACAATTTTGACGAAAAAATTATAGACCATTTTATTGCTCAGAAAGACAGAAGGCTTGATTTCGTATACAAGCAGTAAAATTATTATTACGTGACAATTAGGGTACAGTGTGTGACTTTTTGTACATAAACCTATACACAAGTATACAAAAATTAATGGGTCTGTGTGAGTGACTAGGCTGAATACACCAAACCACTGAAGGTGAGTGTTGCTTATGTTATCTTGTATTATATTAATACCATAAGCTGTTAGAGCCCCTCAAATAAAATCACCACGAACCGCCACTGAGCTATATGTAACTTTTGCAAACTGAAGGGACATCTATAGAAGGTTTGTACAAAAGCCAGGAAAACCTTACATCTTAATGAAATGGAAGAATTATAAATTACAATTACAAGAACTGTTTACCATTGTGGATGAGGACTATTTGGAATATTGAGGAATAAGTATTTTGTGAATCTACTGGTAAATGAAAAAGAATTTAGAATAGAGGTAGATAGTGGCGCACCGGTCAGCCTGATCAATAAAATCACTTACAAAACTGAATTTCCAAATTTAATGCTACAAACTACTAAAATACAATTATTTTCTTACTGCAAAGCTGTTCTGAAAGTTGTAGGATACCTTGGTACGAAAGAAGTATACCACAATCTTACAACTATACTTAACTTAAACGTAGAACATGGAGATAGACAACTTTTACTAGGTAGGGAATGCATACGAGTATTAAACATAAATTTACATGAGATTGACCACGTCAATGCTCTTGAAAGCAATCTTACGGAGAGCGAACTAGAGTAACCTTGTAACTCTTTGTAACCTTATGGTTGTTTGACTCCCTTATCAGATCGGGTTTTATATTTATTAAAACAAGAAAGCGGAATGCACCTTAACTTATACCTCTGTAATACAATAAAGAAAACTAACTTTATTCCACCTTCGTTAAGTTTAATGTGCACCCTAAACCAAAAAAAGTTCCTGTACTACAAGGGTAGGCCTTATCATCAGGGTTGCAATCGGGGTTTTTTGTACTTATTCAGGCAATAGCAACCTACAGAGAATAATAATCCTGCATAAGTTTTCAATGAAACAACAGCTAGAAATCAATCAACATTTACTTAGTAATACAATATTTACAAAAAAGTAATAGCACTTTGTTCGAGTTACTTGAAGTTGCATAAAGTAGATATTTATCAAAACTACTTAGTCTTCAATAAAAATAACAATAGTACTAGACTTGATCACCATTATTTAATTTAAATTTACCAAACTAACCCCATTTTAATTGAGCTCAAATTAAGTAGAAGAATATATACAATATCTAAGTAAATAGGTTTACTAAAGCATAAAATTAAAATTAAGTGCTAATGTACTTTAAACTTGCAAATTAACAAATTAATGACAGGATTACGTTATCAATCGATAGATACATAAATACCTGGTCAAAAATTAATATTTATGTCCTTGACCTAGGCGACCCATTTGGACAAGGTAATAACTAGACTGCTTAGCAATTCAAGATCATCATGGCCGACAGTCAAACAACTGCTCTTGAACACCACATGCCGTACGACTCAATCATGTAGATTTTTTCAGCATAATTGTTGTAATTTAACAAATTCTTCTTTATAACACAATTGCCTGAAGGTGTCAATTCTATAAATTTCGAATGCCAGTGAAGCCACTTTAAGCGTACACTAAATCGGTAGAACAGATAACCCTTAGAGCAAAATTAATAAAGGTTGACAAACATTCTTAACCCTAACCGACGATGCAATTCTTGCAAAGTGGAATCACCTTCCCAATGCACTAGCAAAATTATTTTAACAACTAGATGCTGTATTCCGTCCATCTCTTATCAGAAATTAAATGGAACAGAACAGGTAAAGTGGGAAGACGCAAGACACTATAATGCGCATTTTATTTCCACATGGCTACGTTTCAACTAACAGACGGAAATGAATATTTCTTAGCTTACACTTATAACACAAGGCGAGTACTTAAAGTTGCATAACTTCCAGAATTTGTGACAGTGTAAGCGAACTGTTACACTAGTCAAAGGATTATTAAAAAAGACGATATTTGTAAGCTTCAATTTACGTCGAAGAGAATACAAAACCGGTATTCATAAGGGCAAGGGGGGTCCCTTTTGCACGCAAGATGCAGTGAGCTACAGAATTGATTCATTCTGTAGAAAAGGGCATTTTGGAGAAAGTTGATATTTCGGAATGAGGTACGCCTATTGTTCGAGTAGTAAAGACGAAGGGAAAAATTCGTTTGTGCGGGGATTATAAAATAATGGTAAACCCACACACGATTATCGATGACCATCCTTTCCAGACTATTGATGAACTGTTTTCACAGATATCGGGAGGCAAAAAATTTACTAAAATAAATCTTAGCCAAGCATATTTACAACTATAAATTAAACCGGAGTTAAGGGAGCTGTTGACGTTAAATACACATAAAGGATTGTATCGCCCTGTGCGTCTAATGTTTGGACTATCCAGTGCATTTGCTATTTGGCAGCGGGTGATGGAATAGATATTAGAAGGTATTTCTGGAGTATCTGTATTTTTTAAGACATCAAGGTCACTGGCTGAGATACAAAATTGCACTTACATACCTTAGAGTTAGTATTACAAAAATTGAAAAACTAAAATCTTAAGGGGAATAATAATGAAATTGTTTTTGTATCGGATGATGCGATTATGTAATAAATAAAAACGGATTACAAAAAGTAAACAAAAAGTGGAGGCAATCCAAAACTTTGTTACGTTTATTTTCGACGATAGATTCAAATACGTCCTTTTTGTGGTAATTCGTTTTTCATTCACCTAGCTTCTGTTTTTATTCAAAACCTTTTCCTGTATTTTTACCTCATTACAATGGAACGCGCAATCCTAACATTTCTTTCAAATCTATTCATTCTAAAACGGAAATTTATTCGATAAATTAAATAGTCGATACCTTGTTTTAGGTATCCGTTAATTTGTTAATCATTTTGATAAAGTATAAATGCTTTCTCTTGTGTTTTCCATTTAAAAACTTGTCGAAATAATAGATCCTACTATTAGTTGATGGCGTGTTTTCCAGTTTGCTAATCGCGTTTTGATAACGTGAGTATTGCAGGTCGAACTAGTGTTATTTGAACCAATTTTTAATTTGATTCTGCACCTTGTGCGTTGAAATATTTTCTACAGCGATGCACGTTTCTTTGTTCGACAAGTAGGAGGTATCTTGCGGTTATCAGTGAGTTTTTGCGCGCTTACCCATTTTAATCAGATTCTCTTTTTAGCTCTTAGTTAAAGGCCGAATTACTTCTTTCTTTATGTAGGCCCAACTGTTCGTTGACGTAGACCAACTGCTTTTGTCTGTAGACCGCTGCTGCAGTTACGATGGCAGGGCGAATGGATCCTGACTACCATGGCGTTGCTGTGCTTACTCACACTCGACAGATGCAAGATAAGCATCCCGACGCATAGAGGTATGTGACTCGTTTTCTTTTATGCACATCGAGGATTATTATTTATCAGTGGTTGATGTTGTGAAACCAGTTCAACATATATGTTTAAAAGCTAGCTACGCTAGTGCTTCCGGTTATATTTCTTTAATTCTTACTACACCTTGGTCTACATTTAATACTTTAATTTAACACACTTTCTGTGGAGAAAACCTACATTTAATACTTTAATTTAACACACGTGCTATTGAGAAAATCTACATTTAATACTTTAATTTAACACACTTGCTATTGAGAAAATTTTACTCTTTTCCCCCAATGAGTTTTATTACATGATAGCTACGAAATGCGCACTTCGTGGATCCATTATAAAAAATTCGTCCCTTACAATATAACAAATTTAATACTTTTCCTTGTCCATGTGAATCAAGAAATTTTAATTTATTCTTATTGTTAATAGATAATCGTGGGCGACGTGTCTTTTTGTTTTTTTTGTATGCAGGTGAATTTCCCCCACTCTCCGTGTTTGGTAGTTAGCCTGGTATTTACGTTTCTTCCGGCTACGTCTAGTTACGTAGCAACTTGCTCGAATCGAAAAATAAAACTCAAGTAAGGGCTTTTTTTATGACGAATTATTACAGGAGATTTCTTATAGATGCAAGTACAATTTTACGATCTTTAAATGATCTTTTAAGGCACGATGTGAGTTTTAATTGGAAACTGCAGTATCAGAAAGCGTTTTATGATGTTAAACGCAAAATACAACCGGATAAAGTGCTATGTCAATTTGACTCTTCATTACCACTCGTTTTGGCTACTGACGCTTCACCGTATGGAGTCGGAGAGTTCTTAGCCATTTGTATCCGGATGGTAAGGAAGAGCATTACATTTCGCTAATCAGCTATTAAATAAGACAGCAAAAGTACGCTCAAATTGACAAAGAAGCTTATGGTATCATATATGGCATCAAAAAGTTTAACAATTATTTATACGGTAGAAAATTACTTCTACTTACGGATCATAAACCGTTACTACAAATATTTTCACCTATCAGGAGCTTACCTATTTTGAGTGCAACCAAAATAAAACATTATGTTGCATTTTTATAACAATTTCAATATAGAATAAAATACAAAAACACGTCGGTGCATGCAAACACGGATTCCATGTCGCGTTTACCACAAGCATCTACAGATTTGTGTGTGTTCGATGAACAGAATGTTTTAGAGATCGGTCAAATTGAAACGTTTCCTATAACCGTCAAAGGGTTGGCTGTAACTATTGTTTTAGACGGATCAGTTAAAAAGAATGAAACGCGATTATAAACAAATATCGTTTTAATATTGATCAAAAGACTTTACCTTATAATCGGAATGCATCATGCATAGTCAAAGGATCGTAACACCTAAAACATAACGAGAGAAGGTACTTTCGGATCTATACACCGCCCATTTCGATATTGTTAGAATGAAGAACATTGCTCGTAAACTGTTCGTGGCCTGAAATCGATGTTGATATCGAAAATTTTGTTAAAAATTGCTACCAATGTAATAAAGAAAATATAATGTTTAAAAAGCGGAAACCCATGTTTGGGTAAAAGTGCAAAAATCCCTTCGAATAAGTACATGTGGATTATACAGGAACGTTTAATAGCGGATATTATTTTAAATTAGTGGCCCAAAACCCATTATACGAAAAACCAGAGCGCAGAAACTTCTATCGAAATTTCAAGAAAAATATTTTCAACTTTCAGACTTCCTAATCTTTTAGTAAGCGATAATGAGTCAAACATTAAATCATTTGCGTTTGAACAATTTTTGAGACAAAATGGAGTGATGCATGAAGTAACCCCACCATACCATCCTGCTAGCAAAGGACAAGCGGAAAGGTATGTACAAATTTTTAAAAAATCACTCAAGCATTAGTGAAATAAGTAGTAAAATTTGAAAATGTGTAAATTATTACTCCACTATAGAAATATGCCACATACTACATCACTCAATAAGTCCGTAGGATGATACATAGATGGCGTTGCTATGTAATAATCCATATGATTTGTAGGAAGTACTAACCTTAAAAAGATATCTGTCAAAATTTCATGACAATCCGACGATTAGTTTACAAGTTACAGAGGTTCAAGTGACGATACTTTTGAGTTTTTCAAAAAAATGAATTCCAAGCAATTTCGCGTGTTGATTTATCATTGCTTTTTGATGGGTAAAAATACCATCGCAGCCAAAGTATGGCTTGATAAGTGTTATCCGGGCTCTGCTCCATCGAGGCAAACGGTGGAGAAGTGGTTTGCTGATTTTAAACGTGGCCGTACAGACACTGACGATGCTGAACGCTCTGGAAGGCCAATTGAGGTGGTTACACCGGAAAACATCAAAAAGTCCACCGAATCGTTTTGGAAAACAGAAAAGTGAAATTGCGTGAGATAGCTGACACCTTGAAGATATCAGAAGGCAGTGTGCACACTATTTTGCATGAACATTTGTCCATGAGAAAGCTGTTCTCAAAGTGGGTGCCGCGTTTGCTCACAGTGGACCAAAACAACAACGTGTCGATGATTCTGAGAGCTGTTTGGAGCTGTTCAACCGGAATAAAAGGACTTTTGCGTCGGTATGTGACAATGGATGAAACATGGATCCACCACCACACTCCAGAGTCTAATCGGCAGTCAGCTGAGTGGACTGCAGCCGGAGAACCACGTCCAAAGCGGCCAAAACCGCAAAAGTCGGCTGGTAAGGTTTTGGCGTCTGTATTTTGGGATGCGCACGGAATTTTGTACATCGACTATCTTGAGAAAGGAAGAAGAATCAACAGCGAATACTACATGGCATTATTAGTGCGTTTGAAAGAAGAAATTGCCAAAAAACGGCCACACATGAAGAAGAAAAAAATTCTCTTTCACCAAGACAATGCACCGTGTCACAAGTCAATCGCAACGATGGCCAAATTGCACCAATTGGGCTTCGAATTGCTTCCGCACCCACCGTATTCTCCAGATTTGGCCCCCAGCGACTACTACCTGTTCGCAGACCTGAAAAAAATGCTCGCCGGAAAAAAATTTGGCTCGGATGAAGAGGTGATCGCTGAAACTGAAGCTTATTTTGAGGCCAAAGACGAATTGTTTTACAAAAAAGGTATCGAAATGCTAGAACGGCGTTGGACTGATTGTATCACTCTTGAAGGAATGTATGTTGATGAATAAAATCGAATTTCGCCAAAAAAATGTGTTTTTCTTAGTTATCCTACGGACTTATTGAGTGATGTGTTACAACTACTGAAGTAAGTTCTGATGGACTAATGCTTGGCAGACGTATACGTATGTGACTCGACTGTAAGAAACCTTTTGCGAACACAAATAAAACGCACTTAAATAATAATAAAAAACACCGTAATTTGGAAGTTGGCTTAAGAGTTCATGTAGAGACTATAAATATGACAAATGGAATTTTAGTCTGATACTTCATAAAAACAGTACACCTCCAATACGTTGTAAGATTAGATGATGGAAGGGAGTGAAAACGACACATAGACAAATACGTGAGATTTGGAGAACACACTCTATAACAAACAGCTACACCTAGTTTCGTACATTTTGCCCCACTACCTACTTCTACATCTAATCAAGAAATAAGAGATGAAACAAGCGTCCGAAATAGTCCTCGGAAACAATCTATGAACGAATTTAACTCACTCATAAATATAATGCGAGCAGAAACTACTAAAGATGTCCCAAATGTACCGCAATTGAGACATTCATCCAGAATTAGGACTCCGATAAGATTACATTATTAGAGCTAGCATGTTGATATTTTACGAGGAAGAGAGGAGATGATATATATTTGGTAATCAACATAGCTGATGCAGGTTAAGGGTTTCTAGGATACCAGTGGGTTTTGTTTTTGGTAGATGTCAAGTTTTCGATGTATCAGAGTAGAAGTATTTTTGTACATAATTAATAAAGGTTTCTGCTTATTTTATATATATATATATATAATGCTATGATAATAGAGTTATTTGTGGGTATATAAGGTCACAAAGGAGGTATACTTCATGTAAACAACATAATAATCAAGAAAACTAAACATTTTAATCATAAAAAGTACACAACTCATTAATTATGCCAAAAGCAAATACCAAACACCCTGTACAAAATTAACAACTAACTATTGTCAATGAAAGAAAGCTCTTTTCTTTAATAATTTAACCACATTTAGTAAAATGAATAATTCTGTGCACAATCCAAATCACTTTAGAAACAATAATACATTTTAAATAAATACAAATTAGACGTATCTAAAGTAAAACAAACGTGAAACAAATTTTTTCTCGACGCATTAGTGTAAGAAAGTAATCAATGCGTGCTCATATTAAACAGGCTTTTCAAAACAAACATATTTCATAACTCAAGAAGTCAATAAACGCATCTAATTTACGTCATCTGTTAAAAAATCCCATTAAAAATTTTGCCTACGTGGCGTTTTAAGTGTAAAATTGCCAAATTCGAATAAAATCCAGCATATAAAAAAACCAAAATATGGAACCATACGTTTTCGCGTACGTGCAAGATTAAATATAATAGTTCATAAATCCCTGTACAAAATTACAATTATGTGATGCTAAAAGTACAAAGTATCAATTGCCAACGAAATTCATAATATAAAACTTATTGACTACGTGATTTTTGAAGCGTATGAAAATGCATTTAACACACAACTCCGAGTAAAATCCAACCGGCTACATGATAAGCCAAGCCTCATCCATGGTAAAATAACACGATAGAGTACGGTGAATTAATAATAGCACGTGGGATGGCTTGTTTATATAATACACATCAAGTTGATAACAGTCATTGATCCCTTAAACCGAAGCTCGAGCTGTACTAATCGAAATAAAAGTATTACGCAAAGTTCAATTGTAAAGTGAAATAAAAATTTATAAGTGAAAATAACAAGAATTAAAACTTTGAGTAAATAATACAGTCAAGTGCGCGTTCAAACATACGAGTGAATAAGAAACCTGCCGTTGGCATAAAACGTAAGTTTAAATTTAATTTAGTGCTAAACAAATTTTTATAATTTATTAATTAGTGCACTAAGCAACTCAATAAGAAAACAAACTAAACAATTCAATGAGAAAACGAACTAAACAATTCAATAAGAAAACGAATTGAACAATTCAATAAGGAAACGAACTAAGCAATTCAATAATAAAACGGCACTAAGCAATTCAGTAATAAATCGAACTGAACAAATCAATAAGAAATCTAGCTAAGAAAACTCCAAATCATGACGTTAAGCTCAAGGTAACACGAAGTCATTGATTAACAACACGTTGCGGCAGTTCAAGGTATTGGGGTGCACGCAGAGCTACGCGTTCACAACTTGGAATCCACTAATCTAACAACTGATTCAAACCAGGAGACTCCCGTAGGAAATCAATTGGAAAAACACCAGGTTAGCAATTATATTTAACTAACAGCATAAATCTTTTTTTTTAATATTTGAAACTTACATGTACTTTGATATCTGTGTAAAAAGTCATCACAAATTTGGTTGATACGTAGAAAATACGTTATAAAAAGGAAGAGTTCATTAAACGTTCAAGGAAACATTCGAAATAATACATAGTTATTTTTGCTGGTTTGGAGTGCTCAATTTGGGTTATAATTTTGTGATAAACAGATTTACTTTAAATTTGATTCAAAGGTTTTAAAATAGCAAATGACATTACGCAGGTTATAGAGTTGAAAACTGTACATATTTCTCAGTTCATTATAAAAAATTTGCTTAAATTCGTTTATCTTATTGAGGTATGAAGTGTTAGAAGGAAAGGGGCAAAAATTCTTTGTTATCATATCGTCGTTCACTCTGTGTAGGGTAAAACTGAGCTAGTCAAGGCATAAATTTTATTGTGTAATTTTTAAATTATTCTAGATTAATTAAAGGCACAGAGAGGTGGCTGAGCGTTATAAATACACCTACGATATCGCAGCAAAATATTTATATATATATATATTGGGAACCTGCATGTCAAACAAAAAAACTGCGAAACAGCAATTGGTTCAATACCCTGAAGCTGTCTAATTTTATTGTCAGAAGATGGGAAGAGCTGACAAGGTAGATCAAGTTGTCGGATTGTACGACTATGTCAGAAAAACAAATGAATGGTGCAAGAAAGTTTTTTGTGCATTTGCGTAAATAAAAAGGAACCATTCTTGACTTTTTCTCGTAACACTGATCGAAGAACTAATAGCTGAAGGAATTTATAATATATCATAACGTCCAACCAAAAGAGAAATTTAATATACCTAAAATAAATAAATAAATAATTTTTCAAAATTGTTCGAGTTTAATTTCAGACATAATGGTACACAAGTGCACCATGTAAAAAACTTATTGGTACATATGTGTACTACACCACTCCCAACCCTACAGCGCTCAAATATTTTATGTGTGAGAATCTATTATTTGTAATTAAACTAACAAAATAGCCATACTTTTATTATTATTTGTTCAGTATTTATATTCAGGGACGAAGGGGTTAATAATAGTTAAGTATGATACAGTATAAACATCACTAAAATATTCCCCTAAAGCATCTACTATAGTTTGTGGAGAAGACAACTCGTCGCCATAATAGAACATGATTCGCGTTATACGCAAAGTTCTCTTTTTTTTAAATATGCGCACAATCTTTTTTTGGCTGCGGTAAGTTCCAAATCAAAATTATTGGTCAAGAAATGTGTGGTGTGGAATCCTTCATAATCAAATTATAGGTCCCAAATTTTCTTAATAAACCTTTATCCGGCCATGGCTATTTATTTTTCTTATGTAAGAAGCTGCTTCTGTTACTTGAAGATATTAATTTAAATGAACGGCTGAATATGTGGTTGCAACACTATGCACGCTCATCTATGATATATCCGATCCAAAACCAAAGCAATCCTTAATAATATACACCATTCCCTACCAAAATCCATTGAACTGACTCGCCCTATTGGCAAACTAATTCTACAACAAATAATAATTCTCATCTAAGTTACGCAATAGACTCCTGGTATCCCCTTACAACACCTCATTCCCGCAGAAACCTTAATCCAATAATAAAACCTTTCCTACTATTTTCCACAAGAGCCTTTAGAACATCCCCCACCTTAGCACTATACACAATTTTGAAACAACCACCCCTAAACATCCTGTTCCACTCCAAAGTAAAACTTTGAAACTTAAGGAAATGAAGACCAATACAATTACATGGCCACACCCTACAACCCACAGAATATGAAACAATGACAATGACAAATATAAACAACCTAATTACTGAAGCAGCTGGCAAGACCAATGGAACAACGAAGTCACAAGTAGACGTACACACGACATTTTCCCAACTATAACGAACATGCCCGGTCATATCTCCTACTCCCACTCGTAAATTAATCCTTCAGCAAATAATTATACATATCCTAAGCTATGCAATTGATTCGTGGTACCCGTCAACAACACCCCATTCCAGCAAAAACTTAAATCCAATTATAAGACCTTTCCTATTATTTTCTACAAGAGCATTTTGAACCTCACCCGCCTCTGCATTATACACTATTCTGAAACAACCACTTCTAAACATTCTACTCCAATCCAAAGTCCAAATCCGCAACTTTAAGAACAAAGGACCAATACAATTACATGACCGTTCTCTTCTACCCGCAGAATACGAAACAATGACAAGGACAAACATAATAAACCTAGTAAATGATTCACTAACATACACATGACAAAACCAATGGGACAACGACACCACCGGCAGACACACATACGACATTTTCCCGAAAATCACGGACACTCCCAATCATATCTCCTACTCCAACCAATTCACGATTCAATTCCACGGCATATTCCGACAGCAATTACATTCCTTTCAATTAATCCCCTCTCCTTTCTGTCCTTGCACTAATCTAAATATTCCTGAAAACCACCACCTAATATACTTATGCCCCAACTCCGTCCCCCACCAAACCCACTTAAAACACGCAATCCCAATAGATTCTTTTACACCACTACCCAGTATACATTTCCTAGTAACAATCTATCCCCTCCAATTTGACCATTTCCTTAACGAAATTCTAATCACTAAACCTCCCGTACAATAAAATAGCTCAAATCTCCTCCAAAATGCTTCTCTGAAACTATTACCCTCTACACCCCCATAACATTACACTACACTACAGATTCTCCACCACCAGCTACACCTCAGATTAAACCGGCGATAAGGGCAAAATTTCCATCAGCGAGACCGAACTACATAGGAAAACTGTATATATTGTAAACTTGTTTATGATTTTATGATTTTGTAAATAAGAATTTATGCATCGATTCACTAGGATAGGCCTTTGGCCTAGGTATAGTGTCAAACAATAAACGAACAAACAAACTCCAACCGATCCACTATTCCTGACCGGACACGGCAAATTCCGACAAAAATTACACTCCTTCCAACTAATTCCCTCTGATCCTTACTATCCCTGCTCGAACCAAAACATTACTATAACCCCCACCACTTAATATACTTATGCTCCAATTCCATTCTTCGCCAAACCCACATAAAACACGCGATCCAACTTGATCTCTTTACCCCACTACCTAGCATCAACTTCCTCGCAACTAACTATCCCCTCCAATTTGACCATTTCCTTAATGAAATCCGTATCACAAAACCTCCGGTCCAATAATAGTATCCTCTCTTCACCAATATCCCTACCTCCACAACACTACACTACACACCAGCTTCTCTGCCAACAGCCCAAGATTAATTCGGGGATAAGGAAAAAAACTCAAGATTATCAACGTACTACATCGGAAATTGATATATATATATAAAGTAATGTTGATGGAAAATCGTTATGGGATAAAGGCGTCCGAATAAAATAAATTATTGAATAATCATTTATTGAACATCAACGTTTCGGATAATATGAATCCTTAATCATGAGCTAAAAATTGCAATTAACAAAAACAGGAAAATAACATTATATACGGTACTTACTTTCAATGTGATTAATAACACTATCCTTATTTAAAACACTACTTGATGTTTTATCTGTCAAACTGACACTTTAATATTCTAGTCAATGTTTGTTATGAATTAGTGTTATTAATCACATTGAAAGTACCGTATATATGTTATTTTCCTGTTTTGTTAATTGCAATTTTAGCTCATGATTATGATTCATATTATCCGAAACGTTGATGTTCAATAAATGATTATTCAATAATTTATTTTATTCGGACGCCTTTATCCCATAACGATTTTCCATCAACATTACTTTATTAATTTCACGTCCGTAAATTTGATTTTTATATATATATATATATATATATATATATATATATATATATATATTGCAAATTTATTGTACTTTATGTTATTTGTAAAACTTCTGTTCATATTCACTAGGTTAGGCCTTTGGCCCAGGAATACTGTACAACAATAAAAAAAAAATACTATGGTGCACCTCCACATTTTTATCGTGACCTAAGGGAATTCTTGGATCAGCAATATTCAGAAAAATGGATAGTGCTTGTAGGCTTTATAGCATGGCCACCGAAGTCATGAAATTTGTCTCTTTTGAATTTTTTTATGGGGATACATAAAAGACCAGGTATATGTCAATAAATCAACAAATGAAAACAAAGTTTGAAAAATTTATCGTATGTTATCGGAAGTGAGACAGAATATAAAACAAAACGGATAAATATGTGTATTCAACAAGAAGGCCGCCTGTTTGAACATTTATTAAGACATAATATTGAACAAATACTTAATAGTATTAAACAAAAACTCATAGTTTCAAATCTGGACCGTTATAATAAGCACCCTGTTGAAAAAATTACGAATATTTTTCGGGCTAAAATTAATTTAATAATAATTTTTCCTTCCACCGAATGTCAAAAGTTTAAATTGTAAAATAACGGAAAAAACTGTTCATTTATCAAACCCATAAAAATACCAATTATATTTTTTAAATGCGGATATCTCAAACGCTATCAAATTTCAGCTAATATTATGATAAAAAATGTTTGTATGAACAGGTAGAATTCAAAAATAAGATGAAATATGGGTGTTCTATTTGAAAATAACTATGCTCTTTCATACCCTGTTTTCCTGGCGTATAACTTGCTACGTGCATGTGACGTAGCCTACAAAAAACCCAAAAAAGAAGTATGACCGGGCTCAATCGGCGAGGGGGCGGGGTATTATATCAACAAAAAAAAATTAAGGGTGGCCTTAAATAAAAATAGAAACAAATATACACTCACGCATTCATACTTAAAACAAAACCTATCAAGAAAAGAAACCTATAATTAAACAAAATATGCACACAGTAACCCTAGCAAAAAAATACAAAACAAAAGATCATTTTTACATGGTGAGCTGCCAGTTTTAGGTTACTCCCTAGATTAAGGTTCAACTAAAAATAAGAAACTAAGCGGAAGTTCCCCTGTAAAACCAACAGCTCTAAATCAGTATAGTAAATCTAAAACTAAATCTATACAGAAGAATGGCAACGACATTTTCTACGGCGTTAGCAAGTCGTTAACTCATTTTCACTTCCTCAATTAGTATATTTTGTTGGTTATGAGAAACCGAACAGTAATGCCTCACTATAACGGCAATAAATACCAAAAATAGGTCTCAGTATAACGACAATAAATCCCAAAATAGTTCACTAATTTTTGTATAGAGGAATTACATTTGAAAATGCATGTACTTGCATAGCCAACTCCCGATCAATATGGCCCCAACGTAATTAGGAAAGACAAAAAACAATACACCCTAGAGTTGCTGACGTCGAGGTTGAGTCAGTAGCTGGTCAACAACAACGGACGAGGGGGGTATCTACACCCATAAACAACGCCTTTGGCCTCCCATTACAACCAGGGACAACCTTTCATCGTGACTTTAAGGCCACCAGAAGAAAGCTAGAGTAATTAGAAGTAACGATTAATTTATTGTTGTCGAAACGTACCATTTTATAAAAACCCTAAATACTCAACATGCTGTAGGGCGTGTTTGAAGTGTTTATAACGAGCGAAACGAAGAAAATCAGAATAGGATGTTGTCGTCTTGTAAGTTGAAAGACAAGTGAATATTCATTTCGTTTAACCAAGAACCAGAGCTCACAGAATATCATTGTTAAGGCTTTAAAACTGGAAAACTCGAGTTTATTGGAATAATACGCAGCTCTAATTTGACGAATTCTTTCAATGGGAAACGCTTAAGAATTAATTATCGGATACTTGGAACAACGTTATCGCCTATATAATTATGGCGTAAATTTTACGTTAAGGAATTCTGAGAAAAAGTATTTATTATTAAGTAGCGGCAAAGTTTAACAATACAAATCAAATTTATACAACAGATAAATGAATTAACAACAGACAGGGTTATTTTAAATTTACGAAATTAATTTTCGTTGTAAAAGCAAAAGGGGTTTGAGTTGAAAGTGATTAGAATTAATTTACATTGAAAATAAACGTAACAAACTTCCTTCATTTTTTAAATATGCGCGTTTATTCTCCCTACTCTATAATCGATACAAGTTTTACACAATTAATATTGATTAAGCGAAAACCTACTTTACTCTATCGGTGGAACACCCTGTACATACGAATGTACTACGTACAAATTAAGGTTGCTTGTTCGAACCTTGTTTCCATTCCTACACTTTTTATATTTCTTTTACTGTTCAGCTTGGTTTTCTAGCACTTGTAAAAAATAGCGTTCGATCGTGATTCATAAGACGAAGTAAGAAAGCCCAATAATTAATATTTTTCTGACGTCAGAATTTAAATCATGCATAATTTAGATTTACTTTAAAGGCAATAGAATATTGAATGTTATCTAAACAACGGACAATTCTTCAATTTTTCTAATTTCATATTTTAAGAGAAGTTTTCTTAATGTTAGGACTCGTACTCCATTAATAAAAGTGTACAAAGAAGACAAATCAAACAAAAGAAATAATTAAAAACTAGGGGTTTTCATATTTGTCCGTTTAAATTTAGCAGCTGAATAATTATTTCTTCTAATTAGTACCCAATGAGCGTGATAGACCAAGCGAGTCAAATGCAATTTTAAGGGTGAAAGCTTTTAAAATTGTTGGCGTCACAGTATGAAAACGTCTGCATCTCTTTTTACAAAAGCTCACTTGTTGATTAAATCGATTCAAACTAAAGGAATCAAATGAGCATGAACCAAGAAGTTTGCGTGATAACCAAAACCTTAATAATGTACAAAAATTATAAAACTGAATTAAATTAGAGTAAAACTCACCCTTATGAACTTTTACAGCAAGGTAGTGATGATTATCGTACCAATAATAAGAGACACGTTTGTCGCCCGAGCTTTTCGCTTGGAGAAAGTACGCAAACTTCAACACGTCTAGAAGAAGCTGCGGACAACATGCATTTGTTCAGGTTTCAGGCTAACTTCTTTTGCGCATGCTTAATAGTGTTCACAGTACTGCGTACTTCTGGCAATTCATAATATTTTGGATGCGTATAAACAGAATTTTAATGAAATACGAGGGAATGGTAGTAAATAATCTCCTTAAGAGGATTGGTTGTATTTCTTTTCAATTTTGTTTCCAGGTGAAGCTCTAAGGTCTTACAAAAATCTGCAATTACGTTCTGGCCATACTTCCCATAGAAAATCAATTTAAAAATTAATCTATTTTCCTTTAATAACACGCTGAATAAATAATAAGTGATTAAAATTAAATGAAGATGTTCCATTTATTCAACCTTGAACTAAGATATGAACTAATTGTCTTCGATCTGTTCGCAAAGTTTGACTTAAAAACGATTTTCATTCTATTTAGACACACCCTAAATAGAAGCTCTTTACGATATTTTAGCTTTTCCTACAATTTTTCTAATCTAAATATTTTATTAAACGGCCCTTGTAATGAGATATTCAGACAATGTAGCAGGAGTTGTGAGGAAAAAATCTATACGCTTCCATCCCCTAGATGGGAGCTTTATAGGTTGTGATAGAGGGGTTCTGAAGTGATATAAGGGTGTATTTTATGGTTTAGGGTTGTTAAATGCTGGATCAATGCGCTCTACCGAGAAAGGTGAAAGTTCAACAAATAATATGTAAGTACGACATAATCTGATCGTGTACTTACTTCAATATACTGAACGTCTACAGTTTGAACGCCAAAGTAACTCAATACAAATTTTTACTCGAGCTTTGAACTTTTCTTTCCCCTCGCAGACCTATTTTAATAAATTTTCACGTAGATAATCCTGCACCCAACTGTAGATAATTTAATACACTTCAAAACCTCTTACAGCAGCAGATCTGCCCTTTCTGTGGTTAGGTTAATAGAAATATATCAAAAACCCACGGAATATATTTTACTGAATTCGGATTTGATAGAAATTTGTATTTTAGGATCATTTTGTGTTTGCAATTTTCCACAACTCATATTTGCTTTCAAGGTAGCGAGTGTTAGGGATGTAATTCTACTAGTGTTAAAATTTTTGTTAGAAGAACAACTAAAGTTCAGACAAAGGCACTACTTGTATAATCAAAGTGCAATATTAACAAAATGATTAGTTTTTCCTGAAAATTATGTTAAAACTATTTCCTTTTCGCAATACAATAATGCACGGTTGTCGCCGAATCGACTAAAATTTAAAGAGATAAAGCCATTTCAGAGAATGTGTGGATTAGCTCAGAATAGGAAGCAATGGAAGTACGCGTCCAATCAATTCCAGGACAGAAAACCTAATAATGAAAAAGTTTATGATTATAGCAAACAATTAAAGGTGTTGGTTTTGCAATATTCTCAACAAATGTTTATTGTGCGAAAGGAATTATTAACCCTCTTCGCGTACCACTGAGTATTGGTGAAATAGGGTACATCTTTGGAAAACAAAAGAAAAGAAAATACAAAAAGCATAAAAAAAAGGATTAGCACAAGACCTATATCTAACAAAAAAAACCAGCTAATATATTGGACGACAACAAACAAAGAAACAAAGAAAAATGATTAAAAGCATATGTGTGGAGCACAGCACGGTACGGTTGTAAAACGTGGACAGTAAGAGAGTAAACCATCACGGAATAATTGGTTTTGATGATATAGTGCGTTTCTTAGAGGTAGGGTGACAATAATGTGTTCCGGTATTGCTCAGATAAGACTCTTCAGGGTGTAGGTTCAATACAATCGTTAAGCAAAGCACAAGAAACGGGTGAAAGACTCGTAATAAGAACTAGAAGATTAGGGCGTCAGGAACTGAAACTACCAGTAGCAGCGAGAATTGTACCAAGTCCTCGAATAAACCCAAAGCACCACAATATACCAAGCAAAAACTTTAAGTTCCACTAGCCCAAAATTTATTAAATTAACATTTTATTCCTCAACAGATTTCCAAAATGCAATCCCAAAATATATAGCATGGGAGATTAAGCCCTCCACATTTGACAATATAATTGAATTTAGTTATTAACTTCCGGTCGCTTAGCCCGTTGGTTCCTCCGCCTCCAGCCATATAACTTTGCCATTATTCGCCGTAAGGGCAAAGATCATGTTGTTCCTGATGCCGTTTCTCATTCTGTTCCGGTTCTTGAACCAATTTCTATTTCCACAGTCACCTCTCTCAAAGTCTCCCTTCCTACTTCGGATGCCTGGTACAACGCCATGTTTCGAAAAATTTCTAACACCGTTATACGTTATACTTCCTGGTCCGTGGTGGACAATGTCCTTTTCCGTCGCCACAAAACTTCTATCGCTGCCGATTCTCTGGACGATTGGAAGATCGTCGTACTTTCTGAACAGCGTAAAAATTGAATATCCTTCCATCACAATCCTCCTACTTCCGGCCATTGTGGCGTGACCAAAACTGCTGCTCGCCTCCTTCGAAATATTACTGGCCCTGTCTCAGAGCTGACGTCGCTTGTTATATCCGACGTTGTCCGATTTGTGCTGCTCACAAAGTTGAACAGTTACCTTCTCTGGCAAGTGCTTTCCTGCGACATAGTGGGTGCTCTTCCTCGTTCCACTTGTGGTCACTCCTATATTCTTGTAGTGGCTGATTATTTTACTAAGTTTTCTCTTTTCTTTCCTTTACGTATAGCCACTACACAGTCCGTCATCAAAGTCCTCGAAGTTCAAGTCTTTCTTATTTTCGGTGTCCCGTAATACCTTATCACAGATAACGGTGTCCAATTCTGTAGCTATCAGCTTGCCTCCTTATGTGCCGGTTATCACTCCAAAATCCTTTTCACCGCCCGCTACCATCTCCAAGCCAATCCTGCTGAACGTGTTAACCATGTCCTCAAAACTATGATTGCTTTCTATGTGCGCGACGACCAATGTCATTGGGATGTGAACCTCCCAAAAATTTCTTGTGCAATCCGCACCTCCAAACACGAAATCATAGGCTGCACTCCGTCCTTCGCTCTATTTGGTCGTGAGCATATCCTTTCCGACAATTATTTTGGACAGTTGTCCGAAATAAACGACATGTACATTCCTGATCCCGAACATGCTTCACCAGATCCCGACCACTTTAAGAATATCCGTTCCCACATTCTCAAAAAACTTTCTACAGGTTATCGAAAAATTCACAGCCGCTATAGTCTCCGCCGTCCTATCTCTTAATAACTAGGCGATTCTGTTTGGCGCTGTCATTTCGCTCTGTTGGACGCTTCCCGTCATTTTATCGCCAAACTTGCCCCTAGATTTATTGGTCTTTTTCTCATTTCTAAAGTCGTTTCTCCCTGGACCTACGAACTTACTGATCCTTCCGGTCACAAATCCATTTGGCACGTTAAGGATCTGAAACCTGCCCATCCGGACGATCCTAATGCCACCGATCTCGCTCTGTTCTCCTTCTGGCGGCGTAAATGTCTTAAGCCCAATATCTAGTTCTCGTGCCCCAGATTCTTATGACGACTTTGCTCTCCTTCGGACATGACTTTTGAACGTTACGATTTCGTTTTACGGGGTTTTCTTTCGTCTTCTTTCTTTTTCTTAACTCGTCTGGGTCCGAGAATAAAATAGTCCCATGGTAAGACCTGCCTGTCGTAAGAGGCGACTACAGCGGTCAAACACACACACACGCACACTCTATACACGCATAACACATACACACACCCTTCTTACATCCCCCCACACACACATACACACACGCACGCACACGCTCACACCTACTGATACATAGCTACACTGGGATTCTATTTATTTTCTTTTCTACGATTCTTAGTTTTTTTTTGGTTGTGTACTTGTTGTTGGTGTTATTCTTTTTGGTTTTTTCTTTTTTCTCGTTCCGTTCGTTCCACTTTCCTTTCCCTATCGTTTTGCTGGTCTTTTTTGCTATCGGTCCCTATTCCGATTGTGTTTCATCCATCCGCTCCTGTGGTAGGTGCTTTCTAGTCCGTTTTTCGTTCTTCGGAAACCACAACTTAGTCGACTTTAGGACTAGCTAGCCTTTTTTTCTTTGGTTCTTCGGTTTTGGCTGCCACAGTTGATAGTAAATCGTTTCTTTTACAAGCAATCCTCCTTTTTTCCTCTCGTTCTCCCTTGTTGTCTCTTTGTTTACTTGCGGCTTGACCATTGGGTCCTGTTTGGGCTTGTAATGTCGGTTTTCTTCCTGGTTCGTTTTCTTCTTTTGAGGTCGAAGACTTTCCTGTTTCTTTACTAGAAACATCCGTCCGACGACGACTTTTCTGCAGTGTCAATGCCGTTCCATCTTAATCCTCGTTGCTTGCTTCCCTTCCTTTCTTTTCTTCCTCTTCTATTATTGGTCCTTCGATCCGGACGAGAGTTCTTCTTTTTCTATTTTGGGGTGTCTCTTTTTTTTCTTGTTCTGTTTTTTTTGTTTGGGTTTTGTAACGAATTTTCTTTTAGTTTTTAAGCGAATTTTCTCTTTGGTTGTTTGCGTTTTTTGTTTGGTCCTGCCCACTCCCGGATTTTGGCTTTTCTTACTCCGACCTTTTAATTTTGCTGAGGGGGGGATTTGTTACGTTTATTTTCAGCACAAATTAATTAATTACCCTTTATTTCCCTTGTTAATTCATTATCCGTATGAATAAGTTCAGTTTCTACACTTAAATAAAATCGTTAATTCATAATTAATAATAAATACGCTGTCTAATGATTTTCAACTCAAATCCCTTTTTATTTACCAACGAAAATTAATTCAGTAAATTAATATAACCCTTTCCCTTGTTTATGCGTTCTCCGTTCGTATAAATTCTGTTTCTATTGTTAAATTCTACCGCCTAATTAATAATAAATACTCCTTCTCAGAATTCCTCAACGTAAAGTTTATGCTATAATTAACTAGTCAATAACTTGTTCTAAGTATCCGATAATTGATTCTTATGTGTTTTCCATCGAAAGATTCGTCGAACTGAAGTCGCGTACTATCCGATAAAACCGTGTTTTTCCCGTTTTAATCCTTAACAACAATATTACTTTGAGCTCTGGTCATTAGTTAAACGAGATTAATATTCATTTGCTCTTCAACTCACACGACGAAAACATCCGTTTTGGTTTTCTTCGTTTTGTTTTCCTTATGAAAATTTCGCACACGCCTCACACCGTGGTAAGTATTTATGCTTTAGTAAAATTGTATTTTTCAACATCAATAAATTAATTTTACTTGTACTTACTATAGTTTCTTCCGGTGGCCTTTAAGCTACGATGGATAGTCGCCCTTTGTTGTAATGGGAGGACAACCCCAAGGTGGGATCACGCGCTCCTCTCCTTAGCCCCGTCGTTAGATACGGTGGAAGCCGGCCCGACGGCAGCAACTCGAAGGTGAGTGCGTAAGTACTAATTGACACCATTGGATAACCACACTTGGTGGCATTAAACGGATTCCTGTAAGTAATCGTAGGCGTACGAGGATGAGTTATAACTCTTGGGTTACCATGTGCTGCTTTAATTTTTTGTGCTAAATTTTTTTTAGTTAGGCTATTGTCTTGTCAATGAGGCATGTGTAATTTTTATATTTACAACCATTAAGAGTTGTGGTTTTTAGTGTTCTTTTTGAGTTTTGTTGTGTAGCGAAATAACGTAAAGGATAGGCACCTAAAAACGGCAGCTCTCCATGTTAGAGAGGATTTCTGTTGATCTTGTAAACATGTGTAACTTGTAATTACGGATTGTTTATTTGGTGGTACCATTATGCTTTTGTACCTAACTAATTTTTATTTTTTTGTTAATTAGAAATTGTATGATTATGATTAGAAGTGTGTTATTTGTTTACTTTTATTTCAGGCCTGATTTAGTTTGTGTAGGTATTCTGCCCCACCCACTCACCGATTGAGCCCAATCAATTTCTCTTTCTTTCTTCTACCTACGTCATCGCACGTAGCAGCTTGTATGTTTAAAAATGTATTTTGCTTTCCCATGTAAACAGCAAAGTTTAGTGGTATTAATTATCGTATTATTGAGGCCCTTTGCTTTCTTTATAGCTTACATTCGAGGAATATTTTGCAGGTGTTGTCTGGAATATATTTTTACTTGCTATTGCAGAATATTTAGCATTAGCATTCTATTGCTGGGAATGGTTTTATGTTATTTCCCCCGTTGTTCCCAATTTGTTTAAATACAAGCCAAGCGTTTAAAAGGCTTTTTTCTCTCTTCGACTCTAATTCTGTGTAAGGTCCTTTGAGCGCAAAGCAACATTGTTAGGTCGCAATTTTAAAATGTGTAGTTGTACGTGGTGCTGCTATAGTTAAATTGGCTCTTTCAGCATCCAGTCTATCGAAAAATGCAAGCCGTATTTTCAATTTCTTAAAGATGGTACCAGAGATGCCTATAGTTAGAGTTACAGTTTTTCTGGTTTCTTAACTTTTGCTGCCACTGTGAAAGAGAGACATTTGGTTTGACTTTTATAGTTTTCTTACTCATGAGTATACAATAAATTGCAGATTACGCGTCACCAATTTACGCTCACAATACACGTATGATTATGTACTCATGCTTCTAGTAAGGATTATTTAAATGAAAGCTAAAGTTAGAGCATTTATTACTGTTACCTATTCTTTATACATTAATGTTAACGTTAACAACATGTTTGCCCAATTCTAAATTAGAGTAAGTAAACACCCGATTCACTTAAGTTAGTTAAGCTTACTAATACGTTTTTAACTTACGGAATGCAGTTCACAGGGCAGGTAATAATGATCACTGTTTTCTTATAGATAGATATATTCTGTGTAGTTTCCTCTTGTACATATTTAAGTCTAGAACATTTTGTAAGTATTCTTGCATATATATATATATATATATATATATATATATATATATATATATATCTATATATATATGTGTGTGTGTGTGTGTGTGTGTGTGCGCGTGTGTGTGTGTGTATCCATTATTTAGATTATAAGATTTTATTCACATACTGAATTATATGCAAATTGACGCTTTGTTTACATCACGTTATAACAGGAAGATTACGTTTTTAACTTTTGTAAATAATCCTTTTGGTACTGTATGTTTTACTTACGGTTTGTAATATAACTATTTACTGAGGTTTCAAATTATTCTTTCAGTATCATCCGCCCTACTCTACAACATTTTTGAGCTATCCCGAAATCTAATTCTTTAGGATTTTGATTCTACCATTCTCCCCTGTTTGGTACGGTATTCTATGTAGGCGATTTTCTTTAATTACTTAACTGCTTTCTTTCTTGTCTGCACGGAATACCGTAAAAACCAGCTTACCAATTTTTCGTCTTTTAAACAACAATTACGGAAACATCCATCTAACACAACTTCCTTACCTATGTTAGCTATACCCGCAGGAACCGTTCACCGCGGCACATACACGAGTTTGCAGAATCCCACGGATGGTTAACCTCCTTGTTAAATCTGCAGGCGAAGTCTTACAAAAACTTGCACTTTGTTAATTTTTCTCCTGGTTTCTTTCAACTATCCGCTCCCTCTTAAAACTCGCGGGTATTCCTAGATTTCTTTGTTGTCAAATCTACTTGCTGAGCTACTTATCAAACTTCTGAGTCGTTCGGTTTATATGTGTTGTAAAGCTTCCACATTATTCTTGAAATTACAAAGTATTTCTAGGATTCGTTGTTTTTGTTTGCTTTATGCTGGTTCTTTAAATACGCTCTTGTTCACTTAGTGATTTTACCTTTCAATTTTAGACTCTTCGGCGCCATTGTTGCAATACGTTGCTTGTTAGAAGAAGAAAGGTACTATTACTGGGCAGTACTTGGGTCGAATTAGATTTAATAGTTGCTGCTTTGTTTACTGAATTTGTCTCGTTTGCTATTAAGTGTTTCTAAAGATGAAAAATTATTTGATGAACCGCAGTTCACATTGGACGAAAACAACATTGCAGAAAAGAGTACACTTTTTAGTTTAAGTGTTGAATTTTGCAAATGGTTTTAAAATGCCATATCCTCAGGTTAAGTGTATCGAACTCAAACGAGATTGAGTTGAAAAATAAATTGATTTTTAGTCAAATAATATAATAAAGTAAAATATTTTTTAAACTGACGCAGTACTTGATCGAATAAAAAAAATTTCATAGTAGCAGCAGTTTTAAAATAGTTATTATATCATTGAATGTACGAATACGTGCATTAAAATTGTACTTTCTGCTCAAACTTTGAAATAAATCGAACTACTTTAGGGCAAACGGCCCCTATTTGCTTTTCTATATCATAGTATTAACCATAAATGCCACATTATAGATTGACCTTTATCCATCCTTCTAATTCTTTAAATATTTCACTAAAGTTAGAAAGCAAGTTCGTCAGAATAAATGTCTCGTGAGAAAAGTTACATCCGTGATATGGATTTTTCTATTTAAATAGTCTGTATTGATTAATTTTTTTAAATCATGTATTACATTGAACCAGCGAATGCCGTAGTATGCACTGGATGCTGTGAATATATTAATTTGAACACTAATTAGCAGCTTTCAGTTACCGGCTTCATAATATTGTAACGTACTTCAATTTACACTGCTCTATTCGGTTCATTACAAAGTTAATTATTCACAAATATATACAGAATATCCTTAGTCTACCGAAATTCCGCTATAGAGATCAGTAACAATAATTGCTAACAACAGGGCCTAATTGACATGACAAGTACACTATGTTTATTATTAATCTTCGTACACTGTATTGAATTGACGCATCATTAATTTATTATTATACATGTACTAATCGCTTCCATATAACTCACTGTTGTATCATAATTTGTATAGGCACTAAGCACATTGATTTTTCACAACTCGCTCCAATAATTCATTTCATATCACTTTTACTCAAATTAAGAATTAACTGGCTTACTTCCTGTCGGGTTGCAGGGTTTATAGATTAGACTATAATAAGATGTTTTTGAATGTATAGAGGATTGTTTATAAATGTTTCTTGATGTTTCTGTTTCGTTTCATTTTCGTAAAATCCACAGGATATTTGTCGCTAAGCTAGCCAGAAGAGAAAATGGGAGCAGTAAATAGGAGTTCACATTTTCTGTTAAGCAAGCATCTATTGCATCTTAATATTGCTCAGGGCGGCTGTACCCAAATATTCACAGTCATATATATATATATATATATATATATATATATATATATATATATATATATATTGAATGATATTAGCAGGTTGTAGGTCAGCTGGTTATTTAAGCGTACTCTTTATTATATTCTTAGCTTTCGGTTTATTTCAAACCTTTATCAAAGAAACTACAAAAACGTCATTATGGGCATCAAGCAATATACAATAAGTACTTACTAAATTGAGGTTGAATGCACATCAATATCATTGAACTATATAAAACTTAAAAGTATACATCAAATTTTAAAATTGAACAATAAAACATTTAAAACTGTAAACTATAAACTATTTGCCTTGTGAACATGTATACTGTAAATAACCTTCAACGA
This sequence comes from Platerodrilus igneus, assembly GCA_036346225.1. Taxonomy (NCBI): domain Eukaryota; kingdom Metazoa; phylum Arthropoda; class Insecta; order Coleoptera; family Lycidae; genus Platerodrilus; species Platerodrilus igneus. Next base: position 602,709 of record JARFIW010000090.1, read on the forward strand.
TAATTCTTTTATAATTTTGACAATTGTATTCTAAACCTGTCTTGATAGAGTGTGAGTGTGTTGAATGCGCATGGATGTGTGTGGGTATGTGTGAACGTATGTGTGTGTGTGTGTGTGTTGTGTGTGTTGTGTGTGTGCGTGCGTGTGTGCGTGCGTGCGCCCACGTACGTGTTCCTGTGTTATGCTATTGGTCTAATTAAGTTTGTTCTAGGTTTGAAATTAATTAGATACGTGTATATACAGCTTAGTTGATCTATATCTGTCCTTTTATTCATGGTGTCCGTGTTTTAAATATGTGGACATTTCCAAAAATTCCTTTTGATCGCTTACCTTCCATTTGTAGTATTTTAGGGTTATCCCAGTCTATTTTATGTTTGCTGTTATTTGCGTGTGTGGTCAATGCACAGGCATTGGGTTTAATCCGCATGTCGCTTTTGTGTTGTGTGATGCGTTGCTTTAAATATTGAGAGCTTTGACCAATGTATTTTAAATTGCAATCTAAACAAGTAATTTTATAAATGACATTTCTTTGTTGTAATGGTGGTGTTTTATCTTTTAATTTTGAAAAAAGGGCATTTAAAGTCCAAACGTTCTTCTTTGCAATTTTTATGTTGTATTTTTTTATTACATTTTCTAATTTTGGCGTTAAATTTTCAATATATGGTATTGTTCCGTATTTCTGGATATCTACAACGTGATCAACATAGTTGTTTGGGGTACATTAGAAAGATAATTGTTTAAAGGAGCTTCGTGGTTATATAAAGATTCTTTATTAATTTTGGCGGGTAGTTGTTGTTTTTAGTATAATGAATAATTTGTCTAAATTCTTTTGAAATAATGTTGGATGACATATTCTTTTTATTCTGCTTTTTAGGCCCAAAATAAAATTTACTTTTATCTTGTAAGGATGATATGAAAGGTAATTCAGGTATCTACCCGAGCTAGTAGGCTTCTGATACCAGTCTAAGGTTACAGTGTTGTCATTGTTTCGAATCAATAAAGTGTTTAGAAATGGTACCGATCGATCCTTTTCCACTTCTACCGTAAATTTAATATTATCGTCATAGCTATTAAAAATTCGAACAGTTTCGTCAATTTTGTTTATGGGTACTGAAGTTATAATGTCATCTGCAAATTTTTTTATAAATGGCATTTTAAAGTTTAGTTTAGGAATGACTTCGTCTAATAAACCATCCATGACAATATCCGCCAGTATGGGACTTAAATTCGAGCCCATTGGACAGCCGAATGTCTGTAGAAAGAATTCATTATTGTAGCTGAAATAACTAGTATCAAAAAACAACTCTATCATTTCAATAAAAACGGATTTTGAAATATTACAAGTATTGGTAATTCTAGGCCATAATTTTTTTGATATTTTTTAATACTAGAGATTTGGAAATGTTAGTGAAAAGGGAGACTGCATCAAGACTTATTATAACAAAATTATTAGGTAGGTGTACATCCTTTATAAAGCTAGCAAACCCAAAAGAATCGCGTGCATTATAATTATTAGTATTAATCGATTTTTTTAATATATCGGCTATAAATTTTGATAGATTTTCCGTGGGACTATTATTTGTCGCAACTATTGGTCTTAAAGGGTAATTTTCTTTGTGAATTTTGGGTAAGCCATACAATTTCGGACATGTGGAGCTATAATTGCTCAAAGTTCTGGCTTGCTGTGCGCTAATGTATTCTTTCTGTTTAAGTTTTTTTATTAGATTTAAGGTTAGGTTTTGAAAACGCGATGTAGGATCTCTTCCACTCCTTTTGTAAACCGTTGTGTCGTTTAGCAATTCAAAACCTAACCTTAAATCTAATAAAAAACTTAAACAGAAAGAATACATTAGCGCACAACCAGAACTTTGACAATTATGCTCCACATGTCAAATTGTATGGTTCCCAAAATTAAAGAAAATTACCCTTTAAGACCAATGTTCGACAATATGTCCCACGGAAAATCTATCAAAATTTATAGCCGATATATTAAAAAATCGATTAATACTAATAATTATAATGCAGCGATTCTTTGGTTTAGCTTTATAAAGGATGTCACTACCTATAATTTTGTTATAATAAGTCTTGATGCAGTCTCTTTCACTAACATTTCAAATCTCTAGTATTAAAAATATCAAAAATTATGGCCTAGAATTACCAATACTTGTAATATTTCAAAATCCGTTTATTGAAATGATAGAGTTGTTTTTGATACTAGTTATTTCAGCTACAATAATGAATTCTTTCTACAGACATTCGCTGTCCAATGGGCTCGAATTTAAGTCCCATACTGGCGGATATTGTCATGGATGGTTTATTAACGAAGTCATTCCTAAACTAAACTTTAAAATGCCATTTATAAAAATTTTCAGATGACATTATAACTTCAGTACCCATAAACAAAATTGACGAAACTGTTCGAATTTTTAATAGCTATGACGATAATATTAAATTTACGGTAGAAGTGAAAAGGATCGATCGGTACCATTTCTAGACACTTTATTGATTCGAAACAATGACAACACTGTAACCTTAGACTGGTATCAGAAGCCTACTAGCTCGGGTAGATCCTGAATTACCTTTCATATCATCCTTACAAGATAAAAGTAAATTTTATTTTGGGCCTAAAAGCAGAATAAAAGAATATGTCATCCAACATTATTTCAAAAGAATTTAGACAAATTATTCATTATACTAAAACAACAACTACCGCCAAAATTAATAAAGAATCTTTATATAACCACGAAGCTCTTTAAACAATTATCTTTCTAATGTACCCCAAACAACTATGTTGATCACGTTGTAGATATCCAGAAATACGGAACAATACCATATATTGAAAATTTAACGCCAAAATTAGAAAATGTAATAAAAATACAACATAAAATTGCAAAGAAGAACGTTTGGACTTTAAATGCCCTTTTTCAAAATTAAAAGATAAAACACCACCATTACAACAAAGAAATGTCATTTATAAAATTACTTGTTTAGATTGCAATTTAAAATACATTGGTCAAAGCTCTCAATATTTAAAGCAACGCATCACACAACACAAAAGCGAATGCGGATTAAACCCAATGCCTGTGCATCGACCACACACGCAAATAACAGCAAACATAAAATAGACTGGGATAACCCTAAAATACTACAAATGGAAGGTAAGCGATCAAAAGGGAATTTTGAAATGCCATATTTAAAAACACGGACACCATGAATAAAAGGACAGATATAGATCAACAAGCTGTATATACACGTATCTACTTAATTTCAAACCTAGAACAAACTTAATTAGACCAATAGCATAACACAGGAACATAGTGGCGCACGCACGCACACACGCACGCACACACACACAACACACACACACACACACATACGTTCACACATACCAACACATCCATGCGCATTCAACACTCTATCAAGACAGGTTTAGAATACAATTGTCAAAATTATAAAAGAATTATCGTTGAAGGTTATTTACAGTATACATGTTCACAAGGCAAGTAGTTTATAGTTTACAGTTTTAAATGTTTTATTGTTCAATTTTAAAATTTGATGTATACTTTTAAGTTTTATATAGTTCAATGATATTGATGTGCATTCAACCTCAATTTAGTAAGTACTTATTGTATATTGCTTGATGCCCATAATGACGTTTTTGTAGTTTCTTTGATAAAGGTTTGAAATAAACCGAAAGCTAAGAATATAATAAAGAGTACGCTTAAATAACCAGCTGACCTACAACCTGCTAATATCATTCAATATATTCAAATCAGCAAGGTCGTTATACATACATAATAATATATATATATATATATATATATATATATATTGCTATGATAATAGGGTGGTTTAAGGGTAGATTAAGTCATAGGGTACGATAGATATAAATAACTTTAACTTTAAGAAAATCAAATAATTCCAGCAATTATAAGAGTAAATCGACTATTCTACTAAAAGTCAATTGCGAAGACACTGTATATAAAAGATATGTGATTAAATGCATGAGAAAGAAGCTCCTTTAGTAATAATCCGATATCATTTGATTAGAATAGTAATATGTGCGTCCTATAAATATGTTTAAGTATAGTTTACAAGTAAAGATAAGATTTTACAAGTAACTAATTGCATCAAAATAAATTACCGAGAAACAGATAAATTGGGACTCCAAATATTTAATAATTGCGTCGAAAATATCAACATAATTATTATGCAAACGCATCTTAATACGCCATTATTAGAAAATCGTTACGTGACTAGAAAAAACACATTTGTTCCGATAACCAACATTCTATAACAAACAAATAAACACCAAGCGGTTCAATTATATGATAAATCGTAGACTTTCAATTGACAAACTTTAAATACGTGACTTGATAAAAGCCAAAAATTGTAAATCCTATTATAATACTGTAATATACTGAGGGCTTACGTGATTGATGGAGCATTTCGTCAAAGAATCAAACTAGGGAATTTGTGAAAGTTCCGAGTTCTGCCAGACAAGGCCAAGTACAAGCCTTGATTATAAACACGCCAATGAAAACTATTGGTGGGAACGGCTTATAAATACGATAGAAAATAAATAACATATAGTCCATATTCAACCGAGCACCAACTATGTTCGAATGCAGTAAAAGCTTACGTAATTAATTAGTGAAATAAAATTCAATATAAATAAAATTAGAAAGTCCAAAAATTTGTGCGACGAAAAATAAGTCGATCTACAAATAGACGTAAGTTAAACAATTAATTAAATTTATTTCTAATATTTAACGAAACAGAACTTCTTATATTGGAACGGCTTTTTGGAGGCGATTCCTTTATTGGGACGGTTTTTGTTGAACCTTCTTATATTGAGACGGCTTTTTGGAGGCGATTCTTTTATTGGGACGGCAATTTGTTGATGCCATTTTGTGGAGACAATTTTGTTAATACGACTCGATGTTCATGTCGAGATCTAAGCCTTAACACAAATCTAAAAATACCAGAAATCAAAAGTGGATAATTTTGGTCAATAAGCAAAGCGGACACTACAGGGGATGCATACCACAGACTATGATGGAACTCCAGTAACCATTCCAAGTTAGCGATTTTTTAAACATTTTATTATTGAAAGACTGTTTCAAATTTAATATTTGCTATTCATTGTGTATTTGTAAGAGTCATCAAAAAGGTCATTTGAAAAATATGAAAACAGGGAAAAGCATCTTGGCACGTTCGAAGATACTTGAGAGTAATTAAAAGATATTTTTACTGACTTTCAGGAATGCATAAATTTGGTAAATGTAAATATTTTATCCAAAGGAAAATTTTGAGTTTACACAGCATTGTACATATTATCAATTATTATATTTTGTGTTCTAGAACTGCTTTATTTGAATCCATTTAAATGGTTAAAATAAGATTTATTCAGTGAGCTAGTCGGGGTAAAATATAAAAAATATCAATTAATAACGCCCAATTGAGGGGCATATCACAGCAATTTTATGACACCCATCGTAGGGGCATAAAATCCCAAAGGCGATATCACAGCAATATATAAATATTTTAGGTAGTTAATTACACAAGGTAAGTTGATAAATACTATCGTATTACAGTGAATAAGATGAAATAATAACTTAGACTTTTATGCAAAGACCAAATGATCATTTCAAATCGAGCTAGTAATTGAAAGAAGCAAAATATAAGGTCTTGGACAGGACTTAAATCTGTACCTTGGTATTTCTGGGATCATGTGTTTACCAATTGCGCCACCGAGACCGATGACGACAATTGGGAAATTTACAAATTTAAATCGTGTACACAACTATACATAAACCTAACTTTCAATTACGTTTGGCATTTTTGTCAATCATACCTGACATTGTCAAATTTTTGACTAATGTCAGTAATAGACAGAAAGCAATTTACCTTGTGTAATTAACTACCTAAAATATTTATATATTTGACACTTGGCTTATAACCGTAATTTTGAGCGTTGCTTCTTGTCTATAACTGACATTAGTCAAAAATTTGACAATGTCAGGTATGATTGACAAAAATAGCAAACGTAATCGAAAGTTAGGTTTATGTATGATTGTGTACACGATTTAAATTTGTAAATTTCCCAATTGTCGTCATTGGTCTCGGTAGCGTAATTGGTAAACACATGATACCGGAAATACCAAGATATAGGTTCCAGTCCTGTCCAAGACCTTATATTTTCCAACTTTCAATTACTGACTCGATTTTAAATGATCATTTAGGCTTTGCATAAAAGTCTTAAGTTAATATTTCATCTTATCAACTCTATTAGAAATGATCATTTAGGCTTTGCATAAAAGTTTAAGTTATTATTTCATCTTATTAACTATAATACCTTAGTATTTATCAAAACATGCCTTGTGCAATGAATTACCTAATAAAAATTGATATGATAACGCCGCTCGCCGATGTAATAAACGTCCAGTTTCCTGCTGAACGCCACCGCACTGTGTTTTTCTCTAATCTTCTAATTTAATTATGCCACGGCTAGCCCAGTTTAATTTACACAGAGTGCACAACGTTACGATGATCAAATTAATTTACCCCTTTAATTCTTACCTGTTTAAACTGATAAAACGAAGTCAATCAATATTCGTATAATAAAAGGAAATAATATCTACGCTTCACAATTTTTGTAATCCTTTAAATAAACCCTTCAATCAATTAATATTATTTGGATCAGTTATCCCAAAAATTAGATTCCTTTAATTTAATTTAAAGTCACCAAAGACGACACCTTTTACTAAAAAAATCTGGAACGTTCAAGACCTTTTATACTTGTTACGTAAATTTCGACGTATCAAATAGTTTGATTGATTCCTTACAAATTTGAAAAAAATAATATACCCAGTGTTTAAATTTAAATTGGAAAAGATTCCTTATACTAGTTAGTCCTGACCTGTGATATTCTGATGAGTTGTTGCGTGTTGTGGATCAACACCCCCTTATTATCTTCAATCGAAAACCAATGCTCTGCTTGTACTCCTTCGCGTGCATTGAACCAATAGTTTTGTTACTCCTTATATTCAAAATTCACCTCGTGCTTTACTTTATATTTTTCTGGATACGCCTTAGACCTCTCCATTTAATTACAAACTGGACTTCTGAATACCACTCAGAAGTTCTGAATACCAGACTTAGATCCTTCTTAATATTGTAGGTTTCTTAGATTTCTTATATACACCTTAGAAATATCCCACTTAGAATTCGTAGGTTTCTTAGATACACCATCGAATTTCTGAATACCAGACTTAGAATTGTGAATTAGACTTGGATTTTTTAAGGTCGTGAATTAGAATTCGTAGGTTTTTTTGGATACACCTTCGAATTTCTGAATACCAACTTAGAATTCGTCGATTTCTTAGAGCCCTATATTATTATAAACATTCAATTTAAATTAATTAACAAATTTCTACTCACGTTTTCTGCAAAACGGCAAGAGCTTTTTCATATATGTTCAACGTAATTCGTCAACTATTATTACACAGCACTACTTTTCACAATAATATAATTTAAAACTTATTTATTTGACGCGTAATATTCGAGTCAGAGTGTTGCAAGTTTACCGTGCTTCAAATTGAGACTGCGCTTTCTTATCAACTCTGGGCGTTATATAGCTTTTGCTATCTACATTTGGATTGGTTTGTCCAAACAGCCTTACATAGTGTTGTAACCAACCATGTTTGTTTTAGATATTCCTAGTAGTTTACAAGCTGATTTCAGATGAAACTATTCTAAAGTTCCGTATCATGCTGGTATTTGCTATTGTTTTACGATCTTTGACCGCCTGTTTTGTTATTGTTGCTGGACTTTACTTTAGCTTATGTCTGTTGTTTTGTGTAGATAAAGCTTTTAGAGAATTGAACAAAATAACTGATGTAACATGAGTGATGTTTTCGTTTATGTATCTATTTAAAACCTATCTTTGAAAGTGCGTTTCTTATCAAAGCGCTTTATTCCTTCTTTCTTACAAGCGTAATTGCATCAAGATTTACTAGGTTTTATCTTATCTCATGTGTATCTATTCTATAAACTTATTGAACGCTTCTCGACGTAGTTTAATTACATGTATAATTATTTCTCTGCTGAATACGTGTTCTATTATTGGAAGATATGCATACTGTCATTGATTAAAGTTAATTGCGGTCCATATACAGGGTGTTAAATGCTTGCTATTTACATAATGTGCGATTATTTATTTTCCTGCTAAATAAATGCAGTTTTCTGATTCCTATTGCTATTTACAGTTACTACGCGACCCTTACAACTCAATACACCCCTAAACAACTCCTAATCACAGCAATATATATATATATATATATATATATATTAATGTGTAGATTTTCTGGAAACCATCGAGCCCCAGCGTTGGGCCGTCATAATTATTGTGAGGTTTACCTGTAGAAATCGTGCCCCTCAATTTGGGTGCCATTAATGGTGTGAAGTTATACTCAGCTGACTCATGACTCCTAAATCCACTAAAAACTCTTAAAACCAACCCAGACGCTTACCTGATACCGCTGACTCTAAAAACTCCCGCTCACTGCCTCTATGCTGAAACCTGATAGAAATTCACACACTACAATCACACTCTCAAAATAACGCAATTCATATAATTATCACACTTTATTTACATGAAATAAATATTACATTTTTAACATACTTTTCCTTATGTACACACAATAATTTCATTTTCAAAAGTAATTCAAATCGATAACCTTATTAAACAAATATTTTATTAAAGTAAGAGGGCGTTCCTCATATCTTTGTCTTATCATGAGCTCATAGTAAAGCTCTTTAAATGTAAGTGCAAATTTTCTGCACTACAAAAATAAAATAAGCCCCCTATACTTCTTTACAACATAGCCTGGTTATCTGCAAATTAATTATCCTTGACTACCTAAATAAATTTTATTTTCATCTAAAGTCCCATAAAATTTCAGTTCATAAAATATATCAAATAAGAAACACTCCAAAGCCCAAAAAAAATCAAAAGAACCATAGCAAATATTCAGCACAAAATGTTTTTATACAATTGGTTACCTGGTGACTATCTTCCAATAGGTATCCGTCAACCAGCCCTTGAAAATGATGCCGTCCAGTCTGGCACTAGTCCATGAAACAGCTCCCCGGTTGAATCACCATCCTTCTATGCATGCTGCTACCCCAAAATCTCGTCATTTAAAATAAAACCATGAACATCCAATTTCCAAAATTTATTCTTCGTATTCCAAATAATTTAATCTAAAATCGCTGCTTTCGCAATTAAATACTTCCAAATTTTAATAACTTTCGTGCATTCCAAAACCACAATAATAATCGTTTGTACTTACATTCAAAAATTACTCTTGGTATAAAATGCTTCATTCGCTTTTTAATTGACTTGACTTGTCATCACACTAACTTATGTGCAATTCTACATAAATTCACTAACTTTCACTAAAAGTAACTTCATGATACTCGAAGGAGTGATGAAAAATTAAGAAAGCGTCGCCCCTTTTGAAAGTGATTTATACAACCTTGCTACACCTTCCCTGTTTTCAAGTTCACACGTAAATTTTCTAACGTACAACAATATTCTGTGTAAAAGCACCAACCGTTCTTCATTTCCTAAAACTGCTCGCATAACTGCCTCGATATTACCGCGAAAAGCTCTAACGACTCTTCGTTTCCTTTGAATTACGATAACAAATACGTCAAAATACTTGGTAAAGCATATATAACGGCTAACCGTCCCTGTTATTTCGCGAAAACTAACCTCAACCGCCAATCGATTCCCAGACGTTCACGCCTTCAAACTCAAACACACATCTTTTCATCTCCGTTGTTCATATACTCTCTTTTCACACATATGCTTCCTCCAGCTGGATATTTGCCCTACCTAATATAAATTTGTCGCACGTATACCTGTATCGTCCAATCACCTCGCTCAATTTCTCTCCCTTGCTTTCAGTCGATGCGCGTCTGCTTATAATATTCCTGGAAATTATTGATTTTATTTCCCTCTCCAAAATAAGTTTGTTCGTCGTTTCCCTCCTATACTACATCTATAATTAACTCTGTTTCTTACTTGTATTCATGCGTTTCTTCTCCATCCTTGTTCCTCCATGACAGTTGTTTCTAGCTTCCCTCATTTACTACATTTATAATTAAAATCGATATCTTATACAAACATACTGTGTCTTCGTCCTACTTATATGTTCTCTGTTCTGTCCTTGTTGTATATTGACTACGCTAACCTCCAACGGTCCTTTCCTTCTTGTAACACATTACGTTTTATAGGCATGTTTATCGTAACGTGTTATCTTGAAATATCTCCCCCTTTTTGTTTGTACACTATGCTTTGAAACGTTTCTGGTTCTACCCTTAAAAATAATAATCCTATTTTAACGAATATGCAAAGCTTTTATGTTTTTGTATAATGCCTTAAATAAAAATTAAAAGTGATATTTTTAGCTTGTTGTTTCTAATCTTTATTGCCCTATCTTACAATAAATATTATGCTACGTCATTCCTAAATAAATATACCTAAAATTAAATTAGCCGTACATTATTATACGTTGACTAATCTCTAAATGAATTATTTAAAATACTTTAATTACCTAAAATACCTCATAGACTTTCTCGTAAGTTATTACTCTACATTCTAGCTTGACTTATGACCTTATGTATCTACAATTAGCTACGAATTACACGACAATATATACAAGGTAAAAGAAATAATTGGCAAGTCACTCAAATTCAGTCACGAGGGCATCCTGTCGACGCGTTTTGCCCTAATTGGGGCTCATCAGGACAGAAGTAGCAAAGTTGTAATATTTAATGCCGACACCTTATGGGCAGTACAGCATCACCTAGCTCACAATTTGTGTCTTCGTGTCGTTTCACCTGACATCGCAGGTTTTAAGCAACAGTCGGCACAGAGTAGATCCGGCTCAAATGCCTTTTTCCAAAGCCAAAAGTTATAATTTAAAAGAAAAGTAAGTTTAAGGAGTCTTAAATTAATACAAAGTAAAAAGAAATTATTGGCAAGTGACTCAAATTCATCCACGAGGGCATCCTGTCAACGCCAAGAAAAGACCAAGATAGAATACAAATTTATTGAGTACAAGAGTGATGAGTATACTTAATTCGGAGACAGTATAGTAGGGAGACTTGAATAAAATCAATAATTTCAAGGATATTTAGAAATAAGCACGCGTCTGTTAAAAGGTGGGAGAATAGAGCCAAGCAAGGTAATTGGTGTAAATTGTACAAGAAGGGCAGAGATCCAGCTGGTGGAGGCATATGTGTGAGATAAAGCTATAGATACAAGGGAAATGAAAGATGTTTGTTCGAGTTGGAGGCGTAGATAAATCGAAAAGTAAAGGCTAAATTAGAACGGCGGTTGACAGTTTTGAAGCAGTTTATCGAGTACTGTTGTGTTCGTTATGAAAATTCACGAGAAACTAAGGTTCGTTGGAGGTCTTTCACTGGAACATTTCACGGTTGGAAAATAATTTCAAGAATTATAGGAACGGGTATACAAGCGTGCCAATTTGAAATAGGGGAGGGGAGCGAATTTTTGGTTATTTAATCACTGGCAGAGAGGGGCCGAGCTCTCTTTCTCTTTGATCTCATCCATCATTCGTGACAATAGTTACTTCCAGGTGAACTAGTGCAATTTAGTAAAAATTTATGTAGAAGCTAATAGAGCAGCTTTTTGTTAAAACGTTAAAGTGGTATGTAAGTACAAAACTTATTATTTTGGTATTGGAATGCACGGAAGTATTAGGATTTGAAATTGTTCGGATGATAAAAAAGCAATGTTTGAATAATAAAAGTTAATTGTGGAGATTGGAAATTGTAAACAGCGGCATGCATGGTAGATATGGTAATTCGACCGGGGAGTTAGTTGATGGACTGAGAACATACTAGACGGCAGCATCTCCAAGGAGCTAGGTGGTGTAGCACATTTAGAAGATAGAAACCAGGTAGGCGATAGAATAGAACATTGAGTGGTGAATATTTTTATGGTGTTTGTGATTATTTGGATTTGAGTTTTGGCGTGTTATTATTATTATCTTGATATTTTATGAACAGACATTTATGGGACGTTAAAAGGAAATTGATTTCTGAAAATTAATAAATTTACAGATAACCAGATGTTGTAAAGAGGTATAGAGGGTTCATTAAAATTTGGTAGTGCAGGAGATTTATATGCACAGTTATAGAGTTTTACTATGAGCTCGTGCTAAGACAAAGGGTAACGTAAGGAATGAGGAACGCCCTCTTACTTTAATAAAAATATATGTGTTTAAAAGGTTATCAATTTGCATGGTTATTGTTATAAAATTATTGACCTTTATGAATGTACATAAAGGAATGGTGTTTTAAAATGTACTATGGATCTAATTTAAATGGAGTGTGATATATTTGGTCAATTGAGTTATTTTTGAGTGTGTGATTGGTGTGAATTTCTATTTAGGTTTCACAGGAGGATATTGAGAAGCAGTTTTTGGATGTAACAGGTAGGTGTAAATATTGTTTTAAGGAATTTGAGCTAGTCAGAGAGCCGGGACAGGAGAGCCGCCGAGGGCGTGTATAGAGGTTAACAATCAGTATTATGTCGACCCAACAGTGGAGCACGAATTAGAGGACAGATTCGAGTTAAACTTCACAACCAAATTCTTGTTGACCTTTTACACAAAATATTAATCCCATGCAACTTTTTAGAGCTCGCCTCCGAATACACAAATTGTCTAAAATTATAAATGTAACATGCTATAAATTGAAAGAATAATCCTGACCTTATATTTCTCCTGTTTTTCTCGCTGGAGCTTCCTGTCCCAAATCGGTCGTTTGTTCAGTAGCTTCGAGTCGTTAACCAGCAGTTTAGCGTGTTGACCCAGTACTTTGAAATATTTACCAACAATTCGGTGTCGTCTGCCCAATGATTTGAAGTATTAACATTAGAGTTTTACTTTTAATATTAACGTCGTGCTCTAGTGTATTAACCCAGTAATCAAGTATATTAACGTCGTATATTATTAATGTCGTTCTCCAGTGTATTAATCATTAATATCGTGATCCAGTTTATTATTCATATCGTGATCCAGTGTATTATTAGTGTCGTGATCCAGTTTATTATTAGTGTCGTAATCCAGTGCCCTAAATTAATAAATTGCTAAAATTTTATGTATTAATTATTTCTAGACTTACGTTTATTTCAACGGCAGAATTTTATACACACTTATCTCAACGCGCACTTTACTGTTTATCACTTGTAATTATTAATTTATATTATATTTCAATCTCTTCAACTTATAACTTTCACTAAATTTTATTTACGTAATAATCTTTTTTCAACTATTACAGTCAGCACGTTGATTGTGGAATGAATATCCTGTATTATTAGTGTCGTGGTCCAATTTATTATTAGTGTCGTAATCCAGTGCCCTAAATTAATAAATTGCTAAAATTTTATGTATTAATTATTTCTAGACTTACGTTTATTTCAACGGCAGAATTTTATACACACTTATCTCAACACGCACTTTACTGTTTATCACTTGTAATTATTAATTTATATTATATTTCAATCTCTTCAACTTATAACTTTCACTAAATTTTATTTACGTAATAATCTTTTTTCAACTATTACAGTCAGCACGTTGATTGTGGAATAAATATCCTTTATCTGATTCGGTTAGTTTTATAGACAAATTCCTTCCCAAATGTTCCACGCTTTCTCATTGGTTGATAGTCCGCTATCAGTCGTTTGTCCGTGGAAAAAGCGTTTCAATGTTTATCTGCAAGATGTTGGTTTCTAGCGGGTCTAAATATATACGTTCTAAATGTCACGTATCTCACAACTTTCTAAAAGGACTTATTACCAAATGGTCTTCCGTGCACGTTTCAAACTGTACGTATATCGAAATTTTAATTTCCATACTTTAATTGCATATGCTTGTGTTGTTAAGTATGGCATTTTCTATACGTTCCAAACCGCACTGAACTTTCTAGCGGAATTTGTTTAACGAATGGTATTTCGTGTACATTGTAAATTGCGCGTATCCCATAGCCTCTAATATTCATCGTATATCAACTACAATTTTCTTTATTAAACTTTTTATTTTACCTAAAACTATATAAAGCTAATACTATCAATTTAACTTAATAGATTTACTACTTGTGACAAAATTTGGACCAGATCATTTGGCTGTAAGGAGAAAACATCCCTGGATTGGTAAGGTATAATTTGTAATTTAAATACACCAGTAGACCTGTTAATTGAAAGCCGGAATATTGAATAAATTTCAGATATTGCACACAACATTTTTTAGTTATACCTACATTTTAAATTTTTATCAAGACCTGTATTTAAAGCATTTAGGTTAGTTTTTGTGCTGCTATTTAAATTCAGGGGAGACAGAGGGCGCTAATTGTTGGTTTTTTGGAGGTTTTGCTATTAGAACCCACTAGCAAAGTTTTTCAAAATTTATTTATTTACCCTGAGTTTTAAGAAAAGAAAAGACGGGGAGATATATATAATGAAAGTATTCTAGGGTGATTTAGTTATTAATTAGTGTAAGCATTGAGTAAAGTACTTTAAAAAATTGCCACCATACGCGATCTATCTATAGAAGGACCAACTCGTCGACATAACATTTTCACTATACACTGGTCAAGTATATTAAGATACTGTATTGTGTATTTCACTGTATTCATTTAATTCGACTTGTACATATGGTATATTTACATATTACAGTCATTAGAAATTAAAAGCAAGAGTATTTTAATTTCTATTACCGTACTGCATAGTCATCATCTCCTAAATACATTCTAGTGTTTTAAGCATATATAGTTCCAAGTCATGAGTGAGCAGGAATTTCTGGAATCATTTAATTCAAAGCAGCAAGCCCTAATTATACACAATCTTTTTGTCAAGCGTGGTAATTTAAGTATTTTTTTTGGAAATTTCTAAAATATTTTGTTGCCTTGTCCATAATATGCAATAAAAATGACTGCAAAGATTACAGTAGCACTTCGAAGTCTCTATAATACACCTGCAAAAATATTTCTTGTTCAAGCTTAAAATTAACAATAATAACTTTTTTTGTTTGTTAATCCACCCAAATATCCCCCGCTTGGAGCTACTTAGGCAGCAATGGAAATTTCATTACAGATTAATTAACAACAACCTGGGAGATAATTGGTTCGTTGTAAATTAAAAAAAAATAAAACCCTTTAAAGAAAAATATAATTTTATTCAAAAACAACAAAGGTACATGGTATTTCTTGATTAAATTTATGTACAAAACAGCTTAGATAGCACTACGAAATGAAAAATTTTAATTCTAATGTTACAGAACAAAAAACATATCCCCAAAAAAGAAAATATAAATAACTCAATCAACATTCGTGGTAAGTAGAACTAAAGAGATTGCAAAAAAATTGTAAAAAGACAAATAAGTAATGCTCATCCTAAAGGAATATTGGAAAAATATATTCCTGTAAACTCATAATAAGGACGGTTTTCTGATTGGTGTTTACGTGGAACTGGTGGTAGTCTGAGAATCATATCTAGACGATATTATCTTCCTCATTTTCGGCTTCCACACAATGTAGTTTTTCCCCTATGATGGTTTTTAGAAATTTTGCTGTATATAAATCAATCTTCTATTTTTTCAATTTGCCCCACATAGCATTTTCGTATTTTCTTTTGAGCATATTCAACTAATATTCAGTCACTAACTTTGACATCAGTTGTTTCTCCCAAAGGATCACAACTCTCCATGTCGCTAAAAGTTTCAATGTACGTATCTGAACTTGACAGATAATTGTCCGGATCTAAAATCGAAAAATCAGAGTCAGTGTCGCATAATAATGGGTTTCTGCCACTTTGCGCTTTACTGTGTTCACCCTTGTCGATGGTGTATCAAAATTCGCACTAGTTACGCTTTTTCCTGGCTCTACGATAACCCATTTATCTATTTTTCGTATTGCTGATCTCTTTTTCAATTCACTTAAAATATCTAGAACTATCTCGCTCGCATTTGCTTTTACTGCCTCTGTTGGGAGCCATAGGAGCCCTCTTATAAATGGTAGTAGAAATTGTTTTCTATTCCCTTGATTAGCTTGAAGGACCAGCCATTCGTAGAATGGCGAATTGTTTGGGTGAATTAAAATGCTCGTTACCTGTGACTTTTCTTCGTGCTCTTATACAACACACAGAACAAAACATTAGTTAAGGTAAATATAGATCTTTATTAAGCACTATACACTTTAGAGCATGTTTGCAGGTTGGTAGTTAGCAAGCAAGAGGGCAAGCAACCACAGTAATACAGCGTACAAAATAGCACGGTGGGGAGCTTCAAGTATCAGCAGTAGTCAAAAATTTTATAATATAGTGGAGTGATTCATAAACCTTAACATTCCCCTGCCGTGAAAGGTGTGTCTTTCAAAAGAGGCAACAAACTTAAGTAACATTAGAAACTAGAATATATAAAAAAATAAAGCAAAAATACAGTTACTTCATAACATAACAGTTTACATAAATGGAGCAAACACAATTGTAAGAAAGCACAATACACAAGCGCACAATACACTAGTCATACACTGTATACAGGGTCGATTGGAAGAAGACATATTTTGCTGAAAGAACGACAAATAATACCATTGCTGGTCTTGATTAAGGCAACTCTGGAGACGCCAATTTAGCCCAGATATAAGGAAGTAATACGACCAAGTTTCCATCTTAAAAGAGGTAGATTGTCATCCTTGACAAGTACCAAAGCACCGATTTGCAATGTTGATTGATTTTCATGCCACTTAGTGCACTGTTATAGCTCAGAGATATACTTTTTGCTCCAACGTTTCCATTAATGTTGATGTGCTTGCTGTACCTTTTGAAATACTGATAAACGTGGCACCGCTATATCTGTAAGATCAAGATCTGGAATTTAAACCATCGGTTGACGAATTAGGAAATGTGCTGACATCAACGGCTGCAAGTTATTAGGGTCTGCGAATAATGGAGTGATTGGTCGAGAATTCAGGGTAGCTTCTACCTGGGCGAGTAATGTTCCACCAGCAAGCGATGCTTGCAAGATTTAACCCCTGCTTCCCACAAGCCACCAAAATGGGGGCTGTGAGCTGGTACAAAGTGCCAATTGATTTCTTCCTTAGTAGAAGCTTCAGTAATCGCATCACTATTGTTTGTCAAACATTCATCTAGTTCATGGAGCTCAGAGTTAGCTGCATCAATGTTAGTATCATTGTCGGAATAGATGTGTGCGGATTTACCGTGGCGAAAAGTAAAACGCCTTAATGACATTAGGAATGACTCAGTGGAAAGGTCAGTCATAAGTTCAAGGTGAACTGCCTTTACAGTAAAACAAATGAATATGCATAAATATGCTTTAATCAATTTATAGGTACGACCCTTTCGGTCTTTGATCATCAGTGGACCAGTACAATCCACTCCGGTAGTACAAAATGGAGAAGACATGCACACGAGATGGAGGTATGTCACCCATTATAGGTTGACTGGCTTTGCAACAGGCCAAAAACATTTTAACAGTTATGCACAATTTGCCTTGCAACGTTTTTGCAAGACGTAAACCAAAATCGTTCATGCAGCACTAAAATTAACAATTGAGGTCCGGCATGCAATAACTTAAAGTGTGGTCATGTGGAATCAAGAAACAGATTGAGAGCTTTTCTGAAAAAGCTGATTTAGGTCCTCGGAAAATGATTCAGTTTGTGATACACATATTAGAGTAAGTAAAGAAATTTTAAGCTCTTTCAAAGAAAGAGGTCCAAGTAGTTTAGGTTTTGTTTTCGAACAATTATTTATGAAACGTAAGCAATATGCAGTGACTCGTTCAAGTAAAATGAAACTGGAATAACTATTAAATAGGTTGCCATCGAGGATGACAATAGAAAGACATTGCATTCTGACATTCAGCTCAGTTAAATTGGATACATGAACATCAAGATCTGGCCAAAATGATTCATCCACTTGTAGCCACTTGGGGCCATTCCTCTAAAGTGTGGAAGTTTTGAGGAAACATACCTCTTGAGAGGAGGTCTGCTGGATTTGAACTTGTAGGAACGTGTCTCCACAATGCATCTGAAGTTAAACGTTGGATATCAGTAACACGATTGCAGACGAAGGTCTTTAAACGATTAGAACTGGTCTTTAACCATCCCAGAACAATTGTGGAATTCGACCATAGAAAGCATTTGGAAAGGTTCAAATTCAAAGCCTTATGAACCTGTTCTACAATCTTTGAAAGAAGTAGTGTGGCACAGAGTTCGAGTTTTGGTATGGTAATAGGTTTTAATGGAGCAACCTTAGATTTAGCACATAGAAGTGTAGCGATCGCGGATGTTTGAATAATAACATGGTACATTACTTGAAGCGTCAGTTTACGTTATCTTAGCTGAGGGTTGGTCGAGCGGTTTTCATTTGGTTTTTTTTTGTTTGTATACAATGTGGTTTTAACTAGGGAAGACGTGGCTGTCTGTATCTCCTGCCGAAAGGGGGGGAGGTGCTATTATTTGCCTTATATGCACCGTGATTCCTAGGTTATTACCTAATTAAAACTCGGATTATATTATTTGGTATATTTTACTACTAAATATATCATTTATTTATTATATTAACATCTTTAGAAATTTAGGCGATAGATACACAACTTACGAATACTGTTATCCAGTGGGCACATTCCCCATTACTTATGTTTAGTATTGGTACAACTTACATCATGCATAAAACTTACCCGTAATAAACTCAGTCAGTTTAACTTTCACTAATACCAATTTACCCATCGGTCAAATCATTTCTTTTCATATCATGGATTAACCCGTTGGAATCTGCAGTGGAAATGTCGCTATTTTCCTTTTATTTCGCTTCCTCATAGTGACTCTGTCCTTATTTTAAATTGTTAACTTTGCTTATTTCTGGTTGGTGACCAGCAGCTACCTAATGATTCTGCTTGGACTTTGACTTTTATTGCCATTGTGCTGTGCCTGTCTATTTTGAAATTATAAGCTATTTTGCTGGCCTTATGTTGTAATATGCTATTTCCTCTATTGGAAATTTGACGACCTGAATGAACTTATCATAAATTTAACTTTAACTACTATTTCTACAAATGAGGCTATCTAATTGTACTTCTCCTACTTTAACATTTCTAATTAATTGGGTGGGTATATGCCGGGTACTACGGAAGTAAAACTTGAAAATAACAATTTTCATCCTTGGATTGCAAGTATACACAGGCACCATATCCAAGAAGAGATGCATCACAGAACCCATGAAGTTCCCTTTCAGTGAAGATTTTGCATAAAGCATATCTAGGAATTTCTTAATCATTGAGAACTATTAAGTCTTGCCTATAAGAAGTATATTTCATTCAAATAGTTTCAGGAACTGGATCGTCCTAAGAGAGTTTTTTCATCAATGGTTGTTGTAATAGAATTTTTGTGACTATAATGCAAGGACCTAGCAACCCTAAGAGATTAAACATTTGAGAGATTTCGGACAGGATGGATCGTTTGGTAATCTTTTCGCATGAAAAGGCAGAAATAGAATACATAAGAGCATCACAATGAAATGACCATATGACCCCTAATGTACTTGTGTGTTCATGCTTGTCAAATTGCAAAACATCAGGATGAATTTGAGTATTAGGTATTCCATCAAAGATCTGTGGACTATTTGAAATCCATTTTCTTAGAATGAAACAACCACAATTTAAAAAAGTCGTTAAGTTTTGAACAATACACTAAGCCTCTGACAACATATTGATACTTGTCAAAAGATCATCCACGTAGAAATCTTCATGTATTATTCTACAAATATCAGATGTGTTTCTGCATTCGATGCCCAATTGAGTTAGACAATGAATGGCTAAGAAAGAAGCTGAAGCCGTTCCCTACGTGACAGTGTTTAAATCGTAAGTAAGAATAAGATCTATAGAAGAAGCTCGCCAGAAGATCCGTTGAAAACGTCTTTGGCTTGGTTGAACTAACACCTGCCTGTACATTTTTTCTACGTCTGCAGAAATAGCATAAGAAAATTTACGAAAATGAAGTAAGATTGAGAATTGGTCTTGCTGTATAGTAGGACCTACCATTTGTATGCTGTTGAGTGATTCAGCAGAAGTGGCAATAGAAAAGCCATTGAAGACTACACGAAGTTTTGTTGTAAGACTTTCTTCCTTGAAGACACCATGGTGAGGAAGACAGTACGAGTTTTCAGTAAAGTTATCTTCAGTTTAGACATGTGACCTAATTCCTGATATTCTTGCATAAAATTTAAGTACTGAATTGACAGATCTGAGTTTTCATTAAACGTTTTTCAAGCGATAGAAATCTTTTCTATGCAACTTGAAAGAAATCGTCCAAACACGAAATTGGTTTGTTGAAAGGGTTGCTACAACGAATCGACCTTCAGAATTTCTAGTAGTGTTTTGAACAAAATGCGCTTCTGCGGCATTCTCTTCTATGGAAAATATCTTTTCAGTTGGAAAATGCTCAAATTCCCAAAAACGAAGAGTATGTCGGGTTCATTATCGCTACGTATAAAATTACAATTGGTTGATCCAACTAAACTTGTGTCAGTAGGACCAGAGACAACCCATCCAAAACGTATCTTTTGGAGGATCTCCAAATTAGGACCTAGTCGAATTTGTCCAATACAAAGAATATTCCAAAATACTGGTACACCAAGCAATTGGTCAATGTCACCAGGCCTGTTAGAATGTGAATCTGATAAGCGAATGTTATCAGGTATGTGAAATTTGTCTACATTGACATACATACCAGGCATGGTTCCTGTTATCTGATCAAGAACAAGACAAGAAAGTTTCAAATTGTAGTTTGTGTGAGGAGATTGAAGTTCTACATCACACCTGAATTTGATTTGAGATGTAGTTTGACTCGAACCAGAGACAGTAATATTGGCATCTTGAAGAGGTACACAGATCCGTTCGACTAAAATTAGATTCAGGGCCATAATCAAGCAGGATTCTGACGAAGTGCACCATGCCGGCAGAATCAAGAATCTGCACAGAAGCAGTTGGCAAAATAACTTGAACAGTGTTTGAACAAAAAGCAGAAATCGATTGATGAGTTTCTATAGGAGACTTCGTGACTGGAATACTACTTGAGGAAATTTGATCGCTCTTCAAAAAATCATCTATATGAAGTAATGTATTGTTTGAAATTGCAAGTCCTTGAATCTAGATTTACACTGTGGCAGAAAATGCCCTTTGGCAAGATAGTTGAGACAAACTTTCAACTCCTTAGCCTTGGATATGCGTTGCGACTATGGCACCTTCAAAAAGATATTACACCTTGGAAGATGGTGTGCACAGTAATCATGTATTGTTACTAACTACAAAAGATTTTGAATACAGCAGTGGTTTTACCGTAACGGTCTTTGCAGATTTGGTTTCCAAAGTTTCCAAAAGATTAGCAGTATTTTTTAGGAGGTCGTTAAATTTTTCCAGAGTTGGTAACTCATTACCAGAATTATTTTTTAATGTTAACCACAAGCAGTGGAGGGTTCTAATTTCTTTACCATAAGGTGTATAGGCAACGTTTCTAGAGTGCTTCTGAAGAAGCAATTGATTTTAATGCAGTCACGTGTTTGAACAGTGTGTTTAATATTTCTCAGTTTTGATGCAGACTCTTTGGAAAGAGGTTCAATGTCTAGAATTGATTCAAAGTATTTGTGAATCAACATACAAGCGCCATATTTGCGGTCACATATGCTGGCCTAAGCAATTTCGTAATTGAACCCTCAAAACTCTAAGGATTTGATAATCTCTGCCCAAGAACCCGTCAATGAGGCACGTAAGTAATGTAACTTAGCTATATCTGAAATAGACCCCTTCTCATGGACCAAACTCATGTAAATCTCTCTGAATTCCAACCAGCTGTCCATGTCACCATTATAGCGCAGAATGGAGAAGACAGGTAGTTTCAGATTGGTTGAGGAATCATTTGAAACACGACATTTTGAGTGTTTTGAAGAACTACTTGAATTCCTTTCTAAATTAGAATTTTAAATTAGAAATTTAGCAGCAGCTATATTTCTAAAGTAATCGGCTTCGAATTCAAATTGGTAATTTAATTTGTCTTCTAGTTTTTCAGTTGCAGTTACTATTTCAGCTTGAACCTTTTCAAATTCACTTAAAGGAGAACCGATGACGTACAAGCGTGTTTGTAATAATTTGATTTGTATTTAATGCATCAATGTAATTTTTCAAATGAGTCACTTTTGCCTTGATTAAACCGCGCCGAGCTGTAGGCATTGCCATTTTTAAATATAATTTAAGTTCTGTAATGTGTGTAAACAAACCCAATTAATATGCGGAAATCTTACATTAATTTTATGTATTAACTTCTAGTAAGAAAGAAATATGATTTATTGGCAATTTGTATAATAAACAAGCAAATAATCATATATTTGTAATTAATAATTGCTCAGAAATAACTAAAGTGGATTTAATTTATAGCACAACAATAACAAAAATTGATCTAAAAATTTGAGAGTTATTGAAATAATACACTAACTCAATTAGTATAAACTTATAGCTTTCGTAAGGTTAAATGAACCTAGTTGACGCATAAGAGAGAAAGTATTTCAAACCCTTTATACACGCAAGAGAAATAAATACAACGTGTAGTTTAAAAATAGAAGCAACCCTTAATGTGAATATGGCAAGTTAATCGCGATGACGAATGTGTTGACCTTCTACTTTTCCAGCTGTAATATTACAAATAATTTGTGTGTAACTTGGATTGTTACAGCAATATGTATAGTTTGAAAGCTTTTAACACTTGTGGTTAAATTATAAATGCAAATTTGAAAGTTGTTTTCAATCATAACTTGTGTATGAATGAAGTAGAAATTGTTTCGTTGCCGTTTAAGCTTGTGTTAAATGCAATCGTAATGTGAAACTAATTAAACATTCGTATTCGAAGGCGCCATGTTGGGAACCATAGGGGTCCTCTTGTAAATGGTAATAGAAATTGTTTTCTATACCCTTGTTTAGCTTGAAGGACCAACCATTCTTAGAATGGCAAATTGTTTGAGTGAATTAAAATGCTCGTTACCTATGACTTTTCTTCATGCTCTTATACGACACACAAAACTGAGCACTAGTTAAAGTAAATACTGATCTTTATTAAGCACTATACATTTTAGAGCATCTTTGCAGGTTGGTAGGCAGCAAGCAAGAGGGCGAGCAACCACAGTAATATAGCGTACAAACTAGCAAGATGGGGCGCTTCACGTATCAGCGGTACTTAAAAGTTTTATAATATAGTAGAGTAATTCATAAACCTTAAGAGCCTCCATATTTTTTTTAAAAAACAATAACTACTTTGGTTTTTTAGGATCAAGTGGGAAAAGGTCAGTTGTCTAAAACCTGAAATTATGTTTTTGTTGCCTATATTGTCAGAATTGAGTTTGTTCTGAAGTAAATGCAGAAGTGCGGGAAATTCATCTTTTGGTAGTGTACTAAACCTTATACCACTTTGTCTCTTCCAGGTGGTTAATATTTCCCAACAATGTTTTTTCAAAGCACAAAATACAACCTCCAGAAGCTGCACGATGTGCATTGTGTTCGGTGGCAAGCATATGCACTTAATGTTTAGACTCGCATTCTTCAATAATTTCTCTACAGAAATAGGAAGATAGGTTATCTCCAATCAGAATTTTTTTCCCGAGGTTAAAAAAATATCTGACCACAATAGTCCTAGACCAATCTAGAAAGCATGTTCCATCAAACCAACCATTTTTGTAGCGGTTGTATTGTACTTAGGCGGTCCTCTTTCGGTCCACTTATTTCCTATATTCTCTGTGCGATAAATGACATATGGTGGTAACGTAGTACCTTCTGCAACCGCAGCATACATTATACTGATGGACATCCTCTTACTGTTTATAATTCACCTGGGTTGTTTTGTTCCTTGTTTGCAAATAATTTTTTTGCCCAAGGATCATCCGTCAAATTTGTCTCGTTGCAATTGTCTAAACAATCCGAACTTACTCCTTCAACTTCACTCTGGTAACGGAAAAACTATCCAGGTCACATTCAGTAATGTTAGCTGGTACTCCAGATATTTGGACATACAACGTTGAAAAGTATATTTTTATATCTCTGTAAGAACAGCTGTGCTCTGTCCCGTACTGGCATATTGTTTTTAAATATGTGAATGCGTTTTCCGCATTTGTTCAAATATAGTTTTTGCTACAAACCTCAAACCTAAAAAGTCACATGAATAACCCAATTCGAACATTGCAAGTATATGATTGATGAATGTGTTTTCTTCCTCAACTGAAAATATTGTTGGACGACCTGATTGTAGATTGTTTTCATCCATTGTTTTATGTCTAATAGTAGATTCGGGAACGTTAAATCTTATCGAGTTGCTGTAGCTAAGATTTTGTTCTTTAACAGTGACTCATCCGAATGCCTTTGTATGGTGAATAGTTTTTAGCCTTCCTTACATTAGTGTAAGGTCATTTGAATATGCAGACCATCTGCAATAAATATTATATTATTAGTTATAAACAAAATCGTCTGTAAACAATGCATCTTTAAAAAATTGTACTTTTTATAGCAGCCCAAATAGCCCCTAAGAATAGGTCAATTTACCCCTTGTTATCGTTTGAGTGGGAGGCGTCTGAAAGCAAGTAGGCTTGGCTTGATTAATTGTTTAATAACATAAGCAAAAATAATTATAAGTTCCAAAATTACATAAAATAAAAGTGAAATTGAATGATTTAGCAGTTCGAAAGTCTTCGGATGGCTTTATGGTTGCTTGTGGAACCAGAAATAAATTTAAACACTGATTAAATGAATGTATGTACGATTTAATGGGATGTATAAGTCTTCGGCTTTCTTCGGAATGCTTCGGAAGTTGCTTACGAGACCCAGTGTGAACTTGAACAACGATGATTAGGAAATATGTACAGGTTGAAAAGGTCCAGACATCTTCGGTGGTCTTCGGATCTCTTCGGAAGGTTTCGTTTCTTCCTTTTGGCACAACGTTAAGTCACAAAGAGTTATGATTTGAAATTACAAACTACTAATTCGCAATATTTACAAGTATAGAAGGTTCAGAAGTCTTCGGTTGTCTTCGGGACACTTCAAAAGGCTTCATATTTTAATTGTGGGTCACCGTTATGTTAAAAAGAGTTATGAATTGAAATTATATGAACTTAAAAACTACTAATTTGCAATATATACAAGTATAGTGGGTTCAGAAGGTCTTCGGTCGTCTTCTAAACTCTTCAGCAGGCTTCGTGGTAGTCATGCCTCTATGAGGATGTGTCTCTGTGATAGCGTCACCGTCAGAGTATTCTCTCGCAGGCTATGGGGAGCGCTGCGTGTTTGTAGTATAGCAGGCTGTGGAGAGCGCTGCTTGTTGAAGGGTTTTGCAGGCTATGGGGAGCACTACAAGGTGATTCCTAGGCTATGGTGAGCACTATGAATTATATTTATACACTTTCATTTCCTATTCTTCCTGTGTTGAAAAACGTTAATGATGTCTTTAACCAATGAAATGCGTTTTTCGAGCTTTTGGTTGTAAAAGAATTTCCAAATTTAGTTTAACCAATGAAAGTACAGATTTTTGGGTAGCACAAAAACTTAGTTGGAATTTCTCGAGATTCTTTAGTTTGTTCTATTTCCAGCTCGTGTACTCTGATATAGTCAACTGCAAATCCTCAGTCTGTTCAGTGCTCTGCGTGTGGTGATATAGTCAACACACTCTCCTATCCCTTTGAAAAATACTTACTACATCATTTAAAATACAGAAAACAAGTTACAAATGATCATATTTTTCCTATTAGAAATAATAATTTCTAGTTTACTTACTATGAATCCCACACAGGCAAAAATTTAGGTATCAAAAAAACACGTGCTCAACAGGTGACAAAATCAATGTGTTGTGCGTCTCCCAGCGAATCTCAGAATCGACTGCTCACCAACATGCTTGAAAGTATCGTTCATCTGCCTTCCAACCATATGTATTCCGCGATTCTGTTGTTAATTTGTTTGCACACGAATTTTGAAACTTTTTCCATCGAAAGAACCAAATAGCCCCCAGGAAACCAAATAGCCCTGCTTGATGGTACTATTAATCTAGATAATGTTTATAATCAAATATCCATACTATTAAACAAGAACTTTATTATTTCGTTCAAAACCCAACAATAAAAGTGAATGAGTAATTTTTATAAATTTCTAAACTATACATCAAAGTAAATTAAATACAGTACACAACAAACTCAAATGAATTCTACAGGCTGTGGAATTTTTCATATCACTTTCTAGTTCATTCAAATAATAACATAACTTTTATTTGAGAAATCGTGAGATCGAAAGCACTCACAAAATAACGTAGTTTTCAACAAAACATTCTTTTTAATAATTCATAATAGTTAATATTCTTACACATATATTTCAGCATTACAATCATAACTTTCACACTATAAAGCTGTTTTGTAGTCTATAAAAATATTTTAGTATCATAAAAGTATTTACATTATGTTATATCTAAAAATATCAATCACAGAATATTTAAAGTTTTAATATTTATTAAAAATACTGTCATGGTTTAAACCTACATCTAGTATTTACACAACTATAAAAACTGCTAAATATAGATATCGTTTCCGATTATTCATTGAGAAAGCCTAAAGGTGTGCTATAAAAAAATCGATCATGTTTATATTTCAAACATTAAAATTACATATAAATTTAAGCACATTTCAGTACATTATAAAACTTTTACCACTTTAAAATGAAGTGAAAAAATTTTAGATGACACAATGCTAACATATTCTGCTACCACCTCGGATGTAATTGATGATTCCAATGAAATTTTTAAAAAAATTAACTCTCAAAATTGTAATATAAAGTCCAAAATAATAACAAACATACATGATCGGTCCTGATACTTTCTCAAAGATATTAATATTTCCTCGTGACATTTTAGCTATGGAATTATTTGGAGAATTATTTATAAGGTCTTGATGTTCCATTGAACAAAATAGCAGAGTATGCACTTTTTAAAAATTGTTTCAACTGCAAGGAAATTCTTAACAAATTAAATGTTTTCATTGCTGCTATTTGCCATGCCTCGATTGTCTGCTACTAAAAAAGTTTTAACCATGTTCAAAATGAATAGTTCTAGATGCAGTCAGTACAAGATCAATAGTTCCAGATCAGTCATTATATACATTGCATAGATAAAAACAAAGTTGGTACTAATTACAAAAGATTACTGTTTGAACTATATTTTGTCAACCTGCTATTAATTTATCTCTATTCACAATACTAATTACACTTCCAAGAATAGAAAATTAATTTACTGCAACCTATGCGATAAGTAGGATTATCCATGAAAAATAGACTTGTACTATCTAATTTGAAAGTACGGTTGTCCTGGTATTTATTTCTTGAGGATGATAATTTTTCAGTCCATCATGTTATAAAGTTATTATTTGCACTGTCAGATGTTCAGTGCTAACATAAGTAATTTAATGAATCTGGTATTTTTCAAGCACTGGTACTTTAAAATCATTGCAAACCAACCGATCAGTAGTTTCTTTATTGTCTTTCTTATTAACATGGGCCAGAAAAGGAACACTCTGCTTACTCATCTTTTGAAAACCTGTTGAAGACAACTACATGACAACTACATCTGCTGCATATCTTCACTGCTGGGAATGTTTAGTTTTATATTTACATTTTCATGTTTACAGTGTTGTTCAAGTATTTTGTTTTTATATTCAATATTGTCAATGGTGTTTTTTTACTGATTGCTTTGTGCAACGCTTTGGCGTTACGTTGAATAAAAACCGGATGCAAAAAAATGAAAATTAATCTTGAGCAGACAACTTTATATTAACATGCCCTGTATATTCTGATTTCATATATAGTAATGTTCAGTAAGCAAGACATTTCAATAAAATGTGATAGTTTTATTAAAATCATAAACTTGAAAATCACAAAATAATCGCTTCATCTCTATTAAATACATATTGGAACTCTGGTTCATAATTTATTTTAAACCACAAAAGTGTAAGCAAAATATTTGTGACAGTAAACTTTCATAGTATAATCATGTCAGTTTAAACAAAGTTTTAGAATATTGAAACAACAGTGAATTCATTAATATGCATCTCAAATACCAGAGAGCTTATTTATAAATTTGTTAAATAAATCAGAATCAATGTTACATATAAATAAAACTCAATGCATGCTTAAATAAGAACCCATATTCTGAATAGGAAAAATTCACAGATATCCTATTGCAGATGATTTAATCATTTCATACAATATGTTACAATGTATTCATTTTATAGTGCAAAGACATAAAGAAACACAACTGTTAACCTAAGTAAATCACATAATATGACAAGTATTTTCCCGGCATTTCATTCCATAAACCCAGTAAGAAGACTGTACTAATACAAAAATCCCTGACAACATAAGAAAGTAGATGGGGAATTAGATGACAATAATTACATCTGAAATGTGGTGCTACAGACATATGATGAAGATATCATGGACAGGCAAAGTTAAGAACAAATAAGTACTAGAAATGGTAGGAGAAGAAAGAAATATGTGGAAAACAGTAAAAAATGGGAAAGATAGGATGATAGGCCACATACCAGGATATGAAGGAATAGTGCGGAATATATTAGAAGCAGAGATAGCAAAAAAAAAGTAGAGGCAGACCTAGGTTTGACTACTGCACACAGATGGTGAAAGATGTAGGCTGTGAGAATTTCAGGGAAATGTGTAGACTAGCTCAGAATAAAAATCAATGGTGGTACGCTTCCAACCAGTCGCAAGATGGAAAAACTAATGACAAAAATAATAACTGTACTTAAACATGGTGATTATTATAAACAACTACAGATGTTCGTTTTGCAATAATCTCTACTAATGTTAATTGTGCGAAAGAATTTACTGGAAAACATTAATACGGCAAATGTCTAAGTGTTGGGGGATCCTTGGCAGCCACAGGCTGCTTAACCCCCTTCACATACCACTGAATCTCGGTGAAATAGGGCATATAATTAGAAAACAATAGAAGGGAATCGAGCTATATATAGGCTGCTGTGAGAATTGCAGGGAACTGGGTAGGCTAGCTCAGAACATAAGTAAGCTGAGGTACAAGTTCAACCAGTTTCAAGATGTAAAACCCAATGACGAAAAAATAAGTGCTCTTAAATCTGATGATTATTATAAACAACTACAGGTGTTGGTTGTGAAATATTTTCAATTAATGTTGATTGTGCAACAGGATAAATTGGAAAAACTATTAATTCGACAAGGGTTCAAGTGCTGGGGGAACTTGGCAGCCAAAGGCTGCTTACCCCCCCTTTACATACCACTGAATATCGGAGAAATAGGGTATATAACTGTAAAACAATAGAAGGTGACCAAACTGCATCAAACAAGAAAGAACGGCAGCTATGTTCAAAGACAACAAACATAGATACAAAGCACAGTACATCTATGAAATAGGGGCAGTAGGAAAAGCAGACAGAAAGAGATAGAAACCTTCTGGAATGTTGTGCTTCAGATGTATGAGGATAATAGCATAGACAAAGTTAATAACAAATAGGTTGTAGAAATAGTAGAGTAATAAATATATCTGTGGAAAACGAAAAAAATTGGAGAAATAGAAGAACAGGATACGTTCTAAGGCATTTCTGGGGAATAATACGGGATATATTACAAGCAGAGATAGACTGAGAACAGATTTTCGCACATAGATAGTGATAGATGCAGACTTTGCAAATTTCAGGAAAATGTGTAGGTTGGTTCAGACTAGGAAACAATAAGGGTACGCATGCAACCAGTTCTAGGACTGAAGACCTAATGATGATGATGAATTATATCTGAAAGAGAATATGAATTAATTAATTACATTGCTCCAACGGACGGAACAGTTTACAAACCTGCTTCAGAATTAGCTTCGCTAGTGTTTCCTGTTGCCTTTTAAAATATTTACTAGAAATGGTTCCGAATTTAATACTTTTAACCTAACATGCTCGCTTAGAAGAAAGTCTATGCATTACTTTTTTTTACTATCGATTAGTTTTTTTTACATGTTACAATATGAAATTCGCATTTCGTATCTCGATTATTAAAAATTGTCCGTAGAATATATCTTTTTTTTATAGAAATTTTGTTTTTATTGTCGATAAAAATTCTATGATGATGTCCTTTCTTTGTCTATGTGAACCA
Source organism: Platerodrilus igneus (assembly GCA_036346225.1). Taxonomy (NCBI): domain Eukaryota; kingdom Metazoa; phylum Arthropoda; class Insecta; order Coleoptera; family Lycidae; genus Platerodrilus; species Platerodrilus igneus. Next base: position 633,011 of record JARFIW010000090.1, read on the forward strand.
TCCCACTCTGCATTTGTAATTAGTACGGAGATTGGTGCGGGTCCTTACTTTGCTGTCCTTTCTGTTTCTGCCTCACCTGTGCATTTTACAGTTATAAAGTATAAATTGAATAGTAAGATGAATACTTTATCTAGCTACAACACACAAAACAACTTTAAACTAATAGTACCATGGTACCGCATGAACAAAAGTAAAAGTGGAGTAAATCACTGGACTTACAAAATTTACAATAAAATTCCAAATCAATATTTAAAACAGAAGACCACTAAGGAACTGGTCAGCAAATCGAAAGTGTACCTTACGGGTCTTGCATTGATGACTACCTGAAGAGTACCATAACAATATAAAGCATCTTGTATGAGATGGTTAAATATCTTGTATATATTATTCAGCAATATATCTATCTATCTATCTATCAATAGTATACATTAACTATAGGGAATGTGTACATTCATGTCAAAGTTTAAATACAAAAATCACATATTTTCTGTATAACAGAAATTGAACAAATTGGCAACACTACCTCGAAAATAAGCAAACTTTAAGGATAAACTAATTCTAAATAGTAGTTATTTTTCGTGGTACAGTTACCTCCTGGTTTGGGTGAATATTCTTATATTACAGTAAATCTAACCTAAAAATCTGAAGTAGGCTTCAAAAAGTGCAATTGCAAAGTTAAATTCAACCATAAAAAGTGCTTTATGTAAAAAAACAACGACCTTTGTAATTCGAAATGTTATTCAAGTATGTCATGTGGCAATAAATAACATTTTTAATATTTGCAGATTTCATTAATAAATGATAATGAATCATTCTTTTATTTATATTTCCCATATATTTTATTTTTGTAATTCCGATAATTATGCCCAAACTTAATAAATAACTTTTCTTCCTCATAACCTCTCCTTTATAATAATTAAGGAATTGCATCTACATATGGGGCAGCTTCATATATACACCGTGCATGTAAACCCATATTTTATCAATTAAAATTCAGATCTACTAATACAATTTATTCATAGCAATAGCTTAGAAGCAGTTCAAAGGAGATTTTTAAAATACGTATCTTTCACCTGTGAGGGATTCTATCCACCTATTGGGTCTGGCCATGAGGCTTTACTTCAAAGATTTAATTGTCGGTCACTCCAAATGTAGACGAAAAGTATAAATATAAGATTCTTATATAAATTAGTAAACAATGTAATAGATTGCCCATATCTACTAGGAAAGATTTCATTGGTAGTGCCTCGTCAACATGCACGTTTTAGCAATACTTTTTATCTTCAAATGAGTAGAACAAATTTATTGTTGCACTCTCCAGCCACAGTAGCGTGTCTAACTTACAACAGATACTTCAATGATTCGGATATTTTTAACGATAGATTTGAAGACCTTATAAAACGTATTAATTAATTTTTGATACATCAATTTTTGTTTTTCTATTAGATTTATTTTTATACACAATTGCTGTGAATGCGGGACTTGTGGATGTGTGTTAAATAACTTGTAAATTATTTCCTGTAATTGGGTGTATTCCTGTTGGAAATAAATGTTTATTATTATTATTTAAAAATAAGTTCATTTTTATTTGTAAAGGTGTTGCCATTTTTGATTCCTTTAAACTTCAACTAAAACCCTGTTGGGAATGGTGTAGTAAAAATTTAAAGCAACCAAAAATGACAATACAAAATTAACTTATTTTTAAATAATGAAAAATATTAAATTGAATTAATAGATCTGCATTATAATTGTAAAAATATAAGTTTACACGCAGCAATACATGCAACTTCATTGAAGTACTTTAACCGAAGCTTACGAATGAGTCATAAATTGGTATTTAGGGAAAAAAATTATTTTTAAAAACTAAAATTGAACCGGATGTTTTTACAGCACATATAAAATTAAGGAGGCTATCCATCACATTGAAATTTCTTGCTGGGTGACCTCCAGTATAATATTACGTTGTATAACAAGTTTATCGGAAAAATTTACGATAAGGTTTGGGATTTAAGGTTTATGTATAATTTTGATTGAAATCTTTATTTTGTTTCATTGTATATTTGCATTTTCTAGTTAAGATCAAAGTAGTTGTTTTGTTTTAAAACGCGCCCATGTAAATATTAGGCATGTTCAATTATTATATGTAGGTAATTAAATGTATCGGTTCGAAAAACTGAGCAAACACGGGTTTTCCTGCCTGACCGGCAGTTGTGCTTCGCAATTCAAAGTTAACAGTTCTTATCAAAGGTTCGTTATAAAAAGTTATTAATCATTTAAAAGGCTTTTGAAAGTCAAAAAACGTTGTTCGCGTTTCACTACAGTGAACGGTTGTATTTATTTAAAATAATTCTTGCAATTCTCACTATTATGCAAACATTAAAACCTTATAATATACAACGAAAGAAAACAGCTTTAGTTTACTGGTCCTCAAAAAATGAAGGTCGTTTACAATTGCATTTAGACGCAGTATGGCTATCGTTTAATAGCAACACCAAGGAGGTAATCAACATCCATTATTATTTATATATCCAATAATCAATTGCTTTATGAAAATTTATTGTCTTCATTATTACCATTGAATTATTTAAAAACCCACAAATTGATGTGTTCTATTATTAGCAGTGACAATGTCACCGAGAAACCCTTCAAATAATGTATATTTGTTACTCATTAGTAAACTGCTTTTTTTGAGTTTCAACATAAATACTGAGCGGTCTACTTTACAGGTAGCAAGTTTGTAAAACACTACTTTCAAAAGCAAAACCTTAAATATTTTCTACGAAATTAAAACTTATAGCCAACAAATACTTACTGTCAGTTGATACTTTTAAATTTGACCGGTTATTGGGTATTTTCAATGCTAACACAAAAAAATGGAATTGCAACTACCAATCAAGTGCTACTAGCCTGAAAAGTAGCGTTTTACAAGCTACCTGTATAGTAGTCCATACATTGTTTCTATTGAAACTTAAAAATGCAGTTTACTAATGAGTAACAAATAAAAATTTTTGCAGTATCCGCACATTCGCACCGCTAATATTAAAAACCGCCTATTTGTGGGTTTGTAAACTTTCAATCGCAAACTATACGATTAACTTTTACGATAGACTTGTCAGAATGTATAAAAATTATACCGGAGGTCACTCACCCAGGAATTTCAATTAGAGCAAGTGGTGGGTAGACTCCTTAATTTTATACGTACCCCAAAAACATCTTGTTCAATTTTAGTTTTTAAAAACTAGTTTCTTTGAGGAAGTACCGATTTATGGCCCATTCGTAAGCATCAGTTAAAATATTTCTATGAAGTTGTGTATCACCCTGTATAAAGCTATCCCAAATGTAAATGCAACTAATTATCATAAGAGTGGTTATGAAAAGCAAAAAGTTATTTATTAAGTTTGGGCATAATTATAGGAATCACAAACATTAAAATATATGAAAAATATAAATAAAAGAATTATTCGTTATCATTTATTAAAAAAATCGATAAAGATTAAAAATATTACTTATTGCAACATAGCATACTTGAATGATACTTCGAATTACAAAGGAGACTTTGTTACACATGAGCACTTTTTAGTGTTGTATTCAATTTTGCAATTGTACTTTTTGAAGCCGTCCAGATTTTTAGGTTAGATTTATTGTAAATGTAAAAATATTAACCAAAACCAGAAAATAACTACAACAGAAAATAACTATTTAGAATGTTTACCCTTTTTACTTATTTTCAAGACAAGTGTTGCCAATTCACTCAATTTCTATTATACAGAAAGAATGTGATTTACCTATTTAAACTTTGATATGAATGTATGCATTCCCTACAGCTAATGTAACTATTACTATATAAAGTAATTATCTTATTATTCAATTTATATGTTTCCTACAAACTAACATAAAAGTATACATTTACTGAAATTTATACTTTATCTAAAACATATATACCAAATGAAAAAGTAAAAATTATTAAGTGCTCATAGAAAAAAGTAAATACTATTAAATATTCAAGATGTAATAAAACAATCAGTAAGAGAAGAAAGTAAACCATTGACAGTATTAAATATAAAAACAAAATACTTGAACATGTGAACTTAACATGTTTTCAAAAGATGAGAATAGAAACTGTCTCATTTGTAACCCATGTTAATAAGAAAGACAATAAAAAATATACTGATCCGTTGGTTTAAAATGATTTTAAAGCACCGGTGCTTGAAAAATATCAGATTCATCATAAAATTACTTATGTTAGCCCTGATGATCTGACAATGCAAGCAATAACTAGGTATAACATTAAGGACTAAAAAATTATAAAACTCAATAAACAAATACCAGAACAGCCATGCTTTCAAAATAGATGACTGGTTTATTTTTCATGGATAACCCTGTTTACATTAAATTAATATTCCATTCGCCAAATATTATTCTGATCTTTGGTCTTGATTGAATAATTTAGAAAAAAATTCAAAGCTGCTGCTAACAAACTCACAACAAAACTTTGTATCTGTAGTAAAAAGTTGTTTTTCAAAGGCACAATTAAGTGAAGATATGGGAGGAGATCTAATGTTTTTTACTCTGAGAATAAACTACTATTTTATAAAATAAAAAAAAATGTTACATTCCAGCAAAAGCAATAGAAAAAATTTAGGTGAGCAACATACACCACAACAGGAAAGCCCTTTGATAATACATACCACAGGTTTTGCTAAAAATGCACGTATGCTAATGCAATAGTAAAGAATTCTATATCAACCACTGAACATGACTAATATGTTGCTAGTAAAATCAAAATGATGTTGTACATCCGAGGCTGACTATAATAAAAAAACAACAACAAACAAAAATTGAAATCATTCTTTGTCAAAATTAAAAGCAGCATAGCTTTAAATAAATTCTTCGTTTTGAATCATTACTAGAAGATCACACCTGACTATAACTATCAATTTTTCGAATAAATTGTATTTATGCACATTTATTCATTACTATTAGCTTGCTATTACATCTACCTACTTATGATCTTTGAGTCTTGATTTTTAGTTAATTAGAATGTATCTTACTTCAAATAGAAATATGTTGTCGAGTTAAATACATTTTGCATATGGTAAACACTGTCACAAAATATTTCGTATTGTACACGTCTGTTATAAAGAATTCGACTAAGTTTACAGATCACATTAATCCGAGTCAATTCCTTTACCCTCTTTGTTTAATATTATCTGAAAAAGAAGATTTAATACATATATGTAGTTTAAACCAGAAGAGTAAATTCATCTAAAAACTACTTTTAAATAAAATTATAAAAACAACATTTATTACTAAATCACATTTGAATGAACAAAAAATGGCAAAGAATATACTTATCTCAAAAAGGAAATAAACTACTTATATTGGTACATAGTCAATTTTAAGCACATATAAAGTTTAATACTTTGGCATCTTTAGATTTTAGGCACTTTTGATCGTTAAAAATAATCTATATTATAAATATTATTTAAAAACAAATATAAACATCTTAAACACAAAAATCTTTTTGTGTAATTAATAGAGTATTTACTACAACAATCATACCAGGTTTTATTGTCCAAGATGTCATCAATCCCTATCTTGATTTTCTTTTTCTTGAGGTTAGGTGGAATATATATGTTCACAAATTATAATTAATTTATTATCTGTAAAAATGTTCGGATTAAAAGGACATGTTCCAGGTAAGTGGTTTTTCATTACTTTTGTATAGCTATAATGTACTGCCCTCTTAAGTGATATATAAAAATTTTTAGACAAACTATTTGATAAAATTTTCAATTAGTAAAAAATTATGTTTGTTTTGTCTGTTTGTTTTTATTAATTTTAAATAACAAATTATTCTTTGATCAAAGACCTTTAGTTTAAAGTCACAGTAAACAACGCTAATATCTTCAATGATATAAGTTTTTAATTTTGATTTGCTACTAAATTTATTTTGGCAAAGGTAACATTGATATATAACCTCCGGTCTTCTTATAATATTATGGTTGAGACTTTAGTGTTTATATGAAGCCTGTAATGGGCAATGCACTTTATCACAGTGCATACATGCGTGATCCATCGAGAAAGAGTTGGGTATTACACATTGAAACACAGAATACAATAAGACAATCTAAATATTTTTTCAATTTACCGCTTTAGATCAGTTGCTCTTTCAGTCAGTACTGTTTATTTACAGAGTGTAAAAGTGTTTGTGATTTTGAAGTGCTGCCAAACAAGTTGAATTTTTCATGAAATTAAAACTGTTTTCAAAGGTACGGAGTAATGTTTATGAGTACATTTAACTAACCAAATTTATTGAATAATGACTAGCTATCTTTTGGATCTGTGTCAAGAAACAAAATATAGTTGTAATCTAACCTCACACATTCAAAACCATACATATAACCATAGAATACATAAATTCATAGATATATAAAGAAAAAGTTTTGGTACACAATGAGATTCAAGCAAGTGATACAGAAGAGACTATCTCATTCTGTACAACAGGTGTCTCGATATGTACCATGGTTTGGTAATATACTTGTTAGGTCTTATTTTCTGTAGATGACAACACAATTCCTCGAAAGCCCAAAAGCTGAGATTGTGCTATATTTAATGTAGAACAAATGACTGTGGCTGTTACTGCTATAATAGAAGAGGCCTCTTTACGAAACGCAGCTGAACAATACAATATTGTTTCAAACTTTACAGAGGTATGTCAGGAAGAAAAGAAACTATCTTGGTTGTAAAAAAATGGTATCCAATTATAGTGTACGACTAATATTTAATTCAAACCAAGAGAAGGTTCTTTCAGGATATTTAAATTGTAGCGCGTTGAGTTACGCTACAAATAAATTAAAGGAGAAAGAGAAATCTTTGAAATGTGAATGGACAAACTAAAATATGGATGTGCCTGGTATAATAGATTTCATAAATATTTGTTAATTAAACATCATATTTCAAATCTTGTTTCTATAAAAATAATTCAGATAATAAAGGACAACATTATTCTTTTAAATAATTGTATGGTAAGAATTTAGGACGATGACATTATAAAACTGTAAATGGAAACTGATGTCAATATGACAAAACACAGCATAAACAGTTCCCATAACCATTGCAATGTACTGTTGTATGATGACAACCTGTGTATTAAGCGTTGATTAAACTCGATACATTGTATTAACCAGAGATGCTGGCCATAATTAATAGGATTTACAGTGGAAGAGATTAGATTCGTTGGTCAATCGTGAACCGGTACTACACCATCATCGAAAATGTAGTTAGAAAAAACCTACTACGTGGTAACCCGCAATGAAGAAGGTCGACATAGACGAAAAGTTGAAAGTGAGCATAATGCACATCCAAGAACAATAAAATAAAGATTGATGTTCCAGCAGCAACAACAAAAGCACAGCATACGATAAATATGTGAACTTATTCTCGCACAGGCGAAGATATTTTCCGTGCACCTATAGGTGGAATTATTGTCGTTGTGACAATATAGAAGAGTTGGGATTTGCATAGTTCACTCTGCCAATAATTTAGAATTTTGGGTTGTGTTGAGTTAATAGTAGCTGTTGTTTGAAGGTTGCAAAATGGAAATATATAAACACTGAAACATTGGAGGTCTATAGAAAACCTGAAAGTTTTTAATACTATGAGTGGAATGAGCTTCTATGTTTATATTTTTATTATATGCATATGTGGATTTTAAATGGATTGCTATTCATAAAATAGGAAATTAATTGAATATGAATAGTTAATGATTTACCAACGAAACAAATGTTGATTAAATTTAAGCATAATGTTATCGTTTTAAAATATTACGAAATATGTATGTATAGATTTTTAAATTATTTGGAATTGAAATGATGCACCGAAAATGGGTATTTAACTTTTTCTGTTATTTGTTGATAATGATATTTTAAATAATTGGAATTTATAAATGTCTCATAATTAAATGTCGATAGCAGGAAAAATGTGGAATAATTAAAATTTTGTTAATTGATTCGGTTTTTCTTTAGCAATACCGTCCGATTTGAGGTTAAGCAACTGTTTTTTTTAAAATAAATTTGTATTTATATTGAAAGTATTTTATGTTAATAAAGCTTAAGTTTAGGTTGATTTTTATTTGAATTTATTTAAAAACCAGGTACATAGATGCTTTTGTAAAGGATATCCAGCTACCTCAGCGATGGAGTCTTATGTGGAAAAAGCATTTTATTTTACAATTTTATTTAATTATGACCAAAAATTTAATAAGTGCTTTTAAGCTAGTTTCAAGAAAGATAGGATTTAAGGTTATAAAATTTAGGATACCGAAGCAAGGAAGAATTATGCGAAACAAGTGTCTTCCATGTAGAGATAACATCAAAGGAATTACTATGGCAGATGATTTGGCATACCTCTGACAAAAGTAGAAAAACCTTTCAGAGTATTTAAAATAACTGAAATATAAAAAACTATATTACAGTAACATAGTTTTTTGTTATTTTATTTATTATTTTTATTTCGAATTTCTTTTATAATTCTTCCATAAAAACCCACTCCCACACCACTGCAGTTAGCCAGTTAGCCACCGCACCCTTACATTATTAAGGGGCTCGCTCCGCTTCAGGGCCAATCAAAATTTAATAACTTAATGTCAATTTTACCCATAACAAACCTGTAGCAAAATGAGCTATGGCCTAACAACAAAACAAACAAAACATGAATGGTCTTCAAATATTGGAAAACTGAAAAAATTGAGATATCTTTTTTGAGAAGAAGTAGTAAAGTAAAGAATGCTTTTATTTTTTCTCTTGTTGCTGATGTTTTTATGATATCAAAAGGAGATATGCCCCTTATGTTGGAGACAGTAAATATCAAGGGCAACAAACGAATATGTTCTTATTATAAACTTAATGTTTCTTTCATTAATCTTGATGTCCGGTAAAAACAGAAAATTCATTTAATTCTTATATCTTCTTGTGTACTGTATGTAGTATATAATCAGACACTTGTACTTTTTTTCAAATTACAATACTGTAACAGTAATTAGTACAGATCATTCTGGAAAGTACGCTTATTCAGCGGCCTCATCTGCTAGCAGTAAGAAAAGAGGGTTCATAGGTTTCATGATACAATTTTAATATTATCGTATCTGTCTAAAGATTAGAATGAATAATAATATTGTAATACAATATGGTTGCTTTCTGTATTCTTCTTGGACAAAAGATTATTGTATAAAGGGGCGACGCCCATTGCGATAGATGAGTATTAGTTTGAATTCCGTTCTAATGAACGTTCGATATACATAAATTAATGTAAATATAAATTCATTCCCTTACATGATATAAACGTGTTGGATACATAAATTATAGATCAGATTAATGCTACAATAGTGTTTAATTCATCGTACTTAAAAGACTAAACTAGTGCCTACAAATAGTGATTAAGCTAGTGCTGTAAATATTTGTGATTGTAATAATTATAAGACTTGTATTTATTGGAAATAAAGGCTTAAAGACAATTAGAAAATTCGTTACAATACTATACTTTTGTTGTGGAAAACTTCTTTTTTATATATATACCAAAATATAATCAAATGTCAAGAACAGAAGTATATTTTAATTTTGGTTCTGTGATGTATTGTTTTGTTACAATATTGTTTTATTTAATTTTTGTCTTATTGTGTACCACTCTCTACTACTGAAAACTCCTGATATTCGTTGGTTGCTTGCTTGCACCTGTTCAATATCAGGTTGCTTACTATGGGAGCATAAACTAGAACTTTTGGATCATAGTTTTATAATTTTTCACTTGCAAGTGTAACTACTCAAACCATTTCTTATTAATACAAAAGTTTGTCTAAAATGTTTTGTATAGTTATATAATCACGCACCACTTACCTGGAACACGTCATCTTCATCCAATTTACATTAAAATACCAATATGATATTTACACATCCATCTATTGAAGATCAGAGTTAAGGAAGAGATTGATGATGCCATGGACAAAGATTTGTTCTACAATGAGACAACTGATCTTTTCTTTTTTTACTTTAAAAGGATACAAATGTCCAAACATAAACAAAAGATATAGTCAAATAGAGTATTGCTTTCGCAGAGCCTGAGATAATTGGCACCAGAAAAGGTGGAGTTTCTAATGAACGCAAATCATTATTTATCTAGCACATTACTTAGTTTGTAACAAATAAATTTTGAAGTAGAAGCATCGTTAGAAGAATCATGGAGTACTCTAAAGCATTATATTATATTTTAAAATGTCATGATTGTTTCTTTTAAATAATATGTCCATGCAGTTGTATAAAGATAGTAGCAGCGGCTATTCTATTAGAGAACATTAACATGACCCTCAACTTGTAAGTAAATGTTTTTAATAAACATTAAACATAGATGCTATGAGATTTTTATTCCTAAATTGCAAAAAAAACGAATAAAAATTGATAAACTAACAAAATACACACCTAAATGAAATTCGAATATTTAATATTTTAATAATACAAAACATGAAATTTCAAGACAGCAAATTATACACCTAATATGGTCTAGCCTGAGCACCTTACAAAAATATCGTTATAGCTACCAAAATGGAAGGAATTAAAGGAACCCTCTAATAAGCAATAACAGTAATACACTTCAGTTGTACTCTGGCTTTTGGCATTGATAGTTTTTCAATAAACTATTTGTTTTCGATTCTCATGAACTGCGACTGTGCAATTATAGTTTAGTTGTTAATGTAGCAGTCATATTTGTTTTGTCATGTAAGTGGCAAATAGTTTTAAAAAAATTAATATTGGTAATGTGAAAATTATAGAAATAAAAGACAATATTTTCAAGCTTATCGTTAAAATAAAAAATTCAATTAAGTTAAGTGCTAAGCCTATGCCTATCTTCAACAAAGAGTTGAAGAAAAACATTTATGGAAAGAACTTTTGGATATGTGGTTGTGAACTGACCAACAGATTCATCGTTTCCCCTACTTATTCGGTAAAATTTGATTCAAAAAATAAAAAGCACATATAAACTCTACTTCAGACCAAGCCTCTTGAGAAGAGTGAAGCTTGATAGTGTGTACCGCATGAATATTAAAAGACAAAATAAACAAGCTACGAAAAATCATTATGTGCTTTACATAATCACTCGTTTTACTTTGCAAAACATTTGAACTAGCCATGCAGAGCCATGACGAATATAAAGAATTTCCCAATCGTGTCATTTTTGAAAGTAGAACTGAACACATTTTAAACAGACTATCTTATAAAAGCAACTGTTTTAAGATAACATCCAAAGAAATTCAAAATGATTCATTGAATTATACTTCACTGAGTGCTAAAAATAGCAAAAGCAAGTTATGTTTCAGTAATAGCAGATGAATTGACTGATATTGCATTAGCATATCAGTTAGATACTGTTTTCCGCTATGTATTAAACCAAAGACTGCTTGTTAGAAGATTCTGTCAATTTGTGATACTACCTGGGCATGACACAGTTTCAGTTGTGAGGCATATTCATACAAGCTAAAAACATGTTCTAGACAATAATTGTGACAGGTCAGGTGGTTCAAATGTAATGAGTGGGTACCAGAACAGCATAAGCATGTACATTTTGTGCATTGTTATCACATTAATTAAATTTAATTATAGCTCATTGTAGGAGTCAAAATCAACAAATTCGAATATTTTTTCAAATATAACTAATATAACTTTTTTTTAGTAACTACCACAAAATATAGAGGTTCTGAACGAGATTATTAGTAAAGAATCCTATATGCATCTGCCACATGACAGAGTTTTAAAAATCGAACGGCCAATACTATATACGAGAACAAAAGTCAGCTTATTTGACATATGGAGAAAATTGAATCATTATCCAAACAGTAATATTTTTAAACAATATTAATGAACTATGCATTCAACCAGTTCTAGGACTGAAAACCTAATCACGATGATGAGTGAAGATAAACTGAGTGCAATTAGCGATGCTGTGTACAAAATAAAACCTTAAAAGTCATATTTCGAAATAATAGGGTCATTGATTTAGTTGCTTCTAAGGAACTTTATTTACAAGAATTCTACATAATACTGTAATTGTATACATACTATTTTGTATATAATCTATGTCTTGGGTAAGAATATATTATTTTAAAATGACTAGTTTTAAATTTAATGTTTTCCACTCGTAAGTGCAAACCCGGTGAATCAGAAGCTGCCACTGGATATATATATTGACGTGATAAGGAGGTCACGAGAGGTCACTGAAACCCAAATTTTATAAATAAAGCCCACCCAAATATAAAAGAAACCTAAAAGAATAGAAATTTCCGAAGATTCACTGTTCCACCCTGTATAACATAAGCGTATTGTAAATACATAGCCCTTAATCTACAAAGCGAAAACACAATTCCGTGCATGTAAATAATCACTCTAAGTAATAAATACAAAGCCATTCGTTTGCTATAAAAATGCACTTTCCGTGCATAAAATAAATAATTTTGTGTATAAAACACGTTTTAAGTTACTATAAAAGCAAATGCGATTCAGATATAAATCCATTCATTTTCATTTAATAATTATCATAAAAATACATTTCCAGTGCATAAAATATGCACTTCATTTACTGTAAACGGCATACAATAGTGCCAGCTTTACGTTTTTCACTGAAAACAAAATTACATTCAATCTTGTTAAAAACTAATGCTTTAATCTTTATAAGTATACGTTAGAATTCATTTTATTTGCCTTAAAAACCAATCTCTATTTTATTACAACTATGATTAAGTAATTAGTTAAATTGACACCCATATAAGATTTTAAATAAAATGTTGTATAAACTAATTAAATAAACAAACGTTTATTCTAAGACACAAGTCAAAAACTTGACACTGTCAGATATGATTGACAAAAATGCCAAACATAATTAAAAGTTAGGTTGATGTATGGTTGTGTACATAATTTAGATTTGTAAATTTTCCCATTGTCGCCACCTGTCCAGATGAGATAATTGGAAAACGCATGGCCTAAGATACAGGTTCAAATCTTGTCAGAGACCTTATATTTTTCATCTTTCCATCTTTTAATTACTAGCTCGATTTGAAATTATCATTTGGGCTTTGCATAAAGGTCTAATTTATTGTTTCATCTTATTAACTATAATACTATATATATATATATATATATATATATATATATATATATATATTGTGAATTAATTTCTTTAGTTCTTGACTTTTGATCTGATAATTATAAAATATATGTTCTTGGGATATAGGTCAACTAACAATCAAAAGTACCTACTTTCAAAGTAAGTGATAGGCTATGTTAAAAGCTAGTTCATTTAGTGTTTATATTAATACGGCACTATTCCATTGAAAAAGGCCCACTTTTATTTACGTTGAAACGTTTGGAAGATGTCACATTAAATAAAAAAGATTTTGAAGTTTTGATTGTTAATTAAACTATATTAAATAAATATATACACATGTGCGCCCGTGTGCATGGATGCACTCACACATACACACACACATGCACACCATAAAAATGCCCATGCTCATGTCCACGTGTGCCGACGCACATGCACACACACTCCCGCATGCACACACTCTCGCATGCACACACACACACACAAGCTATAATTTAATGAATTAAATGATTACAATATAAATATGTATAAATTCGAACTACTTTTGTTGATAATAAAAAACCATACCATAAAAATTTTTACTGTTCTATCCCTTATTCTCCAGAATCTTCTATATGATCATTTAATGAATCAATTCAACTATTTCAATATATAGTTAAAATATTGTAGAATAAGAAACGTAAGCGATCTATCTGTATATCGGTAGCAAAATGGCAAATTGCTTATACTAAGAGAACCACACCATAAACAACTAAAAATTGAGAAATACTATAAAAAAAAAGATTTTGAAGTTTTGATTGTTAGTTAACCTATATTAAATAAATATATTCACACGCGCGCCCATGTGCGTGGATGCATGCACACACACACACACACACACACACACACACACACACACACACACACACACACACACACATGCACACCCACACATGCACACCATGAAAATGCCCATGCTCATGTCCACGTGTGCCGGTGCACATGCACACACACTCCCGTATGCACACACACACACAAGCTATAATTTAATGAATTAAGTGATTATAGCGATCTGTCTGTGTATGGGTAGCAAAATGGCAAATTGCTTATACTAACAGAACCAGACCATAAACAACTAAAAATTGAGAAATACTATCAAATTAAGATTTCTTTATACGAAAAGAAAATTTCTAAAGAAATTGATACTAAGTTGAAAAATATATCTGGCATTTTTAATTCATACACATGTTCTTATTACGTAAGTGCTTAGTTCTTTCTATGCAGAAAGTTCATTATAATTTATCAAATAATATAGTCATTTGCTATTCTATTTTATTCTTCCGTTAGCAATTAATTTAGTAAATACTTTAAAAAGCCATTGTTATTTAACTATATTTGTTAAATGTTGATACAAGTAACAAATTCTCACTCTATTTTTGTACCGAATTTAAAGCATTCCAAAAAACAGTAGCATAAGAGTGTCAAAGTATTCGATGCATATATTAATGTAGGTATGCAGTCTAGATTACAAATATCCACAAGAGAAAGTCAATAATATCGACGATATTGTTATGGGAATAATGAAATATATAGCAATATAATAAAAGAGACAACAATAAGAAAACAGAGATACTTGTCAGTAACTATTGCGTAAATATAGTATATTTTTTTAACCTTCCACCACCAAAATATAGTGTTCAAAATTTTAAGCTTCGAAATCTTGTCACCTTACTCTAATATGAAAACATTCAATGCCTGGACTTATACCAATCATGGCATTTTTCCTATTTAGAGTATTTTTGTTTGCAGTCTATTAAATAATTTGAAATCACCAAGGTAAGATTAAACGTTGGTGATTGCATATCACAAATTACCTTATACGGCAATAAAGTTTAAGAAATTAATATATATCTAATGTACTTCTGTACACCTATAGTAGAAGTACAAACCCGTAACTTGGTCTTTACTAGCACCATAGAAATCTTTCTCACTAATAGTAATATCATATACATGGTCAGGAGTAATACAGACAATCTTTCATGGTACAATTTTGAAGAAAGTACCATAGGTCATAAATTTCTGTAACTTTTAAATTTGGAGAAGAAAAAATGAAAGAACTATTATAACTGTGGTGTTTAAAAATGTCTTCATTTAAAGCTTCGTTACTTAGTACAAAAGGTTGCATGTTTGTATGAAGAATATTTTCTTGTTTTGCTAAAATACCAGTAATAAATACATCATCAATCCAAAAATATTTAGAGTTTTGTACTGCTTTATATAAAATAAATAATACATCTGGAGAATAAAGCAAGGCCCAACCTGGACAATAAGTAGGGAAGTATTTTTCGGAAAAATCATGATATGAAACTCTCCATTTCGAGCGATATGAACGTCGCACAGGTGAACGAGAAAGTGGGACACAAAAGAGTAGATTTCGAGCACCAAGTGGTGACAACTCTATGTTCAAATAATTTAAAAGGAATGGCATATTCACAAACACATCATCATCAATTTTAAGTATGTATGTTGCCTGAGGACAGTGATAAATTGAAAACTTCAATGACATTGTATGTTTATAAGTCATGTTTCGATAATTGTCAACAAAATTGCCCTGTATAATATCATTATATATTTCTTGTTCTTTTTCTAATTGCAACTGATCAGAATCTCCTGATGCCTTTCCAACCACAAATATAATTTTTATATCTTTATTAACTTGACTACCCCATGTACTACGAATCGTATTTCTCTTATTAATATGATCTCTAGCAGTATGTACAAGAATCAATAAAAACGTGGAGTTGGTACAGTTCGTCACAATATCAAATTGGAAATTACGAAGATCAATTAAGGTGGAGTAATCTTCAACAGGAAGATGATTCGTGGGATAGATGTAAGTAGTGTTAACAATATTCAGTATATATGGAGGAATAATATTACGGCTAATCTGTTGAGTAGGATTACTTATGTTTATCTGGAATACTGCTAAAAAGAAGATGGTTCCAAAAAGCAGACCAACAACATTTATCAAAACTCTTTTATCCAACATCCTCCTAAAACTTCGCCCATAAATCAGCCATTTGAGTATCATCTGTAAACAAAAAAAAAAGTTAAGCTATAGTTTAAAATTTTAATAAAAATGTGTTGTATTTCATTTAAAAAACTCCAATACAAATCACAAAGAACATTAAGATGTTATTTTGTAAATAGGATCCTTAATTTTTGTCTTATCAAATCACATATATGTATGACATTTCTTTGGAAATGTTAGAACAAACATTTAATTTTATTTAATAATTTCTGTACTATGGGAATTCTGAATTAGGATATTCTCCAACAAACATATAATGACAGCCATTATTCACGAGAATGAAGTTCACGTCACTCAAGTGAATAATAGCTATATTATGCACGAGTATAAGACTATATTTTCCCTATGACTATACAATTTGTATCAAAAACTATACACACCTTAATTTTAACATCAACCTCTAATTACTTAACATTATATTTTATTAGTTACAGGAAGACAATTAACTAAAATATTTAACACGTATATCTATCTATACAGATGGTAGAGACAAATCACTTTAAGAAGAACCACGGAATTTGACAGATTGCGCAGAATTCTAGGAACTGTAGCATAATTGAGTTATTATGGTGATGTTAGGGATGCACATTTTATAAATAATCCTGCACACAATAACAAAATGACGCAATTTAGTTCTAAAAAGAAGTTTTATAGTAGGAATGAAATAAAATACAAAAGATAAAAATCAGCTGATGCAAATTGCGGTGGCTCCGTGACATAGTTGGTATGTGTGTGACTACTATGCCCAAGGCCCCAGGTTCGAATTCCAATACGGTAATTTATAATAATTTATTTCCATATTCTCTATAAATTTAATATTATGCTTTAATAAAATAAAAACATAATTTGTAATTGTCTGGTGACAAAAAATAGCTTGTTATGTGTAAAATATATAATGGACTCATTCCCCCTCAGATAACTAAGTTGTTATGCTAGTTATTTATGTCATATAGCGCACATTTTTAGATTGGAGGTTGAACAAGAAGGCAACTCGACTGGTTTAGGGAGAGTCAAGATGGCTCTAAGCGAGTATGATTGGTGCCGTGTTCGAAAAAAGAGTTTTGATTAAAATCATCGTATCATAGTCTGGTTCCTGATAGCTTTTAGTGTTGAACAATTGGTATTCCACTATTTGTGATGTCAGTTTGATTCCTGCAGATACGATGAAATTTTAGTAATCATCATTAATACATGCAATACTAGAGACGGAGTCAAGATGGCTCTAAGCGAGTATGGTTGGTGCCGTGTTCGAAAAAAGAGTTTTGATTAAAATCATCGTATCATAGTCTGGTTCCTGATAGCTTTTAGTGTTGAACAATTGGTATTCCACTATTTGTGATGTCAGTTTGATTCCTGCAGATACGATGAAATTTTAGTAATCATCATTAATACATGCAATACTAGAGAGGTAAGCCTTTGGATTAATTTTGGAATAATGAAAATTGTTGGACACATCAAGTGAAGATTTTATTCAATTTAATAATATTTTATTAAAAAGGTTTTTCTGGGCTTCAACTTAAGTTCAACATTATAATATGATCATCTTTTTGTGTGCATTCCAGATGTGTGTAGATTGGTCGACATATGGTGTTGCTTTGTTCTGGTAAGAACATTCAAGTTTTTTTGGTTCAACTGTACTCATGCACGTGAGTGATCATAACCTTAAAGTATGTTGGATTTATTTAAATATCCCAAGTTAATGAAAAGTTGATATTTTATTTTAATGTTGTTATCTTGAAGTGGGTTTCGTAAAAACATCCCTTTTTTGTTTTACAGACTTTAAAAAAAATTTTAAAGATGGCAGTATAGTTGCCTTGAATATTTATTCTTTAAGGAAACAATTTTTAGCTTCACTAAAAAGTGTTATTGAAAGTTCCAGTCAAAGTATCTACAGTTTCTAAGTACTATATAGTACTTAGTATTTTTAAATTACATTAAAAATATTTTTGCCTATTATTGGGATCATGTACATTAACCTTAAGATATGATAAATTCTTGAAAGACAAAATGTTAAAGTTTATTCTTTGTCTGAATGGTACAACTTAGTAACACTTATAAGAAATATTTTTGATTCTCATTTGTAAAGTCTATCGTAGTACTACTCAAGACTATTTTTAATTTCAAAGTGTAAAATTATTAAGATATCGAATATCTTAGAGTTATGACATGCTGAGATACTGAAAGTTTAATGAAGTTTATGTTATTGAAGAAAGAACACTATTAGTTTCCTTTCACCTACATTTTTTTATTATGATTGTAAATATTTTCATTGAAACAATATAAACAAATTTAAGTGAATAGAATTTCATTTTTTTGCTCGATTCTTTTATTATTAAAAATTTAAAGGAGGAAATTTCTTGATTCTTATTAAGCAAATGATTAATTCTGCCTAATGTCAACAAGTACCCTGGGTACATATTATTTTTGGAACTTAAAAGCAAACATGTTAGTTATTGGTGAATATTTTTAAGGACACAAACGGTGTCTCTGCTGTGTATTTATTTGTTCACAGGATAGACCAAGTATGTAATACATCTGGTAAGTGGTATTTAAATAAGTGTTTTGCAAGGTCGATATTTAGGTATTGTGATTGCTTAAGCGGTATAGACTTCAGTTTTTGGCATTCCCCTAAAACAATTACACGTGTTTTCATATGTTATTGTATTGAAAAATACGGCGGTGCTCTATATCTATATTTTCAGTCGCTTGTCAACCCATGACCCAAGCTCATGATCCACCCAGTGCTAACACTCTGCTAGCCGTTTATCTCTAATGAGATTTCCTTTTCCTCAAGCCGTTTTCCTTCTTCAACAGGAAATTCTCGACCTTGTGATATCATGTAAGGTAGGCATTTATGTTATATGGAGGTCCAATTTGCTATCTTATATACACGAGGGAATTTTGATTGCAGGGTAAACAAAATATTTATAATAGTAAATTTTCATAACGCAGTCACGTCATTTTAAGGAAGCTTTTAAAATAATGAAGTAAAAAACCGTAGAATTATTAATAGGCATGTTCCATACCATAATTATTTCGCATATAGGAAATCCTTTTACAAATTTTAGTAACATGAAATAGAATATTACATAGTTACAATACAAGTAAACCTCAGTCCATATCATAATCAGATTCATACAATGGACAAATAAACCCACACGCTTAGTAGTGGAGTTCACCAATATCAAGTTATAGATAATTAATTATATCATTCAATACAAACTAACAAGACTTTCAGTGTATCTATTCAAACTGATAGAATAATAGCCGTGGGCACGTGGTTTTTGCCTGATAGTACCCTATGAGTTCACGCTTAATTCATATGGAATAGAATTGTTATGCAATGACATAACCACGCCGAACATAAGAAAGAATATGTAAGAATGACAAACGTTAGACAGTAGACGGAAAAGAATTAGAATTAATTATTCGCAAACAGTAAATTGGAAAATGTCAAAATGTAGTAATACTAGCGAGTAGTGCGGGGATGAAAGTTAAAAGTGAACGAAACACAGCTTCAGCAGAGAAATTTGAATGGATTTCCGCAGTGAAAAACTCTATTACCGACGTGAAGTTAAAATACGAATAAGTGCAAGGTAGGTTCACACACAGGGAGCATGGATATAATGTGACGATCGAGATTAAAAGGGTTAAGACCTTGAGAGTTCGCCGCTTCATTAATTTTAAACTTTGTGTTGTGGTGAGTTAAGAGAGCTGTTGTTTGAGGGATGAAAAATTGGAAAGCTGGTGTTTTCTGGATATTCTTAACCTTTTAACACGTGAATTAAACCGTGAGTAATTATATGTTTTGTTACGGTGTCCGGGCAGACAAGGAATAAAAGTAAGTAAGCAAAGAAATTAGCCTGGGCCGAGTACGGCAACAAAAAGGAGAAGCAGAATCCAAATAAATAATGCAGTGCTAGCTAAAACATCGTAAAGTGGGGCGGGTTCACGCAGAAAGAAAAAAAGAAACCTCAAGAAGGAAATTTTATTTACAAGACCTATAAAAAACATGTTACACGAAAAGATAACCAACCCGCAGAAAAAACAAAATTTATTTGTCCTATCCCGAAAGATATACACAGTACCCAAACTGTACGCAAAACAGTTAGTACACTCAACTACCTCAAATTAATCTTTAACCAGAACAAAACTTAAAAAATACATTGCGTGTTGATTTCAGTCGCTTGCTTACTACAATTGTTAAATCTTTATAGACAAACAAAATATTCATTCAAAGGACAATTTAAATAACTAAATACTTACTGAGTGTACATCTTTTCTAAAAGCAACTAAAATAAAATTATGTAATAGTGGACACAGCAATTAAGGAAGACCCTCTACAAGCGAAAATGCATCTTCGCTGCAGCGGTGCAGAATTATGTATCAATATACCACTTAAACAGTAGAATAACTCTAAAAAAATTTATATAAACAACTTTATAGGACAGTTTATGTTGTACTATTCTCTAATAAATACTCACTCAATAACAGCTGTCACCGTAACATTTCCGACGATTGGAACGAAGTAAGTTCAATTTCGACACCTAAAAACTTAAAGAAAATCCTGACCCAATCTTCCATGAAGAAGTTGTCAAACAATGCAGAGAAAAAACAGCAAAGTTTACAGATTGACATGAGATTCTGCACCTCGATACTAGTAGAAAGAGCAGATGGTCATTGTTTTCGTGCATATAAGCGATTCCTAATAATTATGAATAGTATTCCCACAATTGCATGAAATTTTCTGATTCATTCGTAGAACTTTCAAAATCGTAATCCGCTGTCCTGTTCTCTTCCTATGCCCTCTTGTAGAAACGCATACTTGATTTAACCGAGACTCGCTATTATAGTCAATTATTTATCTGTTAACAACCATACATCGGAATAAACTTTAGGTACTCTATTAGCCGATTAGGGGAAACTGCATATGGCTTAGTAGGAAATCTCAAAAAGGAGCAAAATCATTTTAATACTATTTCCTGGAAATATCCTCAAACGAATTTATTTATTCCCAATCGAGATGTGTTAAGTGTTCACTTATTAAAGGACATAGAATGTTTCTACTCCTGCACAAACAAGTTAATGTTTCTAAAAAGAATCATCCTAGATCGTTCTGCGAACAAAACAAATCCATTTAAACTTAACGACTTGAATTCGTACTACGTTAGTCTGATCACTAAATCCATTTTTGAATAACATATTTTTACGCCACGATCATCTAAAATACAGGTAAACAATCTTCACCCGAAGCGATGCATTAGAAAACAATCTTAAACAAGAAACCGACACAACCAGAATGTTTGCATTCCACGCCTGTTCAAAACCCTTTATCTCCTTTCAACAAACAAGCTCTAATCGATAATCGAAAAACAACGTTTACCTCTTGTTCAGTAGAACAGGTTGTAAACGTTCTAAAATAACACAAAAGTACATTAATCCAAGGACTTATGCACGATGTGTATGAAAAGTTGCCTATCTTTTCATATAAAATTATAGAAAACCAATTACTAATGTTATATTAAATACAGTCTATAGATAAGCGGGCCCGAAATAACCTTTCAGAAACACGTACATAACACATTCTAATCTTATGAAAACAAATTACTCTGATAACCAAACCACGTTTTATTTTAAACTTATTATAATCTTTAAGGAAAATGCCAAATTTTAATGCTATATCGCATTAAAGTAGATTTGCAGTATTTAAATTATCATTACATGTACCAAAAAACCTACAATGTGTTGAATAAGCAATCATTTCAGTCGAGAAAGCTGTCAAAATTGTTAATACAAATTCGCAAATGCCCGCGAATACAATAAGGAATAAGAAATTTAATTACATAAGAACGAAAATACTCGCATGCAGTAATAGCTTTTATGTGTATACTTAATAATTATGTACATGTGGGTTGTAAATATAAACGTTGGTGTTTATGACAAAAAATTAATCAAATATAAAATGGATTATTTTGTTGAACAATGATTTAGAGACGGCAAGGGTGTTGGTTATATTTAAGCATAATGTTATCATTTTAAAATATTAAGAAATATGTACGTATTGACTTTAAATTATTTTGAATGGACCCTGAAAGAAAGAGTTGGTATTCAACTGTTTTCTATATTTGTTATTGAAGGAATTTTCAGAAATTGGAATATATAGTGTCATGTAGTTTAAAATAGGAAATGAGAAAATTGTAGTGATATTATTATTGATGGATTTTATTTAGTGTTTTTTAGGATTTATTTTAGTAATAGCTGGCCAGAGTGAGGTTAATATCGAAACCTATTCAACCCATTGAAAGCCAAATTCTACAAATAAAGCCCACTAAAATATAAAAGAAACCGAAAAAATAGAAATTTCCTAAGTTTCATTGTTCCGGCCTGTATAATATAAGCGTAATGTAAATACATAACCATTAATGTGCAATAGCGAAAACAATTCCGTGCTTGTAAATAATCACTCTAAGATAAATACAAAGCCATTCGTTTGTAATAAAAATGCACTTTCCGTGCATAAAAATAAATAATTTTGTGTATTAAAAACACGTTTTGTTTGTATTTGAAAGCAAATAAAGTTTATATTAAATAAAATTTATGTAATGAATAATCACGGCGTGTGTACAAATTTAAGCTGTATATGTAAAAATAATTAATCGTTAAGAAATGCTGTAAAACGAATTTCAATCTTTAAAAGATATAAACTTTATACCTTATCAAATCGATCATTTTCAAGCGTAAATACAATGCTATTTATTTTCACTTATTAATTATCATAAAAATACATTTTCGGTGCCTAAAATATGCTATACATGTGCTGTAACTAGCATAGAATAGTGCCAGCTCTACGCATTTCACTTAAACTTGATAACGCCTAAATCTTTATAGAATGAGTATTAAAAACACGTTGTAGTTACCGTGAAAGCAAATATTTTCTTTTGCAATCGCTAAAAATGCGAATTGTTTGCATTACAAAGCAATTAAAGCTTTAATTAATTAATCATATAAATTAGCTCCAGTACGGGTAGAACATAAATTCATTTTTAAATAAAGAGTACTTCAAGGTTCGAGATTAAGAATAAGAAGTGTGGAATAAACTAATTAAATAAATAAACATATTTTCTAAGAAGCCGCAGGAACATTAAAATGTGATAAAAATGTCATAAAAACGATAAGAACGCGGTTAAATAGCCTTACGTATTAGTGAAAAAGACCACAAACCACTAACCTCGTTGTATTAGACAAGGAAGGGCAGCGCGCATCAATATTATAAATAAATCACGCGATCGACGCTAATGAAAAATTCCAAGAACTCTTACATCATTACGGTGTATTATGTTCCATACGAAGCTCGAAAACTCTAGAATAGAGATAATTTTTTTATATAAGCAGAAGCAATCGACATTCGATTCATTCAATGAATGGATTCGATGTCATTCATTCGATTTGATTAAGTCGTGAGCATGTTACTTTGAGAAGAGTTGTATTAAAATATGCAGTATGCATACCGTATTTAATATTTACGATGTAACAGTGAATAAAAAAGTAATTCTTAAAATGTAACCCTGCATAAATATGAAAACTGTTAAATGCAGTTATTTGATTTTGTAATATACAATGAAGATGGAAAATTCTTGAAGATAAAAAGCTACTTTGAAACTTAATTAAATAATTAAACCCATGATGCACTTTGGTAACTGATGTTCCTAAATGAAGATTTAAATAATATGGAAAATCTTATAAGCTGATTTTGACGTCAATTTAAAATAAAACTGGGAAGAAAGATTTGGATGAGCGCTCTTTTAACATATAACCATAAGTATAAAATTTTAGATTTTTTTTGGGGTCAGAGTTCGTAACACTATGATTTTTTAAATAAACTATCTGTCAAGGATTTGTTTTGGCCAAACAAACCTTATAAGCGTAGGAATAAAAGCCAGGTAAACTATCCACAAGAGAAGAGATTTTAATTCTGTAAATTGTAAGCAACATTAGGTGAGTAACATTTTGATAAGTGAGTAAATAAGTACTTGTTAGGAATAATTTTGTTTGAGACTGCCGTGACCAAGGCCACAAGTGACATCAATAAACTTAGAGTAGTGTTTGAAGTGTCGGCAAAACCAGTACCAGGATATCACTGAACGATACGCTGAAGGTTGGCCCAACTATACAAGATAGCTTGTTCAGCATCCTGATAAGAATTCGAAAGCATAAATGTGTCATAGCAAGTGATGTCGCAAAAATGTACCGGCAGGTATTAATCAAACCGGAAGAACGCAACTTACAATGCATACTCTGGTGCAGAGCAGATAACGCGTCTTTATCACATTTTCAATAAAATACCGTTGCATATGGAATCGCTTCAGCTTCTTTCATAGCCATACGATGTTTATTTCAATTGGGATTAGAAAATCAAGTATAGCATTCGTTAGCAAGTCGGTCAATAATAAAGGACTTTTATGTTGATAATGTTTTCACGGGGAGTGATAACACAGTGGGAGTAAAATAGGTTTGTTGAACGGAACGGAAGTAGAGTCAGTTATATAGAACTCGGTTACCTGAAAATAAAAATGTAGAGATACGCGCGAATATAACATGAAGCATTGGTTTGATAGAAGTGGGTTTGTATATGGGGATTTGATAGAAGGTACAGAAGTTCCAAGACAAATTGTATGGCATTCTCAAAGGGAAATACCGCGGCTAGCAACATGTAAAAAAGTGAAATACCTCTACAAGTGGCAGGGTATGTTCATGAACGCGTGAGTGCGGATATAATGTTGGAAAACCGTTTTGAAACAAAAAGATAAGAATCCCTCCATTCAGTTGGAACTTTGTGGCATGTTTCGTGTCAGGAAGCTGCTATGTTTAAATATATAAGAAATAATGAGAGGGAATACTGACGCTTGCTGGAAATCCTGGCGTTAAAATAAAGTAAGTACATTTATGAACCTTTATGTAACGTTTAACGGCAATGTTATATGGGTTTTGAACGTTAAGTGTGCCTGTTTTGATTATAAGAAATTTATTTAGCGAAAATAATTATACATTTCGTTGAACTAATTGGTGATGTGAAACAACAGATCCACTAGTGACATTTAGGGTATTAAAAGTATTAAATTTAGTAATTTTGGAATGGACAATGAAAAGATTTAGAAAAAGTTGGGATTTAACTGATTTTTTGGTTTATGAACGACATTGCCAATAATGTGAGATTTACCAATGTTTTGTAATTAATTAGGAAAGTAAAAAAACTTGGAGTACAAATAGTTTTGTTGATGGCTAAGATCTAAGTTTTTTTAAGAATTTCTTTTAGAATATTTTTATTTTAGTAATACTTGGCCAGATTTAACGTTAAGAATTTATTTTAAGGAAAGGGCATTTGTATGTGTATGAAAATTCTTTTATTTTACGAGAGGTTACGTGTAGGATGATTTTTATATAACTTATTTAAGGAATAGTTAAAGCCAGTGATTTGTAAAGTCGATTTTGACAGCAGGAAGACCTTTCAAGGTAAGTGTTAATGTAATGTAGAATTTTTAAATTTAAACCTTGTTATTTATCATTTTTATACTTCTTTATTTTCTTTCCTCATTTATCCATAGGAACCCACTACCGCACTACTACAGTTAGCCAACGCACTCTTACAAATCAAAATTTCATTCATTTAAAGCTCATTTTGCCTGTAACATATATATGGGTCGTGTTCTTCTGTTTGGTTCTTTAGCCCCCCATCGCCGAGTGCGTTAACGTGGTATTTTTTTCTTTCTTTCCGTTCTCTATTATCATAATTCGAGTGAGCATTCTGTTACTGATCTCGTTCTTTTCTTACTGGCACGCTAGGCTTACGTGTAACAGATACAAGTAAAGTAGCCTCTGTTAGCATTGCATTAATTTTTTGCGTATTCCTTCTCTGTTATCGTAATTCGAACGAACACTTTGTTACCGATTTCGTTTTTTTCTTCCTGGCCCGCTAGTCTTACGAGTACCGATACCAGTCAAGTCACCAGGTACATATCTGGTAAGAATGTAATCCTATAAAAATACTACCATGCATCATTGATCTTATGAAACTGGGTATGAATCTCACGTAAGGACAAGCAACATCTGACAAAAGGACAATAAATTACCATGTACTGTCTACAAAATCAGCTATATGTCACTGTTACGACGTTATAAGTATAAAATCACAACTC
The DNA here is from genome assembly GCA_036346225.1 of Platerodrilus igneus. Classification (NCBI taxonomy): domain Eukaryota; kingdom Metazoa; phylum Arthropoda; class Insecta; order Coleoptera; family Lycidae; genus Platerodrilus; species Platerodrilus igneus. The sequence goes on from JARFIW010000090.1 coordinate 659,420, forward strand.
TTTCATTTATACTTGGCCATAAATGATTTAGAAAACGTAGAATTTAAAGAATTATGCTCGATTTCATTCAATCATGCATAAGTTAAAAAAAATCTGAACTAAAACGTAGAACGCTTCACAGTCTAATAGTGGCAAGCTCTTCCGTAATAACGGAATCGTATAGAAATTATACCATTACATTCCATAATACTTCAAACTATACGTATCAAATCCTATTGTTGTGAACTGGATATCCCGACTTAATCCCATTCGAAGCGCTGAAAACCCAAGACGCTCCGTGCAAGCATCGTACCATATTTGAGTGGACTTCCACCTCCTACAAAAATCAAACGCGCATGTTTTAAACCCTAACAACTACTTCCGTACTTTATCATAAACTCGTTGTTCGTACACTGTAACAGTTATTTGTGTAACAAAATTTTTTTACCGTATAACAAAGCTATATTAAGGCGAGTAGAAAAATAAAAAATTCGCTAAAAATTATTTATTTGCAAACATACATAAGTTTTTGAATTCTTAGTAAATCTTTGGTCCCATATGGAAAACAACAAACGATCTGGTATTTCCTAGGTTATTTAAATTGCAAGGCTAAAGTCCACATTTTGTACCAATAATAGTATTGAAAATAATTCAGGCGTATTGAAACCCTGCTTAGAAAATTTCAAATAGCATTATAATCATTAAAAGTCCGTGTAAATACTTATTGTTCACATATATCTGAAGGTTCTGATGAGCTGTAGCATAAAATTCCGGGAAGATAACAATTCTCCAGATCAAAGTGTCTTCGTAAGTTATTTTCTAATATCCGCTCGCTTCCACGTTAATCTTGGAGCCAAGCGGTATGTGAGTCGTTGATGGTGAGAATTAGTGGTGAAAAGTCAAGTGCATTAATCTATATTCGTTTTAGCGAAAACACCTCAGGTCAATAAAGAAAAACCCTCAGGTCAACAAACACCCTCAGTCAATAAAGAAAAACTCTCGGGCCAATAAGTTTCACAATTTAAAGTTACTCTGGGGTTACTTTTGCCGAATCTATCACCGGATTTGTTTAACCACCCCCTTATTCGTCGGCTATGGGCACGACATCTATGGGTTCGGAACCGGCTAAGAGCACGGTGCGGTAGGTACTAACTATTTAACACTGGCTATGAGCACAGTAGTAAAAGTCTTTAACTTTTCAGAGCGAGTCGACAAAGCAGACTCGCGTAACGGAGCCGGTAGGTATAGCATCGCTAGGGCACTGTAGTATCCTACCGGATACCACGCCGGTGACTTAGGACAGGGTCATTACATTGGTGACCCCGACGCGATACACATTAATAAACCGACGAACATGGAAACTAACGAACAGTAAGCGCAGGCATCAACCTCCGCGAAACAGTCAAGAGCCAAATTGGATTAACGGAGTTCTGGAGGGCAACGCCGGAGCTATGGTTTCTACGAACGAAAGCTTAATTCGCAGCTCACGGTATACGATCCGAACAAACACGATATCGATTGTTAGTTGCAAACTAACCCACTAGTTTGTTAGAACAATTATCTAACAACACTATCAGAAAATCCAGGGGATCAGCCATATACTGATTTGAAAGTAGATATACTGCGCATATATGGTATCACGAAAGAGGCAAAACTACAGAAGGTACTGGACGGGATACCGCTCGGCGACCAAAAACCATCACAGCTATTAGCAACGATGCGACATCTGGCCGGCATAGACGCCACCGTCGAATTCATCGCAATGCAATGGAAAAACGCACTACCGCTACACGTGTAACGCATTCTAACTGCATTCGATTCCGACACGCTAGACTAACAAGCATCGTTAGCGGATGGAATGATGGATGTCAACGATGAAACATACGCCCATGCCGTAGCAGACGATCCAGTTAGTAGAAAGCTGCAAATGTTAACAAATCAAATGACACCGCAGCAAGACGCACTATAGCGGTACATCGGACAAGTCCAGAAAACAGCAAGTAACCGCTCTGCACACAAAAGAAAGAAAAGAAAAGCGCGCGGTCATTACATTGGTGACCCCGACGAAGTAGAGCACGCAACCAACGGGTTATTACACTGGTGACCCCGACGAACACACATTGGTGACCCCGACGAACAACGGGTCATTACATTGGTGACTCCGACGACGAAGAACGCGCACCTTGACAGTCATTACATTACATTGGTGACCCCGACGTAGAAGACCGCGCACCTTGACGGTCACTACATTACATTGGTGAACCCGGCAAAGTAGAGAACGCAAACAACAGGTAATTACATTGGTGACCCCGACGTAGAAGAACGCGCACCTTGACGGTTACTACATTACATTGGTGACCCCGACGAAGAACACACATTGGTAACCCCGACAAGAGAGCACGCAACCAGACGGACACTACACATTGTATTGGTGATTCCGACGAGCGAAGAACACATAGATGCTTTATAATAACACAATAAAGTTTATATTAAGAATGCTTAAAACTCCAGTTTTTTATTAAATTTGTACGTGACTGCCAGATCTGACAATCATTCAAAAACATAACTATTTTGTAACGAAATTTTGTTCAAGTATTTTAAAACCAAAATCTGTGATATAATTTATTTGTTAAATGTGCTGTTATTTGATTTAAATTATTTTTATAGAATAGAGGTATTATCACTCTTCTAAATTGTTATCTATGTTAATTATGTTGTAAATTAATCCAATAATTTAAATAGAAAAATTTAGAATCATCAACTACGAAAGGGTTTTCTGTATCTAGTCTAATTTTCTTTATTAATACTTGCTAGATACAGTGGCGTCCAACTTTAATCTAAATTGTTTTCCATTTAACTAAAAAAAATTTAGCCCAGGCCTATCTTTAACTTTCTCTTAAGATGATAGCCAAGTTAGCCGTCGGCGTGTCGCGTGCAATAATTGTGTGATTTATAGCAGGATCTTAATCGATTTCCTTAACACACCCGATTATATATAAAACTCGTTTCATTAACGTCCACGATAAGGGCGTAGCCTCATTAAGTACACATTAATTATTTAAAATTCTTGCATTGAAGCCGTATCGTGGAATTTTTTATTTTATCAGGTTAACTGTACAATTAGCGCGTGTAAATATTTTTAAAACTGTTACAACACTAAGAAACGACGAAAAATAATAAGAACTGTCAACTAGTCACGCCAACGTCCTATACAAATTCAAACAGAACGAGTTAACCAATCAACCGCTTTCTTTAAAGCGAAAATGTGATTCCAATAAAATGCTTCTAAAATAAGCATAATAGATTTAAATCAAATCGCGATAAGAGAAAAAGAAACCGTTACAACAAGAAACCAGTTTTCAGGATTCCCCAATACAGAAAAAAAACTATAAAGTTACCCACAGTAAACCCATAAACAATCGTTTTCCTGATATATAATGTTCAATTGCAATAATTCCTCTTGTAGGTCGTAAACCTGATACCCAAAAGCTTCACTAATCGTCTAAGATCTTTTTCGAGGAATTTCATTACATCATGACAATATAATATTGCATACAGCAGCGAAAACTTTTGTTTAGAAATTCCCAGTCTACTGGTCGCCCATATGTACCATACAATTTTGTCGCCAACTATTAATTTTTGTTGTCACTTAGCAGAAAAATCACATATATTGATTTTCAAAGCGCTCTTGACGACTTGGCAAATAGTCTGCTTGTTTCGAGATTTATTTACTAAGAAATAACTAAAAGGGACCTCGAAAAATCAATTTTTTTAAACCCAAGTTTTTGTAAGGAATTTTTGCATGTGAAGGTAGCGACCAATTTATACCTTACGTGTGATTTTCCAATGCTCCACCCGAAGGTACTACATTGGCCAGGAAGCGAGTTTTTTTTAACCTGGAAAATTTGTAATTTTGCCGAACCCTTGCTGTTCCAAGCAAGGTAGGAATCTTTAACGTGCGTAACAACACTCACATAAGGGACCTCCATTTTACCTCTCATCCGAACGAGAATGCATTTTTGTGAAAAATGCTCGCCTAACATTTTTCAAGCGGACCGTGTCGGGATTGGAACCCGGGGGAAACCAATTTATACCGATGACTCTCAAACCGTTTAAGTCCCCTGGAAAGGATGGCATCTTCCCCGCCCTACTACAGTGGGGAGTGAACAGGCTGACACCATTCCTTGTGGTACTTTTTAGGGGCTGTATTGTTTTTAGATACATCCCCAGCAGTTGGAGAGAGGTTAGAGTTGTGTTCATTCCTAAACCAGGCCGGAAGGACTACTCCCAGGCTAAATCCTACAGACCGATCAGTCTCACGTCTTTTTTGCTAAAGACCTTGGAGAGACTGTGCGACAATGATATGAGGGAGAGGATAATGCTTTCTTATCCACTTCACCCAAATCAACACGCCTTCATACCAGGAAAATCAAATCAAATGTGGGGAAAACCTCAGTAATTAGGGCGGTAGGTAAAGGCTGTCCCCAGGGGGGCGTGCTGTCACCGCTGCTATGGAATTTAGTAGTGGACAGCCTTCTCCAACGTCTTAATGAGGCAGGTTTCTACACGATAGGTTACGCCGACGACATAGCTATCCTAGTAGTCGGCAAATTCGAACAAGTGCTGTGTAATTTGATGCAAGCAGCACTAAGGATCACGGAGCTCTGGTGCTCCGATAACTTTTTAACCATCAACCCCAACAAAACGGCGCTGGTGTTGTTTTCCAATAAAAGGAAGCTGACGGTAACCAAATTGCCAATGCTCTTCCAAACTTCTCTGCCCTTATCAGAAGAAGTCAAGTATCTGGGCATTATACTTGATAAGAAGCTGAACTGGGCCAAACACCTACAAATGAAAACTAGCAAAGCTAACCAAGTGTTCTGGCAATGCAAACGTGCCATAGGCAAACTTTGGGGTTTTCCACCAAAGGCTGTCCTGTGGCTATACATCATGGTAGTAAGGCCGATGCTCTGCTATGGCGCTGTAGTGTGGTGGTCCAGAAACAAACTGGCCCATACAGTCAAAGATCTTACTCATATCCAAAGAGTGGCCTGTCTAAACATTACAGATGCAGTGCGTTCTACACCTACTGCAGCCTTAGAAGCCATCCTAGGCCTCACTCCGTTGGACCTACATGTGGATGAGATGGCTTTGAGAGCGGCAATGAGGCTGCGGTTCAAAGGTCTATGGATCGATAAGGGAGGCGGTGGTAGACACCACAACATACTAAGAGAGGCGGTGCAGAACACCCCTATCTTGGGAGGAGTGGTTGATTCGATCGCACCCATGATGATTTCCAGGAAGCGCTTTGGGATTTGCCTAAACACCGAGGACGTCTCATTAACGAGGATCTCCATCTACACAGATGGTTCCAAAACAATTGAAGGTACCGGGGCAGGCATTTTCTCCGATGACCTAGACCTTCATTAAAGTGTTGCGTTGGGCAGGCTGGTAACTGTCTTCCAAGCGGAGGTCATAGCCATCATGCATGGCGCTAACGCCATACTGGAACGTGGAATCCAAAACAAAGCTATACGCATCTTGAGCGATAGTAGAGCAGCTCTTCTGTGCTTAAACAAGCAGAAGCTTCTCTCGGGGGTGTATACCAATGACATCCTGTTCTCGAGTTCGCTTCTAATACAAACGCCCTTGAGCTGGTTTGGATCAAAGGGCATTCAGGAGTACATGGTAACGAACCGATTCTTTGGCGAGACAGGGAGCGGCTCGGGGTTTTGTCGGCCCTGAGCCATTGGTTGCTATTGCGCAATCGGTGGTGTTCTCCATGATAATACAAATAATCCACCGCCGTCACAAGGATCGGTGGACTTGTATATTAAGCTGCTGGCAGGCAAAAATGTTCATAAGGTCTCCCATGACCAAAATAGAAAAATTTGTCATACGCTTGCCGAGACAGAAACTACGGCTACTAGTAAATATTCTGTCCGGGCATTGCACTTTAAGGAAGCACCTGCACAGGATGGGTCTGTAAGACAACCCCACCTGTCGCGGCTGTCAACATGAGGATGAGACGGCGGAGCACATTCTGTGCACCTGTCCGGTACTCGCCCGACTTCGAGGATCCATGCTGGGGGACTTCTGACCCGAGAAGGCCGGAATTCGAGACACCCCCTGGTCCGACATCCTCAAATTCATCTGCAAGGTCGGGTGGTTGAGCAATGAAGGACCAACCTAGGGCAAGGAAGGCAGCACAATGGGCCCACCAGGAGACCTAAGTGCGCGTGGCTGTAAGTCACCCTTCCCAATTTAATCAATCAATCAACACTCACATAAGGGACCTCCATTTTACCTCTCATCCGAACGAGAATGTATTTTTGTGAAAAATGCTCGCCTAACATTTTTCAAGCGGACCGTGTCGGGATTCGAACCCGGGGGAGACCAATTTATACCGATGACTAGATATAGATACACTTACTTATTCCATTCAGGGCAAGACCGCGCCTACAGAACTGTACAAGTAGGCGTATTGTTCGTTACCATCACCAACGTAAAATTTTACATAAGTCCTCATATTTACCTGGCAGAAGTGAATAACCACATTTAAAGCTTCCAAAAATATTACTAGCACGGCGCTAGATCAATTCCTCAAACAATCATTCCCATGAATCGAATACCTCGTTGTTTTGTTCTTAAAATCTCAAAATAATGTTTCCACTGCAAATTACTTTATGAATGATTAAACTTTTATAACACTTAATATATCGACCCACTTTCATTTCTATTACGTAGTTAAAAGTTTGAAAACTTTTATAGCGATCTGAAAGAATAATTATAATGTACTAGAATGGTTTAGGGACAATCACGCATGCAAGACGAGAACTAACACTAACATTTGTCCTTTCAATACAGAGCTACAAAAACCACTATAAGTTTATAGAGAAAATGAGACGCTGGTCTATGCTTGGAAGCACGCGAGATAGTATCATTTGTCCACTTTAATAATCATGTGAAGCAAAAGTTCTATTAAAAAAGGGTCAGTCGCAGTCAATTTCTAAATGGACAAAATGTGAGCTTCGTGCTATCGAGGAAAAATAATATTTTAATACTACAAAAATATGCATTATCTTACCGTATAAAAAATTCCAAACAACTTGTTCAAATTAAATTGAGAAGAATCCCTAATCTTCTCCAATATTTTCACAATCACAATTGCATAAGAGAGAGGTACGTGAGAGAGTAGTAAAGTTCGCAAGTGCTCAATTACCGAATAGCGACGTCACTCGATTTACTAACCGATATATTTTATATGTACGTTTCATTGGTCAGTATTCTGTCAATATTTAAACGGCTTAATAAGTCTCAAATCAAGCAACAACGTAAAATGATTGTTCCTGCATATTTCACGAGGTTATTAATCCATAAATTGACAGAAATAGTATTATCCCAAGTAATATAATAACAATCATATAAGGGAACAGAAATTCGCTGTTACAAAACTTATGATAGTGTCTTTAAATTTTTGAACAAATTTGGGAAATGACGTATACGATTAACTAACCGTAGTTATTATAAGTTTGGTTACATTTTTAATTGTACCCAATTACTTATAAAAAAATACGAATCTTCGTGTATTTCGAGCGTATTTTGAAAAAAAAATTTAAAATTAGTATGAATTAGTGGAAACTGATAGTAATATCAATGCGCGTCAAAATTTACAAGGAAACCAGAGTTTTTCAAAATAAGAACAAAAACTAATTTTTTAGTAAAATCCATTTATTTCATTCAAAATAGTCTCATTGATACTATACAGCGATTGCACGGCCAAGAAACAAGTAGAACGAGTGTTTTAGGTAGTCCGTAGATTGTTCTGGAAAACGTCGGCAGACGCCTTTTGGATAGTCTCCACGTCGGCATAATGCTAGTTATGTATCCCCAATGTATGTATGTATAACAAAATAGAAGTTACTAGGAATTATTAGAAATTGTTAAAAAAATTATTAAGTCAAGTGCAACAATGTAATTCAAGGATAAATACAGAAAGGTTATTAAAAATCACACGCACGTTGTGAGAACGGATGCAATACATTGTATTCCAGACAGTAAGTGATACTGCAGCTGCAGGTCACAGACGGTTAAGAAGCGTGATTACTTAGAAAGTAAGATTGTTACATTGTATAATGAATAGAATTAAGAAATAAGCAGACATGAGCTCTGAAAGTTCCCACAGATATGTGAGGGGCAGGGACAACATAAATACCCCGGGAGCCTCGAGAGAGTCAGTCAGTCAGTCATAAGTATTTCAGCTTTAACATTGCAGTTTGCTTAGGCTACTCACTCATATTAGTTCAATTAATAATTATTTTTCGACTTAGAGTATTTTAAATCAAGTTTGCCCAAATTCAATTGTAATTTCTGTTTAAACCAAATAAATTGTTACGAAGTTTTTGGAAGAAATTTTTAAAGAGACCGTCCCCGAGGCCCGAAACGTAACTTGCTCTTCTTTCATCGGCAAATGCATTTTTCCAAATAGATAAAAATCATACAGCATTAAAGCATGCGAAACGGTGAATGCAGATCCATGAAATTACGTTTCCCCATGCAACAAACGCCAACTTCCTTCTTCACGATATTCTGACCGAATACGACGAATACATCACACCAAACCTTTCAAAACATATAGATAAGACACAGCATTAGTCGCCTGGCCAGTTGGGATGAATTTCTTAAAAACTATTTCCTTCGAATAGTAAAAACAAATCAATGTTTTTCACTTCTCCCAACGGCTTTTTTCGGATTGGGTTCATCTGGGTGTTCCCACTCTGCACGTTGACTTGTTACGTTCATTTTCGTAAATAATTTATTAGTTTATATACAATAATTTTTAACTTAAATTCCTTTGGCGTTAAACACGAAAATTAATTCCGTAACTTAAAATAACCCTTTCGCGTGTTTAAAATTATATTTCAATTAATAATAAATATCCTATATATTTTACTTGATAAATCTTTCTGCTCATTAGAAAAATTAATATCCTTTCTAAGAATTCCTTAACGTGGAATTTACGCCATGATTAGATAGGCGTCTTTCCAAGTATTCACTAATTAATGCTGGTGTGTTTTCCCTTTTTAAAGAATTCGGCAAAATTGTTTCAATAAATTAGGGTTTTCCTGTTTTATTTCCATGACGACAAGTTTACGTTGAGCTTTGGTGCTTTAACTAAACAAATTTAATATTCACTTTCTGTTTGAATAGCAACAAGAAAACATCCGTTCTGCTTTGCTTCGTTCCGTTTTTCGTTATGTGAATTTTCGGCACGCATTATATAGCGTGGTGAGTATTTAGGGTTTATAAAACGGTACTTTTCGGTTTTAATAAATTAATCTATTGTTCGTAATTATTCTAGCTTCCTGCGGGGGACACGTTAATCCCTTAAGCTGTCGCTTCTTTTGGTAATGCAAAGCCAAACGCGTTCTTACTGGACGTAGGCCTACCTACTCGCTGACGTAGACCAGCTACCGACTCAACCACGACGTCAGCAACTCGAGGGTGAGTTTTTCTTTGTATTCGCTACTTACTTTTGAACCAGAACGACTGGAATTTTACCGTTCAAATATGGCATTTCTAAATTTACTTCTTCTATATGAAAATTATTGAACTATTCTGGTATTTACTGCTCTTTTATTACTGCCTTACTATTTGTTCATAAATTACTAAAAATATACTACTTATTTATGTAAAAACAGTTTAAAGACTTGCTGGCACATTTGAAAATGTTGTTGCCATTATGTTTGTAAATAGAGGTTAAGGTTATACGTACGATGATCTAGAGCTGTGGTTTCTAGGGTTGCGTTTGGTTCTTTCTTTTTCTTCTAATTACTGCCAGGGGGTAATTACCTAAAAACTACAGCTCGCCATTTTCATGAATAATTTTTTTTTACTGTGTTCTGTAAATATTTTGGTTAATTATAAGTTATTTTTTTTCCTTTGTATGTTTTGTTTTGAGTGTGTGTATATATTTATTTTTTTCAGGCTTTCCTTTACTTGCTTACACGTATAATACCCCGCCACTCGCCGCCTGAGCCCAGTCATACTTACTTACTTCTTTCTTTTTCTTGGTTCTTTTTTTTATAGGTTACGTCAATGTACGTAACAGACTCTTGATTTCTACATCGTTTGGAAGTGCCACGTTTCATCATCAATAACAATGCTGTACTAGAAGTTGTGGTCCCATTTTCAACTTCTTAATGACAGCTTCGAATTTTTTGTCATCGGTCAATTTGTGTAAAACAAAGCGTGAACACCCTTCGGATGCCCAAATGTTTGGTCAAAATGTGATAAATTAATGTTTTAGAGATTTCCATTTCCATTATTTTCAATCAAGATTTTGGCTGATATTTAAGAAATTATGCAATTTTATGGCATTTTCGGTAATCACAATTTTCAGTTGCCCAACATGCTAGGCATTATTTAACTTTTCACGACCATCCTTAAAGCACGACTTTGCTGCGAGATAAACACGCATCACCAAAACTTGTTTCATTAACTGAAGCGTTTGGGTAAAGTTATACCAAGTTTAAAAGAGAAGATAGTATCTTCCAACTCAAGCAGCCATCAGAACATGGCGCCACTAGAATATGTAACTTTGAAAAACTCCTGTTTATTTCAGAATGCACCTTGTATATATATGATTGATAAAATTAATAGAAATAGCTATAAAAGATCGTGCTTTTCATAAACACTTAGGCAGAACAAGAGTTTGTCTTTGTTTTTCAACAAAATACGGTAACACTTTGAACCGTGAGTTTCTAAGAATTTCATCGAAGCGATGGCATGCATGGCTACACTGACGTCGATATATTTAAGGCTTGAGTAGTTCATTTCGCCACCGCTGTACCAGTACTACTCGCGAATAGGCATTTAACATGTGCTTAAAGTGCTAAAATTAAGTTTCGATAATGTTAGTAACGTACTATTAAAACTTATGGTATCTACTTCCCAATCTTTACCCAAACGGTTCTGCCGTGCGTGCTAAGTGTGTTTTTTAAATAAGTGAACCACTCCCTAACAGTAACGTGTCCGGCAGTTGTATTGTACTATTGATCGAGTATATAAAAATATATCTATAATTTAATTACAATAATAAACAGTATTCCTTTTCTATACATTTGACGTAGGGTTCCCATGTTTATGTTCAAGTTGCATCTGCATCGTAACAACTAGTGTTGAACGAGGCAGAGCTTTAGCAGAACTACAGGACATGGGACTGCTTGGTCCGTGACCGAACCGGACTTACCTGTATAGGATTCTGAAATCTTATAGTTCTTATTCATCCAAAATAATTTATTTAGAGTGTTCAAAACACTAAAATATTTTCTGTAGCATTCTGAGCACTAGCCAGATTGTGCAACCTTTGAACAAATGAATACTGACAGAGCGAATCGTACTTCAAGACAGTAGAGTAATACGTCAACCAAAACCTTATTCTTCTCGTTCAACCAAAATTTTTTCAATATGTCTTTCAAAATACTAAAGCATTTTCTAAAGAGTTCTAAATATTAACTTTAAATAAATTAATACTGCCCGAAAACATCATAATTCAAAAAATAGGGTGATACGCTAGCCGAAATCGCATTGTGCTCGTTCCACCTAGAATATTTATTTTCCGCATAGTTTTCAATATACTAAAACATGTTCTAAGAAGTTTGTTACGGTATTCCGTGCAGACAAAAAATAAAGCAGCAAAGTAAAGAAAATCGCCTACACCGAATACCGTAACAAAACAGGTACAGAACGGTAGAATCGAAATCTAAAAAAATTAGATTTCGGGATAGCTCAGAAACGACGAAGAGTGGGGTGGGTAATACAGAAAGAAAAAGTGGAAATCTCAGTAAAAAGTTATATTACCAATATAGAGTCCCGAAAGAATATTTACAAAAGTCAAAAACAACATTTACGTAATCGTTCGTTATAACGCGATTTAAATAAAGCGTCAATTTACATACAATATAGTATAAACCTAAACATTTTAAAATATCTAGAATAAAATCTTATAATCTAAATACTATATACTTACATAGTCTTTCCAACCCTAAATATATACACCAGAAATAATACAGGAATATATGCAAGAAATAATACAGTAACATCTGCTTGTATACCTCGTAAGATTTAATAACATAACATTAAATTTTAAATAACGTAATCAAATATTAACCAGTAAGTTGTTGACGTTAACATTAATGTACACAGAAAAAGAAACAATAAAAAGTGCTCCAACACAAGCTTTGGCTTAACTAGCTGTGACTTTATGAATAATTGCATAAGCGTTCGTGCATTGTGAACGTGCATTTGCAAACGTACAGTCTGCAATTTATTGCGGAATCAACAAAAAAAAATTGTATATCTTCCAAAATAGCAACACAAGTAAAGCAAACCGAAAAACTGTACCTTAAGCCAAGCTTACACCATCTTCAAGAATTCTGAAGTGCGGGCTGCATCGTCTACGGTTGAGTGCTGGATCAACCAACTTAACTATACTAGAACACTAAATACAAAAACGCAACTTACAACGCTCAAAGGACGTTGTATAGAATTTGGATCAAATACATAGGAGAAGAGTCGAATAAATAAAAGAACCTTTCAAACGCTCACGGGGGAAATCACATAAAACCATTCCCAGCAATATAATGTTAAATATTCTGCGAATGCAAGTAAAACTATATTCTAGACAACAACGGCAAAATATTCCTAGAATGCAAGCAATAAAGAAGGCAAAACACAATAATTAATTCCATTGAATTTCGTTCGCATGTGAAAGCAAAATATATTTTATAACATCCAAAGCGAGTATGCAACCTTGCAAACTGCCAAAGAAAACCAGTTGCATGACTTTCAGAAATGAATAGAGATTCGTATTATTATCGATCCACGCTACGGGGATACCAAGAATGAATTAATTAGAGGAGCGATTTTATTATTTATTAAGCAGTTGTTTCGAACATGTTTTGTAGAATAAACTATTGGGAATAATAAGCAGCTGTTAGAACGTATTACAAGGAATTGATAAGGCGAGCTTCTAGACTTTTAGAAGTGGTTTTACGATAGCGATGTTTCAAAGAATTTATAAATGCAGTGAAGAATATATTCTAAGTATTCCTATTGTACAAAACACTAGGGTAATTTTATAAGACGTTGTTGAACTTGTTAAGCTGGTATATTTTAAGAATAAAATAAAAAAAGGTTTAGATTACCATCTTTAGCAGACGTTTAATTAAGGTAATTGCAAACCAATGCAAAATCACTCCATTTCAAAAAGTTAACGTAATAAGTTTCCAAATAGTATCCGTATTGAACTATCATTAAATAAAAAAATAATACCCGAGCGCGAGTTATGGAATTTGCGCGTTAGGCTACCTAATAAAATTAGAATTAATAAGTGTTAATAAAGTATGCTTTTCAAATTGTACAATAACGATCATGAATAAGAGAATACGCTTAAAATAATTTTAGCTAATATTAATTTATGTTATGATGTGTTCCAATAACGCGTAAATAGAACTAACGTAAGGAGAGCATTTTTAATTTTAAGCAAAAATTAATGTGAACGAAAAGCTTTAACAGATTTCAGATTTTATGAAATATATTTAATAATTCAGGGTAAGAAAAAGATTTACACTCAAAGTTGCAATCAAGTCATTTCCGTTCACATAAGTCGCCTGTTGTTTGCAAGATATCAAGAACTCACAAGCTTTTGTTACAGTTTAGCAATTATTATGAATAACATTGTTAAATACTAATATAACGCAACCACTTGTTAAATTCAATTGTAATTTCTGTTTTAATAAAAATTGATAGAAGAGTTTTTTAGAAGAAGCCTTTTAAAAAAAACCGCTCCAAGAGACCCAAAACCTATCTGGCGCAGTCGGTAGTATTCCATAAAGGCACTATCGAATCGAAAATTGAGGAAACTGGTGGTTTTAAATCTTTATTCTTCATCTGGAAGAACAAACAAAAATTTGGACAAGGTACAAAATCGACCAAGCATAAAAAAGAAAACTGATGGAACTGGCAATAAAAATTATATAACTTCATTTATCCTAACCATTTTTCAATTGCTGATATTAGCTAGTAAAGCAACGAAAGAATTTATATACGCATTTTTTGCACAATTTATTATTAAATTTTATCGCAATTTATTAACGAAAGAATTTACTCAGCAAACTAATTTTTAACAAAGAAATTTATATATACGCATTTATATACAATTATTACAATGTATTACGATTTATAAATGAAACAATTTCAGCAAAGTCTAAGCTTTAGAGTATAATTAGAACACAAGTCTATGTACAGTTTATTACAGCAAATATTACGGAAACAATTTATCCAAAACTTGATTTTTATCACATTTTATAATTGAACACTTTCAGTGCAACAAATTAACGAAGGTGTATAATTATAGAAGCATTTTATGTACTTTATTATTGAAACGATTTACTCAGCAAAAGTCGGAAACAAAAGCGTGTAATTATAATGCAGTTCTTATACAATTTATTGCAGGAAACTATTACTGAAATAAAATTATTTAAAATCTACAAAAAGTTATAATTATACACTTAACGCAACAGTAATTGCTGAGACAATTAATCAGCAGAACTCTTCAATGTAATTATAGCACTTGATCATTACATATAAGATATAGGTAAAAGATAAGTGATTCTTTAAATAACTGAATACCAACTTTAATACAATATTAACACAATACAAACTCAAATGAAAAGTAGTTATAGAATTAAAAACAATGAACATGGAAAACATGCGGTTGTATCTCGAGTCAATCCCGGTATACGACGGAAATCAAACAATATTAGGTAACTTTATCACTGCGTGTGAGACATTTTTAAAATCCTTTTATAAAGTAGGCGACATTGACCGCAACGTCGTCCTGCTTTTACGTTTGTTTCTCAGCAAATTAACCGGAAGAGCATTAACACTAATTGCAAGCCGCGATGACCTTGAACAGTGGGAAGATTTCAAACGGTTGTTGATAGTGTATTTCGGCGACCAGAGAAATATCAAATGTCTGTTGAGAGACTTAATAAACCTCCGAATGGAACCCAATCAATCACCCTACCAATTTGGTATGAGGTGCCAAGATGTAAGGAGCTTAATCTTAACCAAACTGAAAATCGAAGAACCCGACCAAATTTTCCGATTATTAAAGACGAAAAAGTATAATGAAATGGCTTTAGACACATACATCAATGCACTACCTGATCGGCTATCAGACAAAATATGATTTAAACATCCCCAAAATTTAGAAGAAGCAATGAATATGATAGTGGAGGAAGAAAACGTTACGTATTACAGAAATAGAATATATAACCCTAATGCAAATAAAAATTACTCATCTATGAAAACAATACAAACCGCGAGACAATTGCCAACACAACGAAAATTTACATCCCTTAACCTTAACGCACCCCTACCAAAAATTTTTAAAGTAAAAATTAAACACAAATTTTGCATCTTTGAATTTAACAACAAATACGACAGATTAATAGGCATGCATCTTCTAAGAAAATTAGGAGCAAACAGTGACATAAAAACCGATTACTGAGAACGAAACACGGACAAATTCCCATTAAATTCCAAAACTGGAATATTCAAACCGATCAAAAATACACAAATGAACCCAGGACAGAAAAACAAATAATGGTTTTAGTAAACTCAGAAAATGACATAGGCATTATAAATCACATGACATTTCAACAAGGAGTAGAAACACCCACCGCGTTAGTACAAATAAAAAACAGTTACGCCAACACAACAATTTTAAACTCAAATGATTACCCCCCATAGAAATATCATTGACAAATCCAATAAACGTAGAAAAAGTAAATTTTGGCGAGATGGTAATCGACGAAGAATATGAAAGCGATTCCAACCCTAAAAGACACAATAGAATGTTAAAAGAAAATTTAATTAACATTCGTTTTAATGAAGATATTAATAACAAAGAAGAGCGTGCAATCAAGGACTTATGTTTCGAATACAGACATTTATTCCATTGTGAAGGAATACCTTTAACTTTTACCAACACCATCAAACATAAAATAGAATTAACAGACGATAAGCCAATCTTCACAAAAGCATACAGACTACCTCAAACAAGTCAAGAAGAAGCAGATAAACAGGTGAAGCAAGATATCATCCAACATTCAAACTCACCATGGAGCAGCCCCGTATTAATAGTGCCAAAGAAGTTAGATGCCTCAGGCAAACGCAACTATAGAATGGTCATCGATTACAGGAAATTGAACGAGAAATATTTTTCGACATTAGACCTCGCCTCAGGATATCACCAAGTAGAGATGGACAAGAAAGACACGACCAAAACAGCTTTTAGCACACCTAGAGGACATTATGAATACAAACGCATGCCGTTTGGATTAAAGAACGCACCCGTTACTTTTCAAATTGTAGTGCACAACATTTTAAGAGAGATACACAATGAAAAATGTCTTGTATAGTTAGACAACAATATCGTATACTCAACATCACTGACTGAACACATCGAAAGATTACGAAAACTTTTTGAACGATTACGAAAAGTTCATTTTAAAGTTCAATTAGATAAAGGAGAATTTCTACAAAAAGAAGTAACATTTTTAGGACACATAATAACCCCCACAAGGTGTTATACCAAACCCAGATAAAACGAACGCAGTATTAAATTATCCCTTACCCAAAACTAATAAGGAAATCAAAGGATTTTTAGGACTCAGTGGTTATTACCGAAAATTCATCAAATGTTACGCACAAATAACCAATCCATTAACGAATTGTTTAAAGAAAGGTAATAAGATTAAACACACGCCAGATTTTATTAAATCAGTAAAGAAAATTAAATGCAGCCTTACAAATCACCCTGTATTAGAATATCCAGGTTTTTCAAGACCATTTATATTGACAACTGACGCATCGAACGTAGCTTTAAGCGCAATATTAAGCCAAGGAAACTAGGTAGCAATAAACCAATCAGCTACGCATCACAGACGCTAAATGAAACGAAACAAAAATGCAGCACAATTGAGAAAGAATTATTAGCAATAATATGGGCAAACAAAATGTTTTAGACCATATCTTTATGGAAAGAAATTCTACATATACACCGACCATAGACCATTAGTATGGTTATGCAAAATCAAAGAACCGAATTCAAAATTACAAAGATGGAGGATTAGACTAGAAGAATATGACTATAAAATTATGTACAAAAAGGGAATTCACAACAATAATGCAGACGCACTAATATATATATATATATATATATATATATATATATATATATATATATAATAGTTATTAAGATAAAATGAAAACCCAACTTTGTATTTAAAGTTGAATTACCATTTCAAATCGAACTAGTACTTGAAAACCACTAAAAGAACGGCTACAGCAGTATTTCATCTTTATAAAATTTCATCTTAATAACTATTAATATATATCAAGCATTCATTTGCATTCCAAATGTGGATTATTCTTCTGTATTAATAATAATATAATTACATGTTTGTATTATTCCGAACGTTGCAAAAATGGGATGATCAAGTTATTAGTACATGAATTATGTATATAACTAGATTCAATTTCCTTAAATGCAAGACGTAATTGAAAAACTTTAACAAGGGCCAAGCTTCAGTAGTATTAAGTATAACATCATCTAAACAATTGGGCTAGATAGCTCAATTGGTTAGAGCACTGATCCGGTGAATCAGAGGTTGCAGGTTCAAATCCTGCTGTAGCCGTTCTTTTAGTGGTTTTCAATTACTAGTTCGATTTGAAATGGTAATTCAACTTTAAATACAAAGTTGGGTTTTCATTTCATCTTAATAACTATTAATATATATCAAGCATTCATTTGCATTCCAAATGTGGATTATTCTTCTGTATTAAATATATATATATATATATATATATATATATATATATATAAGACAAGTTATTTGCAGTCCGCAATAAGAAATAGAATATAAAGTAAGATGTATCTGTAAACAAACTCTTATGAAAATAATAAGAGCTATTGACAAATACAAATCGGGCTAGTAGTTATATAGCCATTAACAAAACATTAGCTTTATTACTTCACAGGGGAGAAAACATCCACTGACCGACGGTTTTGGCTTGTTAAGCCTCATCAGAGTGAAATAGTTTCCAAGAACCCTATGAAGTAATCGAAGCTATTATAATGATATAATTTCGAAACAATCTCTGTACTATGGCAAAAGTAAATTAAACCGCCATCAGGTAATAAAACACCAACACTACTAAATGTGGAAGTACAGATAAACGAAAGCACCTTCTAGGTACAAAATTTGACCTAATGTCCGGTCCATTGTACGTTGAAGAAATGCAGTTTTTTGACGAGAGGATAGCTCCAAAGGTATTTGATAAAAAGCTTGTTGAAGATCTAGTGAAGATATATAGATTTAAATTTACGTAAGCGACTTAAGGTAGAGCCGGTACGTGGTAAAGAGCAGCTATAAGAAATTGTAACAAAATTTCATTTACAACCGTCAAAACAGATACTATATTCCCCATTTTTCTTTCCAACTAGCAAAATAGAACTATTTCAGAGAGAAGTCGTGAAGATAGCTCCCGAAATTATCAGATGTACACGGAAATTAATAACTTTAGATGACCTTTACGAAATAAATGACGTAATTCGAAACCAACACGAAGAAAAACCAACCATCGTGGAATCAACGAAACATTAAAACAACTCATTAAAAGATACTACTTGAAAGACATGAAGGAATTGACCACGGATTTTATCAATCAATGTGAACTATGTGATAAAGCAAAATACAACAGATCACCCCCAAAAGTACCTTTAATGTTAACTAAAACACCCGATAAACATTTTCAAAAACTACATGCAGATACTTTGTTAGTAGAAGCGCAAAACTTTTTAACAATCGTAGACACATTCACAAAAGTAGGCCAAGCGATACCCATTATTTCAAAAAATAATATCCATGTAACTCAAGGATTCTTACAATACTTTACATTTCATGGCACATCCAAATCAATAACTTTAGCCAATGGAAGCGAATTCAGAAACGAAAGAATACAGAATACCCTCAAACTTCACAAAATAAAAATTCATTTTAAAACAGAAAATCACCCGGAGTCAAATGGACTAATTCAAAGGTTATACCTAACCTTATTAGAACAAATCAGACTGTTAAGATTAACCTATAAGAAAGAGCGTATCACTAATTCAATGTCTTAAGCACTAATTGCTTACAACAACACAATCAACTCATCAACTAACTTTACACCCCTCAAATTAACAATAGGACACTCAGATTCCCGCAACCCTTGCGATATACATTATCACAAAGAAGTATACCAACAGTATGCAAAAGATCACAAAGAGAAATTAAAAATTACTTATAATAATGTCAAAAGTAAATTAGATAACGATAAAGAACGTATTACAAAAACGCGCAACGAGAACGCCAATATAAACAGATTTTCAGTAGGACAAACCGTGTATGAGAAAAATTTTAAAAGTAAGAGACAGAAAACGGCCCCCAGAAATCTAGGTCCGTTTAAAATCAAAAAGATATCAAATAAAATGTAGCCACAGTAGATAACGAAAAAATTGTAAAATACATTCACTTAAAAGATCTAAGACACCCTGTAATTTCAGATGGACAGCCACCACCCTTGCTGTGAACCTCCACCCAGGTAGAACGGACGACAATGACATAACAGTAGAAGACATTAAAAACAAGCCCGGTATACTACCAATGAAATTGGGAAGTAAGCAAAATACAATAGACTATTGGACTTTCGCCCAGAAATTTGATTTAACCGAACTAAAACAAGAATTTTATATAATTAGAGCTAATTACTACAGACTGAAACAATCAATGGACACAGCCAAATTCGGAAAAGAATACGCGATAGAAATGCTTAATTACAAAAATATAATGAAGAACATCTTATAGAACACAAACGACAAATTCAATCGAGTAATACCAACAGACCAAATCACAAGACAGAAAAGAGGATTTATTAATGGTCTAGGTAATATTATGAAAGCTATCACAGGTAATTTAGACAACAAAGATGCTGAACGATACGACAACGCAATACAACAACTTTTGAAAACCAGAATGACATAAAACCTATTGTTAGAAATCAAATATCATTAACTCAGTCAACCATAATAAAATTCAATGATACATTAAGTAAATTAGTAAAGAACCAAGACGGCATAACTAACAAAATAATAACCCTTGAAAGTAGCATGCAAACCACAATGCTCGGAATGCAAGATTTAATAAGATTCAACACGATATTCAATCAGATGATATCAACCATTACCATAATTCAAAAAATGTTAGCCACATTAGAAAACACTGTAACATTTGCTATAGTATTATAGAACCAATTAATTTATTAAATGAATTATTAGGAATTAGATCACTCATAACTAACAGTAAACTACCCTTTGAAGTAACGGAATCCAACATAATTTTATTTGAAAAAATAGCCGTAGTAAATGGTTATGTAAAGAATCATGAAATTACGTTTTTAATCGAAATCCCTACTGTAGAAATTAATTCTTATAATTATTATCATTTTTTTGCTTTCCCCATGAAAGTTGCTAGCCAGTACTAGCAAGTTATTATTCCTGAAACCAAGTTCCTTTTCCTAAATGAACTGAGGTATGGCTTCTTGAATGAAAAGTGCAAAGAAGTGGCACCCAGCCAATATTTATGTCAATCGTTAATGACAACAGCTATTCAAACGGATAGCCCTTGTGAAGTACAACTGTTACGATTCTCTAATCACTATGAGAATTGCGAGTCAAAACCTGTACAAATTACAAACATGAAAATTCTAAAAGTCTCGGACAACAAATGGATTGCTGTATTTCCGTAAGAAGTAATAGCAACCGCCCATTGCAACCAAGACGAAAACAGTCTAGCTTTAATTGGAAACAAGGTAATGACAATAAAAGAAGATTGCTATTTAAAATTAAAAAACGAAATTATTCGAGTATACCAAAACCCAGCAATAGTGAAGAAATTCGCAAATCTACCCGAACTACAGTTCAATATTACACAAACCGGAGACGACACGATCAGTAAGAAACCAATGCTACTAGAGCACATCTAGACCTAGACGACCTCAACCAAGTGGTAAAATTAATGGACAGTTATAAAGAACATTTGAATGAAGTGAAAGTGCAAAAAACTACACTACCACAATATCAATGTTTGGACAATTTTATTGAGTATTGTAATAATTTTATTAACTGTGTATTTATTGTATAAAATGTATCGTAGATATAGAAGCAAAGAAACAAGTTTAAGTCATAAGAACAAAGAAACAAAGATAAAGAAAGCATAAAAGATTCCTTAGGGACAATGAGTTTTAAAAATTGAGTACAACCCTTTAATTTTCATCTACATTGGGAGGAGTTACATATCCCCCAAATTAGTATATAGGTATAATCAAATAGAACTATTGAATCTATACTTTGTATTCTAGACATAACGTGACACTGCAGGTGCAGGTCACAATAGCTTATAGGAAACGTATTGTTAGAATTAAGATTACTAAGAAGTAATACTTTGTATTGAATAAAGAAACAGCAGACATGAGATCTGCATTTCCCACAAGTGATGTAAGAGCAGGGATAGCATAAACACCCTGAGAACCCCAGGAGGGTCAGTCAGTTTCGAGCTTCACAACTTTAACATTGTTGGTTGTTCAAGCTACTCAGTTAATTTAAATAGTGATTGTCCACTTAGAATATTTTCGATTTCAATACATTACTGAACATAACGTATCTGTTATTAAATTCATATTGTAATTTCTGTTTAAATAAAATTGATAGAAAGGTATTTTGGAAGAATAGATGAAATCATTAAACAGCAGAAAACTTGTTATTAGAGATCGAATATTAAATAACAAATATTCAGGATTTTCTCACTCACAAAATTTGCTCCTAACTATTAATCTGAATACATAAACTAAATAAATGAAGTTTACTTTACGTAAGTACACACTACAGATTTTCCCATGCTCCATCCGAAGGAACTACATAGACCAGGAACTGAGTTATTCTTACCTGGAAAATTTTGAATTTTACCGAACCCTTGCTGTTCCAAGCAAGGTAGGGATCTTTAACGTGTGTGATAACACTCACACATGGGACTTCCATTGTACCTCCCATCCAAACAAGGGTGTATTTTTGTGAAAAATGCTTGCCTAACATTTTTCAAGCGGACCGTGTCGGGATTGGAACCCAAGACCTTTGGCATTAGTCACATGCACACCAACTACGCCACGGGGCCGTTTCCCAAGTACACAGCATACCAAAAACATTTTCAAAAATGATGACATCCTCTAGAGAAGATTCCCGAGTTAAAATAGTCCCCCATTCGGATCTCCAAGAGGGGACTACTTCGGAAGATGTGATCGGCAAGCTCATAAAAAAAAGCAACGGTAACATATTGGAAGTTGGGGTGTGGAATGTTAAAAGCATGAACCAAGTAGACAAGCTAGAGAATTTGAAAATTGTAATGGCTAGGCTGTTAACTCTAAAACGACGGCATCTAGAGCAAAATACAACAGTAAATACCCCACATATATAAAAGTATTGATAAAGATAAGAACTTTTTCAAAATCACCACACTGTTGTTTTGTAAGATCCATCTTGCACTCTCATAATTCAACACTCGCAAATTTTGCTTCACATCTTATCAACCTTAATTTGAAATTGTTGTTTAAAATTTTTGTAATAGTATATTTCACATCTTTACTAAAAGAATTTTGATTGTTTACCGTTAAGAGAAAATTAATGCAAACATTAACATATGTCCCAGGGCCCTACAGGCATAGTAACTAACGTGTACACTATAAGTCAGTAATAAACGCTTTCATAAACTGGTATCATTATATTCTTACAAACAAATAAGTTACGTATATTCTACAAAAATAGTTTTCAAAAAATTAAAGGAGTCATTCACAGATAACCTACCTCTGTGATAGGTTATCTGTGCAGTCATTCAACCTAAAAAACTGCATTAAAAAAATCGACTTACCAAAAATATTCACATAAATTTCCATAACTTAATGTAGAATAACCACCAACTGCACAATAACTATAAAAACGTTTCTTAATAATACGTATTAATATAATATTTCATCTTGTTTAGTAAACAGATAGAGAAGATGCTGGAGTTACATTATTGATTTACTTTAGAAAAAGAGTAAACAAAACGTGCGGATGTAGTTATTAATGAGTGATACCTAAAGGACCCATATATTGCAAATATAAATGAATTCTATCCCTAAGATGTATTTGTGCAAAATAGAAAATAGTATAATTAGTAGGTAACCTTTCAAATATTTTTCAAACTAAAACTACTCTAACCTCTAAAAATGTCCAACCTGTGACTATTTATACCTAAACGTTTAAAATAATAGTATGTTTAAGTAAAAAGAAATTTTAATGTTTAGAGAATTCTTAACATTTTTAAACGTATAATCTACTAAAGCTTATCATAGTTTTACCATAAATATGTAATTTAATAATACGATCATTTACGTTTTCTGAATTATTAAAATTTGTTAATTAAATAATCTGCAAGCGGTCTATCAAAATGAGTGACACAATAAAACTAGTACAAATAAATATTGAAATACAGGTAAATACCTAACAAGTCGTCTAGCTTCTGTTAATTAAATCTTTTCAAATAATTTTTAAAAAAAAGTTTAGTTATTTCCCTGTTCGAAAGTTAACATTTTTTTATATAATAATTGAAATTTTTAACTTTACTAACATAAGATACCATAACAAAACTTATAGTGACGAAATATTTTATTAAATGTTAAATCAAGGAAAAATATTTATGGTTCCGGGTTGGAACCGTGTCATTTTATAAACTAAGGTCAATGTTTCGTCCACTTTTGTAAGGGGTATCACCAGGACAAAAAAAGATAATAAAATCATAATAAAGATAAGAATGATGATACTAAGTAGACAAGTGAAAATGTAAAGAGTATATAAAGTTCCTCCTAAACTAGCAGACTCAGCAGCCCGTTTAAGCCAAAAGGTATCTTGTGGTAAAGTTACTTTGCCACAAAACACCTTTTGGCTGAAATGGGCTGGTGGTGAGTCTGCTAGTTCAGAAGTAACTATACATACTCTTTACACTTTAACTTATCTACTTAATATTATCATTCTTATCTTTATTATTGTTTTTATTTTTATTATTTATTTTCTTTTCTTGTCCTGATGGAACCCTTAAAAAAAGTAAGCGAAACGTCAACCTTAGTTTATAAAATGACACGGTCCCAACTCTGAACCATAAATACTTATGATTCCGACCGTGAAAGCCTCCGACAATATGTTAAATCAGTGACCTAGATAACATTGGGAGTTATAATGTTAATTCCAAAAAGTACTATTTTAACCTTCCCGAGCATTGCAGCTGATTGTACCTGATTTTAAATTATTTTTCCTTAGAGGACATAAATGTGAAACAAAGGCTTTATAAATCAACTCATATTAGTATTTTGAGTTTGAAAATACCACCCTCACAGGCTATGTTCTCGATTATATTCTTGAAAAGCATTTATACTTCTAGTTTCAGTGACGCCTATTTTTAGGAGATGTATAATATACTAACGTCTTAGCATACTATCGTACGAAAGCACTACTAGCTTACTCAGAATGGTGCACACAAAGGTTTGTATGCTCAAGAGTTATTGATAACCGTGATTTTGAATCTTAAGACTGGAAATAAATCCGTGTATGCTGCAATTTCTTGTTATAAAATTCCAAAACCAACTTTAAGACGTTAGGTTAAAAAATCCTGTGCAGATAATGTTGTGGACGGAAAATAAAGTGGAAAGGAAAATATTTCGGGTCCGTAAGCTGAAAAATAAAAAGCGGTACGATAAATACCATGAAGAAGGGCAAATATAGATTATCGAGAAGTCATATAGAAAGTAGTTAAAACACAGCGTGTTTCCATACTTAGGATAGAAAATTAAATGGGTGATACAGTACCATTAATCAATCATAAATGTGAAAGATTTAAGTAAAAGAAAGAATTATAAACCCAAATGAAGGATTTTGAAATTCGCATACGAATTGTTTAAGATCCACTAGCACTAATTCCTAACGTAGTTGTATGATATCGTTACAACTTAAGGTAGGTCAAGCATCAGTGTCGTCAATTGAACGCTGACTAGCTTGTGTTTCTTATTGTACACCGGGCTCCATGATTTAACATCTGTGGCAGTGGCTCGACGACACCTACGTTGTGTTGTTATAATGTAACCCTAGTACACACTGGGAAAATGGCGTTTAGGCGGGAAGGTTTGAAATAAAACTACAGCATTTGCCTAACTTTACTTTTAATCAAAAAAATAACCAATAAATAGGTCATTCGCATGAAAGCATAGAAAAATGACATTTAAAGCAAACAGTGGCGTACTCAGCCTGGGCGATTGGGGAAAGAGCACGGCAGAGAAAATCCCAAACTGCTTCGCACTTCCAACTGCATTTGGCACATCTCGACAAGGAAGGGAAACGTACAAGTACTCAGGTCATCAACACTGAATTTACTGGAATGTTAACTGTTACCCAGACATACCACACATGACAACTGAAGAAACGTTAGTGTAAACCAGCTAGTCTTTTCTAGTAAGTACTGTGCTCGGATAACCAATATTACCCAGCTAAAGTTGCAAAGGGGGGGGGGGGACATTAGGAAGGTAAAATCTGCCTTGACTATCAATGTTCCTCCCCGCACAGACATAAAATGTTAATAATATTCAACAAGGCTCGATCATACGTGCCCGCATACATGCATTAACAGTTTCCAGCCCATGTTACAAAATATTTCACAAAGGCTAGTTGACTTCCTATTATTTGCAAGAGTACAACCACAAGTACATTGACAAGACATGAATCGCTGAAAAGAACTTATAGTATGATTTCACATAGTTAAAAAGGCGCTGGTTTTTGAATAGACTATCTCCAACATAGTCATAAATGCAAACGCGAAAAGCACGAAGATGGTCGGTCATACCAGAGGTTCAATTTAATTACATCACAATACTTATCACAAATGTTAAATACTAGTTAATTATATAGGAACATCGGCTAGATAATAGGATAAACACAAAACAACAATATAATTAACTTTAAACCGAGATAGGAGCGATGCAGTAGAATATGTGGTTTATATGCTGAAATAAAACAATTACACATGATAAAAATTTCAAATGAAACACAAAAATATCAAACATTATTAAATATGTTGGCAGCAAATACATACCCAAAATTCTATAGTACAAATACAAGCCCGGATTCAGGCGCTAAATGTTTATATAAATGCATGTTAGTTAAATATATTAAATCTAATAAGCAAACGTTAAAAATTATTCATTATAATTGCATCGGTTAAAACGTACTTTATAAAAGTAAACACAACGTGGCATTAGAAATTACAACCAAAAAAATATACACAACAACGTTGTGGTTAATTCAATTACTAGCTTAAAACCAAAACAAATATAACGTAGAAATAAAATACAGTTCATATTCAACCTTGCCTAATAATTTGATTCAATATATCTAAGGGATGATGTTGATACTAACTGCTCGTAAAATCACAGTAAGGGTACATTTACTATTGATTCGGTAACAGGTGCAATGCAATTTGAGTTACAACTTTGTATTAAGTACTAAATAAACATTATTTTAAATAAACAAATATTAGTTGTACCCTGATTTAGATACTAAATAAACAATTCAGATAAATAAATATTGTTATCAGTTCTTAAACCAAACCACACTCATTTATACATACAATAGAAACGTACATTTACCTATTTACATTTACATCACAAGTAAACAACCGGTAAGGCAGCATTGTATACATCAATCTCAAAATAGCAACAGGTAATCATAAAAATATTTCCTTCAATGGTTAAATAACTAACGGTTTTACAATAAGTACTAACATCACATTTAAAAGAAGGCCGTATTTACAAAATGTAATCAAATTACCTTAAATAGCAAGTACATTATCAACATGAAACATTACCTTTAATAAAAAAACCGCCAAATGAAATCTTTCAACCTGCCATCTTGACATCTAAAAACAAAGTCCTTTAACTTTGTCGACTCGATCGATCGTCCCTACACATGCGCCCCTAATAATGTAAATTCTGACAACACAGAATGCGTTCAGAAACCTGAAAGTGGTTACTGAGCTATTCCAACAAACATATTCAAATATCGAAATGTACAATATAATATTTGCAATAATTATCAACCAATGAGAAAATCGACCTATAAATACTACGGATTACTAGAAGTTTTAAAACAAAATAAGCCTATCAACCTTAAAGTACCGCTGCTCGTCCTTAAAGATGTAGTAGTTGTTATTGTTACTCCAAGTCTGCAATGTATTTTGGTTAGGTAAACGTTTGGAAATGTGTTCGAGCACTAGTTGCAATTTTTATCCTTTAGTGCGCTGTGCTTATTATTAATAACTTTTTGTTAAACATTTTGTCTTTACGCTTGGGAAATAATGGGCATGTACGAAAACAATAAAGTAATCGACATGCTGCTTGATTATAGAGAATGGAGTTATTTGAATCATTATTAAAACGTTAACAGTAGTGTTATCCGTGTGGTGGTGGAAACTTTAAGCATCTTTTGTATTAACTTCACGCTGTTATTCGACGGTTCTCAAACTGTGACTTGAAAGGCAAGATCAACTTTTTAAGTCAAAAACTTACTGCGTTTACTATGCTATTTAATTTCTATCCCAAGTTTAGAAACACCCTGTATACAAAAAATACCGTTTAATTGTATATTGTTTCCTTGATATTTTGCAACAAACAATTTTCGAAGAAAATTTACAAAATCAGCCAAATTTTATATTTAACTGCAACAACACTTCAATTCCAAATGATCCTTCAAAGACAAAAGTATTTGAAGAAGAAGTATATTAAAGTTGTATAACGATATTTAAGTAAGGTCGAAAAAATGCTGCTGTTTTAACAAGCCACTTGAGACCGGACGATTTTTGAAGATAAACGTGATAAGTTTTGTTACATTCCAAATTTGGAGATGTACACTTTTAAATTTGTGAGTGAATTCCCGCCATTATTTTTAAAATGGACTTGTTCATTTCCGTCATTTCGGACAGTTGCGTCGGCGCAAAAAAATGCGCAGACGCGGAGTGATGGGTAAGTCCGCTGTGTGACACAACATTATTAGTGACGAGACGTCGAACGGTGACGTTTGCCTGTGTCGTTCTTTTGTCTTTTCCCTTTTCAGAAAGTAGGTTTCTTTTTACCTGTATCTTCAAGTATCTTTACCTTTATTCTTTCGCCCTACCTACGAACGAAGAAGAGGAAAGACGTTAAATTTGGTTTCAACAATGGCATAATGCAACCCACAGCCAAACGAGATACCCGGAGATTAGCATGGCCCCTGCGCAAAGATGACACGCAAAATCGTAAAGCGCTCCACATTTTTAAGTGAGTACTTTTTATCTTTTTAAGGTGCAACTTGTATCATTGTAAACGTATTTGGCATGTGATACAATTTGACACGCATTTATGTCGCAATATTATTATTGCGCAATATTGTGAACGTGGAGCGTTTTAGTGTTGCCAACTGTAGTAGTGGCGCTGAACACGCGGCGACGGAGTTATAACAGTTTATGATTCCTAAAAATATGAACGGCTAAACAAATGTGGTATTGTGACTTTCTAAACGGAATGAGTGACAACATACCTCCAAATGATGTATAGGCATTTTTAATCTTCAGTGTTAAAGAAGTGCTGTGTTTCACTAGCCATAGATAAACACGTTTCTCATATTTCCTGTGATTTGATTCAGAAAGCTCTTGAGAATCTGATCTGTATTTTAAAGTTACCGTCAAATGTCGCTTAGTTTGGTCTCTACATGTAAATATAGAGATTTTAAAGTGTGACATATTTTCGTTAACGCCTAAAATATTTCATATGGTATAAATTTATCCCTATAGTAGGGGACAAAGGATACTACTATAGAAACCCTGCTTATCGTAAAAGGCAATTAAAAGGCGTAGCAAGGGACAGTAGCCTCGCTGGCTAACGGTTGGTTTCGGGCGATCCTCAATAATTTACAAGGTTGTTGGGAGTGGGCCGTGACGGATACGGTTTTTTGCTAAAATCTTTAAAAACTGCGTTGTGGAAAGATATGGGAACCTACCACAATATTTCCCAGGTATGCGTGGCCTAAAACACGAAATATGTATGATGGAGAGCTCACAAGTCAAATTCTTGTCCGGAGGTAAAATACCCCTCATTCGCATATCCGGGAGGAGGCACTTGGGGCTCGTCATCGTAAGAATTTAAAATAACGGTTTGTAGAACTTTTTAGATTAGCACAGAATAGAAAAGAAATTATAGCTGCGTCAAACCGACCGAAGTAAAGCCGAAAACAAAATGATGATGATGGTATAAATTTGCCGAATCATAAAGTTTTCGCAAGGTGTGTTCTTATTATTGTTACCGTAAATTTATACTGTATAAAATAGTGTAAGTGTTAACGAAAAAATGTTTTTTGCGTTAGTTGTTGCGTTATGTTTGATAGCTAAAAATTTAACGTTGTAGAAGGTGAGGTTATATAGTAGAATAATATCAGTAAGTATGGCGATTGACGTTAATTGTTTCCACTTCCAAGTCGGAGAAGTTTAACGTCGGATTTGTGATTGGTTGTTCTTGTTATTTTATAATATATTGTTAAGAACCAACTTTATGTTAACACTATGGTTTAACATGGGTTTAACTTTATAATTATAAGCATAACAAATATTATTATAAGGAACAAGTATATGTCCGGAGGGACTATAATAATAAAAACACGTCTTGCGAACACTCTCTAATCTGTTTATCTTTTATATAGAATGATAGATGTTATAGGCACGGTTATACATAATCAGCCACCTTCAGTTTTCTATATAAATCTTACGAACGTCTCGCGGCAGTAATGACATGGCTGCAATGACAGTTTACGTTACTGTTAGAAATAAATATTATTAAAAACACAAATTAAATATTATTATTAAAAAACACAAATCATTTAACACGCATATCAGAACAGTTTGCAATAGTTTTAGAACAACTGTTCTGATATGCGTGTTGTTGATTTGTGTTTTTTAAAAATATCTATTTTTAACAGTAACCTAACCTAACATTTCAGCTATGTCATTACTGCCGCGAGACGCTCGTTAAATCTTTTGCTGAAACCTAACCTATCTAACTCGAAATTGGTATGCAATATTTTGATTAAAGAAAGCAAGCCAAACATTAAGTTTTGAATTTAAAAATGGAGCTTGAAAATATTAATCCAAATATTTATACAAAGGTTGGAGAGCGTACTGTACTAGAAGAGGAACAGGATGATTCTATTTTAGATGAATTTGACTCCAGGGAAATATTTGGTATGTATTTTTATATAGTTTTAGGCGATTGTTGCTCATAGGTAGTTATTAGGCGTTTTTCGGAAATATTTTAGAAATTTCGTTTTGAAATTCTTTAGAACACTAATCTCGTGCTACTCTAAAAGCTAGGAACATGTATGTGCATTAGTATCTTGTTCACTTTTGAGCTAGTTAGTGATATACCATTTTGGGTTGTAGTCATATCTGACCAGGTTTGAAGAGGGATACAGTAGTTTTAAAGATAGTATAAAACTTTGATTAGTCTATAAAACATGTTAAAATTAGTTATAGCTTTATAGAGCATGAAGTAACTGCTTATGGTTTCGTCAATACTTGGCATTTTAAAGTGATATCGAAGGTGACTTCTGTTGCAACAGATTTCTCCGCCATTATATTGATGATGCACTTGTGCATCTATTAATGTTGGAGCTTTATGAATGTTGCTAATGCAAAATTTATTTGAACCTGATTATAGTTTTCTGCCTCGTTCTCTTCACATTTATTAAAGGGGTTTAGTAGCAAACTTGACTTAAAATGATCTTTTAGGGCAAAGAAGATCTTATATACTTGTGATAAATTAGGTTCATTTGCTTAAATCGTTGTGATCTCTGCTACTGGTTCTAGCAAATCTAAGAATCCGTATACTTTATCCCAAAATACATCTGACAAGACGGCAATTTTCAATTTTAGTTTATCTGCAAGCTTAGTTTATACTTTGGCATCAGTTATTAGCAACTGCAAAGCATGCTGTTTAACTTTTATCCTTTACTACTGATCCCAATCTAGTTTTTGCAGACAGGTTTAACATAATTTTTTTTCTTCATCATCTTTAGGTCTTCAGTCCTGGAACTGGTTAGATGCGCACCTTCATTGTTTTCTATTCTGAGCTAACCTACACATTTCCCTGAAATTTACACAGTCTGCATCTTTCACTATTTACATGCAATAGTCTGATCTAGGCCTACCTCTACCTCTTTTTTTTCCTATCTCTGTTTGTAATATATTCCACACTATTCCCCAAAAATGCCTTAAAACATATCCTGCCCTCCTACTACTCCTATTTTTTTTGTTTGTTCCACATATATCTTTATTCCCCTATTATTTCTATAACCTCTTTGTTATTAACTTTGTCTGTTCATGCTATCATCTTCATACATTTGACGCTCAACATTCCAAAGGTTTCTACCATTTTTCTATCTGCTTCTCCTACTGCCCCCATTTCATGGACGTACTATGCTGTGCTCCACACATATGCTTTGAACAATTTTCTCTCTATTTCTATGTTTGTTGTCTTTGAACATAGCCACTGCTCTTTCTTGTTAGATGCAGTTTATTTCTTCTATTGTTTTGACAAATATACACCCTATTTAATTAATAGTTTTCCAATATATCCTTTTGCACAATCAACATTACTTGAAAATATTTCAAAACCAACACCTGTAGTTGTTTATAATAATCATTGGATGTAAGTGCAATTATATTTTTCATTTTTAGGTATTTTGTCTTGAAACCGGTTGTATGTGTATCTCTACTTATTTCTATTCTGAGCTGGTCTACACAGTTCCCTAAAATTCCCACGGCCTAGATACAGCTCGGTTCCTCTTCTATTGTATTCTAATTATATGTCCTATTTCACCGAGGTTCAGTGGTATGTGAGGAGGGGGAACGGCTCCGTGGTGTAGTTGGTATGCCAATGTAGTACTTTAGGGTGGAGCATGGGGGATGCGGCTGCAAGCATAGCAGCCCTTAATTACATTATAATGTAGTTGGTATGCATATGACTACTGCACGCAAGGTCCCAGGTTCAAATCTCGACACAAATCTGCTTGAAAAATGTGATGCGAGCATTTTTCCTAAAAATATGCCCTCGTTCGAATGAGAGGTAAAATGGAAGTTCCATGTGTGAGTGTTGTCACGCACGTTAAAGATCCCCACCTTGCTTGGAACAGCAAGGCGGTAAAATTTAAAATTTTCAGGTAAAAACAACTCGCTTCCTGTCCAATGTAGTACCGTCGGGTGGAGCATTGGAAAATCACATGTAAGGTATGTGAGGGGGGAGGGGCTCTGTGGTGTAGTTGGTATGGGTGTGACTACTATGCCCAAAGTCCTGGGTTCAAATCCCGACACGGTCCTCTTGGAAAGTGTTATGCGAGTATTTTTCACTCAAATATGCCCTCGTTTGGATGAGAGGTAAAATGGAGGTCTCGTGTGTGAGTGTTGTTATGTACGTTAAAGATCCCTACCTGGCTTATAACAGCAAGGGTTCGGCAAAATTCAAATGGTCAATGTAGTACCTTCGGGTGGCAAACTTTTAAGAAAATTGTTTTGGGAATAGTGACAATATAATTTACAATCGATTCATTTCTGACATTGCTCTAACTATAGCACATTATTGCTACACTATTTGCTGATGCTATGCATTGACTAACTTCAATGTGTAGTAGTAAATATTCATTATCTAGCAATTAATTTGAAACAGCGAAACAAGATGATATTTTAAATGGTGGTCTTTAATTTAAAAAAGTCTAACCAATATCGACCAAGGATTGAGGTGCTCCGCTTGCATACACAACCCCTCTAACTAACTTTTCATTTTGTTTTAAATTGCTCAGGTAGTAACATTTTGTCCAAAAACCCTTCGAGTGCTTTAAGATTGCTAGAAACAGGTACGATCTTACAGCAATTTTGGGAATTTGGCAAAATGGTCTCGCTCTTGCTTAATGTTAATAATGCCTTTTTTGCATTATGCTGTTCCTGCGCATCAGTCGAACACCGTGATCCCCCAAGATTAAATAAAAACCAGATAGCTTTATTACAAGTTAAATATCAAACAGTATCAAACAATATCTTAAATATAAACCCACCCAACACCCTCAACATGAAATTGGACAACTGCACCAGAACGAATGACTTGTACCTTCTTGCATAGGCCTAGTTGTTCGATGCTTTTACAACACGAACCACTATTTGAACTCAAGTGATGAAAATAATTAGTTTACTAATATCTTCGACAATATCTTAACGGAAAACAACACACGCATTCAAATCAATCTCCTTAAGGAACACAGCATTAATGTGATCCACACATTATAATAATGAAAAACCCTCATAACCATGCCGTTAAGTTTAAACTCTTTGATACTCTAACACACGGAGCGATTGTCCATGATCTACTACCTTACCCCTGCCGTCTGCATATTCTAGAAGGTCAAGATCGGTTGGAACGCAACACACAAATTTACTACTTCCAAAAATGACTAATGCCTTGCTTACATTGCACTGAATAATACAGACTCTACACCTTATATTAATTCCCAACCGCCAGATTATACTACTGAACTAAACATTTAATAAACCAAATACCTTATTTCCTTAAATAACAATAATATATTTATAATAATATTAAAGTAATTGTTTCTAATTTATTACGGCAGACACCCCACGTATATCCCATTAAGATTAAATTTTGCTTGGGAGAAGAGAAAATACTCTTTCAACAACAAAAATGACACGCGCGCACACACACACATTCATGCACACACACACAGTCATGCATGCCCAGATATTACAGTCAAGCTGACCAAAACTACCCCGAGGACCTCCCCAAGGAGTAACATACCTTCACGAATTAAAGACAAATTATGTATACCGAGGACAGTTCTGTCGACATCGCTAATCTCATATGAGTTTGATCCAGCAGCTCGCAACACTTCATAGGATCCCTCGTACACCAAAAAAAATTTTTCATTTGTGCTTCCTTCTCCGACGATTGAGAATGAGCTTTAACAGTATGTGGTACCCCACATTAAATTCTGTTACCTTACGATGGTTCCTGGGACTTTTCATTTTACGTTCCTCCGTTTTGGTTCTTCACTTTTCATAAGTCAACACAATGATTTCTTGATGGCTCCACAGTAACTCCACTTTCAGCAAGCCCAAATTTCCCGAAAACAGGTCATTTCGCCTCTTGTCAAAATGTACCTTAAGCGAAGTTAACCACATGCTTTCATGCACCACTTCATTTAGCCATTCCTCTACTTGTTTCAGAACCTGCACCCATCATTTTCCATTTGAGTGATAACACAAGGTCCTCAATAACATTATTTCTTTGTTAACCCTTTCTGTACTGTTGCCTTGCGGGTATCATGGAGATATGTAAATCCTTTACATTTTTGCTTGGCAAGAGATGCTCTCAGGATTTCCTAAACTGTCTCATTATGGGTCAAAACCGCCCCTGGTATAAAAAATTATTAAAAAATTTTTCACGATAAGCTAATTTAAATACCCTTACTGTAAGTAATTGTTTTATTTATTATAGTAGCTTGTTAATAGTTTGAAGTATTAGTTATTGCCTGTGATCAAGCATAAAAATATATGCAAAAATTTAGGTCATAAAAAAGTTTTCTTTATTACCAGCTGACTTAGGTCATTGAAGCCCAAATTCTACAAATAAATCCCACCAAGATATAAAAGATTCGGAAAAAAAGAAATTTTTGTAAATTCATGGTTAGACCCTGTATAATACAAGCTTTCTTTTTGTCAAACGAAAACGCAAGTTCTGTGTGTATAAATAATCACCCTGTGTAATAAAGCGTATTGTAAATACATGGCAATTAATATGTGCAGTAGAGAAAAATACAAATTTAAGCGGTTCTTGTAAAAAATCACTCTAAGATAAATACAGAGCCATATATTTCATTTATTAAATATCAATGCATTTTCGATGAACATAGAAATGCTGTTTATTTGCAGCATAGAATAGTGCTAGGTTTATGCATTTAGCATAAGAACTATGTCAATCTTGTTAAAAAAAATAACGTTTTAATCTTTCTTATGTGTATTAAAATACGTTTTGCCATGAAAATTAATCTTTTATTGTAATTATGAAGATGCGAATCTTTCTGCATGTGTGAAACCCGTGGATAAAACAATTAAAGTTTAAAATAATTAGCTAAATTGACTTTGTATAATGTAAATTCAATTTAAATAAGACATGTTCTCGAAATTTTGAGAGAATTGAGAAGAAATACGTCAATTTCATATGACCTAATTATTAAAGAAAAGGTTATTCTAAGAAGCGGCCGTAACATTAAAAACCCCATAAAAATAGATAAGAATTATTTATTAGCTTTCGCAATCACTGTAGGAAGGATGTGATGCAACCAATAACCTCATTAGAGAAAGACAGGCAGTGCACATAAATCAACACTAACGAGGTGATAAAGCGGGGCGATTTCGTTGCTAATGAAAAATTCCTAAAAGTTTTGCATCGTCACCATGTACTATGTTCCGTACAGAGCTGGAACGTACTAGAAAAGAGATAAGTTTTGTATACAAACGGGGACTTTTATTAAAGAAATTCATTCATAAATTTGATCGCAAAAATGTTGCTTTAAGAAGAGATTGTTTTAAAGTATACAATATGCATACCGTAATTAATAATTACCATGTAAAAGTGAATAAAGAAGAAAATTTTAAACGTAACCTCTATAAATATGAAAATTGGTAAATGCAATTATTTGATTTTGTAATATTCAATGAAGATGGGAAATGTTTTGATATAAAAAGCTATTTAAAATTTTATTGAATAATTAAACCGGGGATGCACATTGGTTTCTAAAAATGGAGATTTAAATAATATGCATTAGTTTGTAAACTAGGATTTGAACATCAATTTAAAATAAATTCAAGAAGTAGAGGATATCCAATTACGAATTGGAGAAGCACCTTAGTTGATTTTTGCAAGTATTACTTTAAATTTCGTTTGTAACTGATATTTGAGTATTTGTCATTTATATTTAAAGACAGGTCTTAATTATATAATAATTTTTTTGTAAGCGAATTATGTAATCCCCCAATTGTTATATATATATATATATATATATATATATATAAAGAAACTAATAATTAGGAAATTATTAGAAATATTAGAAAATGCGCTAAGTGATGTGCAACAATGTAAATGAAAGACAATTAATTCAGTTTATTAACGTTTATGGGAACGGAAGCGCTACTTTGTAGCACAAAGATAAGTGATACTGCAGATGTCAGATCACAGGCGGTCGCAGACAGTCACGTACCGAGATTACTGAGAAGTAAGCTCACAACAAAGTAATTATGAATAGTTTTAAGATAGCAATATTGTATTATGAATAGAGTCAAGTGTAAGCAGACATTAGGTCTGCAGGTTCCCACAGCCATGTGAGGGGGTAGGGATATTATAAAAGGCCCGGGAGCCCCAGTCGACGACAGTTAATCCATCGTTCAGCTTTAACATTGCAGTTCGTTAGATAACTCATTTTGTACAATTAATTAATAATTTCGGACTTAGAATAATTCATTTCAAGATTGTCTAAATTCAATATTAATTTCTGTACAACAAATAAATAAATGTGTTAAGAAGTTTGGAAATGTCTTTTTAAAAAGGCCGCTCCCAAGCCACGAACCTTAATTGGCGCAGTCGTAACGGATGTCAAAAGGGCACTAGCGAATCCAAAATCGAGGAACTGGTGGTCTGGAATTTCAATTCCGAATTTGGCAGAACCAAAACAGAAGTTGGAGGCGAAACAAGAATCGTTCAATCCCAGCAAACAAACAGAAGTTGAAGGCGAAACAAAAATCGTTCAAATTTGGAGGCGATACAAGAATAGATCAAATCCAAAAGAAAAACCAAAGAAGAAAAGAAACCAATGAAATCAACGAAGCAACTAGTGTAAGTTCATTTTCCTTTAATCCAATTGAATTTTATTTTTATTTTTAACAAACATATTTGATATTTGCTAGTTTATGATTTATATATGTATATTGACTATTGTTACCATTATTTTATGCAATTTTTAGAAAATAATCTGCTTACCATTTGCTAGAGATTATCTTCAAGCTGTTCTTGAAAATTTATCACTATTTTATTCTTTGTATATGAAAGAGAGATATAAGAACTGAGAAAAATTTATTTCTGAGACACAAAAACCAAAGACAATTAAAAAATCCCAAATTTTAAGCGCACTTGAGACTATATTACGTTTTAACTGGCGCAAGAAAATTTTTAGAATGTTTAATTCAACAACCCGGCATTAAATAACGCAATAATACGAGAATAAAGGCAAAAATTAAAACCCAGATCTATTAATCACGCAACAAAATAACGCGGCAAATAAATTATCCAGACGTAAACTCATCGTATTCCGTAAATAGACAATTTGCAAATCTATTATTAAAACCACATCTTTAGTACGAGAAATAACAAAGAGCGATTTTAAACGCGAAACCAACATTCATCGTCTCATCTTTAAAAGTGAATAAAATCATTACCTTGAACGCATGAAAATATCTAATTATAATTGCGAAACACCATCCTAAACTGTAAAAGCTACTTAAAACATCGCGAAATCCTTGCAGAAAACCTTTCAGCATTGTAAACTAAAGCATCAAAAATTACGACCGGAAACTTTTATAAAATATCAATTTAAATTACGTTCAATTATAAAACCAACTCAGGAAAATTATAAATAATTACTACTGAAAACGCATATTGCAACCTTATTCAGACTTGACAATTTTAATTAAATATTTCAGTAAAATTAAC
The DNA here is from genome assembly GCA_036346225.1 of Platerodrilus igneus. Taxonomy (NCBI): domain Eukaryota; kingdom Metazoa; phylum Arthropoda; class Insecta; order Coleoptera; family Lycidae; genus Platerodrilus; species Platerodrilus igneus. The sequence goes on from JARFIW010000090.1 coordinate 697,493, forward strand.
AACGCACAAATTGTATTATTCCCAAACACGACATTATATTATTGAGTATTTCATTGACGAAGTAGTTAATTATATAAAAGACGCAACCTATTCAAACAAAAACTTTCAAGAAAGATCAATTTGTATTAAATCACCACGATTACTGAACAACACCCACAGTATATTTAAAATTAACCTTGCAACTAATTAACTGACAACATTGTAATAATAAAACGGAAAGCATCTCAGACACCTTACAATCGCATAAACCCACGAGAAGAGATAATTATTACACACATAATTAAAATCCGCGGAGTTAAAATAGAAAAGCTTTAACTGACGCAAAACATTCAAGTAAGATAAATTACCACAAAAATCACTCATCTTATTGAAACTTCAGAAATTAAACTTAACATCGGCAAATTAAAAATAAACGTAACCAAACCAATACCAAGCGTAAAACTTATTAAATAATTACACAACCGTGCAAGTAAATACAAATTAAGCAAATCAATTCCGTAAATAATCCGAAACGACCCAAGCTAAAAATAGCAAGTAACCCGACGCAATCTAAACGAAAAAGTAATAAATCCAAGCAAGAAATAACACCACAAACTAAGAAATAAATCAAAAATTTTACGAAATCGGAAAATAACCAAAGTCAAATTAAAAATTTAATTACCAGAACATTCCTCCAATCAAGATGAGTGATGAAATGAAACTGTACATGGAAATGATCCCCCAATTTAATGGTGACCAATGTTTATTAAATAATTTGATTTCAGCCTCTGAAATATTCCTAAAAACATTCTATAAGCCCGGTTATAACGAAAGGAACATTTTGCTTATCCGCCTTATAATAAGTAAACTAACCGGAAGGGCACTAACATTAATCGCCAGTCGAGATGACCTAGACCAGTGGGACGAATACAAACGCGTATTGATAGCATATTTCGGCGATCAGAGAAACCCGAAATGTTTAGTGAGAGATTTGATAAACTTTAGAATGGAACACAACCAATCCCCATATCAATTTGGAATGAAATGCCAAGATGTAAGAAGCTTAATCTTGACAAAACTCAAAATTGAAGAAACCGACCCAAATGTAAGACTTTTAAAAGCGAAAATGTACGACGAGATGGCATTAGACACGTATCTAAATGCACTACCCGAACGACTTTCAGATAAAATTAGATTTCAACATCCCCAAGACTTAGAAGAAGCAATGAACATCATAATCGAAGAAGAAAATGTAATGTACTACAGAAACCGACTATATAACCCCAACGCGAATAAAAGCTACACGCCAATAAAAACCATACAACCCGCGAGACAAACAAGTCAACAACAAAAATTTACCCTGTTCAATGCACAAACAAACCAAATGCGAACCAATAATCCACACTTTAATAATTCGAACTTTAGCAATCAATATAAACAATTTCCAAAACCAACATTTTACCCAAACTTTTCAAAACCCGCATTTCAACCAACATTCAACCCAAACTTTTCAAAACCCGCATTTCAAACGAGATTCAACCAAAATGTAAATCAGCAAAGACTAGTATTCGACGCAAATCCTATTAGAAACTCACCAATGATAAGTAATGATAATCCCAATAACTATTATAAACCCACACCAATGGATACCTCATCTGGTAACACCAGACCCAACACAAACGCACTTTCACCCAGAAGAGCTATTTTATCTAGAAGTAGAAGAATATGAAGATGGCCAGAATAATTGCAATCGATCGTGTACAAATAACGAACAAAACCAATCAAACCATTATGAACGCGAAGAATCATACGAAACTTATGAGGAGTACGACGAAGAAAACGCGTGCTCAAATTTTCAAATGGACCAATTTATAAACGACCAAACGTAATAAACCTAAATAATATGAATCACATTGTACTACCCTATATAGAAATACCCCATGCTGAATTTAAACTACTAATCGATACCGGATCTTCAAAAACATTAATTAGCCGCGAACCGTAAAGAAACATTACTTAACCTATGTAGAAGGAAAACGCTTCAAAATTAAAACCGCCCATCAAACAACCCTACACCAATTCGTAGCAAACATACCTTTACCCAAGACATTTAATGTAAAAATGAAACATAAATTTTGCATATTCGAATTTAATGACAAATATGACGAACTATTAGGAATGGACCTTCTATTGAAAATTAGCAGCCAACATAGATATAAAAAACCGTTTATTAAGAACCAAATATGGACGAATCCCCATTAAATTTCAAAACACCCAAGTTGACGAAAAATACACAATAGAACCCTGAACAGAAAAAAAGATAAAAATCCCCGTAACTTCAAATAATAAATTAGGAATAATAAATCACATAACTTTTCAACAAGGAGTAGAAACCCCAACCGCATTAGTACAAATTAAAGATAATTATGCCACACCGACAATATTAAATTCAAACGACTACCCCGTAGAACTATCTTTAACAAACCCAATCAACGTGGAAGAATTAAATTTTAACGAGATGGAAATAGATGAAAACTCAAACGAAAATTAAAACCCCGTAGAAAACGACGAAATGTTGAGAGAAAATTTAAGTAATATCAGATTTAACCACAACATAAATCACGAGGAACAAAAAGCAATACAAAAATTATGTTTCGAATACCGCGACATATTCCATTGCGAAGGAATGCCCCTAAACTTTACAAATACAGTAAAGCACAACATTGAATTAACAGACAACAAACCGATATTCACCAAAGCATACAGATTACCCCAGGCAAGTCAGGAAGATGCTGACAGACAAGTAGCCGATCTATTAGACCAAGATATCATACAACACTCCAATTCACCATGAAGCAGCCCCGTTATAATAGTACCAAAAAACTGGATGCATCAGGAAAACGAAAATACAGAATGGTAATAGATTACCGTAAATTAAACGAAAAAACGGTAGGCGATAAATATCTGTTACAATATAACTGAAATTTTAGATAAGTTAGCTAGATTTAGCATCAGGATACCATCAAGTGGAAATGGAAAAAAGAGATACACAAAAAACAGCCTTTAGCACACCTAGAGGACACTACGAATATAAACTGATGCCTTTTGGACTAAAGAACGCACTCGCAACTTTTCAACGAGTAATGGATAACATACTACGAGGGATACACAACGAAAAATGCCTTGTGTACCTAGATGATATAATAGTTTATTCAACATCATTAGTGGAGTATATAGAAAGACTATGAGAAGTGTTCGAAAGATTAAGAACAGCACAATTTAAAGTACAGTTAGATAAGAGCGAATTACTACAGAAGGAAGTAGCATTTTTAGGACACATAATAACACCCCAAGGAGTGATGCCGAACCCCGACAAAACAAACGCTGTAATAATATACCCCATACCCAAAACGAATAAAGAGATAAAAGGATTTTTAGGCCTTAGTGGCTATTACCGAAAATTCATTAAAGGTTATGCTCAAATAACCAAGCCCCTAACCAATTGTTTAAAAAAGGGAAACAAAATTGTACATACCCCAGAGTTTATTAAAGCTGTAGACAAAATCAAAAGTATATTAACAAATCACCCTGTATTAGAATACCCCGACTTTTCGAAACCATTCATATTAACAACAGACGCATCAAATGTAGCTTTAGGCGCAGTATTAAGCCAAGGAACAGTAGGCAACGATAAACCCATCAGCTACGCATCCAGAACCGTCAATGCAACACAGCAACGATACAGTACAATAGAGAAAGAATTGTTAGCCATAATTTGGGCAACAAAGTATTTTAGACTATACCTATACGGACGGAAATTTTATATATATACCGATCATAGACCATTAGTATGGCTATGTAAACTCAAGGAACCCAACTCAAAATTACAACGATGGAGAATCCGACTAGAAGAATATGACTACGAGATCATATACAAAAAGGGAATTTACAACAATAACGCAGACGCTTTAAGTAGAATCCAACTTAACGCACTAGAAACAGAATCAGTAATAGGAAACGTAGACGAGACAAAAATCAGAGAAGACCCAGACGAAATGGAAACCATACATTCAACACAAAATGACGAGCCAAAAACCGCAATTAAAATTTTAAATGAAGCCATAGACATGAAGCCCAATCAGTTTATAATCACAGAAGTTTTAAACAACCCCAACCCTGTAAAATATACGAAAGTAGATAACAAAAGATATACCAAATTCAGATAACCAAAGACGACAATGAATCACAAATAATTAAAATTCTAAAGGAATACACCCCCGAGAAAAAACGATTTTACTTTTACTTTAACACGGAAAACTTGTATAAACGCTTTTCAGAAATATATGTTAAATTATTCAACAATTCTGGCCCTGAACTTATAAGATGCACAAGAAAATTAATAACAGTAGGCGCCCTGACGAAATAAATGATGTGATCAGGAACCAACACGAAGGAAAGACCAACCATTGTGGAATAAATGAAACCCTAAAGCAAATCATGCGACGTTATTACTTCAAGGACATGAAAGAATTAACTACAGACTTTATCAATCAGTGTGAACTATGTGATAAAGCAAAATATAACAGGAAACTCCCGAAAATACCCTTAATGTTAACTAAAACACCAGACAACGTTAGATAACGGAAGCGAATTCAAAAACGAAACAATACAAAACACTTTGGAATTACACAAAATAAAAATTCATTTTATAACTGAAAGCCACCCTGAATCCAACGGACTAATTGAGAGACTACATTCAACCCTATTAGAACAGATCAGATTATTGAGAATAAATTACAAGAAAGAACATATAACTAACTAAATGTCATACGCATTAATCGTATATAATAACACAATTCATTCATCGACAAATTTTACACCATTAGGACACCTAGGACACTCAGATTCACGCAACCCTTATGATATACATTATAACAAAGAAATCTATCAGCAATACGCTAAGGATCACAAAGAGAAACTAAAAATAACTTATGGCAAACTAAAGGATAAGTTAAATAACGACAAAGAACGCATTACCGCGACCCGTAATAAAAGCACAGACATAAATAAATTTTCCATAGGACAAACCGTATACGAGAAAAATTACCAAAGCAAAAGACACAAAACGGCACCAAGAAATTTAGGCCCCTTTAAAATCAAACGAATATCCGACAAAAACGTAGCCGTAGTAGACAACGGCAAGATAACAAAATATATTCACCTCAAAAATTTAAGACACCTTGTACTTTCAGTTGGACAATCATCACCCTTACCGTCAACCTCTACCCAGGTAGAACGGACACCGAAATGATAATTGAAGACATAAAGATTGACCCCGGTATACTAACAATAAAATTAGGCAGTATGCAGAACACTATAGACTATTAGACCATTGCACAAAAATTCGATTTAACGGAACTGAAACAAGAATTTCAAATAATCAAAAATAATTATTACCGACTAAAACAATCAATGGACACAACAAAATTTGGAAAAGAATACGCAATAGAAATGATGAACTACGACAGTATAATAGAAAGTATTTTGAAAAACATAGAAGACAAATTTAATCGACTAATACCCACAGAACAAACGGCAAGACGAAAGAGAGGACTAATCAACGGATTAGGAAACATAATCAAAGCAATTACCGGAAATCTAGATAATCAGGACGCAGAACGCTATGACAACGCGATACAACAATTAATAGAAAACCAAAACGACATCAAAACCATAATTAGTAACCAAATATCATTAACTCAGTCAACGATCATCAAATTTAATGAAACCTTAAGAAAATTAGTTAGAAACCAAGATAGTATAGCCAATCGAATACAAACCCTAGAAAATAACATGCAAATTACCATGTTAGGCATGCGAGATTTAATCAGATTTAACACGATACACAACCAGATAATATCAACCCTTACCTTAATTCAACAAATTCTGGCAACTTTAGAGAATGCAGTAACCTTTGCCAAATTAAATGCCCTACATTCAAGTATCATAGAACCAATTGATTTATTAAAAGAATTATTGAGAATAACATCTTTTATAACCCGTAAATTACCTTTTGATGTAATAGAATCAAACATTTTAACATTTGAAAAAATAGCTATAGTTAAAGACTATGTAAAAAATAACGATATAACCTTTTTAATAGAAATACGGATAGTAGAGATTAACAATTACAACTATTAACACTTATTTGCTTTTCCAATGAAAATGACTAGCATATACCAAGTTATTATTCCAAAAACCAAATTCCTGTCCTTAAATGAACTAAGATATGGTTGTACGAACGAAGAATGTGATGAAGTCACACCAAATCAATACTTATGCCAATCATTGACAACAACAGCAATTCAAGAAGACAGACCTTGCAAAGTACAACTACTAAAATTTACCAATCATTACGAAAATTGTGAAGCTAAACCTGTACAAATCACCAATATGAAAATCCAGAAATTAACGGAAAATAAATGGATAGCCATTTTCCCCACCGAAGTAATCGCAACAATATACTGCGATCAAGACGAAAGTAACTTAGCATTAACCGGAAGTAAATTAATCACCCTTAAGGAAAATTGTTATTTGAAATTGAAAAATGAAATAATTAGAGTTTATCAAGATCCCGTACAAACCAAGAAGTTAGCAAATCTACCCGAATTACAAATCAAGATTACTCAAGACGAAGACGAAGAAATACTTCAAAAACCAATGCAACTGGAACACCTGGAACTAGACAATCACAACCACGCCATGAAACTCATGGAAGACTACAAAAATCACCTGAACGAACTCAAAAGGCCCCAAGTGCACTACGATAATATTAGTGTATAGACAATTATATTGATTATATTGACGATTTTATTGATTATTTGTGTAATTTACAAAATGTATATTAGATATAAAAATAATAAAGGAAACAGTTTTAGATTTAAGGCAGCCAAAGAAACGAATGTACCCTTAGAAAGTATGAATTTTAAGAAATAAAATTAAATGAATTTATTAAATTAAAAATCAAGTAAGGTAAAAAACCCTTAATTTTTAATGTATGTCGCGAGGAGTTATGTAATCCCCGATTGTTATATATATATATATATATATATATATATATATATATATATATATATATAAAGAAACTAATAATTAGGAAATTATTAGAAATATAAGAAAATGCGCTAAGTGATGTGCAACAATGTAAATGAAGGACAATTCATTTAGTTTATTAACGTTCAGGGGACCGGAAGCGCTGCTTTGTAGCACAAAGATAAGTGACACTGCAGATATCAGGTCACAGGCGGTCGCAGACAGTCACGTACCGAGATTACTGAGAAGTAAGCTCGCAACAAAGTAATTATGAATAGCATTAAGATAGCAACATTGTATTATGAATAGAGTCAAGTGTAAGCAGACATTAGGTCTGCAAGTTCCCACAGCCATGTGAGGGGGTAGGGATATTATAAAAGGCCCGGAAGTCCCAGTCGACGACAGTTAATCCATCGTTCAGCTGTAACATTGCAGTTCGTTAGATAACTCATTTTGTACAATTAATTAATAATTTCGGACTTAGAATAATTCATTTCAAGATTGTCTAAATTCAATATTAATTTCTGTATAACAAATAAATAAATGTGTTAAGAAGTTTGGAAATGTCTTTTTAAAAAGGCCGCTCCCAAGCCACAACCTTAACTAGCGTATTTACCAGGAAAGTATGATCAGAGTTTGAAACATTCTGACCTCTTTTATAGACTATCTGTCAAGGATGTTTTTGGATAAACAAATCTTACAAGTGTGGGAATCAAAACCAGGTACACTATTCATAAGAGAAGAGATTTAGTTCTGTAAATTTAAACCTAAATAAAGTAAGAAACATTTTGATAATTAAGTAAATAGGTACTTCTTAAAAATACTTCGATGTTTGAAAAAGATTATGCCGTAAATGTTCTATATACTTTTGTATGAAAGAAAATATTTTAGACTGTATAATTGGGGTTCATTCATCAGGACAGGAGTAGAATAGTTGTAAGATATGATACAGACACATTATGGGAAGTACAGCATCGCCCACCTCACAATTTGTGTCTTTGTGTCGTTTCACCTGACATCGCAGGTTTTAGAAACAATCGGCACGGAGGAAAACCGGCTCAACTGCCTATGTAATAAGGCAGTTGAGCCGGCTCTCCTGCTTCCCCGATATCTATACTAAAAGTTATTTTACAAACGCTTTTTTTTACACAGCACTCTCTTATATCAGCTTTTTAATTGAAAATTTAATTTGTTGGTTTTAGATTTGGTACGAGGAATCAACGATCCAGAACATCCTCTAACATTGGAAGAACTGCATGTAGTTGAGGACAGTTTAATTTCAGTCAATAATGAAAAGAATGAAATAAAAGTTCTGTACACACCTACAATTCCTCATTGCAGTATGGCAACGCTTATAGGGTTATCCATTAGGGTAAAATTACTACGTTCATTGCCACCAAGATTTAAAGTTAATGTAGAAATAAATCCTGGCACTCATGCATCAGAGTCATCTGTCAATAAACAACTTGCAGATAAAGAAAGGGTTGCAGCTGCTTTAGAAAATACACATCTCATTAAAGTAATTAATCAGTGTATTGCAAAGTACTAACAAACATTTACGGTAGATGTTTAAAATAATTAAATTATTAACGATGCTATACCAGAAGAACAAAGTTGTAATCGTTAATTTTTTCATAAACATCTTAGGCAATAATTTTTAACAAAGTATACTATTATTCAAATACAAATTCAGAATTTCCTTATATATATATATATATATATATATATATATATATATATATATATATTAGATATTATAAAATACAAAAATGTAAAGCACATGTATCATCATATTAATATGCTGGTAAATAAAAAGAATTTTACTGCAACATATTAGTGTAAAGTAAGAATCATAAAGCTACAAATAGGTTTGCGTTAACACACATGGGCAACATCTTACCAAAAGAATTTTAGCTAAGAATAAGAAGCGACACTCCTGGCAGATTGTTAGTATTTTTGATGGCCTTGAAATGCTCCACCACCTTACTTCATATATAAATTATTAATTAGTTTATGTATGTTACCATAATTTTGGTACTCGAGGTTAGGCAATAATTCCACGAGGTTGGTTGTATATATTCTTTATCTCGTATATAGACACGTTGACATACATTTGTGTTGAACGCTTGAACCGGTTGCCGTTGTTGGTCGTAGTGCTACTTGTTAAAATGATTCAATTAGTTATCTGCCTACTTTATAGTCAGATGGTTGTTTTGAGGAAAATATTATTCATGTGATTAATTATCTACAAATGAATGTTTTCGAGAGAAGTTAGAAGTTGAATGAAATTATTATTGTACCTGCTTTCTCTGCTTGAACGAAATAGCATTGCTCTCCGTTATGAATGAGTGTTGTTACGTGATATAGTGTGTAGTTCCTCTGACTATTATTTTCAGTGATACAAGTAATGCAGCTCGTGCCATTCCAAATATTAAAAAGTTTTGTTATGCTTTTCAAAGTGTGTGTGTGCGCGGGCGCATATGTGTGTGTGTGGACGCGTGTGCGTGCGCACGTTCGGTGTATTGATAGTTTGATTTTCGCAGTCAGTTCACATATTTAGGTACAAATATGTCGTTTATATTTGCTTTCATTGTGTGAGAAATTTTGCATAATCAAGTTCTAATTATAAAAGATAGGTTAGGTATATAAAATGTGGTTATGTGATTGTTTTTAAGTCACGGTGAGATATACAAAATTGGTGTAGAAACCATCTGGTAAATTTTAATTACTTTGGTTTAACTTTATAAATATGCTAATGACAGCAGTTTTTATTGTTTAGGTATTAATTATAAAATAAGATTAGCATCGACTGTCCGTAAGATCTTCGATATAAAAATTTAGAGTTACATTATTGTTTAGGTGTGATGTTATCACATAACTCTTTACCACTGCTGCGAAATACCTTTCATCTTATAGATGGTTTTGTTCCTTTTTTTGCTGTTGTTTACTATTACATTATTTTCTTGATCTTTAGTTATCAAGAGTTGCTTTTAGGAAGTGCTTGTGGCCCCGATGTAAGTATATATATTTTTTAATTGTTGTTTTATGTGAATACAGAGTATTTAAGAAATTGTATTAAACAAGTGACCGGGAACAACCCCTATGTAAAATATTTTTATTTATTTGTGTTTTATGTGAATACTAGACTTGAGGTTGAAAGTTAGTTTGAAGTAAGTTAGGAGTGTAATAACTATTTTTGCGAAGATTTTTGTATCTGGGATATTTTGGATAAATATTGTTTTCTTTGCGGGTTGGTTTTGCTTTTTGTAACATTATTTTGATTATAGGTTTTGTAAATTAACGTTCTCTGTTAGGGGTTTGTTTTTTTTGTGATGGCATTCTTCCATTTCTTTTTTGTTGTGGTAACTGGTGCGGACTATTTGCGTTGCATACTTTATTTATCCTTGTCCACACGGAAAACCGTAACAACTGATTTGATTCAAAAAGCTATGATAGTCTTTACAATTTGCTTTATTACCGCGGGCAAAGTAATTCAATACAAATATTTTCTTGAAGGTATTAATAAAGTTTTGAGGAATAGGGTTTGTACTGTTGCCACATTGGCTTCTGATAGTACCAAAAAGTTTTCCAAACAATCGGTATTCAAATGTCTGGTTAATATAAACTTGAATCATTTTTTGCTTTAAATTTTGATATAATCTAAGGAGGCAATTTATAGAAATACACCAACCTCTGGAACATATTAGACGTGTTACAATTTTTCCCTCTTGTGTTAATTATCATATTTTCCAATAGTGAAAGATATTTGGAAATCTGATCCTGCTCGATTGATCATAAATTTTTTGCGACAGATAAAGCTAGAAGAACCTAAAGGTTATAACTAAGAACATTTATGAGAAAAAATATTGAAATATTGGCATGTAAAATAAGTTTTGTGACATTTACCACATAAATTAGCCAGTTATCCAGAATCTTTGACACTGCATGCCATGAGGAATTTGATGTATCACACTGTTAAACACAAAAATTATAACATTATACTGTTTATAATAAATTGACCATTTTGCAAAAGCAATATAATTTATATTTCTGCCAGAGTCCTAGCAGAACGAGTTCACAATCGCGACTGAATGAATTCGAAACCGTAATCGGCAGCTGCGGTGGATAACCAAGTATGTCCATGCAGCAGCACATTCGACATGGGAAAATGCGCCAACCCAGATCCCATCAATGCGAGATTGTATTGTTTTACATTTTTTGTTGATATAGAATTAAATAAATCAAAAATATTTCAATAAGTAAGATGGTGCCCTCAGCAGAATGTGGGAGACTTCCAAACGATACATAAGTTGAAATTCCAACAGCAACCGATTCGTTCAATAATTGGGTGCTAACTTAATCCGCATTTTTCAAACATTGTGTTATTTATGTAGCTGTCTGTTAAGTTTGGGGAGAATTTGCAAAAGCTTTGTTTTATCGTCGTCATAGAAAGCTTTTATTGGGTCTCAAGATGCCATGTGATTATTGTAAAAAGAATTATATTTTATCAAATTATTTTGCACGGATTTAATAAGATGACAAACATAAAGAAATGTTACGCTCTGCTATTAGAAAGTATGTTTTTTTTTGGAGGTGCTCATTGTCTAGGCCAATTCCAAAAAATTTGACCCTTAATCAGTGATCAGCACAACTGGTTCAACACACGAAATAGTTTTAAGTTGTATAACTATTTCTTCTACGATAGTTTTTAAAATGACTAGGTCAGGTAGGTCTACACAACCAAAATGACAATGATTGTTTCCATTCCGCATAAAAACCTCCAGCCATAACAACCCTAACACTTTATGCCAGTTTGAATTCATTGCCAATACCTTCATCTGCAAACCCTATATAAGTGTCTTTTCCAACAATTGTAAAAATGAAAGCTTTGACATTTCGTCTATACACATTGAACATATTGTTTCACTGTGGTTCAAAGTCTTTGTTTTAACCTCCAACATTTCAAACACAAAATCATTTAAGTTGCTTTTGAATTCCAAAGAATAAGAAATTCTTTGTAAGGAAGTGCAAAACTATTCTTAAGTAATTTATAGCACTTGGGACTAGTAAAATTTATTTGTAAGCAAACTGTTTAAATGCATTACTATACCTTTGTCACTCTGGAGTCAGCTTTGATAGGCTCATTTGAACCTATAGGAATTTTAAAATCATGCGGGGTAAAAAATTTTCACACAATTTTTTAAAGTGATTAAGATTTGCTGTTTGTTGGATGTCAACTCTGCAGCCTCAATTTTGATTTTCTTGGGGTGCTGACGGATAGATATGAATGAGTTTGTGTATTTACCAGGCTCAACAATGGAATGTTGACTTCTGAAACATTTGCAGTATGTAGCATATGCATACCATCAGGATTTTCTATTTTGTATGATCTGATCATTTCCGTGCATAATCTTGTATTGATTTAATAATAGTTGTTGCAAGTGATGCTGTTTGCTCAGCTGGAGTAACATTATCTACTTTGAACAAACATGCTAACCTGTAAATACTTGCTTGTAAAATAATTTGCTGATGAATAGTTGCAATGCATTTAATGGGTTTAGCATGAGACTGTAACCTATTATGCAAATCATTGAAGTACGTACTGTTTCCAAAATGCTTAGCACACACACGTAAGTTATTATAGCAATAATGTGTGTCATCTTCGGTTCTATTCACTAGTTCCTCGCTTAAAATTAATTAGAGGCACTTTTTGCATCTGAAACAATTTTTATTAACATCTATTTATCTTCAAAAATGAGTCTATGTAATTATATAAAAATTTAAATCCAAGATTTAGAAACCTCACAAGATCATCTTTCGGAATACGGAAGAAACTGATGATACTATCATTTCGTGTACTGTAGGATGCAACAGTACACAAATATCCACGCTTTTTGATTTTAGACATTATCAAAGTTTCAATACTCCAAGTTGGCAAATTGTAAACATTAGTGAAATGATATTTGGAAACTGACACCAGAATTCCTGTAAGAAACAATCTTGAGTAAATATCTTTATAGTTCTGGCGAACCTGTGCACTGAACAGGATTCGGTATACTACTCGAGTGACTCTTCTTATTCTTATAGTTAATATTCTTTGATCTTACATTGTTAGTTTGTTGTAAATTGCTCGTTTCATAAGCTTTAAAGTTATATAATCTTTTACTAGTGTTTCTTAGTATGTGATAAATCACTAACTACAATTTTGTCTGTTAGGTGTAGTTGTATTTAATATATATTAAGAAATTGAAGGATATTTAGAAATGTTATTATAATAGTGTATGTTTATTTTTTTTTGGCAACCGAACAACACTTTATTGTTATTAAAATATAATTTTAACTCACGATCAGTTACTAATGTGTGCATTTGTATCCTTTAAAACAATCAGTGTGAGTTATTGTTTTTGCTTGCTGGATAACAATTTCCTGGCTAGCACGTGTCAATTCCTTATCGTCATTTTGGTAAATGAAGTTACATTAATTTATGATTTTTAAATAAATTTAGAAATACAACTAATTTATTTATTACAAAACTATTTTGAATTTTATGCATTAACAGTTACATTATAATTACTGTTAATCGTTAAAGGAAGACTTATTTCTTACAATTATTATATAGCAGTTTTAAAAGTTAGTAAATTTTCTAATATTCCTTGATTTTCTACATGAGATAACGATTAGCAAATACATTTACTCATTGTTGGTTTACTTATCATACGTTTTTACATAACTACATTATAAAACGTTGCAACAAATATGTGTTACTAAAGAAAAAAATTTCCTTAACAAATTTGCTTCATCATGCTATTCCAAAAGCTGTTTTTTTTTCGTTGTTTATGTAGGTCGAATTATTAACCCTTTTATCAACGAACTTCGTTCGTTTATGAAATCGATTTGTCGTCCGTCTGTCTGTCCGTCCGAGGCCTTTCTAATGGTCGGACATCAATGTGTGATACATCAATCGATTCAGCTCGGTGTCCTGAGCTTAAGTTTTGATGTCAGTTAAAATCGGGCCACGGGGACGCCGAGCCCCCGGGAAAATCCACAGGGATAATTAATATTTTTAATAATTTTAAAATCAATATGCGACACATATTTGAACAATTTATGGCATTTCATGCCAATTATTCCAATATTATAGACATTGTTTAAACTTAAATTTTGATTGCCGAAAATAATTAGATTCATATAAAAAAAAAAATCTTATCTTATTGATGAGAACTAATATATAGCTTTTAAAATATTTATTCAATAAAATAAAATATATTAAAATGTCTCTTTTGTTGTTTATAAATTTTTGTATTTTATCTGAATACTTATAATTATTACAACATAATAATTTTAATTTCTTTAAATTGTTTTAAAGTAAGTCTACATTTGGAAGTTCGTTGCGACAATGCCTTGCATTTTCAACTTGTTTTTGTTTGTTGCCTTGAATGTTATGCAGAAATGTGGCTTATCAGTACTGAGCAGCAGTTTTTAGTGGCAATAATGTAAAATAAATTGTTCGGGAAACGATGTTTTGTATTGTTACGAACTACTATTAGGCAACCCGTCAAACACACAGCAGCATAACCAATGTATATTCTACAGAAGTCTTGAACTTTCCAGCATATACCGGAGTATGAATCACCTATTTAATTCATAATTCAGGATATATATATATATATATATATAGTAATGAATGTTCCTGGAAAATGGTCAGGTATAAGTAAAACAACTCAATTTGTTTTCATTGGTTTTTCATATATTTTCATGCTTTACGCGTTTCGGTTCCAAATAACCATTTTCAAAATAGCAGCTAAAAATTACATTGTTATAAATACTATAAAATTATACACTATTGACATATACTTGCACTAAAACATTTTAAAATAAATAACAGATACATTATAACTATTGTACGTCGTAAGGTTTAGAAATGTTATACTGAATGACTAGATTAGGTTAACTGGTTGAACAAATAATCTGTTAGTGTTGATAATTTAAAATATGTATACTATTGGAGTAAATTGTAGTATGGGAAATGTGAATTACTTAAAAGCGTATTCTTATTGAGGTGCCACAGGTTACTATTTATTTTGTATTAGTCTGTAGTAAATGTTAGTGAATTGTTCATGGTCCGACTTGGAATTTACGGAGTGTCTGTCGCGTTGTATGTGAATCGTTTCTAAAATATTTCTTTTATTGTCGTTTGTTTCAGTACCTAAAACCTTAACATTCTTAAAATCGAAATTGTGTGATGTTTCTATTGCATGGTTAGCAAGTGCTGTGCATTTTTTATTATTTGTTTGGATCGAGTATTTGTGTTCGTATATTCTTTTATGAAGATATTGTTTTGAATTTCCTATATAACATCCCTACAGCCAAGACAGTTGATTTTATAGATCGTATGTGTTTTGTTCTTATTTTCTATTTGTGGTTTTAGGTTGGTCAAAATGTTTTAGTAAAATTATTTGGTTTGTGGGCAATATGGATATTATGACTTCTTAAACATTTTTTAATTCTTTCGGACAAACCAGGTATGGTTAATGAAACCCTAAATAAATTCAACTCCTTCCACCCTAAACTACAATTCACCGTAGAAAAAGAAAGCAATAGAACAATATCATTCTTGGACCTTCAAATTAAATATAATGCTGCAGGTACCATTTCAACTAATTGGTACAATAAAAACATGGAGTGGAAGATATTTAAATTATAATTCTAGTGTCCCTAAACAATACAAAAAAACGTTGTAAACAACCTTGTCGATCACGCCATCCAATTATCACACGGTAAATATAGACCAAAGAATTTGAAAAAGTAAAACCGTATTAAAAATAACGCCTACCCAAAACAATTCTTTGAGCCATTAATTAAAATAAAATCCACAACATATACAATAATACAGATAATACGAACAAACTCAGTCAATGTGAATCAATAGTTGGAATAGAATACATACCTGGTTTGTCCGAAAGAATTAAAAAATGTTTAAGAAGTCATAATATCCATATTGCCCACAAACCAAATAATTTTACTAAAACATTTTTTACCAACCTAAAACCACAAATAGAAAATAAGAACAAAACACATACGATCTATAAAATCAACTGTCTTGGCTGTAGGGGATGTTATATAGGAAATTCAAAACAATATCTTCATAAAAGAATATACGAACACAAATACTCGATCCAAACAAATAATAAAAAATGCACAGCACTTGCTAACCATGCAATAGAAACATCACACAATTTCGATTTTAAGAATGTTAAGGTTTTAGGTACTGAAACAAACGACAATAAAGAAATATTTTAGAAACCATTCACATACAACGCGACAGACACTCCGTAAATTCCAAGTCGGACCATGAACAATTCACTAACATTTACTACAGACTAATACAAAATAAATAGTAACCTGTGGCACCTCAATAAGAATACTAATTTTATTCTGTTTAACAGAGTTCAAAAACTGGAAAAACCAAGTACAGGAGAAATCTTTCTCAATGTATATATTTGACACTTCAGCTAAATTATTGTCGGATGGCACCAAAAAGGAGTACTATAATTGCCACCGATCGTACAACTACATTCCAAAAGGCAAGGATGTTAGAAGCTTAAAAGCACAGGCACTAATAGAATTGGAAGTGTTTGTCCCTCAAGAATGGAAGCGACGATAAAGAACGATGGGTCTGTTGCAGTAGACTTCTGGACAACTCATGTTGGACATACCAACGATATTGGTTGAGTTTTTTTAAGTAAAGAGGGTAAAGCAGAAATTGCAGGTATTTTCGAACATAAAGTTCTAGTTTAAAATTTTACAGTTGATGTATTTCAGGAAAATTAAAGGAAGTGTTACATTTCAACATATATTGGATGATGTTCGTGATTCTGCTTTAAAACAAGAAAATTCACAGAGAATTTTGTTGTTAGAAAAAAAAGATATGCACAATATTGTTAGGGGTTTCAATATTGAGTATGCTGTGAAACATCACCTAAATGAACTTTTCAACAGTCATATTTTACACGAAGCAAAATCTTTGAATAGTGATATTATTAAAAAAAAAAGCTGAGCTAATATTAGGCCTATGTGGGACTGCTTCGTTAACTGACGACGAACATCTGGGTGTAATGAGGCAATTTGATAAACTTATTGACACATTATATAAAGCAAAATCTATTGATCTAAAAACTACAGAGGAGATATATTCAAGATGTCCGAAAGTGAAGGTTATATTGAAAGTGCTCTGTCTGATTTATGTGCTTACTGCAATAAGAAAGCAGTCAAAAAAGTTTACCAGTGCATTAAGTGCAATGTAAAGGTGTATACATCATGCAGTGAAAGAAAAGGTGTCATTCTAGCTAATGAATCAGGTGATAAGTTTTATATGTGCTTAGTTTGTAAGCATGAAAACAAAAGCATGGATTTGATAGATAATCAACAATTAGGTATATCAACTTTGGGCATAACAGTTGGTCAGAGTTCAGCTTCATTATCAACAAGTGATAAGAACACAAATGCTCTTTGTAATGATATTTTAATATTTTTAAATAGCCAAGAGTTTGCTAATATTATGTGTTTCTGTAAAAAATGAAACGGCTGTATTAAAACAAAAATACTAGATTTAAAATCAGAAATAAACATTTTAAGGAACTCAAATATAGATCTTGTTAAGCTCCTAACTAGAAATGTGGTCCTAACAAATACACAATCTGGCATTGCAGCCAATACCGTCTCCAACTGTAATACTAGCAAAAAAGAGCCAGAAACACTTTTAAATACTGAGAACTCGACCCACATGAGTGCTGATGGTATTAATAGTAATAGGATAGATGCGGCTTCCTTGAACAATAATACTATGCCTATTAAGAATCCTAATACAACATTATATGCTAATGTCCTGAAAGAACCAAAAAGACAAAGAATAATAAGTTCATAATAGGGCTTGCTCAACCTACTGCTGAATGTCGCGATTCAGAAGAATTTATAGCAGTTACTCCACGGCCACGCTACTCAATGCTACATATCACACGTGTCAACCCATCAGTTCATGTGCAGAAAGTAATAGACTATACATACTTTATGTTAGGGGGCAACACTAACAATGAATCGTCTCCTTATGTGAAGGTAGAAAAGTTAAATTCCAGGTATCCTAATAATTATGGTTCATTTAAGTTAACAATAAGCTCAGTGCATATGAAAACAGTATTGGATGCTGATTTTTGGCCAAATGGTGTAGCGGTTTGCAATTTTTAGAAAAAACGCATAACACTAATAAGCAAGAACACAGTGTGTTGCATTCAGTTGATGAACCAACTAAGCCTATGTCATAGCAAGTAGCCGCTGGTTTTGCCAGAAAGAAATAGTCTAATGTTACATACTGCTATTTCCAAAATTTGCGAGGACTCAGAACAAAAGTTCAATCCTTTTATGCTGCTTCTTCAGAATGTGAATTTGATTTAATAGCATTAGCGGAAACATGGTTATTAACTGATATCTCAAATTCCTAATTATTTGCAGGCCAATATATAGTAATGCGTGACGATCGTAACTATTGATGCTTTAAATACCACACGAGGAGGTGGGGTACTACTAGCCGTTAAAAATTCATATGTGGTCAAACCTCTTGATCTCACAAGAATTACAACTGCTGTGCCAATGATTGACATTGTAGGATGTAAATGCTATAGTGAAGGAAATACCTTATATATTTTTGTGGTTTATGTCCCTCCAAATACAACCAGTGTTATCTTGGAAGCTCTTGTTGAGTACATGGAGGAGTACGCTGAATTCCAGGTACTTGTTATGGGGGACTTTAATTTTCCATTATACAATGATAACAGTAAAGTTGATGTGTGTACTAACATTCTTTTAAATTTTTTACATCTTACCAATGTCAGGCAACATAACAATATTGTAAATCAGAATGGTAGACTACTTGACTTAGTATTTTCTAACATGAACTGTACAATTTCAGAATATGTGTGTCCATTAGTTAAGAAAGATAATTATCATGCACCACTTTGCATAAATATTGATAGTAAGCTACATTATAGTAATTTTCTCAAATGTGACAAAAAACGATATAATTTTAAGAAAGCTGATTATCCAAACCTCTATAATGCTTTAACAGTTGCCGATTGGACTTTTTTAGAAAATTTTACCGATGCTGAGTAGGCATGTAAGGCATTTTATGCCAAACTGTATCAAGTCTTGGATTTATATGTTCTGATTCATCGCAATTTTAAACGTCATTACCCAATATGGTATAATTCTAATATCAGCCTCATCAGGGAGAAGCATAAGATGCGAAAAGAATTCAAAATCTACAAAAATTTAAATTGTTCATTAGAATTTAAAAGACTAAGAGCACTATCTAAAGCTCACATCTAGACTGCATATACGAATTATATCATCGAATCAGAAAGTATTATCCAGAAAGACCCAAAAGCTTTTTGGTTTTTTATACAACAGAAACAATATAGGTCTCACATTCCCGCAAAAGTCACTTACAATGGTCAGAACTACGATACCCCTCAGTCAATTGTTAAAGCCTTTAAAAACTTCTTCAGTGGTGTCTACTCAGCCAAGGTACAAGATCATTCTCTGATTGGTATTAAATCGTTGCCAGATGTTTACTTACATTTATCTCATGTTGTAACATACTGTTTTAATACGCTTTAATAGTTCTATTATTTCTAAAAATAGTTATTTTCTAGTTTAATTTTAGCATTCTAATTATTAGAATGAAGGTCTTGTAGCACAAATATGTCTGCAATTGTAAGCGGCTGCAAGATCACCCAAGTAGCTTCCTAGCGAAGTTCCAGGAAGATATAATCCAAGAGTTAATTAATCTTTCTAAAGGCACTTTACTTCAAAGGCACTAAACATGTCAGATTAGTTGCTATCTATGATTAGATGTCAATCATGTTCTAGGATCCTATTTATGTCAGGGTGGTCGGAAGGAATTTTTCAATTAGCGGAGTACTCAACTAAAAATTAGTTCCGAGATCTACTTGTGTGGCTATCTTAGTGCAATTGGCAGTTTAATTAATCTTAAAGATTTACGACCGGCATATCCTAAGTCGAGTATGAGAGCCAAGAAAGGGGTTATTTTTCAATTAACTTAAATGTATATAAGGATGCCAGCCGGTGGTAATCGGGGTTGTTTATTTCCAGACGCGTTAGAGGTTGAAGCTGGCTGTTATTGCCAGATTGAGTGAAGTGTTTTATTTCTCTGAAGTCAAGTGCGTGCCGTTATGTTCTAAGTTAATTATTTCTCTGAGTAAGTAATTAGTATATGTGGTATTACCATAAACTCAAGGCTGTGTTATGCAGCATAAGTCAGTTATTTGTTTAAATACAGTATTTGTCGACTTCCATAAAATACAACTCCGGGTTAAAGCTCAGTTCCAGTAAATTGATCCGTTAGATTATTGTTTTGGAGACCGCATCGTTTTAGAAGGGTCTTCTATTATATTGTGTTTTGACGGTGTCAGAGGCCGTTAATCACTAAGCCACGAGACTACCTGAGTATGCAGAGCTCAGGTCAGGAGTCACGTTACTGTACTATTTGACCCTTGAGAAGGTCGTATTTTTCCTGGTGTTGTGATGCCCCCGTGGTTAAAGGAGGGTCGTCGCCATAAGCAAGTTAAGTAGACTACGGTAGAATTAATTAATTATTGTATTGGGGTGGTTTCGCCCAGAACTGTTATTAATATTCATAAAATAAGGATCTTAGTTTAGTTAAGTTGTGTTTGTGCTAGCCGGAGACTTTAAAAGATTAGCCCCTGTGAAGTGACTTATTTTCTGTCCTGCAATCTTGGTTCATCGCCCCCGAACAAAGTGCGACGAGAGCTATTACCGCGATTGGTCCATGGGCCGTTTAATTCCCATGGTGGCGCCCTATTGTAAATAATGTTATTTACTGTATATTTTTGTTATGCATATGTAATTAGTTGAAGTTTTAGTTAGTAGCCCATTTAATAAAACAATCGGAATTTCGTCTCAGTGTGTTTGTTTAATGAACTCCCCCTCTCACCGACTGCTGCAGCTTGCGAGGCAACGTCCCGAAACGTGAGGGTACGATAGTGCTAGAGGTCGTGTCATTTATTATTTATTGTTAATTGGATACCCTCACGCGGTAGGTAAATATAATAAATTACAATGTTTCCACCTCTGAGATTGAAAGCTGTATGCGAAAATTAAAACATAAATCCACTGATGGTCTTGATCAAATACCTGCATTTCTCGTCAGGGATTGTGCATCTATACTAGCCTACCCGTTAACCAGCATCATTAACTTATCATTACAAACTTCTACCGTTCCATCTGTTTGGAAGAATTCTGTTATATGTCCAGTCTTAAAAACTGGTGAATCGAATTGTGTTGAGAACTATAGGCCAATTTCAATTCTTTCCAACTGTGCAAAAGTTTACGAAATGGTGCTATACAACAGAATATTTGATGCTGTGGAATCTCGGATTTCACCGTATCAACATGGTTTTTTTCCGGCAAGGTCTACCATGACTAATCTTTCATGTTTGACACAAACTATTTCTAATAGTCTGGATGCTCAGGGACAAGTAGATGTTTTTTACTCAGACTTGCAGAAAGCTTTTGACAAGATTGATCATTTTATTTTGCTGCATAAGTTGGCCCTATTAGGTTTTGCTGAGTCACTTATTGCATTATTCGCATCATACATGAGTGGTCGTGCTCAACATGTTATATATAACGGATTTAAGTCGTCTCCATTTTTAGTAACTTGGAGTCCCACAGGGCTCCAATTTGGGGCCACTTCTATTCATAATTTTCATAAACGATATAGTAGATTCATTTTTATGTTATCATCTTCTATACGCTGATGATTTAAAACTTTATATGCATATAACTTCTTTTGATGATTGTCAAACTTTACAATTACAAATAAATAGTTTACACAAGTGGTGTGTGAAAAACAAACTTAATCTAAATATACCTAAATGTAATGTTGTATCCTACACTAGGAAGTTGCAGCCGATTCATTACAATTATCATGGTAATAAAAGGATAACTAGACAAAAATCAATAAAAGACTTAGGAGTATCGTTTGATGTTTTTCTTTCATTCACAGGTCACATAAATAATGTTGTAAATTCTTCTTTCAAAATATTAGGTTTCATAATAAGAAACTCCAAATCATTTTTGAAACCCCAACGTTTAATTTTGTTATATCAAGCACTAGTTCGTCCTAAACTTCAATATTGTTGTCTAACATGGTCTCCAATATATAAATATCAAAAGTTATTGTTAGAGTCAGTTCAGCGCAAATTTCTTAAATATTTATTTTTAAAAACAGAGAGATATTATCCAGAAAGAGGCTACAGTCAACTTTTACTGCTAAATAAATACAGTTTCCTGTCATTGGAGTCACGTAGAGCAATAATCGCAATTGTGATTTTATATAAATTGCTTCATAATAAGATTGATAGCATGAATCTGTTATCTTATTTAGAGTTTCATGTTCCAGGATATAATACCCGTCAACAGCAACTATTTAGCTTACCTATGTATAGAACAAATTTACTACCCAGGTCACCGATTTATGCTATATGTTCACGATATAATTCAATATGCAGTTATTGCGATATTAATTATGATAGTTTAAAGGACATTGTGCGTACTGCTATCATACATTTATAACTTGCTACGATTTATTTATATATATTAATATGTATGTGTATAAGTTAGTTTGTATTGTTGGTTGGTTAACAAGATGGCCGAAAGTGAATATATTAGTGAAAATAGTCTGTTAAATGCTTGTGCTTATTGTAACAAAAATGCAGTCAATAAGTATGTGCAGTGTGTTAATTGCTCAGCTAGAGCTCATGCATCTTGTAGTGAGAGGTCAGGATTATACAACTTAGATAATGGAAAGAAACATTATACTTGTATGGATTGTCTTAAAAACAATCAGGTGAGCTTACTTGTGCTTGATACTACTGTCAATAAAGCTACGGAAGGCATGCATAAGAAAACTTATGATAACAATCGTAGTCTTACAGTCATCAGCTATCTAAAAAGTGCATCTTTTGAGCTGTTGTTAGAGTCTGCTGTCAAAAGGGCTACTGTTCGCTTGGAAAGGGAATTAGTTGCACTAAAATCAGAAGTGGAAACACTGAGACTAAGTAATACTGAATTAGTCAGGCTGTGTAATAATGAAATTTCTAATGTGCTTCATAATAAAAATCAGAAATCAACTATTGATTCTGGAATGCAAGGTAATATTAATTCTAATTTACCAAAACAAGTTCAATACCCAGATGTACATAATAAACAATGCTTATCAAACTATAATGATAACATGCATAAAGCTATGTTAAATAAGCCTAGTGATTGTATAAACATAAACAACTATAAAATTATTGATAAACATGATGATGGTTCTCTACAATCTTCGGCTACCATTGCTACTGGTAGCTGTAACTTTGTGGGAGCTGCTTCTATTGATACATCAAACAATATCAAAGAGGACTGGAACTTAGTTATTCGTAAAAAGCAGAAATTCAAGCCAAAGATAATTGTGGGTGCTGCAGAACCTGTAGCAAGTCAGAATGGGCTAGAAGCACTGGCTGGAGTTCAAAAACGAGCTTGGCTACATTTAAGCCGAGTAGCTCACAACAGCAATGGATGGCCGCTCCCAGTGTGTGGTAATCAAAAGCAAAGGAATCCGCCATGCCTCGAGAATTCAAAATGTTTCTGTTAGAGTACCCCAAGGCTCCATACTCGGTCCAACTTTATTCATAATATTTGTAAATGACCTTGTTCGTTATATTGCTAGTGCTGTAATTACCATGTATGCAGATGATACTTCTATAGTACTAGGTGGAGTTACACTTCACGATGTCCTCCAACATGCGAAAGAGATTCTTGAGCCACTTTTCGAATGGTTCTGTGCTAACAAACTTTATCTCAATTCTGAAAAGACGGTTTATGCTTTTTTATGCTGGCAAAATTTTTCGTGAGGATCAAGTGCAATTGCAGATCAACAACAATCCACTTACACAAGTTTCTACATCAAAATTTTTGGGAGTTTATGTAGATAGCTCATTGAGATGGGAAAATCATTGTACTAAGCTTTCTAAAACACTTAGCTCAGTGTGCTTTCAAATCAGGTTTCTAAAAGCAGTCTTAGATTTTCACACTTTAGAGTGTTTCTATTTTGCAGAAGTACAAACTAGGTTGTTATACGGCATTATGCTTTGGGGAAATTCTCCCTACGCAAAACGTATCTTTTCTATCCAAAAACAAATTTTAAGACGCATGGTTAACGCCAATAGGTTTGACACCTGCAAGCCCATTTTTCGACAATTGGGCATAATGTCCTTACCTTGCCTGTATATTTACTCCGTTGCTATTTATGTGCATTAGAACCTGCTTTTATTTTCTACAAACTTTTCAATTCATGGTCTTAATACAAGGTTCGGTAGAAATTTTGTAATTCCTCAACACCGATTGGCCCTTATGGATAAGAGCTTTGTGTGTTTGGCTATAAAGGTTTACAATAAAGTACACATTGACATTAAGAATGCTCATACTTATAAAATGTTTAAAGTTAAGCTTAGAAATATGCTAGTAAACAATTGCTACTATGCAGTTCAAGATTTTCTGTAAAATGAACTTATAGACCTATCACACATTGTAATATTGTGACTAAAAAATATGATTGATTGATTGGTCCTATCTTCAATAATTGGGTTTACAACCTGTAGAAGATGTAAATAAATAAATATTAATAAAAAAAGTTGAACATCAGGTGCGGCTTTTTTCAACAAAGAAGATATCAACAAGGAATAATGATATTAAAAAGCCTACCTTAACAGAAGAAATTTTTATTAGCGATAGTTTGGTTAATAACTCAAACATTAATGTTAATGTTCATACAAGATCTGATCATACATACATCTAATTTTATGTTAAGATAAGACCGTGTATTACCTCAGTAAAAAGTACATTTAATTAACATTAAAGCTTATGAGGTTGGATTTTGTTCTTCCTTCACTTGTTTGGGAATAAAACCCGATGGTGAAACCACTCGTGGAAATACATGTACAAATTACTGGAAATCATTGGCAATCTCACCAGAAATCTAACGAAATCTACGGTTGCGGCAGTCTGTTTGGAAATCATCGACAGTCACTGGCAATTACGGAAATCATTTGCAATCCCAGCAATTTTGATGGGAACCTACAAGTACGCTAATAAGTCATAGTTTTTTCGTCAATTCTGTCGGATTGAATGTTCTTAAATTAACAGTGCAGTATTTTATAGTTTTACTTTTAGTCGGGGTACCAAAATAATCTTAATTTTCTACCTAGGTTTTTACATATTTTAGTCGACTGACGGTGCTAACAAAATTCTCGATAGAATAAAATTAGTTTCTTTCTTAATTAATTTAGGTATTTATTGAAAGTGTATATGGGTACATAACGTGTTCACTTTTTAAAAATAAAAATACAATTTTTGAAACCTCAAGCCTCTACTACTACTATTATTAAACGCATTCCACTCAAGTAATTAATAATGTACAAATGAAATTAAAGAAATAACAGCAAACTACCTTTAAACTGCATATTGGCACAAGTACAAAAGATACCTAGAATAGCAACAAGTTAGTACAAAATACCAAGTTGTTTACATACAAGAGCTAACATATATAACATTCGTGTAGAGTTAATTTCCTTCACTGCACTGAATTTAACTTCTTTTTTATCCATACTTTGTTCCTTATAGAAACTGGTCTCCTGTATTCTAATTATGAAATTTTCTTAAGTGGCCATACAAAGTTTTATTTTACGTAAATTCAGCACCACAATCTTGGCCAATATTCATTTTTTACTCCTATATAAATAACGAGATAAACAATAAATTAAACATTAACACAGACCTCATCCAATTTAGGTAAACAAAAAAATTAACTAACCTCAATCTGTCTACAACTGTCATTGCAGCCACGGTTGTACTGGCGTGAGACGATCGCTGCTGGAAATTAACTGCCAAGTTCACGC
This sequence comes from Platerodrilus igneus, assembly GCA_036346225.1. Taxonomy (NCBI): domain Eukaryota; kingdom Metazoa; phylum Arthropoda; class Insecta; order Coleoptera; family Lycidae; genus Platerodrilus; species Platerodrilus igneus. Next base: position 723,598 of record JARFIW010000090.1, read on the forward strand.
CGGTATCATAAATTTGTGTGCCAAGCTCTAAATTGTGAGTTTCAAGACAGAATAATTACAAGCGTATTATTATTCTATGTGCAAGATGAAATATAACTACGAATTCAATAACAAATTTAATGAATTATTACTTTTTTGTATGTAAATATTCTGTCAAAGCATTTTATTTTGATTTATGGAATGCGTCATTGTTACCAGACATACCGCCGCCTGCATTCCTAGAGTGTGTACACTCAATACAACCTATATCTATAGAATTACAACTATACACATAACATTGGCAATGTAGCAGTTTATTCAGTCGTGACGTCATCCTAAAGTTAATGCGAAATGACTATACATATTCAGTTACCTGATAAACAAAATGCTAAGATTTTTCGATCAAGAAAACCATATAAATGTTCAGACAATATCAGACGCTAACTTGAAGATTATGGATGTAAGTGTATGATACCCTGGACTCATGATCAAATAATATTTAATCATTCAAGTTCAAAGCAACGTTGTGAAAACGGTTAATTTAGTAAATATTTACTTGTAGGAGATAGTGGTCATTTTACTAAATCATGTTTGATGGTAAAATTATAAACTGTTAACACAGAAATAGAAAATCTATATAGTGAGTCACTTGTCAGAACTAGAAATGTTGTTGAGAGAAAACATGGGGTATGGAAAGGAAGGTTCCTGATATTATCAACAGGCATTAAATTGAAGCTGGAAGCAACAGTGGCAACAGCTGTTGTGCATAACATTGCTTTAGTGATGATATAACATATTCCGGAGGAATGGTGTGAAGACTATGAGCATAATAAGGAAGTCAATGTGTCACGGTAACTTTCTGAAATAGAGAAATTCTGCATGAAATTACAACGACCTTACTTGAAACCCTCTTTATGTTATTCTCCCAAATAATCAAAACTTAACAAACATTCAAGTATTAAAAACCGTCCTGTATAAAATGTTCCTCAATACGTGAAATTTATTCCGTAACTCTTTATCCATTCATTAAAAAGCCAAACAAGCATTTGCTTCTTCTAACACTTTCAGTTCTTTGAAATGTTTGCTCCTCAAACGACTTTAAATAAACCCTCTTCCTTGAAATACGTGCTAGTTAGTTTATTATTTTAAATAGTTTTGTCGAAATATTCCTTATTCTAAAACTGAGAAGCGCGCCTTAGAAATTCTTCGTAAAATAATTATAATCGCTGCTCGTTTATTTGCTGATCGTTAAAACTACTTCTATATAGGTTCTTTGGAAAGATTAAATACTTAAATGTGTTTGTTTTTGTTCGTATTTTTTGAAATTCCGTGTTATATTTGCACGCGTTCTTCGCTCAAGTTTTATTGGTATAACGCCTCTCCTTATTAAATTATTCTGACAATATTTATAGTGCGGATCGATAATCATACAAATCTCTGATCTGTTCGATAAAGTTAGGCCACTGGTTTTATTTATCTATATCGTAGGAGCAATTTAAAATGTAGCTTGCGTCTCCTGCAACCAACGAAATTCAACAGAATTAGTTATCGTGTTTTGTTTTCTAAATTCCGAAAGGTTTTGCTGTTGTATATATTTTTGCTTGCTTTCTCAGAATATTCTACACCAATATCGGGAGGAATGGTTTGATATTTTCCCTTCCATAATTTTCAAAGCTGTATAAATACAAGTCCAACTTTGAAAAATCTCTTATTAATTCGACTCCTATTATTACTCCCTGTATTTTTGTTGTGATTATTTTGTATTTTTCTTAATCTTCTTTGGGAATCAAGCCACTCAGAGTTTTTAAAATCGTCTTTATTTACGTTTTGATCAGTGACCTAGGATCGTTGTCAAGACGATTTTAAAATCTCTGAGTGGTTTAATTCTCAAAGAAGATTAAGAAAATCCTGTTATTAATTCGACGCTTCTTTACTGATTCGACTGCTTTTTGAGCTTTGTGAAGTCGCACTTTTAAAATGCGTTTCTGCTAATGCAGTATCGTTAATTTGTTCCAGTCCCCAGCTGCATTTCGTGAGATGACACTCGAGAGAAGTTAACTCGAGGTACAATATGTTTTTCTGTTTACTTTATTTTGTGTTGCTGTTTTGCAAGATAGACACTTGCTTTTGATTAATTCTACAAGACATTGCAGACCGACAACAACGCACGCTTAATTATGTGTAAATTACTGTAAGAATTTTAATGCGTTTAGAGCGCTTTTCTTCTGTTTGCCTTTTACTGTTTAAATCAATGTAAACGTCAAATAATGAACTGTTTAAATTTTAATAATACGAGATGATTCTTTTAGAGTTCGATTCTGTTCCTGTGTTAGGTAGCGGTATTCGGTGTATTCTATTATGCTTTCTACTACTTACTGTGCTACTTTTTTTCTTGTCCATACAGAATACCGTAGCACGTAACAAATGTAGAGCAGTATCGCTATACTAAAGGAAGACAAATTGGCCAACTACCAATAAATGAACATTCTGCACAATTATTGTAATAAAACTAAATTAATAGTTCATTTTTAATTTTATGCGTTAATTTTAGTTTTAATCTACTAAATCCTTTTTATGTTGATGCTATTTTTGTTCTAGTTCATCTGCTCCCTCATTTTTTTATATTTCAGCATCAACTACTTCAATATTTTTTGTAATTTCAAACACAATGTTGGGAACTTTAGACCAAAAACTTTGATTCAGCAACTGCTTCAGTTTTCTATAGAATACTTGCTCCAATAAGAATACGATTATGAAGGAACCGTTTTTAATATAAATGTGTACTTACATTTTTTCCTTCTTGCGCGTCTTTTGGCTGCACAAAGTTTTATTCTAATATTAAGTATAGCGATGCTTTTTAATTTAAACGGAAAGTTTTATTTTCGCATCATTGTTATTGTATGTGTAAATTAGGTTACTACGCATGAAATTTCGATATGCAATTCTCACGTATTGTAGGAGAATAACTTACAATTTTATCGTATGTATTTTGTCAAACATGTATTTTCTCATGTTCAATTGAATGTGTAATTATCACGCTAATTAATAAAAACGGTCGAAGGTTGGAAGCGACGAGTTCATGTGAAAGGCACGTTCAAAAATCTTTATCGTCAACTATCGTACCGTATCGACGTGTATGTTTTGTGCGTTAAATGCATTGTAGTTTACTCATGAATCCCTACTTTAATATTGCATGTTCCCTAAAGTGTAGATTCGAAAGCCAACTTCACTGCAACAACTTGAAGAAAAAGCAGCACGTAGATCTCACGAGAACCTTTTGAACACTTTAGAAGGCAGCATAGAACTACTTTAACCTAGCTTAGTTTTGATTATTTGTAATTAATTGCTTTGTCTTTCATTATATGTAAATTTATGCAATGTTGCGACATCTTCTGAAACATGCTTGGTACGAAATGTTTATCTTTAATTATCGCTTTTACCATAATAACCAATGGAATTTGGTGCAACAAATAAATAGTAATGAAAAACACCAATTCTTATATTTTCGTTATCTACATCATCAGTAGCCACCATTCCATATCATATAGTTTCGATGGCACGTATGCTATTAATTTGTGTTATTGCCCTCTATCCGATGAGTGATGTTGCATTTAACTAAAAGCACTATATCTAACTCCAATATTGTACATAAACCTCTTAAGTTACGGGTATATCACAATAGTTTTCGTAAACTATCTCGATTGTTATATTTACGCATATTACGTACAAATTCGTTAAAATAGACCTTCTCTCGGGGCGTCATTTATACATAATCTGGAGCGTAAAGTGTTACGCTTACAAATTCGATTACATGAGTTGCACTACAAGTGAAGTACCCAATAAAATAAAACAAGCTAGGAATTTACAGAGTTGATTACTAAACGTCACAACTGCTCCCTGCTCCTCAGGGGTGGTTCTTCAACTGCTATTTTTTCGGCGTAGCCCAGAGACGATTGGCGAAACCCAAAGATAGCTTTTTAGATATAGGAAAAGTTACAGGTAATAAAGGAATCGCTTAACCGAGTTTGAACTTCACACATGTCCGACCTAATCAAACGTCGAGAGCAAAAGTCTTTTCAAATAAGAGACTTAGATCTAGCCGACTATACTTTCCCTCTATTTCTCCATGTCCCACGGCCAATCTTCTAACCACAGATGCATTCTGGTGACCTGGGAACGCTAACGTATGCGTTTTACATAATATAATTCATAGGTTATTTTTCTGGAATGTACAGGAATCTATAATCGTGAAACTAACACGTAAAAACTTAAATTATGAATGAAAAAGGAAAACTTTCTCACACTGGATTTAAAGATACAATAAATTAAAATATTAAAATAAAATATAAAGCAAAAAAAGGCGCAATGTGATATTTTCATTGAATGAATATCATCTACGTCATGTGGTTGATAAATTCAGGCCATGTCCTTAAGATACAATAACAGAAACACATTACTGTATACAAATTTATAATACCTCATATTTGTATACTGACCTTTGTCACTATCCCAATCACTAAACAACCCCAATACCGTTTTATAATTGAGTAACCATATCACATTTCCACTACTGGGTCAGTTATACATTCTTAGTGCGGGCCTTCTCCAGTAGCCATTCAGCCTTTTAATCAGCCATTGCTTTCTTCGTCTCAATATTCAAAATGTAATATTCCGCTTGAATGTTTTTTTTTAGCAATAAAGCCTGCCGTAATTTTCTTCCAAGCTTTTGCCTGAAGCTATTGTAAATAATAATGGTTTTAATAGTGTTTACGTATAATTACTTTCACAGTGCAAGGCACTATGTGGACTCTATTTGTAGTTAGTCTTAGTTTCAACAATTCTTCGAAATTTTGCAATTTCTTCCAACGGTAATAACTGCTCCTCTTTTGACCAATTATAAGTTTGATTCTTTTTTGTTGTTGTAGCCATTATATGCCATAGACTTTATTTACAAGATTTCCAATACTTATGTTTACAGTGCTCTCAAATTATCCAAAAACTTGCAAGCAACTACATTTTAATTTTAACCCATATTTAATAGGCAACAATGATTAATGCAACTTATATAATTGTGCTGTTCTGGTTTGTCTCGGGGTCACCTTTTTAACGCTTGATCGCAACAGAGATAACATTATTTACAAGTTTAAAAATACGAACAAATTATACATTAAAGGTATGACGCACAAAAAAATATTGACAAAAGTTTTTGTGTGGGTAATTATTACAAATGTTTTTTTTATCACGGAAAGTACTTTAGTTTGTAAAGTTGCAAAATGTGTTTTCATGTTGAGGAATTGAATGTTGTGGCTTCATGACGAAGACTAGGTTTTCGTGGTGTGTAGAGAATGATGTCCATCATTACGCTGAATGCAATGCAGAACCTCGCAGCGATGACTGGGATAGTATTTCCATGTTTCGGTATCCTGCGACTCGTAGGCGAAGGTGCTGGTATACAGAAGACGTTCGTGGTTGGTAGAAATTCGAGCGAGCTGATGGCGGAACGTCCCCAATCCTGGCGTGCATGTTGGCGTCACGTGCTTTAGAAAGTGGCCCTGATGGCTTCGGAGGTGGAACGATTACAAGCTGTGTTATGGGTGGCTCATGCGTCCGGTGTGTGCTTATAAGAGTTTCTTTCAATTTATCCTGTTAGATTTTGTGGTCACGACAAAATAACTTGAAAGAAACTCTCAGTGGACGAAGAGCTTGGTGACCTTCGTCTTGCACTATTCTTAAGTTCTCCCCAGAAATTTGGGAACTATCTTAAAAAGAGAACACCTATGAAGTAATTTGCTCTATTGTTTGGAGCTCTTATAACGTGAGTTTGTATTGTAGTTAGGACGGTTATATTATGTACTTCAAGGGTTTTCGGACGACCCCATTGTTGTTTGAGGGGTGTTTTAAGCGCACATGCTGTTTATTTGCATGCTGCATGCTTAATAGTCAATTAGTTAGGTTATGATTGTTGCATATTCCTACTTAGTAATACTAATAATTAATAAATTGAATATTTTATCGAAGCTTAAGAAATGAATATTGATAATACAGAAGTGACAAATTGGAGTTATAAATGATATGCGAGAAGTTTCACTTTATCATTACAGGACTGACAACAGTAGTTTTTTTTAGCAAATAACATTTTTTAATAAAAGTATTAACAAATGGTTAAGATATGCCCTTAAAGTAAAGTAAAGATCTGTTTCCTTTTACTAAGCTACTTTAGGAAACTGATTATAAACTGGCCCTAAAATAAGTTGGATAAAATACTAGTCTTGAATAAAACCATAGGTTTGCTTGGATCAAATACCTAATTACATTTATTGTTACGTACTTTTAGTTACTACAATATATTAAAGAAGATAGATGATTTAACCAGTTTTGTTTTGTGAAAACTTGTCGATAGTAATTCCTAGGCTGGAATATCAAGAATGCAAGAGAATTGGATTTATTTAATTTAAATTTGGCGCCTTTTATTCATTTCCCTTATATTTGAATTTGGCGCTATTTACCTTAGTTAGGACACATACCACATAGCGCTCTTAGTGTAAACAGCAATTTCATAGAAGGTTGAGTTTGTCGTCTATTTTATATTAGTTGTCTATGTTTATAAATAAACACCCACCCACAATAGATGAGCAACGGCCTATTATCAACTTCTCATAAAGTTTATCGCGACCTCTATCGAGGGTAGTCTAAACAACTATTGTGGCGGTAATATTTAAATTATGTAGCTTCTACCACTAAATCCTTTTTCTTGAAATGAAGAACCTTCCATGTGATTTTCCAATGCTCCACCCGAAGGTACTACATTGGCCAGAAAGCGAGTTTTTTTACCTGAAAAATTTTGAATTTTGTCAAACCCTTGTTGTTCCAGACAAGGTAGGGATCTTTAACGTGCGTGACAACACTCACACACGGGACCTCCATTTTACCTCTCATCCGAACGAGGGTGTATTTTTGTGAAAAATGCTCGCTTAACATTTTTCAAGCGGACCGTGTCGGGATTTGAACCCGGGACCTTGGGCGCGGTAGTCACACACATACCACTACGCCACGGAGCCGCCTGAAATGAAGAACCACGTGCAAAGAAAATATCATTTATCAGACTTTTTCAGAAATGAAAACGTTGGATAAATACTATTTTCTCAAGAAAACAAAACTATGAGCATGAACAATGGTCAGACTTCAATATTTTGGATAAAATTATATACATATAGCTTAAACATAATAAAAGCTACAAATTCGTTCTGTTAAACTGAAAATTTAATTTGAAAGGGTGTCTGTAATTTTATAACAACATTTCAAGTCTTATTATTTAATTATATTCAGTAACATCAGTACAATATCTCGCAATACACAGAAGTTGTATAGGAATTTTACAATTATATTTATTTATTTCACAAAACTTACGATGTCATCAGTAGCAAACTGGTGTATTTTCGTTTCAGAGTTTTTCTTACAACACAAAGGCACACAGTACAATAAAACTATTGTTCCTTTAGATTAATTTAACCTGCACTGAAGTTATCCTTTTTAAATACAAAAATTAAGTCAAAAAACGCGAAACACAATAAATTAATCTGCAAATAAAAACACTAAATATTTCCAATGAATGTTTAACAAATAACAATAATTAAACAATACCTATAAATGTCGCCATAAAAAAAAGTTTTATCTATGAAATGTCATCTAACGTCCGACAGTTTCCTGCATTACAAATTACACGCACCATCTCGCGGCCGTAGTATGAACTAAAGCAGTGCTAAAATCGTAATAATTGTAACTCATCTAGGGTGTAGTTTTATCTATGGTCTATGTTTCTCTGATTAAAATACAACTTCGATCCAATATTTTGAGGTTATATTTTTAAATATTACTTGTATAAATAAACGCTCCAAAAAGTTTTTAAAGCTTTCAGTTTATTGTTTATGTAGCTTTTGATCCAGTTTAGTTTGCTGGCGGAATTGCCAAATAAAGTTCAATAAATGTTTCACGTAATTCTTCTTCATCTGTAAGATGTGTAAGGAAATGCAATTAATTTATTTTAGATTCTAATTTGTTGTTTGGGTATGTGTCTGCTTTAATGTAAAATATCAGTGTTGCTCTACGATAAGGAGCTGTTTGAATAAATGGCTGTTAAACAATATAAGGACATAATAATATTGTAATGGTCGTGTAATACGAACTACTAATAATGGAACCAGATTATAGTCTATGGTTTGCTATAGCAGAAAAATATAATGTGGTGGCCCATGGTCTCATAAAACATGGTATTGGAATTAACAGCAATCATGACCTTGATGGTACACCTTTACATGTTGCTGTTATATCTGGTAATGTAGAAGCAGTTTGTAAGCTACTTATTTATGGAGCAGATGTGTCACTTACATATATGGAAAAAATGCCATTATATTATGCCATGGCATGCAGAAATTATCGTATGATGGAGGTTTTGGATAATTATTATGATTCAGACAACTTTTTTAATTGTCTTTTAAGATATATTGGAATCAAGTATACTGTAGTAATTAATGAGACCCGAGTATCACTTACGACATTCTGGGATATTTTAAAACTCATGTTACGAATGTAAATGCTATTATGAACTGGACACCTATGTTTAGTGTAATATTTGAACGTGAATCATTTAACTTTTTTAAACTGTTTTGGCCCAGAGTTACAAAACGTATGTTAGATCGTATGAGTGAACCACTATTGTATACTTTCTTTCATAGGTGCCGTTATTCAGATGGAGAGTTTTTAGAGTGTTGTTACTTTATATTAGATTCTCCTAGAGCATTGGATGTTTTTGTACATTTCAATACTTGTCATTTATGGCATTTGTTGGCACTTATTGATAATGGCACACATAAAATTGCTCGAAGTCATAGACTTGATTTAATTTATACCTTTTTAAGTTTTGGAATGCAAATAACAGTGCAAGACATTGTTTATGTATTTCACACTAATGGCTATAATGAAGAAATAATGGCATTGATTTATGGAGGGGTTGTTAATAAAAAAATGTTTGGTCGCCAAAAATACTGCATATATCCCTTAACTACCTTTATTTTTGTTTTGAAGAAAATAGTAATATTAAAACAATTTGTAAAATGTTTAGAAATTTAGCATACCGTAGTTTTGATATCACATTAGCACAAACAGAACGGTTTTTATATTGCTTGAGATTTTTTTCTTTTTCACGTGGTGTAAGGCAAAAATTGATAAAGTTGTGTAAAATACATATTAGTCCCAATAAAGCTATTATTGCAAAAATTGAACAAACGCAATCTGTTCCTTCGTTACTTGAAATAACCAGAAATGAGACTAGGTATTTGATTAAAAAGAAATATAAAATTAAAAATCATATCAATTTCATGATGTGGTGAAAAATTTGAATGTACCTCAACGTATTAAAGATATCCTTATTTTTAAAACGCCTATTTATAATTGATTTGTACGAGACTTGAATACTAGTATTGCTGTAATTTTTTTTATATTATTATACTGAAATAAAGTTGTATAGAAAATATACAGATTTCAATATTAGTTATCAACCATCGGTTCTGAAAACATTAGAACACCACCTTAATGTAAATCCCAGCTTCCTTTCATGGACCTTAGTTAAAGTTTAAAATAAAGAATTATAAAGCACAGAGTAACAAAAAATATTAAGCGATATGATGTTTTATTTATAACACTTAAAACATCAATTCTTTTAACTGCAGACATTAAACACAATATACCCCAATGCTTTTTGAATATTTTACTATAATTAAACATTGAATAAATGACGTATTGGACTACCGCATATAGTGACTGTTCTAATTGTAAAGCTAGTATAGTACCAATAATTGCGTAATATAAAATGGATAACCTGCTAAATTTCAGTGTGAATTTCCTTTCTTTAAAAAGTATGTACTTTCTGATAGTACAGAGCACATACTACAAATATTCAACAACTACTATCCATCCATTCAATTTCAATATTTTAATTAAAAACTTGTACAGAAAATCTTTTTGTTGCAGAAGATTTTTAAATTATCATTTGTTTCATACTATGAATATGAAAAGCAGTGTAGCTCTCAGCTCAAAAAGAAAAGTGGAAACAGTTCACAGTGCACATTACAACAAAAGAATATGTTAATACTCTAAGATCTGCTCCTTAAAAGTTCATATCTTAGTATCCTATCCGATAACCAACTTTTTTTCTGTGACGGGAAAAAATGTCTTTTCATACTTCTTGACAGGTAACAAAATTTCACTTTTTATGAATTTACTTTTTTCCCGGGGGAAAAATGAGTACTTTTTTCCCGGGTATGTGCAAATAAGTAAGAACACGAAGATATTTAATTTAAAGCCGGACACAGCACCTGTGTGGACATGAAGTGCAAAACTGTCCATTTCTGATTTCTGAATATTCAAAACAACCGATATAAACAACTTAAGTAAGCAATTTTTGAAACCACTCGCAGAATTAAATTGACAGATATTTGATTACTTGTTTGAAACTTCAAATTTGCATTGATTGATTTTTGACTTTTATATATTGTAATATTTTTTTCAATATTAAATCATCGTTTTGCATGTCACAAAAAAAAATGTATTATACACGGGTAAAAATGTAAGATTTTAGCTCTCGGTTTTTTGTCTCCCTACGCTTTGCCTCGGGTGACAAACACACATCGAGCTAAAGTCTAGTACTTTTTTCCCTTGTATAATAAATAACTATTTAACACTCGTACATGTAATAACCCTACCGCAGTTATTACCAAATGAGACACTACTCTGACACCATCGCAACCTTCACTACGATAACCTTTATGACACTACGATACATAGCTAAACTTACATACAAATTTAGATTTATTTTCAAGAATCTTTAAAATATTAAGTTCATTAAAAAGTCCACTTTGACTTCGGGTAAGGTCCTTTTACTAAATTAAAAGATCGAATTCCAAATCTGAAAATCACGATTGATTTAAAGTATTCCCTGTCTGACCTGTTAAGGGAAGATATGTTGGATAAATGTTCAGGTAGCTCTCAGCTAGGAAAATGTTTCACAAAAGTGAATGCAATAAATATAACAAAACATGCACTAACTTCTGATGTCTCGTAAACTACTAAGTAGTGCACATAAAACCAGTCTGAACCAGTTATACTAGTTTAGTTGCTGCGAATGCCTAGTTGCATAGCGTGCCTGTACAGTGTAACTGTATTCATACAAGTCTTTATAGTCATTACAAAGTGTGTAGCTCTTAGTCATGGCTTGTTCCATTGAACAATGCGTGTTCATTATTGAAGAATATGTGCGGTGTCAATTTGTTTGTGACTTTTTACGGAACGTTTTCTGAAATGATGATCCAGCAAAATCAAGGATTCAGGATCTATTGAAAGTCTTCTGTAATAGGTAGTTGTTAGTTCAAAAGAAATAAGCAACTGACTATGTCACCCGAAGTCATTGCAGACAACGGCACGAATTCAAAGAAGCCTCCAGTCAAGACGGTGGTTATTACAGCAATGTGAAATTTCTCACATGTCATGTCAATGCGTCTTTCATGGCTTGGGAATGAACAATTTCCATACTAGTGTTGTTCAGGAAATAAAACCAGCACAAGAGTAAGCGCTCAAATTACTGCAATGTGTTGGTGGGGGAAATATCGATCAATTTCTCTTCTTTTCAATGATTGAAGCTTGGTTTCATCTATCGGGTTAGTTATTTCTTAAAACATACGACACCAGGCCACAGAGAACCCACACGAGTTCCAGCAATAGCCATTACACAGTTTAAAAGTCGGAGTATGATGTGCTATTTCTGGTAAAAAAATAATCCCTTCAATATTCATTAATGAAACTGTTAATAATTAATTATCTGCTCGGTTAATTCCAGTCAAAAATAGTTGGGGTTATTTCCAGCAAGATCGAGCAACTTGTCATACATTGGATCTGTCGTTGGCTCGTATACATACAGATTTTACAGGAAAGGACCAATAGCAAGAGCTTGTGGCCGCCCTGCTATATCCTGACTTGTCACCATGTGACTATTTCGTGTGGGTATTTCTAAAAGGAAAAGTGTGCCGACACAATCCCAGAACTCTTGACGAATTAAAAAATAACAAGGGAAGGGATTTATAACATCCCTAAATGTGTATTGAAAACTGTTTTGCTTAACATGCTTCGATGTGCACAACTTTGCTTGGATGTTGGTGGAGAACATTTTGAGCACAGGCTTTAAATTGATGTCTAAAACATTCTGTTAATGAAAGTAAATTAATGCAATATTCGTAGCATATTTAATGAAAACATAGTAAACAACTAAAGATAGATACACTGACTTGGTTTATTGATATTTCTTATTGAAATATGACATTGATTTATGGGGCTGGTTTTATGTGTGCCGCTCTGTATTACGATACAAAATTTATATTTTTCAAGATGACTGCAATATATCTTGACAACTCGCTGAATTAAAAACCAGAAATTCAAGCAATATTTATTTATACTTTTTGATACTTAAAATATTAATAACAGGCTTATGCTATAACTCTATTAGTGTTTAAAACTTGTATTTGTATCTACCAGACTTCTAATTTACTTTAGTTTAATTCCATCATGTGATATAGTAATATGTAATTTTTAATTGTTTATTGTGATAGTCTGATAATTTTATATATAAGGAATTGTACAGATTTTAATATTAGACCACTCCATAAATTTGTAAGCTTAATTGATTATAAGTAACTCACATATTTGATGATATTAGTGTAAAATTAATTATATATTTATTTATTTAACTACTTTGCTTACAAGAAGCGGTGGTAGAATAAAAGATATTTACATTATTGTGCTATAGCAGAAATAAACTGGACAGTATTTTGTGGAAAAGGATGAAAAGCTTGTTTGGGAAGATCATTCCATAGCCTGATTCCCACACCAATGAACGAATTATAGGTAACGCTGTGTCGATTGGTGGGTGCTGGATTTTAAAAGGATGATCAAGTCTGGAAAGGTAGCTTGCCGGTTTTAGTCTTTTGCCAAGTTCAGATAGAGCAGGCTTTCCTGCTATTGTTTCATCATAACCATAAGAGTACGTTTATTACGCCTACTTGTAAGAGAGTCCCATTTTAACTCGTTGACTAATTCAGTCACACTGATTCGTTGTCGAAATTGCCAGAATACATCTTGCAGCACGATGCTGAACAGTTTAATTTGTCTGTTAAATACTGAATTTGGAGGTTCCATATTATAGCAGAGTAAATTGGACGGATTAACGTCAAATATGCATGGACTCTGGCCGAAGGAGGAGCTTTACGCAGGCAAAACATGACTAGATGTAAACGCTTTAGAGCTTTGTAGACCACTGCAAGAATGTGTTCGGTCCATCTTAGGTCCTTGTTTATGATAATGCCAAGATATTTACAGCTGTCTGACGTATTTATGATATTATTTCCTAGGCGGTACCGATGATCGACTATATTTGAGCCAAAGGAAGTCCAAACGGTTGTAGCTGTGTTGATAAACATATTATTGATATGAGCCCAATGGACAATTTCATGTAGGTCAGTTTGTAGAACCGCCACGTCTGCTTGGCTTCTAATGGGCATGTATATAACCATATCGTCAACAAATAGCCTAAAGGTTGACTTTTTTCCAATTGTGCAGCGATTGATGAAGCTAAGGAACAGAGTTGAGCCTAGCACACTCCCTTGGGGAACGCCTGCGGGAACTGCTACAGGTTCTGAGAGTTGTTGATTAACCAATACCTGTTGTGTTCTATTTGATAAGTATGTGGCTATCCACTTCACAACGCGACTGTCAAAATTCATTCTCATAAGAGCTTCAACCAATAGCTTATGGGGAACTCTGTCAAAGGCCTTCGATATATATAAAAAAATTGCATCAATTTTAACTCCATTGTCGATGCTTTCAACAGTATCTTGAATGAAATAGCTAAGTACATATTCACATGAGTAACCTGGCCGAAAGCCAAATTGTAATGGATGTAGATAATTAGAATCATTTGGCACTATTATAATATATTTATTCAAGATAAACTCAAAAAAACGACAAATGACACACGTAATGCTAATTGGCCTGTAGTTTGCAGGGTTGGTTTTTGATGCATTTTTATGTATAGGTATGACATGAGCTCTTCGCCAATCATCTGGTATACCATTATTATTAATACACATGTTAAAAAGAAGGTTTAGGTATGGTACAATTGTATTATCGCATAGTAAAATTAGTTGACTAGAGATGCAGTCTGGTCCCTGAGTGTGTCGATTCATTTTAACAAGAGCTAGGCGAATATCTTTGGCGCTAAAATGAAATACATTTATAGATGCCTTATTCCTTATAACAGCTCTACTGGCATGTTGTTGGGGATCTGTATTGTAGACTTCTTTAAAGGTATTGCTTAAGATAGTGAAAGTGTCAGACCCTTTATCTTTCATTTCAGGAATAGATGTGTTCGTGGCTTTGCACGATTTTATGTACTTATTAAACAAATTCCACTTGTTGGAATATGCATTAACGGCTGTTAAATTGGTCATAAAGTCATGCAAGGCTTTCATTTTTGCTTCAAGCAATTTCTTTTTAGTGTTTTAAATTCTGCTTTATGGGCTGTTGATTTGTTACGAAGCTTGTAGTAACGTCTACTACTTTTTCAGTACACGAACTTCATGCGTATAGTAAATTGGATCGGGATTAGTAGGTAGAGATCGTGTAGGTATGAATTGTAAGCAACTATGCAGTACCACTTTAAAAGTGTTCCAATACTGATTAGTAGTACCTGTCTGTGAGGCCCATCCATTATATTGTGTATACATATGTTCCTGTATGCTGCATTTGTCAGCCTTTTTGTAGCAAAAAATAGTTTTTTTTGTGGATTTATTTGGGGCAATCCCTTTTATAACTACATGTAATGGTCGGTGATCGCCAAAATAGTCCAACACCTCACAAGAGTACATATCGACTAGTGGATTAATTAAGATTATATCTAATAGATTGTTGTTTCTTGTAGGGTCTGGTATAATTTGAACTAATCTATTTGATAGTAAATTGTTTGCCCATATTTGATCACTTGAGCATGATGGAGTAGTATTCCATATTACTTTTGGTAGATTTAAATCGCCTGATACTAGTATACCCATTGGTTTGTTGCAGTTGTGTATCAAGTCAGAGATGTGGTTAATAATGTCTAGTGGTGCCGATTGAGGCTGATAGGCGACAATAATTTTTAGTTGAAGGTTAACTATGGCAATATCAACAGTAACTATTTCCTATATCGGGTCAAAACTTGCATTCTTGGAAGTAAGTCTATTGTGTACTGCAATTAAAACTCCTCCACCGCGAGAGCATCTGTCACATCGATAGACAGTATAATATGAGGGAAAGATTTGGGCATCCGTGATATGTTCGGAAAGCCAAGTTTCTGTAGCTAGTATGATGTCGGCCTTATAGCTGTCGTATAGATTATTAAATGCTAAAATTTTATTAACTATGCTTTGACAGTTAATTAGCAGCACACTTATGTGTTGAGTATTTTGTTGGTACTTGCATCTAAAAAATCTTGGCTATCAGTTGTCCGGGTGATTGATTGGTTTTTAGGGCGATCTGTAGTTGGATTAAAAATAAATTCCCGAACATAGACATTTTCGGGCCAGTAGGAAGCATCCATTAGGCACGACTTTTTGTGGATGGGAATGCTCAGTTTAAAAGTACTAAATCTTTCATTGGTATTAATCCGAAAGCATACAGCATTAGTAGCATCTGAATTTAAGTAAGCAAGCACATCTTGTGCAGTACGTAGTTCACCACCAGTTTTATGGGTGAAGCCAGGAGCGTTTTTGCAGACCTGAAATAGTGTCTACACCATTGCTGGAACTTAGGATGGCTGAGCCTATAATAGTTTTCTTGTGTGATCTATTTCTTACTACAGTGGTCCACTTTTCTTCTCTATGTTGTGAATTTTGAGCATTCTGTATATCATTGGTTATATCAATGTTATCTTGCCTGTTAAAAGACTATAAACTTAAGGTACTGTCTGTTATTTGTATTTCCTTATCTTCATCAGGTATTTGTTTAGAATTAGAAGAACTGTGCAAGTGTGTTTGTGATGGTTTGTTATCATATCTCAATTGGGCAATTGCAGGTGTGGCAATGTTATTAATATTGAAAGCAGTGGAATCTACCCAAGTTTAGGGTTTTTGCATTTTGCGTTTGTACTCTCAACGTTTTTGTGTTTTGTGTTTGTTCTCTCAATGTGGTGGCTGATGGATTGTGATCAGAATGCACATAAGGTTTTATTAACTTATATCCAGCAATAAGCAATCTGATTAGTTATATATTAGAGTCCTTAAGATTTTTTACTTCTAAATTTAAATTTACGATTTCTTGCAGCAGGCCCTGAATTTTTAATTCAACAACATTTTCCAAAATTATTTTAAACCTGTTGCTTTGTAGAAATTCCATATCATCGGCTCCATTACACTTTGAGATAGTGCACGATTCTTCACTTATACTATTCTGCTGTGTGCAGTTATTACATAGATATTTTTTAGTACCATCTGCACTTTCTATAGTGGTGCCTTGTCTGTTACTGCATGCAGGATGAGCTCTTTCTTCACAGTTAGCACATTCCACAAATTTTATCACAACCTTTTTACAATAAAAGCAAATTTTCTGTATAGTTAAGTTAGATGCAACTTCATTGGTGGCCATCATTACTTTTAGTTTCTTGATAAACAAAACAATATATCTTCAAAAACTTGAATAGTCCAGTCAATTTATACCAAATTTATTGCAAAAGGTCAAGCGAACTAATACCACTAGTCAAAACCCAAGTTTTCAGAATCCGCGACCCCCGTGGAATCAGAGTTATATTTAAAAATTCAAAATAGTTGCACTTTTTTGATTTTTTCGACATCTCTTTTCTTGTGCATCTAAAGCTGACCACTCACTTATAGTTATCTGTCAGATCACAATCTGCCGATTAGATCTGAATCCAACGATCGCAAATGAACACACATTAAACAGACGATAAAAATTGTCAGATGGCGATCTGTAAGTATTTCAGATTATGATCAAAATGCATACACATTTGCCGTTCGATATCTGTCTAGTTGGTTATCACTTGAAAGTAGTGTTCTCTCAGAAACAAATTTGTCTCGAGTGATAGTTTTAGAAAAAACCAAGAAAGAAAGTATTATGGGTTAAAGATTAGTTGAAAAAGAAAGGAATGCATTATCACATATGACTGTCATAAATAAGTTAGATTTTTAAGTAATGAAGATATAGAGACACTTAAGAATGGATAAAGCGGTATTACAAACACTATTGAAATTAGTAAAACCGATTATTAAGCAACAAAACACTAGATTTAAAGTTAACTATACTTATTTCACCTCGAGCTTTAGGAGTTATTATTCCCGAAACATACATGGCTATTTATAAAGTACATTAAGAAAACAGTATCTTAAGGTAAAACTTTTATTTTATTAACTATTATTATTATAAAAATGAAAAATAAGAACATCGTTCTACAATTCATATACAAATGTTTGTTAAAAAATTTATTACAATTTTAAATAGTCCATTAACCGAAAATGTGTATTCACATTTTGGTAGTCATGTCTTGTGTTTCTTAGAGATAAGTTACTTGATACAAAGCTGTATTAGTAGATGTTGAAGGATTAGTATTTCCGATATTTATATTATCATTTTTTGACTGATTTGGCAGAATAAAAATATATGCTTCATCGTTTAATACATTTTGAACCCCAAAGTGCAAAACTTGGTTTAATAAATATTTGGAAATATTTCTTTGCCCAACTTCGATTCTTCTAGGTTTAAATTAAATCTTCCCAATAGCGTCAAATTCATCATCTTCTTTGAACAAATTTTGCAGGCTGGCTTTAATGAATTATCTTTTTACATTTTTTAGAAGTTAGAAAAGATTAATTTGGTTCTTCATTACACATTGGACTCACGACTTCTACAACTTCGGTGTAATCAGCCTACAAAAAAGTATTGTATTAATATTTAAATAACTGTATATATTTGTTTCATTGTCTAAAAAGCGGGCTTCAAGTTAGTAAAAATTTCGAACAAAGATGGAATTTTCTAACTGTATGGGAGCTGTAGACTGCAAACACAATAGAATAGTAAAACCAAAAAATAGTGGATCATATTTTTATAATTACAAGGAATATTTCAGCCCCATATTGACGGTAATCGTTATGCGGATTATGATTTAATTTATATCAATGTAGACTGCAACGATTCTTACGTTTTCCGCGTTTCGTATTATTGTGCAATCGTATATTATAACATAATTACGCGGCAAATTGTATCAAATACCAAACACGTTAAAAGTGATACAATTCTCAATTTACCATATAAATAAAGCAATGTACTCACGTGTATTCCTTTTACATCTCAGGGGTCTCTTTTTCTGGGTTACTTCACACCATTGTTGAGTCCAAAATCATCCGTCTATCCTCTTTGTTTGTAGGGGGGTGGGAAGAATAACCAGGTACAAGAAACGCTAGAAGGTAGAGATAAGGAACTTACTACCTGAAAAGAGAAAAGACAGACACCACAACACAGGTAGATGTTACCGGCTTGATGTCTTTAATGTCGTGTCACACCGTGCACTTGTGCTATTGACTCCGCGCCTGCACATTCTTTAGCGCAAACGCAACTGTCCGGAATGACGGAAATTTAACAAGTTTATTTGAAAATATTCGCGGGAATTCACACACATATTTAAAAAAATGTATATTACCAAATTTGGAATGTAACACGATCAAGTATCAGATAGTGGTGATTTGGAATTTAATAACTTACAGCCGACTACAAAATAACAAACTAAATATACCTAAAAGGAAACAGTAGTGAAAATTTAAATTTTGTTTTGTAGCAGATGAATTGCCTTAGAGCATTTGTTGAAAGCCTTATCATGCATAATCTTCACATGCTGAAGATAGTTTTCCCAACTGAGCATTATATTTATCGGAATGTCTACTATATGTATATAAATATATACACTTACAGTGCAATAATCATATCGAACCTAGGTTAATTAAATTCAAATGATACTAGACGTAATAAAGCACTGTATTCCTTATACGAAACTTGCAGTAACAAGATATTTTGCGAACTACTATTCTATCATGTGTATAACTGTTTACCATTATCAATAAAATCATTACCTCTGTCTTGTTTCAAAAATATAATCAAAAACTTCCGAAAGAAATAGTCATTTTATTCACTAGATGAATGTTTTTGTTGCACCTTCAATGCTGTTCTAACCTCTTAATTTTAAACTCACAGACCTTCAACTATATATTTTTGTGTATTGAATTTTCACGTGTGCAAATCTAACTATTATAAAGGCATTCCTAAATATATTCTATTCTATACATGAATTTACTAGCAGCCAGCAAATATTTAATTATTGTTTATGTAGAGCGAGAACTGCAGAAGACTTTGGAATACTAGCTAATCGCATTCGAGTATGTCACACTGAAATTAATATGACACCCAAAAAGTGGAGAGTATTATTTTAGCTACTTCTACTCTTCACAATTTTTTATGACGTAATTCGCAAGCAAATTATATTACCTAAAGTTCAACTGATACTGAGGATTTAAATTCTGGTACGATTATTAATGGAGGCTGACGAACAGTCTTATCACTGAGTGGTTTACAACCAAGTAAATCTAGAAAACTAGTGCATTATTTTCGTGGTAGGGATATTCATTATAAATTACATGGGATACAACAGAATAAAATTTTTTATTAAATGGGCTAGCCATATATTTTAAAATTTTTTGAAAGATCTCTTTTCTGATTTTAAAGAAATGCCATTTGTTACCCGTACCTTATATCAGTTTCGAATTATTAAAAATGACAGTATCTATTTGTATCTATATGTCTTCTTTTGCTGCAATTAACATGCTTTTTTCTACTGAAACTATAGATACATTTACCTTTCGGTAAATTTTTTTCTGATGGTGATTAACCGATTCGGATATAACACCCTAAGCATTAATACAACAATGACAAGGGTAGGTAATTTATAATGAATAACTCTACATACATACATATTAATAAAATGTTACTAAAATATTTTGCTTACCTCTTTGTTTTTCTCGCAGTCTCCTTCATAGCTCAAATTAGCTTGAGCCTGTCTATTTTCTTCCGGGTTAACAGTAAATAATAACATATTATAATACCACAGAGCTGGCACGTAACTGAAATTCCACTTCTTTGACTGTTTCACCTTTTTTAACTCTGCAAAATGCCATTCTTAAATTATTAATTTTGTTTTCTTTTTACGGTTTCTTGTGTTACAAACTGATTAATATTTTTCTAATAATCTATTAAAGCTACATAGCCTTTTTGTTTTAATTACCTACTGGAATAGCATTTATTTTTAATCCTCCATAGGGAAGGATGCTATTGACAATTTCAATGAATGTTTTTAAAAATTGTGGATTGTTACTTTGTTTAGACATTGCATGAAATCTGTCCAGCCAAAAGTTTTAAATTCTTACTAATATCGCACTAAATGCATACTAAGCAGTTAATCAATCGTCTGACATAAATCTAAGCATGTGTGGCAAATTAGCAGATGACTGCATTTTCGATAACAAACTGCAGATTTTTGCATAGAAGCACCATGCATATTAAGTTTTTAATTCAATAAATATCTTTAGATTAAAATTTGTTCTCAGAACTTCTTCCTGCCTTAATGTGTTTTGTAAATTTAAAAGGATGACACTAAGCATCTTAAAACAGGTTTGGGCGATCCTGGAAAAGTCAAGGAATATAATTTTTTACCCGGAATTTTCACTATTAGCATTAAATTCTATATTGTAAATTACACATTTATATATACTTGCGCAAAAAGAAATTTAGGCAGTATTGGACATTGCTACAGTTAATTTCCTGAAAATGCCAATCGTGGATAATAAAATGAAAATAATTTTTTTAATTGGTTAATTTATTGCAACTTACATTAATGGAATACAGGGAATTTTTAGGTCTACGAGTTCTTGCGCGATTTCTGTATTCCGGTTATAGTATATCTTTACATTATCGTGACATTTTAAGAAAATCTGTAAATTTTTAAACTTTAAATTCAAAGCACTATATCTTTTTGAATTTTTGAGGTACAAACTTGCAGCTCAGGATATGTTTAAACACATACACTCCTCTTCAAAATAATACTTCTTTGACTTTGATCAAATTATTAGTCTCTTAGATATGCTCGCGCCTATGGGTACGTGTTAAATCCGTAAATTCTAAAACCCTAGATTCATTTTGTGATCCCATAGTTTGTATCGTTCCATTGCTACAAATATCATATTGGCACTAGCCCAAACTTTTATCTTTCTATTTTAAAACGAGACCAAAATAGTGGTATTACGTCTACTTTTAGCTAACGAATTGAAGTTTGCGAGTACTTTTACAGAAACTGTCGCTCATTCGATCTCGATTGTCTCCTTAGATCCAGAAGTAATTTGTAAGACTTTTCATGTCATAAAGATCATCATTGTAACAATTTTTTGTTATACAAGAAAATTGCTTTCGAAACAATCTAAAGGTATTCATGCAAGAGAAAAAAATGAAAAAATTTGCGGAAAATATTTATTTAAAATCTAAATAGATTTTCGAATTTTTAATAAGTCCTTGGTCCCATATGGAAAACAACATGCGATTTGTTATTTTCTAGTTTGCTTAAATTATAAGGCTAAGTTCAACATTTTGTACCCATAAATGTAGAAAACAATTCAGCTGTTTTGAAACCTGGTTTGTAAAGTCGTAAATAGTAATATAATCTTTCAAAAGTCCATGTGAACACCTTATTATTCACAACATACCTCAAGATTTTCAGCTTGTTTCATACAAATGGTGTGTGGGCATCATACATTTTTTCTGGTAAGATTTCCCTGGTTGAACTGCCCTTATAAGTCATTTTCTGAATCCACTCACTTGCACATCATCTCTGGGTCAAGCAGGTTGGGAAGTCGTTGATGGTGAAATTTCATGGCGAAAAATTTAAGTACCTTAATCTATTTTTATTTCAGTGCAAAACCCTGTATGTCCAAAAACACTGTAAGGTCAATAAAACCCTGTAGGGCCAACAAAAAAATCCATAGGGCCAACCAGATTATGTAAAGTCAATAAATGCCGTCGAACCGACAAAAACCTACTAGCCTACATGTACTCTCAAGCCCACCAACATCATTAATGTCCAAGCATCTCTGAGAGGACCTCGAGCTCACCCATTACATACTACGACATCAGTCTGGGGTTATCGCCTTTGTCACTACAAGCAACTAGCTGGAATCTGGACCCAATCAATCTAAGGGTAGCATCCATCGGCCAAGGATGAGTGCTTTTGCCTAATCCCAAAACTGATTTTTTTTTATTCTACAATCCCCTTTCCCACGTATGGCAAAGTTTCGAGCCGTGAAAAACTCCATCGTTTCAGTCTGTAAGACCAGGCACCTAACTGAGTCGATATTTTTTTTTGTTGTTTATTTAATATTTTTTACTTAGAATATATATTTTCAAGAAAGTAATATTTGCTCTAACTTTGGTATATTTGAAATTCTCACGAATAACTATTTAAGATTATTTGAGTTAGTTTTTGATTGAATTTGTATGTGATTATCAGCTCTGACGCTTATCTTGATACTAAGAAAGAAATTTTGTTTAACTAATAATTTTTTATATGGCTAACACATGAAATTATTTATTTCCTTTTATAATTATTATTGGATACAAATTATTTATCATACAATAGATACCTTCTGATTTTAATAAGTTCAATTTTCAAAAAGGATAAATTGAAAGTTTTTAAACTATCTACTCCTATAGGGTTTCTGTATCTACCCTAAAATTATATATTTTTAATACTTGCTAGATACAGTGGCATCCAACTTCACTTTATATTGTCTTTAGTATAACAAAGAATATTCAACCCTGCCATTCTCATAATCTGACATGGGATAATAGCCAAGTTAGCCGTTGGCACAGCAGGTTTTTATAGTCCCATCTCGTGTACGCATAAAAATTTTAAGTCGCTTTAAAGTTCCGAATGGTTGTTTTATCTTCTCCCTGGGTGTATGATCTCAAAGAATGTTCTCTTGCTTTCATTTCCTACATTGAGATAATTTTACAATCTATTTTCTTTTAACTTCAGCGGTCAATGTTCATTGGTAGAATTTAAAAAAAAATTAAATTTTTTCTATTAAATAAAATGTGTATTTGTTTTGAAAATTTTGTCTAACACCCCTTGATAAAATTGCAACCTTATAATTCATTAGAATTTATTGCTCTTTATCCCATAACACCACATTCGTGTCAAATGCAGGCGCTACACAATTTTCCAATATGAATTCTGTCATATTTCTAACAGGGTTAATTGTTATTTAAAAAACCTTAATTGTTTTTTATAACTCTGATACACCCTTTTATAAATAATTTTATAATTACGGCAAATGTTAAATGAAATTTAAAAATCGACATGTCTTGTTATTTTTAAACTTCAAGTAAAAATTTCTTACTCTTGTATAATTAGAAAAGTTGAGCCTGGAATTTTGATGAAAAGGTCAGGGAAGACCTGGAAAAGTTAGGGAATTTTATTTTTATATATCGCTTGAAACCCCGTGAAAAGTTATTGTTTCAAAGAGTATCTGAAAGGATGAAAAAAATATATGATTCATCTATAATACTAATTGATAACTACCACAGAGATTTTTTGAGAATTTTGTGTTTCATTTAATTTTTATAAAATTAGAATTTTGACTAATTTTCACAAAAGATAGTACTTCCCGTGATTAGCCCCTTGTCTAATTTCCTGGACAGTTACAAGCAAAACAGAATGCATTCTGTTTTCTAAAATTTAATACATTTCCAAAATCTTAAGCACATGAACGTATTTAATCAAAGGAATTGTTTCTACACTATATTAGTATATTGTTAAGGCGTTTTAAAGCAGCTTTTAGAGTTAACCCTTCAGCATTCCTTATTTCTGCTACCTGTACCCTTCGATTCCTATATAGCGCATGGTGGAGTATTGAACAGTGACAGTCACGAGAGTAGTGTTCAGACTTTGGTAAAGCCGCAAGTGCACCCGTAATCAACGGACGCGCGTTCGCGGTGTTTTCATTAGTGCGTGTGTGAAACAAAGCATTGCACATCATCAATCATTCATTATACAGTCCGCTATAAACATTTTGGAATGGTTCGTGACCTATGGTAGCAGATAAAACAGTAAGTGCTAATATTAATTTATATCGTACATATATTGATTACATTATTTTTATTATCCACTTCGAGTTTGGTCTGTATTATCTTAGGCTCCTCAATACATCAAGCTTAAAAAAATTCTCTTCTATTCATTTAAACTAAATGGAAAATGCATAAATTTTTATATAATATGCAAGTTCTTTTTGATTCTACTACATCCCCATGAATGTAATATAAATTCAACATGTTCTTGTTTGAATACTTTTTCTTTATTTTACATTTTTAGGAATAAGAGCAGCCCAACGTGCAGCAACAATAGAATATTAACAATAACAATTTAAACGGTTGTCATTTTTTCAGGGTCTACTAGACAGTTATTTGAATTTTTCACAAATTAAACAAAATACTAAAGTTTCTCAAAAAATTTCCGCTATGGTGTAGGAAACTAGAATCAGAATAACCACATTTTTTACTCTTTCTATTGCATAGACTACATTTAAATTGGTTATTTAAAATTGGATTGAAGTCAAGTGGCTTATGTAAACTACTTTCATACTTTGACTTAAACACAGGATTATGATTTCAAATGGCTTGAACCGTTCAAATAATTCTGAAAATGTACGTTTGACTTTGTGGCAATTCTGTTTTCTAATGCTATGTATCTGCAAGATTTTTATATATACATTATATGTGATGTTTTCTTTTCGTTTATAAACCAATCACAAATGCCCAAATATTTGTTCAAGAAAGTGAATATTAATGTAGATTTACCTTTAAATATTTCCATATATTTCTTTAGTACATCATATTTTATTAAATTAAATTTTACATAAATAAATATAAAAATTACAAAATTCTCTCATAAAACAATAAATATGCCTGTGTCTCTAAGACCATTTTTCGGGCACTTATGAAACATAAGAATCACTGACATTCTACCACTTTTCCAATAGAATTTTGAAGTTCGCTTCAAATCCTTTACACAGAAAAGACAATAATTGTTTTTGATTTTTAGATAAAAATTGCCAATGGTAACAATCTTTTTCTAATGGAGTTCTTAATTTTATGCATGCGTCATAATGTCTGCAATGAATTGAACCGCTAAGTTGCACAACACCATATAATGTTTATTTGATACAACACTTTATTTTGATTATAATTGAATGCGGAAAGCGTTTGGCATCGTTTTGAACAAAAAGGCATTAAATCCAGTAAAATGGGGACTGAAACATGCTTATTCACCTTAGCAAATCGAAGTCTTAAAATCTGAAATCGCTTAATGTAAATGTAAAATCAGTACTGCAGGTGGGTTGCAAATTAAGAATTTGTTTAGTGGTATTAGTATAAACGGTTATTTTATTGGGCCCACCATGTCTTTTTGTACACAAATCACAGCCTATTTTTTTATTTCCGGTAAGCAATTCAAAGGCTATGAATTGTTTTAAACGGAATTGCACAGAACACTCACCTTCTGCAGACTGATATCTTGGCAGTGTAGTTACTCCATGTATCATTTATATCACAGACTTTATCAATTTTTATCTTGATTAATCTTAAAACTTTCGAATACCCATATATTTCCTTATTATCATTAAGAAAGTATGACTCTTTATTATTTAATATATAGTTTTTCTAAATTGTCTGCTATATCGGTTTTTATTGTTAAGGAAGGTAGGTCGTGATTCAGGGCAGTCAAACTCATTTGAACTAACTACATCAAAATGTGTTTCGATGGACGAAGGAATCTAAATTAGCTGATGAATTTGAAACTCAATCAGCATCCAACAATTACATTCCACAAAATTCTAACAAAATTGAGGTTCCATCCAAGGTGAACTGGGATCCTGTTTTACATTCTAAATATTTAGAATCAAGAGTACACCAATCCAATAGTGCAGTTAAGGAAATGCAAAATGGTGATCAAGCTAAGGATGTCTGGAAAACTGTAAAAACTAGGAAAAGAGCTAGACCTGCAAAAGTAGTGGGAATTTCTGAGGTTAATGAGTTAAAAGGTGTTGAAAAGATGAATCACTTTCATGTCTACAGGTTTGCACCAGAAACTACAACTGAGGCGGTTATTAACTATTTGCATTCAAAAGACATCAATATGGTAGACGTAGTAAAAATGAATGCAAAATATCCCACACAATATGCTTCATTTAAAATTTCAGTTCTGGAAGGGTTTGCTGATATTCTTCAACAACCCCAGTTATGGCCTAAAGAAGTATGTCTGAATCGTTTTTATTCCTTCAGCCAAAACAAGTATTGACTGCATAGCAGAAAAATGTGAGTATTTAAATTTAGTTGCATCATAACTTCAATATAACTCACAAAACATTTTACAAAATAATTTAAAAGATTCAGATAGTAAAGGCATTTCCTGTTTTTACCAGAATGTTCGCAGTATTAGAGGTAAAGTTAATGAATTTACAAAAAACATATGTGTTTGTAATTATGATCTAGTTGCCCTGAGTGAAACATGGTTGTCTAGTGACATAGCAAAGAGTGAGTTTTTTGCTTTTACTAACTACATTGTGTATAGATGTGATCGCAACTTTGCTGTTACCAGTGCTAAGCGTGGCGGAAGTGTACTCTTAGCAATTAAAAATGATATAATAACTGAACAGCTTAATTTATCTGTACTCCTGGATACACTACCAAATTTGATGTAGTAGGTTGCAAATGTACATTGATTGGGTGTTGTTTGTACGTGTTTGTTGTTTATATTCCACGCACACCGTCAATCGGTCACCTTAATTTACTATTTGATTACTTGGTGCAACATTATTTAAGTGTTGACAAATTAGTGGTTCTTGGTGATTTTAATATTCCAAACTTCTGTAGTATGAATGTAGAGGACGTGTTATGTTCCTCATTGACTAATTTCACTAATTTAATGGATCTACAACAATATAACAAAATTTATAATGAAAATGATAATTCTCGACTTAGGATTTGCTACTTTCAATTGCATAATTACTCATGATAATGTGCCTCTGGTTAGTGAGGCTGTTCATCATCCAGCATTAATGATCTATTTTGATCTTGTATCCTCTACTCAGCCCAATTTTCCACAATTTCGTAGTAATGCAAAATACAATTTCAAAACAGCAAATGTTATTGGATTGTATAATGCCTTAAAGGCTATCTTAAATAGTTGTACTAACATTGATGAGTCGTGCAGTATTTTTATGAAGTTCTGTATAAGGTCTTTGACCAATATGTGCCCCACTATAAAAATAAAAACAATGCCAGCAATATTAGCTTTCCTTTCAGGTTTATAGAGATCCGAAACTTAATGATCTGGGACACTTCGGAGCTCTCCCTGAAAGGAACACGCATTTAAGAATTACGGACTTATCATCCGTAGCAACATATAACCTCAAATTAGTAGTATGTATGCTTTACGTTTTTATATATGTCTTATTATCCAACATCCTGACATGTATTCTTTGAAAGAAGAAATGATTTTGCAGGTATAAGAATAGATGATTTTGATACATATTGTGATCGGTGTTTAATATGTATCATTTTCTAAACTTACCATGCATTGCTCTTGCAAAATCTTCCTGGCTAAGAGTGAGAATTAATTCATATGGTTCCATTTTTTCTGGATCAAATGTTAATTTAGAAATGTCATTTGTCATCATAACCTCAAATAAGTAGAAAGTGGCTTTGCACCTCAGCTAATATTCTGGTGCTCAAGGGATAAGGGGAAAACGTAATTTTAGGGCTCAGGGCTTGGCGCTATAATTGAAGGGAACATTAGCTTTAAAGCCCTGGGCTGTTCGGAGCTGTTCTTTTCTGTGAAAGGAAAGCACCTAATATGAAGTATCCGCCTTGGTTTAGCAGTAAAATCATACGATATATCAGGTTAAAGGAGAAACTATTTCGAAAGTACAAAGTCTGTAACTCTCAGTACCACTTTGCTGAGTTTAAGAAGATACGCTTGGTGGTTAAAAGTATAACCAGGGCTGCATATGCTAATTACGTAGATAAAATAGAAATCTCCATTAACACTGACAGTAAGAATTTTTGGTCTTTTATTAAGTCCAAAAAAGGTATATCCAGAATACCTGGAAGAATGCATAGTGATGGTGTTTATTATAACAATCCCCAAGACATTGTGAATAATTTTACGGAACACTTTTCCGCTGTTTTTGAGGGCCCAGATTGTCCTACAATGGGTAGTGGAAATGTGCCTGCTATGCACTGTAATGATAATTTTGATCTTCAATTCGTATTGGAAAGCGATGTCAGGCATGCTATTCGAAAATTGAAAAATAAGCTAACAGCTGGGCTTGACCAGGTACCATGCTTTTTAATTAAAGCTTATGAAACTGTGTTTGTATCACCGCTTCTAACTATTATAAATTTATATTTAAGAACTGGAACCTTTCCCGGTGTGTGGAGGATTTTACATGTCTTCCCTGTGCAAGGCACATTAGCAACTACAGACCGATTACTTTACTGTCAAACTTCTATAAAATCTTTGAGATGGTTGTTTATGTCATTATATATAATGCAGTTAAAAGTGCAATTTCTCATCATAACCATGGCTTTGTTGAAAAGCGTTCAACAGTTACTAACTTGTGTAGTTTCGTTCAGTTTGTGGCTGAAGTTCTTGATTGTCAAGGCAAGGTGGACAATGTGTTTACTGATATTTCTAAGGACTTTGACCGTCTCAACCATAACATTTTGCTTAATAAACTAAGCGGCTACAACTTCTTGTGCCCTAGTATTAAATGGTTGACTTCATATTTATCCGATCGTACTCAGATTGTCGAACATGGCGGTTTCTGCTCCTTTCCATATAAACCCATTTCTGGTGTACCGCAGGGGTCCAATCTTGGGCCATTGCTCTTTCTACTTTTTATAAATGACTTAGTCTCAGTATTAACCTGTGAAATGTTAGTATTTGCCGATGATGTTAAAATTTTTGGAGCCGTGGAAATATTAACCAATTGTATTAAAATACAAGATAACATAAACCTTGTGAATGATCGGTGCATAAATAACATGCTAAGCCTTTTATGAGTGATATAAATTACTTCTGGAAGGTCCTCAATGTAGATTTTTAAAGTACTTATGGTATAAAAAAAATCATTTTTATCTACCCAGGGAGTTTCTAAATCAAGCACTTACTTGATGAATTCAGCATGAGTTCTCTTAATACGAGGCATCTGTTAGCTGCCATTACATTCCTCCATAAGCTGTTACGCAATAATATTGACTGTATGTATATATTATCTAAAATTAAGTTCCATATACCACGTAGTGGTAGTAGAGAAAAACTCGTGTTTTATGTTTCTTCTGCCCGTACCAACTTGCTACTTAAAGCACCCATAACTGTTATGTGCTCTTTGTGTAACAGTTTTTGTAGCAATGGTGATATTTTCAATGATGAGCTAAACCATTTCACTAGTACTATAACTTCTAGCTAGATACATAGACTTAGGTAGATTTATTAGATGTATAAGTATACTCTATGTTTCATTCATTCTCATATATTGTACATGCTGCATAGTGACTGTATCAAAATGTTGTTTGTAACTGTATTTATTTTTTGTGTTGTTTGTCCTGTCATTGGCATTTGCTGTTGGGCAATAAAGACATTATTATTATTATCTGGTCCACCAGATAAATTCTATAAAAAATTTAATAAATTCTATTGGGATACTGGACACTCCACTATCATAAGAACATACCCCATTACAAGCTTTTTCGTTTCACGAGTTTTCATTCATGGAATCTTCTGTATCAGCATAAGAATTACATTCTGATTTGTTCTCCATTACGTTTTCAGCTCCGCTGATAGTAAGGCTCCACTATAATTTAATCCTACACGTTTAGAACCAATTTCTTGTTTTCTGTGCTTTTAGACATACGTGGCATCATATTTATTTGAGGTTTTGAAAATTTGAATTTGACCAATTCTTCTTCTTTGTGGTGTAATATTGGCCGAATTTTTTTATTTTCGTTATTAGCAAACTCCGATCGAGAAAGATCTCATTTCGAATGAAATATGCTTACAATCTTGACACTGTACTGTATTAACTAACACACTTCGAAAAGCTTATTCTGTAGGTGCTAGTAATTCAGATGTTTGTTCATAAAATTGTATAATTCTATTTCCTCTAACCAATGATGTATCTGATTTGAGACTATATCTTAATTTTTCTAGTATTACTGGTTGATACTTTCTCAAATCCTTGCTTCAAGCAAATGCCATAATAACTCGTTTGCATAATGCTGTTGGCCTCCAGTAAACTGGCATTCTTTGCGTTAGTCATGAAAACAGTATGTTAAGGGTGTATACTTATGGACTATCACTTGGTAGTTCTTTTACCGTTCGTACTAAAATAAGTGTTATGGGTAACCTTTCCTCTAAAGTACTGTCAAGTGAATCTATCATCAATAAATATTTATCTGGTTTTAAACTACCAAGAAGTTGAAAATAATGCTCAGAATCTAACATTCCAGCAAGCAATTGTAATAAGTATAAAGTTTATCCGAGACTGCATCACGGAATTGAACAACAAAAGAATTGTCTAAAATTGTTAAGCCACGGGTCCTTGAAAAATTAGATTTCTTTATGCTATTAGACATGGTTTGCGGAAATTTGAAAATCTTTTTATGTACTCAATAGCCTCCAGTAACTTCTTGTATGCAACGTTCACTTCAATATCGCAATCATATCACATGGACCAAGTTGCTGTATTAACACATAATGCGTGACAGTCGGATCGGTGAGTGGTAAAATGTTGTAAAGGATGTTTAAGACATTTAAGACATCCATAAGGAAAGGTCAAATTCTTAATTACCATCCATTTCAATATCAGTAGCATATGAGTTTTCGTATTCAACACTTTTACTATCGATATCAGTTTTCTGTAATTTTTTTTAATTCGAGGTAAGTCCACTCCTTTATTAATATGAGATCATTCAACCAGATCTTGATTTTTCATCACAGGGTTTGCTGAACTGCTAGAACTATTAACATTAGGTTTCCTCTGTCTTCTCCGTCCACCCATTTTATTTTCTTGTATGTTGTTTAATAATAATTGAAGATGTATACTTTTTGGATTTTCATAATTGATTTGTTTTATATTCTTCAACTTCTCAGCAACCGCAACTTTGATACTATTCTACTGTTCCCATAGATGTTTATTTTTTTATCAAACTGTGTATGAGAATCATAAGAGATTTATGAGTGGCCCGTAGCACTATAAGTATTGAAATAAATTTGTTGAGTATTATTTTCAAAAACATCCAAACACTACCTTTGTAAACAGGCTACGAAACGCAGTTATCTTACTTATATGTCCAATGTAAATAAAGGATTTGTTCTAATCCAAAACAATTCTGGGGGTTATGTTAATAGTTTAAAAGGGGAACATTTACCTGAGAGCTTGTTTCTTGATGATATTACTGCTAATAATGGCGATGATATTGCCAATCTCTTCTCCTCTCACTTCGTAGTAAACTATAATGATACCCCCGTGGCTTTCGATACTAATCTCTCTATGACCGATTCACAAGTTGATATCCCTATACAATTTTGGTTGGAGGAGGTATTCAATGGTATCGGATACCTTCCGATAGTTTGTCAACGGGTCCTGATGGGATTCCACCTATTTTTCTAAAGAGGTGTATATTTACTTTGTGTAAACCGCTTTAATTCCTATTTAACTTGACATTTAAACTTCAAAAATTTCCATTGATGTGGAGTGCAAGTTATGTCATACCCGTTTTTAAAAGTGGCAATAAAGAGGATATTAGAAACTACCGGCCAATATGTCTGTTGTCTTCTATACCTAAACTACTTGAAAGGTTACTAATTGTGTACTTAAATTGGTATTGTTGTAAATTAATATGTGATAACCAGCATGGGTTCATTCAGAAAAGTTCGACAGTTTCTAACCTACTTGTCTATCAAAACACAATTACCACTGCTTTGGAGAATGGGTTGCAGGTTGATTCAATATATACAGATTTCTCTAAAGCTTTCGATAAAATCAACCATTCCATATTGTTAGGAAAATTGAAAGCTATAGGATTTCCGCATTACTTACTTGAATGGCTAAAGAGTTATCTCAGTGGCAGGTCACAGTCGATAAAGATTAAAACTTTTATTTCAGCACCTATGGAAGTTTTATCTGGAGTGCCTCAGGGGTCACACTTAGGGCCCCTGCTATTTAACTTATTTGTAAATGACATTGGCTTGTTTCTTCCTGGCAGCAAGTTCTTACTATTTGCTGACGATTGTAAATTGTTCAGAGTAGTTGGGAGTGAATCTGATTGTCATGCGCTTCAGAAAGAACTCGATTCATTTTATAATTGGTGTGAGAATAATGGGATGTTTCTTAATATTTCCAAATGCTGCAGTATAACTTTCTCATCTTCTAGAAACCCCATTAAGTATGTATACTCTATCAATGGATCACATTTGAAAAGTGTTGATACAGTACGTGATCTGGGTGTTTATTTTGATAGTATCTTTTTTCCTCATATTAATATTATTACTTCAAAATCTCTAAGAGCATTAGGATTTATTTCAAGGCATGCGCACAACCTTTCAGTGACAGCGATTAGAACATTGTATTTGTGTTATGTTCGGAATATACTTATGTATGCCTCTCTGATCTGGTCTCCCCATTATAATGTACACATTCGAACGCTTGAAGTGGTGCAGAATAGGTTCCTAAGATTTTGTGCACATAAGACTGGAACAGTATTCAGTAAATTTAATTGTGATCATGACCTTATTCGCCAGGCTTTGCAATGACCACCTCTGGAAACCCTACGTGATTATAATGACCTTCTGGTTACGGCAGGAGATACTGATTGTTCCGAATTACTTAGCCTGATTAGTCTTAGGATACCACTGCGTAATACCAGAAATACATCATTATTTTTTGTGTCCTATCATAGGCTTAATTATACTTATTTCTGCCCCCTAACTAGAATGGTTAGGTCTGCTAATGCGCATGATTATAATGTAATAGGAATTTCACAATTAGAATTTAAAAAGGAATTTAAAAGGAAGTATAATGGGCTGTTTAGAAACCCACAGTGAGCTTCACTAGTTTTTTTATGTATTTTAAGTATTTTACGAATTTGACATACATTTTATAATTCATGTTAGTTTTAATATTTTAATATTTTGAATTATTTATAGCATTATTTATCAATATTAAAGGTGTAATCCGTATATGTGAATAAATAAATAAATAAATATTATTATAATTCGATTGTGGAGAATGAGGTTCAATTAATATCTTTCCTAAATTAGATTTGGAGCTGTAATTAGAAAGAGATAAAAATTCATCTAATTTTTTTGATGGTGGATTAGTTTCAAGGATTGAAATGACATTTCCTCTATGAACTGCAATGCTAATTCTTTGTAATAAGAAAGTAGTCCTGTTATCAAAAGCATTGTATGATATACGTCTGATGACTTCTTTAAGAAATTGGAGAGCATGAAATCCAAACACAGCGAATGTTTCAATCGCGACGAGATGAAAAAAATAAAAATCAGATAATGTATAGTATTTTTTAATTTTGAAATTATCCCCATATTTTGCTACGGCTTCTGGGTTATTCGCACATGCTAGAGAATGAGAATCAGCTAGGGTGACAACGCAAGTAAAATCCCACATAATAGCTTGTGGCGTTTCCACTGGACTAAACTGATTCCATCTGGTCTTTTGTTGCCGTCTCGAAAGATGTGGTTGGTTCCAAAATAGGAGTGTCAGCGGAGCCTAATGCTCGTTTAATAATGTTGTTTACTACTCTGTGTCGCGAAATGCGTCATGTACTGAGCCGGTGTCGTAGATCGTGAATTATAATTTGTCTATGGATGTACCACAAATACATGTATGCGGTGTACATAATTTTGGTCCGAGTCTTAGGCCAATAGCAATTCTGAAGAATTGATTATCTAGCACAGTGCCCAAAGAAGAAACTGGTAGTGCTGTCATCTAAATACCAAGTACTGAACTCACATGTAATTGATTTTGTGAGATTGTTTATGGCTAAGCAGAACAAAGATGGAGCTAACTGATCTTTTTCTTTTAAAGCGCATAACGATGCACCGTATCGAATTGGGCAAATATTCTGATTAACTTTTTCTGCTAACATGAAATTGCTGTGTGGTAAAAGACTTAAGGAGCTTTTGTGCATTAATTCCTATTGAAAAAGCAAGTATATCTTGCAAGTGAAATGGGCGAATGTCATAAATTTCTATTGCAAAACTTGATTTAAATAATTTTATTGCAACTAGAACATTCTTTTCGAATACCGTTACTAGATTTTGCAGATAGGAAGAATTATTTTCGTAATTTAAATTGCTATTCGAAGCTTCAAGATGTTTACTTTCTAGTTCTATAAATGTAGATTCGTCTAAAGCAGCGAACAGATCTTCTGAAGATAGAATTTTTATTGCAGATGAAAAGACTCCATCTGCAATCTTAGACACTATTTTATTGCTCAGCCAGTAGTTTGAGTTTTTAAAACATTTAATTGTAAGGTAGAGTTAGGTGAGTCATAAACAAAGGGGTTTTTAATATTATTTAAGATTTGGTTAGATATATTGATGGGTTTCGTATTACCATTAGGTGCAGAAAATTTGTAGTGAGCAAATAATAGCATTTCCCAAGTAGGAATTGATTTATCCATATTTTATGCAGTTATCAATCTCTTCTGATAATAACAGAGCAGAATTCTTACTGATTTTGGAATATGTATTATAATGAATAAAGTGAAACCTCGAAATTTTGTTAAATTGGATAAGATTTCCTCAGATTTATATTGTGGTTTCGAAAAACTAACAGAATTAAAATTTTAATTTATGTGTATTTCTTCATTATGATTTGAATTACTTGGTAAAAGATACAGCTCTTCATTTATCAAATCATGCTCTAACAATTCTGTTGTAGCATTAGCTAGAAGTAAGATGCGCTATCTTAAGATGGTAGCAGTGTACCACATAAAGAATGGGGAAAGCGTCTTCAGGAGACGAGGCGCTCGTTAGTCAGTTAGTAATTAACCGTAGACGTGTAAGCTTTGAATTGCAACTCAATGTACATATTATTAAGATGTATAATAAACTTATTTTTATAACTGGTGCTGCGATAAAACAGACAACAGCAAATAAATTTACAGTAGAGCAGCAACTCATTTCGTACAATTTATAAAGAAATGGCGAATAACGTACTTCCTCGGTTGGAATTAAATAATGGCCAAGCAGCAGAACAATGGACACAAGGGAGAAACAGTTTTGGCATATACTTAATAGCAACGGAAGTAAACAAAAAAGATGAGAAAATCCAAATTGCGCAACTCTAACAATTTGCAGGGCCTGAAATTCAGAAAATTTATGTGACATTCAAGTTCGAAGACAATAAAAGTACAAATTAGAACCAGTAATCGAAAAATTTAATAATCACTTCTCCCTAGAAAAAATTTAACATTTTTACGCTACAAGTTTTTCACGTCCAAACAGTCAAGTGACATGTCAATGGAACAATTTATTACTGGTCTAAGGCGACAAGCGGCTAGTTGCAAATTCGATAAATTAATTGATGATCATAAAACTTATGCTAATCTGCGGAACAAATAATCAAGAAATAAGGCATCGGTTACTCCAAAAAGATGACGCGGATTTGGAAAATGTAATCCAGTTATGTTCCATTATAGAACAATCAAAATCACAGGCTGCAAGAATGGAAAAATACATTGCAAATAATCAGGTAAATTCTCAAATTGACAGGATTTTACCGAAACCCATCGGCTCCATGGGTGGTCGGCACCCTGACCCAGATAGACAGCAACCAAGCCAACAACGTCGATTTACCGGCGACAAGTGAAGCTTCAGGACAACCCGAGGTCGAGCCAGGTCACAGTCTCAAGGTAGGAGGTCGCAAATTAATAATTGTACGCAATGTGGTCTTAACCACGCAATTAATAAATGTCCCACATATAATAAGGTTTGCGGAAAATGTAAGAAATATAATCATTTTGCAACTGTATATAGAAATCAGGCACAAATTAGTAGCTTAACGTCCGAGAACTATGAACACGAAAATGTTGTTTATATAGGTACTCTTGACAGTAGCACAGGTAATAGCAATTCTAAGGGTTTACTCATAAAAGATAAAGCTTGGTGGGTAGAGTTAACAATAGAAGCAATTAAAATGTCATTTAAGATAGACACAGGTGCAATGGTAAATATTCTTCCCATAAAACATTTAATTCAATTAAATATTCCTTTTGATCAATTAGTAGAAGCAAGAACCACATTAAAATCTTACACTGGCAACATATTACCACTTTTGAGGGAATGTAAGTTAGAATGTAAATACAATAATAATAAATTTGAAATTACATTTTCTGTAGTCAATGACAGTACGGAACGTATATTAAGGTTAGCAATTTCATTAAATTTAAAATTAATTAATCGAAACTAGGTTGTATTGACCCGCCTTAAAGTATGCAAATTCTCCTTAATGCAGTTCCTTCTATAACACCAATAACAAAAGTTCCATTTGCCCTGATGGATAAGCTAAAAAATACTTTAGCAGGATTAGAAAAATTGAATATTATCAAAAAAGTATACGGGGCTAGTGAGTGGGTTCACCCATTAGTATTAGTAAGTAAAGAAAATGGTTCATTAAGAATGTGCTTAGACCCTGCACAATTAGATAAAGTAATCAAACGCGAACATTGTAAATTAATAACGTTGGAGGAAATTACTTCGAAATTACATGGGGCACAAATCTTTTCTAAATTAGATGCAAACCAAGCCTTTTATCATATTAAACTTGATGAAAAAAGTATTAATCTTTGTACAGTAGGTATACCGTTAGGTCGCTCTCGTTTTTACGATTACCGTACGAAATTAAAAGCGCCCTGGAAGTCTTCAACAAATGGTTTAGGGAAATATTTGAAGTTAATAATGTAGCAGTATACATTGATGACATAATTATATGGGGGAAAACGAAAGACGAACACGACAAAGCACTAACTGAGGTATTAAGAAAAGCAAAATTACGTAATATTAAATTCAATCCGAATAAGTGTGTTTTTGGTGTCTCTAAAATTAAATTCATGGGGCATTATTTAAGCAGAGAAGGTATAGGATTAGACCCCAATAGGTTAAAAGCTATACACGAGTTCCCAGAGCCTGAGGACAAGAAAGATATTTAGCGGTTGTTAGGAATAATAAATTATATGAGTAAATATGTCGAAAACTTTTCAGAAGAAACTAAAGTCCTGTGTGAACTCTTAAAGAAAGATGTTTACTATGCATGGTTGGACCACTACAGAACGGCCTTTGAAAAACTTAAATGCATTCTAACAAATAGCCCGGTCCTCAGGTATTTCAACCCTTTGAAGGAAATAACAATATCCGTAGACGCCAGTCAGAACGATTTAGGCACGTGCTTGTTACAAGAAAATGTACCTGTCTATTACGCTTTGAAAGCTTTGACGGAACCTCAAGCGCAACAACCCCAAATAACAAAAGAACTATTAGCGATTTATTTTGGCTTAACTAAATATCATGATTATGTTTTTGCAAGGCAAGTAGTTGTCGACATGGATCTCAAGCCGTTATTAACCTAAATTAGAAAACCTTTAAATAATATACCAGCACGTTTACAAATTTTAAACTCGAGTACAAAAGAAGCAAAGATTTCGTTATAGCGGGCGCGTTATCGAGAGCTTGTTCTACAGAAACCGCGAGTGATGACCCAGACTTAAATGATCAAGTGTGCGTAGTGGCTCAAGCAAATATTACAGAAGAATACTTAAATAAAATTAGAATGGCAACTAAAGCTGATCCAAAATTACAAATAGTAATTTCTACAGGTTGGCCAAAAAATAATAAATCTTTAAAAAATTGTGTTAGGCCATATCTTAAATATAAAAGCGAATTAACAATTGAAAATGAAATTATCTATAAAAATCACAGTTGTGTAATACCAGAAGGTCTCAGGAAAACGATCCTAGAAAAAATTCATTACAGCCACTTAGGGTATAAAAAATGCATACAGCTCGCACTAGAATTGGTATTTTGGCCAACAATTCGAAATGAACTTAAATTAATGATAGAAAATTGTGCAATTTGTCAAAAATATGGTAATTCACAGCCAGCTCAACCGTTACAGCTGCACGAAATACATACAATCCCTTGGTACAAAGTGGGTTGTGATATTTACAAACTTAGAGGAATAAATTATTTAATAGGAATCGACTATTACTCAAAATTTGTTGAAATTGAAAAATTAAACAACATAACTAGTAACAATGTAATAAATGCGTTCAAAAACTTTTTTGCTAGATTCGGAGTTCCAAAATACTTAATTTCTGACGGGATAACGCAATTTACTTCCAAACAATTTCAAGATTTCGCGAATGAATGGAAATTCCAGCACGGGACATCTTCACCGACACATAGTCAATCCAATGGAATGAGTGAAAGACACGTGCAAACAATTAAAAAAATGATGAGGAAAGTTATTGAAAATAGAAAAGATATACATCTAACACTTTCGCCAAATGAGATATTAATGTCGAGGGCCACTCGTAACCCCTTACTTCCCCACAGCAACTAAAAAATTAGAATCACATCGGGTTAATACCACCCAGTATAATAACTATATTAAAAGTAATCAGGAAAAGCAAGCACAATATTATAACTAAGAAAGGGGAGCCAAAGAGTTGTCAATATTGAATCCAAACACAAATGTATGGATACAGTTAAAACCTCAAGGTATTTGGCAAACAGGTAGAATTTTAAAAAGGCTTGATAACCGTAGGTATAAAGTTTCAGTAAATAATGGAATTTATATTAGAAATAGGAATTTTTTAAGACCATCAGCCATTAAAGGCGATAAAGACACCAATATTAATAGAACGGTGTCATGGTCAACAGATCAAACTGAAAAAGGTAAGGATAGTAGTAATACAAATACAAGCTTTTATTATAATAATTTAGATTTTCCAATGTTAGTTAATTATAGTGATAATGTAAATAATAGGTGTAGTAGTACAAAACCGTCATGTTCTAAATTAGCATTAAGAAGTTAAAATGACAAAAATGAAAGTGATGTGGGGGGGGGGGCAAGTGAAAAGTGTAGAGAGACAGTGACCAGCGCAAAACAAGATTGCACAGTGATGACTTCGCATTATGGTCGTGTAATTAACACTCCAAAATGGCAATATTAAAACATAGTAGGATTACGTTTATTGAAATTTGTAAATTAGTTTTTTTCCATTATAAAAAAGGAAGATGTTGTAGCATTAGCTAGAAGTAAGATGCTCTGCCTTAAGATGGTAGCAATGTACCACACAAAGAGTGGGGGAAAGTGAGTCTTCAGGAGACGAGGCGCTCGCTAGTCTGTTGGTAATTAATCATAGACGTGTAAGCTTTGAATTGCAACTCAATGTATATATTATTAAGATGTATAATAAACTTATTTTTATAACAAATTCATTATGGATTCTTTTCATGTAAATGTTGAGACCCTATTTTTTAAAGCATTCTTTTATATAGGATGCATTCCACCATCTCTGATAGTTGCGAATCTTCATTTACCATTTTTATTATATATTGCAAGTATTGATATGCAATTAAAAACTATTAATTTTGCAAATTTCGCCTGTCACCTGAAATGTCACTTTAAAAATTTTATTTCTATTAATTCCAATCTTGTTTAATGTACAACTTGAATACTTAAAATTTCATTTCCACTCGTTTCAATTATCTTTTGAATTACAAAGTTTCAAAAATAAAAATTATTTATATGTAAATATCACTCTAAATTAAGTTTGTTTGGAACTACAAATTGACCGTGTGTACAGTTCTCTCAAATTAATAATTGTATTCAAGTAATTTGGTTGTATGCAAATGGACAAGTTCGTTCATTCTTTCTTATGATGTTGGTGCGATAATAACTCGACTAAAATGGCTTTACGATGGATTGCTTAAGTCACCGGATGGCTGTACATTTTTAAGTCACGCTCAAACACAATGTTCCCAATAACTGGAGGTTGTTAGATTCTTGATTATTGCTGATTGAAGAGTGGTTGGCCGCTTTTAGTTGGATACATATCGTTGTAAGTGGTGCATGAAGAATTTGTTTGGTTAGAACACATAGAAATTAATTTTTGAAGATGGAATTTTGAAATACAAGAATGAAGTTCTATTACATTTGCAATGGAAACAGTATATATAAATAGCATCGAACTTGTTCGTTCATCATTGTAGAACGCCTTTCTGCAGTGCATTATTTGCCAATTGCATCAACAGCCATTATTATTTGTGTTACCCAAGGTCATGCAGTGTATTGTCCTGATGAAGATACTCAGGTATTTTATGTATTTAAAGTTGGTACTAGACTCGTTAAGGTAAACTTCCTTTATGTAGTATATATGAACATTTCATAAGAAGATTTACAAATTTTGTAACTCATTATTAGTAGATAAAATTGGTGATTGTACTGTTTGGTTATAGAAATTTAAAAGAAACTTTTTATTTACTTTGTTGGGTGTTTAAAAGGGCTCTTGTTTTAGAACCATTTGAAGTTAGTGTAATAAAGCAGATGGTATTTGTTATATTTTGAATTGTTGATAATTCAAGGTTATTAATTATAAAAGTAACATACTTGTTCTGAGATTACTTTTCATGTATAATTTTTTAAACAAACAACATGCACACTTGTACCATATTTTATGTACTCTAATTAGAAAATTCGCTAACTTTGATCAATTTTACATTATCTTTGATACATTATTGAGTAAAGTCAAACTTCAGTACAGCATTTTTCGCTTATTGTAAATATATTATGATTATAAAAAAAACTTTAAGTATTCATTATAAGTTTAAACTGGACG
The DNA here is from genome assembly GCA_036346225.1 of Platerodrilus igneus. Lineage (NCBI taxonomy): Eukaryota > Metazoa > Arthropoda > Insecta > Coleoptera > Lycidae > Platerodrilus > Platerodrilus igneus. The sequence continues at coordinate 764,740 of JARFIW010000090.1, forward strand.
ATCATTCTTTTTATTGCTAAAGTTAAAAATAAATGGTGTACTTGAGAATTAAAGGGCATTAAAGTACAATCTAAATTTCCTTAAATTCAGTTAATGTTTTTTGAAAATTTCAAGTATAAGACCCATAAGAATTCTTCACAAAAAAGTAAGTTTGTTTGAATGATTCTAATACTAACTATTACGTGAATATTGCTTTATGTATTTTATAGGGCACAAACAGTGACCTCAGTTATTGATTTTTTCTTGTGTAATGTTATGAATAAAAATTATAAAGTGTACATACATTTGAACTAAAAAATTTGAATTACATTGTATTTATGTCCTAATATTCTTAGGATTTATCACGACCTACTTGCAATATGGTTTCCTTTTACATTCAAGTTGTCCTAGTTTAACATCCGTGAATTAGATTATCTAGGTTACAGATAGCACGATCAAGACTAGCGGTTTACCCAAGTCTTTGATAGTAAGTTCCAGATCAGAGCTATGCTCATTCCAATATCCTTCGAGAAATCTATATAACTCGGTGGATGCTGGAAAAAAGTATTACTATTGATTAGTATTAGTTGAAGTTTCAGTGAATGTTTGGTTACTAGTCAATGTAGAGTCAGTCCTGGTCCAGCTTATATAGACCATCCACCCCGGCCAAAGATACCATGTACTTCCAACGATAGTCATAAACTATTACGACACAACGTAAGTCGAAACTATTTTTAGATAACTGTTATACTAGGTTAAGTTATGTTTATCTCCTATCATGTTCCATTATATTTTAGCAATGTTTTATTAAACTTGTTAATTGTTGCCGACGTGTCTTTTAGTCTTTCTAATTTTTAAGTTGTATTAATTTGATCCTATGACCTAACCAGTCATTGTTATGTGCGACCTCTGCAACCAGCAGTTGCTAAACCTGAGACTATGTTTCCCCAGTAGTCATTATGACTCAGGTCAAAAGTGTACGTAACGGTATTTTTGTTTCAGGTTTAAATAAGGTATTTATTGCTGTTGAAGTTCGTCATAACCTAAAGGTTTATGCATCTTACCATTTAGGTTTATCTTGTAAGTATTCTTTGATGCAGTGGCGCCCCCTTCCCTCTTATTGCCCTGATAGTCTCATTCCACGACCACTCTTATGCTCCCACGTGACGAAAAAAACAAGTTAGTCCAAAAATACAGTCAGCAATTTCATTACTTTCAAGCTGTTCTTCTACATTCCCAAGTGCAAGGTTTATCTCAATTTTTAAGGGATCTGCTGAACCCTACCAGGTATTCTATCCTACCTATATGTGGGGCACTTTTAATTAAAAGAAGATTAAAGTGTAACAACTTGACTGAAGTATCTCAATCAATTTGAAATAGCATTTCGAATGTCATATTTCTACCTAATTTTTCTTTATTTCAATGTTAACATAACCTAGAATAAAAATTAATTTTAATTTCATTATGAATTGATATTTCCCTCCACTTTTAAACCCTTTTGATTTAAACACTTGGTTAACATATGAAGTCACTTGATTTGATCCGAATTGAAATCGTCGATATAAACATAGTCATAGTCAAACAGGTCTGGTGGCTATTTGAAAAAAATAACTTTTGAGGGTTCTTGTCAAGTCATCTATTTAAACGAGTTAACAATTGCAATGCGTATAATTTGGTTACTCCATTTAAAATAACAATGTAATGGCATAGTTTTGGTAGAAATGGAAAAGTCACCATTCCTAAAGTATTTGCATTAAATAGATCCCTTTCGACTTGTAGAAATGCAGTCAATTTCAAATCAATATATCTATTCATTTGCTGTAAACTGTTAATAGATGGGGGAATATCAATTATCCCGTATAAAAAGACATTACGTTATTACACGTTTATATGAACAATTGTAAAATACGTCACATTGTGCAATTTTTAACATAAAATTCTATAAAGATCAAATGAATAATTTACATTGTATTGTACTTAACACATTCGTTACCATCACTTATGTGTGATACTAAGATTTTAATTAAAAACTAGCGACACATGTGTGTCAAAGATAGAAGTATCTTGTGAAGGCTATAAATTAAATCAGTTTGCAATAGTTTTTTCGCAGTTCCTGTGGTCTACAGGAAGACCTGACACACATCTGTGTCATATGGTCTGAGAATCGTGACACATACAAGCGTTATGTGGTCCGGGAAACTACAGACGATTGTAGAAACACAGGATTACGTTTACACTGATACAGTGTTATTTATTATATGAACTACGTAGATATTGATGTTAGTTCAATTCTACTTGCCACTACTGGTGAAAGCTTTAGATGCAGGGTAAAAGAACTTGGAATTTGTAAAATTTTATATGGTACATAAAACTGTAGTGTAATTTTTGTGTTATTCACCAGTGCATCAGTTGATTACGTGATCTTGGTAGTTCCATTATTTGTGTGTGTAAAACTGGTCGAATTTAATAAATAGACAAATTTGTAACCTTCAGTTTAAAATTACACACTTCGGCAATCGAAATATGACATACTTTTGCAATAAACAATATTTGGGAAAGAGTTGGAAGGAAGCAAATCGTGCAATGGAATGTTATCTAAGTGGTGAGAACGACTGTGGATGAGCTATCTAAAGATTCTTGAAGTGGTTATTGTCCCTCAAACTGTAATGAGAGTTTAGATTCATTTTTTTCTACTGACGAGTCAAAAGATGCTTTAGAGAAGGATTTATCACAGGACAACGATACTGCAAATGTCCGTTCTGGTGGAAATGATAGTCATGAGTGAACTGATTACGATCTGGTAGTGCATATGTTCATCGATATTGAAAGGTTTAAAATAAATATTCACAAAATAATGCCGGTTGAAGTTTTTTTTATCAATTTTTGATAACAGTCTATTTTTGATCAAATTTGCGATTGGACAAATAATCAGACTTCACAACTATTAGCATCCAAAGTTAGCCATGCTTTGAACATCAAACATTGGAAACCTAGAATTTTCGAAGTTAAGTTTTTGGATCTTGGTGTCATAATGGGTTTTATTCAGATGCCTAACATAAAACCATATTAGAGTAAAATCTACCTTTATGAGCATCCATTATTAGGAAAAATGTTGGGAAGAAATTGTTTTGAAAATATACTTCGCTGTCTTTGCTTAATGACAAAGTGGACGATCAACAACATGGTCTTCATAAAATAGACAAACTTCTAAATCGTATGTTACAAAACATCCAAAAAGTTTATTATCCAGGTGAAAAACTTGTTGCTAGATGAAGTTCTCGTACTATGGTAGGGTCACCTTTCATTTAGGCAATACATTTCCAACAAGACTGCAAAATATGGGATTAAACTCAATAAATTGTGTACAACTAATGTCGTTTTACTGAATATTATTATTTATACTGGAAAATGCACTGCAATCAATTGGGCTTCTTCTGTTGCAAATGAACTAATGAAGAATTATTTGGACAAAGGACACACAATCTACATGGACAAATTTTACAAGTGTCCACTTGGCTAGATCTCTATAAAACAGAAGAACGTATTCACTTCGATAGCTCTTCAGAACATGCACTGGTACAAAAACTTGGGTAATAACGGTGACGCATAGTATAGTAAATAAAAGAAATGTTAGATTTGTAAAGAAATAGACTGAATTTCACTCATCTGAATTGTAGCACCAGTAAATAAACTAGCTGAAACAAGCAGAAAGGGAAAATTTAGGAAAAAAAGGAAGTTGTCTGTTTTACACAAAATCGTAATTATCGCCCGAAATGCACAATGTAAGAATTAATACTTGGTTTTAACGATTGACACACTGGAATGGCAATGCAACTGGACAAAGAACCTACCACTGTTTACGATACACAAAATCTTGCCCTTGGCGTTAACATACAGTCTACCTAAAATTAATTTTAGAGCAAGAGGGGCATACTTCGAGCATCTTGTGCAACAACTGAAGCGGAACGTCTTTACTAACGAAAAAATTAGAAGTTCAACCTAGGACCATACCACCACAATGCATTATCTAATAATGGAGTAAGACCACTAGATCCAATGTCAGCAGGGTTCATGTCATCCGAAGTATGGCTATGGTTATAATGGTATATTCTAGTATAGTAACAACTTTATTACTGATAAATGTCTTGAGAAGATAGGGAGGGGCGTTTAACCATGTTAAAACCACTTGTGAATCTGAAAACAATTTTATTCCCGTTAGGGGGTAATTGAAATAAATTATCATTGTAATGAAATGAATCAAGCACGCTAGTAACTAAATCATTATGCAATAACTTGTGGTGCTGACGGGAAAAACAAACACAACTTTGCGTAGAATTACAGGATGTTTTATGATTGACTAAGCATTTAAAACAGAGAGACCGTATTTTAACCTCATTATGACGATCAAGTACATCCAATTTTTGAAACTTAGAACATAAATTTTGTCATCATACCACAGTAAAAACAAATATAAATATTGTGAACTTTGGACGTCGCGGCCACCAAAGAATTCTTTACCAATAATGATTTGTTAACATTTACTGATTCATATACAAGTTTAAACTTATTCTGCGAAAATCTATTATTAGGTTTAGAATGGTTTTCAGATCTTAGGTAATCTTGAAATTCTGAATTTTTACTCTGTAGGGTTAAGAATTCAAAAAGTTGTTCGCAAGTAGGAATTGAAGATTCAACTTTAGTATCAAATGCACTTTGCGTTTTAATGTCAAGGTTGTGACAACACGAAAAAAGAAGTATAAAATCGGCAAGATCGGTTACCTCACGAGTTGCCTTTAAAGAGCTTATAGCATTAAAATGAAAATTTACGAAATCTGTAAACGACCCTGTGGGTTTATATTGTAATATTTTTCTAAAATAGATATTTACTGTGCGGCACTGATTATCATACCAATCCAGTCATTGCTGCCATGCTTTGGAATATAGTTCCGGTAGAAAATCGAGATCAGCGATAACAGATTAGCTTTCTCCCTGCAGAAGAGAGTGCAACTGTATAAATTTGGTAACATTGTTTAAAGAAGTATTAGTATAAACCAAGTTATCAAACGGTGTACGGAAACTTGCCCATTGGGTTACTTGTCCAGAAAAAATAGGTATTTTTGGGGGTTGTAGAGAAGTAGTAGTGCACGTATCACTGCTAATTTTATCAGAATTTCCTGCAACAACTGGAGATTTCTCTTTAAGAGAGACATATTTGGCTCTAATCATATCAAGCAAATCGTTGAAATCTGATTGATTATCTTTCACCTTTAAGAAAGATTCTACGAATAAATTGTATTTCAAAATTTCATCATGCAAAATTTCATAACTGGATTAAATTTTATCTACCCTTAACATCTTAGCTTGAAGCCCGATAAGCTTGGTGGAAGAAGCAGTGCTAGCATAATCGGAAATTTGAGTAAGCTGACTGAAAAGAATTTCCGATTTGGCTGATAATTGCTTCTTTGAAGCCATAATGTAGGACGCGGCACATGAAAGTAAATAAACAGTATACGATAAGAATGTAAACACTAATTTCTTAAGGTCAACCACAAAATGTTGCAGTTTATAGATAGGGTTTTCCGAACTATAATTATTAATCATGAAATCATCAATTATGTTGAATACGAACAAGTAATAGTCTTCATATAAAACCCGTGTGATAAAAACTTATTCGAAACGAAATAATATAACGTACTTTGAAATTAATATTGTTTGTTATGCAAATCACCAAAAGTTCACTTTAAGTTATCCGGCTAAAAGGATCAAAAATATGTTACGTACTCACTTCGATAGCTCTTCAGAGTACGTACTGGTACAAAAACTTGAATGTTAACAGTGACACATAGTTATAGTAAGTACAAGAAATTTTAGGTTTGTAAACAAATAGATTGAATTTCACTCACCTGAATTGTAGCACCAGTAAACAAACTAGCTGAAACAAGCGGATAGGGAAAATTTAGACAAAAAAGGAAGTTGCCTGTTTTACACAAAATTGTAATTATCGCACGGCCACGAGCCCGAAATTCACGATGTAAGAATTAATACTCGTATTAACGACTGTTCACTTCTTTCGACAGCCGCGAACTGCTAGAAAAGCCAGTAAATTTTCCCCACATGCACCGTCACATTTACGATACACAAAATCTTGTCCTTGGCGTTAACATGCATAGTGTCAACACTCTTCGTGCAAATTGCAAAGGTAATCAAAATACCATTACCAGGGCCGCATTACAGAAAGAAGAATCCGTTTTTAGATGAAGTGCAAAGGTGGAAAGACAAAAGGGAAGTTTTAACTATATCTACAAACACAAGGCTTCACTAGAAACTGTTCACATAAAATAAAACCTTTGTCTGTAATAGTTACAACAAATATACTATTCAACTTCAGAAACTGTAAGATGATACTTGAAAATGTTTTTTTTCATTTAGTCAATGTTTCGCTTTGGAATGAATGCTGGATATATAAGCTCAATTAGAAACATAAACCATATACAAAGTTTAGAGATGACGAGTTGAAATTTTGTTTAATTACCACAAAAAAACAACTTACAAAAGTTTTGGGATGCACTTCCCAAGGAAGTTCCATAAACCAAATGTGATGTAGGGGATGTGCACAATAGAAGGCAAGACGTGCCACTTGGTACAAATGCGAAACCTATAAAGACAGGCAGGGCACCCCATTGATCTTTGTATAGACGATTATTTCAAAATATTTCACTTAAACAGATATCGAAAACCTATTGTACTAAATAAATAGAATTTTCAACTGTATTTACTTTTTTGAACAATTTTTACCTATTTCCCCATTGATTGTTAAAATTACTCCAAAAATTGATTGTCACAAATTTGTGCCATAAACTAGCATCACACATGTGTGATACACCCTTATGAGTCCTTCATTTGCTTTCAACTTATATTTTCGTATTATAAACGTGGAAACTATTCTCAAGAACCATAGATTTAAAACATTGCTTGGTTTGAGAAAGACAGGTTTTCCTATATGGCAGTCGAGAACCTGTTAAGAATATTATCATTATGAATATAATACTACAATGCAATGAAGTACTTACAGTTCTAATTTTTAATACCAGCTTTTTCAATAAAAACTCAGGACGAGAACTGTGCTTCTTATAGGAGAACCATATGGAAAAATAACAAATACTGGAAGAGAAACGGACAAAAGAGAGGTCTTTTTCTGCAGTGCTGGAGTACAGCTTTACTTCAAGACACTGGTGTAAAGTGTCGATTTCACTGCTGGAAAAGCTGTTGTGTTCTCCACTTGTGGCAAAAAGTCAATTTTCTTTGGCTTATGAAGGTCACCAGATCGCTAATACCCTGGTGCTTAATGTAAATATAAAGTTATTATAATGGAATTATATATATATATATATATATATATATATATATAAATTAATACTAAAAAGCACGATATGCATCAAAATAACATGTACCCAGTGTGTAACCTTATTAGTGGAATATATATATTCAGGTAATTTGAAAAACGTGCTCGCTTGTTTTTATCAAATATTACATTAGTCAAAAAAGGTTTGTCATTTTACATAAATAACTATTAAAGTTTGCGTCATTTTTGTAATCCTTTGTAGAATCGCAGTGTAGAAAATATAATGAACAAAATCTTTTAACGTTCATATTAGACAAATGTCTGTGCATAAAATTATAAATACTTTTTATTGCGACAATGAAAATTAATAAAAATCTATAGGGTAACAGTTTAATACAATAATCATCGTTTCTTAGCACTTATCACAGTAGCAGGATTATTTTGAACTTGTTTGGTAGGATCATATTTGTAAGTTTTAACAATAGGGCCTCTTCCTGCGTGTTGAAATTGCATACTGTCAAACCTGCTTCGTTCTTCTAAATCTTTTGTAATTTTTATATTAGTCCATGCTATAAAATATTGTTTTATTTAATTGCAATTAATGAAATTAAAACTTACCATCTTTAACACTGGCAACAAAACCTTTGCTTTTAACTGGCAATGTTTGTGGATCATGCGTTATAAGTCGTTCAATTTTAAAATAATCTCTAACTGCAGGAATTCTTAGAAAACCCACCTGGGCCAGAGAAATAAAATTACTAGAAACCCAATAGCAAAGTATAGCACCAGGAAAATTAACTGTAAATGGCAGAATCATAACTGGTAATGCACGGAATACGTATTTCATGGCTTGTAGATTTTGAGACGATAATTTTGCAGCATCTGTACCTATCTGCAACATAAAAATAATAAATTTTAAAAGAAGCTATTATAATATGAAGTTGCATTGTATACAACTACAAATAATTTATACTTGTATTACAATAATAGATCAAAATATAGGTGGTAGACGTGATAATGCGTACATTTTTAGAATGTTTTTTTAAGTTGTTGGTTTTCAAATAAAACAAGTAATGAGTTTGTTACCACATATTGGTACTTAAACAAAATTGCTTACTTTTATACCTATTTCATATTGTACATCAATAATTACAATAGGTTATGGGTTCAGATAGTTCTCTGCTGGATTGGTGAACAGTGGTGTCAGAAAATTTGTATTACTGAGAAAACTACAAATTTGGCTATGGTGCCAAATATTCCAAATTTTGAAAAATTAAATTGAGGCATTTTAAATTGTGGAAATTGCAAATTGTTGCAATCTTGCATGTTCATAAATTAATATGTTGTTGACGGATCTTTTGTACGTCTTGAGGACAAAATGCAAAAAGATCAAGCAGATTGGGATACCAAGGATGATACTGCAATGTTAGCCATTTTATCATCACTTGATAGTAATCAGCTCGATTTCGTAAGTGCTGCAGAGAAGTCCAGAAATTTGGAAAAATCTACTAGCTGTTTACGAAAGAAATGATTCAACTAATCAGGTGCATGTTGTAAATGCATTCAGTGCATATGTGTATGATGGTGCTCCTGTAGCTCAACAAATTGCATGTGTAGAGCAGTTAGTCTATCAGTGTAAATTGGCAGGAGATACACCTTTGGATGCTCATGTTATTGCAAAAATTACAAATTACCGAAAAGTATCAAATGGTTGTGTGGGCTTTTGAAATCATTGAGAACAATGAAAAGTGCACAAAAGAGACTTTAAGAGGTATGCTATTGCGTTCAGAATCAAAATTGATTACTACAGTTGACGAAAGTTTAGCTTTATTGACTCACAAAAAGCTAAATGATAATGTTACAAAAACTTGTCTATTAAGAAGTCTACGAAATAGATTCTTTACTTTAATTGCAACAAAGAAGGTCATTTTGCTCGCGATTACAAAGTTAGTCAAAGTAATGCTGGAAATTCATCAAGATCAAATGTACATGGAAAAAATTCAAGTTATGATTGTTTCACGCTACATTCATCTTGTAACCTTTCTAATTATTTACCTATATAAAAAAATTATTGAGGTGAAAATTTTCTTGCTAAACTAGACATGAACTACACTCTTATGTCACGGCTTGCAGAGGGTTCTTGGAATTGTTATTCCTACTAGTAAAACCATACACTTGATTTAATCCAAGTTCAATAAACAATTACACATTGCCACTATTTTAGTGTGTAAAAAAATATATTATTAATAATGCTGTAACCAATGTTATTTACAGCCAAATGTACACAAAAAATAAATGTTTTGTTTTTACAATATTTACAAATGGAAATGTTGCCAACTGAACATAAAAATTAAAAAAATTGCTGCAATGCAAACAGCATACTCAAATTTATAAAAAAAAAATTTAGATTGGAATGAAGTCGTCATGTATTTAAAGCGAACTTGTTTTAATTGTTTGACGTGTACAAACTTGAATTCTCTAGGTTATTAATAATTCAGCAAAAATTAGTTTAATGAAATTTCACGTTCTGTTTCAAAAATTTTACAGTCAGTTTTATCTACGCATAAAATTAAAATTTTGCTATTATAAGAAGAATAAAATTGGTAATACCTGTTTGCATGTATAGTAAGTAGATAATTGTCGTCACTTGATAAATAAGTTGCATCGCGATGTTACCTAATTGGCCTCAACCAGAACTTCTTATGATTGATCGGCTAAGATCAACACCTGTGCAGATAAAAGCTTCAAAAACACCATTGAACAGCATGCTCGATTCAATAATTTATGATTCCATCACAAAAATGTAATTTTGTGGATTTCAGGTGAAATAACTTATTAAATAGTAGATTTGTAGTACTAACAGCTGCTAACAATAAACCTCAGAAATGATGCTGCTTTACAGGGTGCGTTCAGAATGGCAACGTAGTGGTTAAGATTTACCATGTGCATATTCTATTAGAAAAATACCCATTTTGGGATACCATTGTAAATAAAAAATTGATCGAGATTATCTCCTCGTGCTTCCGAGAATAATTTAGTACTGCGTGAGTCTAGCCATAATTTAATGTCATGCTAATCCATAACTAGATTAAGTTAAGTTGCCACTTTACTAGATTAAGTGTAGCTTAGTTTAGTTGCCGAAGTGAAAACCCGGCATCAGATTTAACAATTTCAATTAATAAAAGTGAATTAAACTTACCCACTTTTGGCATTGCACATTTTAACGACGTGCAGAAATTACTTTTGAGCATCAACGTGCTTGATGCTTTTTCAGGCCCAGCTCCTCTTTACAAGCTGAAGGCCCATTTTCGTGCAGTGCTAAAATCAAAAGGACGACAAAATTCGTGTATCTAACCAAGTAAACAATATCCATCCTAAACACGGATGGTTTCAAAAATGTTGTTTTCAAGCAAACACGTTCCTACGAGGTCTGTATGTATATATGGTTGTCTGTCTATCAGAACAAGGTAGAATACATTGCCTAACCAACAGTATTGTTAACAGAAAATTTTAAACTGTTACACTACCCCGTCCCCATATGAGAAACACATAACAAACAAATCTGGATAGCAGGTTGAAAACCCACCCCCGACAGAAAAACTAGTTTACCTATACGGACTTACAGGAACTAAGAGGATAATCAGCAGATCTATCCCCTACATTTTATGTATTTGGCTTCTAATCCTTAACATGCCAAATACCATTGTCTTTGCCCTTACTGTCTCTCAGACGATAAGTGACAGTTCCCGTTTTCTCTATTATTTGATAACACACATACTTGGGCGATAGCTTCTGAGAAAAACCTTCAGAGGGCTTTGACTGATCCATATTTTTCTTCCACACAAGATCTCCTTTTGAGTACTGCACGGGGCGACGCCGTAAATCATAATAACGCTTACTACGCCATAAGCTTTGTGAAGTTTTTCTTTCACTTCATTATATACTTGTGAAAGCTCATTCAGATCCTTGATCAACTGCTTCCTTGAATGAAGAAAGCGATCCTGCTTGAAAAATTCTAATAAATTGCCATATTATTCTCCAGTAATGGGAATTGACCGGCCAAAATTCAGAAAAGCTGGAGTATGAAAGGGGTGTCTTACCTCCCTTTCCTTCCACATCTACCAGGTTGCACAAGCATACCATTACTTTCAATAGTATACTACAGTAAAACATATTATTTAAACAAATTTTAAATAATATTTTCAAACAATTGCCTTTCTGCATATTATTTTATATAAAATAATTTTCGTAACCGGTAATTTAAAAATATTACAGCTTTGCTGTTTCACAAAAGTATTCGTTGGTACTGAAACCAAAAAATAAACAAAGCCAATCAGGGTTTGTAGAAGATCAATGGGTTCTATCCTTGTATAAAAAATTGATCCCTATCAACACGAGGACAATCTTCAGCACTCTTAGTTTATTTAAAAATTTTAGAAATTATAAAAATTTAAATTACATAATTAAAAAACAGCAACACGTATATAGATAACATTCAACTAATCCCTAGTTTATTATAAAACTTAGAAAATAACTCTAAGTGTTAAGAGATTTGAATCGCCCATAAACTTTCAATTCTATTGCAGATGGTGGCAAAAATAGATTGCGATTTATTTGAATATTGCTAACAAATTGTGTAATATTAAGGAAGTTATTAATAAAACATACTTGTTTCTGCGAACACATGGTACGTAGTCTATTTCTATACATTTGTCTGTTATGGTGTTATAAACATCGGCCTGAAATTTAATTGTCTTATGAGCATTGTCTAATCTTATTACAAGTTTAAAAATTTCAGAATCAAAACTTAATAAAAACAATAACAATGGACTTTTAATAGCAAATGTAGATTGATATTCTATAAATTTTTTTGAATGCTTTCGTTTAATGTGCCGGTGACATGAATGGAACAATAAGTAAAAGGACAATTGATATTTGCATTAGATATTGCTGAGGAATAATTTGTTTGGACAGCATGTTTGACTGTCATTGGCTTATTTTCATTCTAATTTTAATGTTTTATTAACTTGTGTGCCTGACTACGCCAAGCCAAGCTACTAGCGTTCTTGTTAGTATTTAATATTTAATAATGTTTAATGAGGGAAACTACAGTCCACTTAATTATATAGTAGGTAGTGACTTTTTAATGGTTGCTAAAATAATATAATGTCAAGTTGAAAAACTAGTATAAGAACATTCCTGTCACTGTTTATGTTTATATAATAAAAAGGATAATTAAATTGTGCACCAGCGTTTATTAAGGCATTACATAACACAACAAAATAAGTTTCACCAAGGAAATATACAGATATATCAGCCAATTCTTGAATAAGATTTTCTAAACAATACTTACGCGTTTTTGTTAAAAGTTTTACACAAATGAGACATTGAAATATGTTAATGCCACATGTGTTACACAGACTATGACCTTCTGAACAAAGAAGTATATTGCCATTAAACATTTGAAAGCACTTGGGGCATTCCATAGTTTTAAGATTTTTGATGTGCACCCAGTTCACGTTGTATTATTATGTTTATAAAGTTTATTGTTTAAGTCATTTAATATAATACTTTTTAATTAGTATATATGGCCTATATTGTGCCTGTATTAATTTTACAACACTGGAAAATTCCTTGAATTAAATCAAATAGAAATTACTTACTAGTATTACTGCAGGAATAACAATTGCATTAAATAATTTTGAAAGCTTGGAGTATCCTTTGATAACCAAATTTATAAAAAATAAGGTGGGCGCCACGTGTAACCTTTCTAATTATTTGCCTATCTAAAAAAATTATTGAGGTTAAAATTTTCTTGCTAAACTAGACATGAACTACACTCTTATGATAAGGCCTGCAGTGGGTTCTTGGAATTGTTATTCCTACTAGCAAAACCACACACTTGATTTAATCCAACTTCAATAAACAATTACATATTGCCACTATTTTAGTGTGTAAAAATATATTATTGATAATGCTGTAACCAATGTTATTTACAAGCAAATGTACACAAAAATAAATGTTTTGTTTTTACAATATTTACAAATGGAAATGTTGCCAACTGAACATAAAAATTAAAAAAATTGCTGCAATGCAAACAGTATACCCAAATTTATATATAAAAAAATTATTTTAGATTGAAATGAAGTCGTCATGTATTTAAAGCGAGCTCGTTTTAATTGTTTGACGTGTACAAACTTGAATTCTCTAGGTTATTAATAATTCAGCAAAAATTAGTTTAATGAAATTTCACGTGCTGTTTCAAAAATTTTACGGTCACTTTTATCTACGCATAAAATTAAAATTTTGCTATTATAAGAAGAATAAAATTGGTAATACCTGTTTGCATGTGTAGTAAGTAGATAATTGTCGTCACTTGATAAATAAGTTGCATCGCGATGTTACCTAATTGGCCTCAACCAGAACTCTCCATGATTGATCGACTAAGATCAACACCTGTGCAGATAAAAGCTTCAAAAACACCATTGAACAGCGTGCTCGTTTAACGGCTTTCAACAATTTATTATTCCATCACAAAAATGTAATTTTGTGGATTCCAGGTGAAATAACTTATTAAATAGTAGATTTGTAGTACTAACAGCTGCTAACAATAAACCTCAGAAATGATGCTGCTTTACAGGGTGCGTTCAGAATGGCAACGTAGTGGTTAAGATTTACCATGTGCATATTCTATTAGAAAAATACCCATTTTGGGATACCATTGTAAATAAAAAATTGATCGAGATTATCTCCTCGTGCTTCCGAGAATAATTTAGTATTGCGTGAGTCTAGCCATAATTTAATGTCATGCTAATCCATAACTAGATTAAGTTAAGTTGTCACTTTACTAGATTAAGTGTAGCTTAGTTTAGTTGCCGAAGTGAAAAAGTGAAAAACCGGCATCAGATTTAACAATTTCAATTAATAAAAGCGAATTAAACTTACTCACTTTTGGCATTGCACATTTTAACGACGTGCAGAAATTACTTTTGAGCACTAACGTGCTTGATGCTTTTTCAGGCCCAGCTCCTCTTTACAAGCTGAAGGCCCATTTTCGTGCAGTGCTAAAATCAAAAAGGACGACAAAATTCGTGTATCTAACTGTAACAATATCATTTCCTATTACGATGGGAGAGTTTTAGGCAACTCTACGTACACTATAATGCATGTAGTTTGGAATGCAGTTAGTATCTTTGTCACGTAGTAAGAACCAGAGGGAATAAGATTGTTTGACATTGTGTGCACGCGTTCATCCCTACATGGTACTGGACATTTGGTCGATGTCGAGTGGGACAATGGACCTTAATGGCGATGCTCGTCCTATATTAAATTTCAATTACAATCACGACCGAGTCAAGATTGTTTCTCTGGTCGAATACATTTTGCAACGCCTGTTAGGGGTAAGATCCATATTATAATTTGCATTAATACAATCATTGTCGCGTATGCATTTTTTTAGCACCTAATCTGTTATTTGATTTCCCAATATGGCAGAATCACGTTAAAAATTATAATTTATCCAGAGGCCTTTGAGCATACATTTTCCGTATGGTTGGATGCTGTAGGAGGTCGTAGTAAATGGTTAGAGGCTTTTAATCGAAACCTTATATACCAGAAGCTGCTTTTGCAGAAGACGTTGCTTTCAGATTTAACTTCTTTTAAAAAAAACATTTGCCTTTATTTTTAGTTGATGCAGAAAAGCCCATTATAAATTGTTTCTAGTACTTTTATCATCAGTGAAGGTTACTTGATGTCAGCAACGGCCGAGGTCAACACCTTGTGATAAAAGTTATTGGTTTATAATCCCGATGGTAATTCTGGTATTTATGCCATAACTGATTTTTGCGTTCTTATAAATATTCACAAATATAATTGATAAAGCTAATTAAAAAAAAAAATTAATTCGCTATTGTATTAAATGTATTGGTTACTCAAATGGAATGAATTTCTTTACTGTTTGAAACAAAATATTGATATAGGCGTTTAAAGTGTTAATTTAATTTCTTTTCTATGTGAATTGCTTTGAGCTCAGAGTAGTGGTTAAAGAAATTGCAAAGCCGCTAAAGTTACTTAATTTAAAAAGATTGCCTTAAGGGAGTTTAAAGATTATATTTTATATATACCTATTTGAAGGTGTTTAATTTGTTTGAAATTGTTTGTATGTAGAAATTTCAGTTATAATGATATTAATTACTTGTGAACATTATTATTTTGGTCTTTTGTAATATATGGGATTGATTTAGTAAGTTAAAATATCAGCTGTTTTATTTCTATATCATTTAGGCAACAAAAGTACAGTTTGGAACTTATAACAATTGTGATCAATTGCAGCCACAAACAAAGAACCCACTTGTTACCCTGAGGTAGATTGGTGTGTATAGTATTTTTTTAATTTTCAGGTACTAATCAGAACAAATTAAAAGATAGATTAAATTACTCGAAAAAAGCTGAAATTAAAAGTGTTACATAACCAAGTAAACTATATCCATCCTAAACACTGATGGTTTCAAAAATGTTGTTTTCAAGCAAACACGTTCCTACGAGGTCTGTATGTATATATGGTTGTCTATCTATCAGAACAAGGTAGAATACATTGCCTAACCAACAGTATTGTTAACAGAAAAATTTAAACTGATACAATCTGAAGATGAAGTGGATGAACGTTGGTTAGCTGATAGTGGTGCGTCTTGTCATGCAACAAATGAAAAATCCTTATTTGATTCTTTTGAATCAAAAACTGTTAAGTTATGAATGGCTGATAATGGAGATCTCATGGTAGATGGCATTGAACGTTGGGTGAATGATGAATGGAAATTCGGAAAAAGTTGTAACTTGGTTGAAGGCTGATTTACCATCAAATCAAGAACCTATGGGCATTCAAGATAAAAAATGATGGAAAAGTGAGATATCAAAGTAGACTAGTAGCTAGATGGTTTTATCAAAAATTCGGGTTTGATTATCAAGTAACTTTTTCACCTGTAGTTAGATACGATTCAATTAGGGCAAAATTGTCTGTTGGAGTGATAAAAGACTTTGATGTTAAATCAGCATTCTTAAATGGCTATTTAGAAAAAGGTATTTATGTGGTTATTCCAGAAGGTTTACCAGATACAGGAAAAATAGCTAAATTAGTTAGAAGTTTGTAAATCTTAAACAAGCACCTGGACAGTGAAATAAACGTTTCTCTGAATTTTTGAAGAAATTTAATTTTGAAGAAAGTATTGACTATAAATGTGTTTTTAAAAGAGAGGTTGATTGGCAGACAGTATTTGTGGCTCTGTGTGTAGATGACCAATTAATTATGGCTCCTTTTAAGCATATTATTAATCAAGTAGGAACACTAAAGAATTTGACATATGGTAACCGTGAAAATTACATTGGTTTAAATATTGAACGTGATCGCATCAGAAAGATAATAAAGATAAGTCAGTAAAGTTACCTATTGTGAATTTTGGATAGATTTAATATGTCTGAAGCCAAAGGTTTCTTAACTCCAGTTTATAGCTCTATACATCTTTCTAAGTTAACAAATGCAGAAGACACAATTGGCATGAATATTCCATATTTTCAAGATGTTGGGTCTCTTATGTTTGCAGCTAATTGTACTATGCCGGATATTATGTTTGCAGTCTATTGTTAGTAGATGTCTTACTAAATCAGGAGCTACTCATATTTTACCTAGAAATTTTGAATTTTATTGAACCCTTGCTATTCAAAGCAAGGTGGGGGTCTTTAAAAAGCACAACAACACACACATGTATGCGTGCACGCACGCACACACACTCGCACGTGCGCGCCCACGCACACACTCACGCCATGCACGCACGCACGCACACACATGTGCACACGCGCGCACACACATACGTGCACGCACGTACGTACTTCTCATTCGAATGAAGACGTATTTTTTTTGAAAAATGCTCATCTAATATTTTTCAAGCGGTTGTTACGTCACTTTTTTGTGGAACGGCTTTTAGTATAGATTTTCCTAATTAAATAATTTCAGAACTCGTTTTTGGTTTAATTTATAGAAATGTAATGGATTACGTTGTCTATGAGTTATTACAGTCATAGTTATTTTGAAGATTAGGTGTAATGCATATTTGGTTGCATTGGAATTAGGCATGTTGAGAGTCGTTATTCTTATAGGCGACTGTTGTAACACTTCGCCCTCCTTCCCTTTCCTATCTAGCAGTCAAAGAATCAAAACCGAGTTACCTAATACATATATAGTCGAATGCCAACTCTATCACTTTTTATGGTTCAAAATTGCAATATAAGGGTCCACTTACATATTCCAATAGTCTTTACTCTATTTTCTTCAAACGCCTCGGCTACTCTACAGCGGAGAGTACATGGACATGTCCCAGGGTGGATAGGCCTAAAATTCTGAAACCGATACTGGTGAGTTAACTTACCCAAAAGTTTACAAAGTATCTGTACCTAAATGTATTTCAACAAACCCCTTTTAATTGTAACATATCTCAACATTCGTATCAAGTAATGAATTTAATAATCTTTAATATGGTGATATAATTATTTACATTTACTATATTGACATACGTGAATGCAATAAAATCAATATCTCTTATTTAACTAAAAGTTCCCTTAATCCAGGTTGTTAAATATTATACTAAGCACTGCAAATTCTACAGTTAAAACAAATTGGCTTCCAACTGAAACATAGCCAATAACTCTTGATATTCTCTACAAAATTCATAATAATAAGCATTAACGATAATAAAGTTCAAGAATTCCAACCTTAATCTAGCAACTTAACATATTCATGTAAAAGCATATATATATATATATATATATATATATATATATATATATATATATATATATAACTATATAAAAATTCATACTTGCAACTCCCTGTTTCGGGTATGCAATACCCACTGTTGCTCCACTCTCTACAATGCCTCCGAGGTAACTAATCCTCACCAGGGTTGATAATGCTGAACACGGGTGTTGATAAATTTTATGCTCGAAACTCTTGATATCTTTCTACTCTTGTACCACTTGGCTTGGCATTGAACTTCCAAAATCCGAACTTCCACAATCAATCAATAATGAACCGTATAGGTGGGGTTAGTTATCATCTTTTCTGCCGTTAATAAGCCGGTTTCGAATTTTCTAGAACAAACTGGAATTTCCTTTGGCGCCTAAATTAAAAATCTTCTACATTTCACGGGATGTTAGATCTCAGTTGATAGGTTATGTTCATTTAAAGTGTCAATTGTCACCCAAAGTCGAACTAGGATTGGATAACTATCTTAATTCAGGTCAGAGATAGGTTACGTTTTAAGTAGAATTGTTTGTGATTGGCCGAAAATATTATTTGAAATTTGGATTAATTTAAAAATGTTCTTGGGTGTTACACTGTCAATTTTGTTAAGGAATCTATTTACATACCGCGGTTCTGTAACTTGTTGATAATCACATCTGTGATTGATAAAGAGACTGGTACAACATGTGTTTATTATTGGCGATTGTGTGTGTAACTAGAACACTTTCTGTTCATATTTCATTGTTACAACTTCGTAAGAGAAAAATTGGTTTCACCCTTAAAGATTTGGAGGGAATCTGCCGTTAGTTGTATTATGGTGAATCCAATTGTAAGTTGACGAATTACTTTGGTGTTCTTCGTTTGGGAAATTCGTCAAACTTAACATGCATTATTCAGGAGCAATTACGTTATAGTGGTTGTAACATTTGGTGTTCGATTGTTATTTGGCTGGAACCTGAATATTTTATTCAGGTTCTGGAATTTGGTTCGGAATTTCTGGTAGTCGGCCAGATATTCTACTGTTGTCTGTAGAAAGCTGTGGGAAAGGCTGTCGTACTTATCACTGGTATACTCAACATCCGTCTACACATGCTTAGAGGCTCCATTGGGTATGTTGGTAGGCAGCCGGATATTTTGGTATGTGACAAATTATATACATTTGAGCAGCTGCACCACAGATTAGATTTGGATAGGTTTTCTTGTTTTTATGTATTTTATGGTATGGGGTTAAATTATATGCATATCAGTTGAGCCACACCTGGCAAGCAACCAGATGTATAAAAGTTAATATCTATTATTTGTTAATAAGCAAATTTTGGTTTCACACTTAATTTTGTTAATAAATGAGGTTATGGTAAATGGCAATTGTCTAATAATTTGTACCGAGGTATGGCCCATTACTGATTAGCACGATTTGAGTTCCCTTGACATCAACGTAACTTAATTCTTCGTAATAAATAGAGATAACTTGTTACTACCCATTTACTACTCATTTATACTGCTACAAACATAATATTTATTATAAACATATTTTAATGTTAATGCCATTTCAAGTTAGTAATAGATTGGTTAATCATAATAGAGTATTAAATTGTTTCTGAGAACCTTTCGTGCTGGTGCAGGTGTAAAATTTATTCAGGTAAGATCTATGTGGGATGATATTTTTAATTGTACAGAGGCAAATTGGGGTATCCTGTGAAAATCTAGGAATCTTTCTAATTTGTGCTGCGAATACTACATTCGTGTGGTTTGGTAAATCAAATTGAGGGCGCTTCTAGGGTCGAAGCTGTTGCTACAATTTTTGGTATATTCTATAGGAGGTTTTTAAGAACCTTCCCCTCCTGCGACTGAGCTCCGGCTGGTTAAAGTTTGTTACACTCTTCCGCGGCCCCATTGGCTTTTCGTTTTTCATTGTATTAGTGTTTCGTAAAAGGAAAAAGGGTAACGCGGTCTATGTTGTAAATCAAACCCAATACCTTGAGATCAGCAGTCATATATGAACCATCTGATCATCGGAGCTGTCCCATGAAGAGAAACCAACATATTTAATTTTCCAATGCTCCACCCGGAGGCACTACATTGGCAAAGAAGCGAGTTTTGTTTACCTGGAAATTTTGAATTTTGCCGAATAATAGAAGGGAGTCGTTTTTTATATTTCCGGCATCTAGAACTTGTTTTAAATGATATATCTTAAAGAAATTATCTTGACATGAAGTTATTTATTGTTCTTAAAGCAAATGGAACCTTAGACTCGTTTTACAGTCTTTATAAATGCAATAAAACTTGTTAACGATATTTTTCTATAGAATAATTATTTATACACAGATTTTGAATCAATGAATGCATGATTGCACTTCAATTTTAAATGGTATCTCACAACACTATATGTACTTAAAGCGTGTTATTTTGCATAGAGTTGATTTCATTTTATATGCTAAGTGAATACACATATTGCTAAAAATATTATACAGGGTAAAATTTGAGTATTCAAAATTTTCACTTTTCCCCGCTTTGGATCGGCTTTTTCTCAAAGAACGTGCTGCTCAATGACCTCCTGCGACCTTATTATCACATCACTAGGTATATATATATATATATATATATATATATATATATTGCAGTGGTTAAGCTCTAAAATCGTGCCCTTCAGACTGGGTGCCATAAAAATGTGGTGTTTATTGTAAAATAAAGTTAACACCTACAAAATTTAAAAAAAAATTAAATTCCAATATCTCTTAAAAAGCTCCCCCAAATCAGCATACCACGGCTAGCTCCGCTTCCAGCTTCTTCAGAGATACTTACCCATTCTATACGTACTCTCTATCAGTTAGACTACCAATAACAATTCACCAACCAAATAATTCAACAAAACATACATATTCATACAAATCAAAAATTACGTCACACCAGCTCAATATTTACAAAATGGATATAAATATCTCCATAAATTTCCACAATATCAACAATTAAATCCTTTTAAATTTCCTAAATTTAATTTATTTCAACACTTCTTTATATTCAGTTCAAGTAGATGGGCCTATCTTGAAACCCTAAATTGAAATTTGCCCTGGTCTATGGTGAGCTCAGTATAAACCTTCTTACTCTAAATGCATAAATAAATTGCATTTTGTTTTAAACTACTCTGAAGACCCGTTTACTCTTTACATCAAAATTATACGTCATGTATTTATACCTTCAAATAATAAATTCAAATTGTCTTTTTCATATAACCTTCAAATTAAATTTTATGTTCATAAAATATTCACCAAATACGTCAAATCACTCTAACACAAAATACCAGCACAAAATGTTCAAGCAATAACAAAAAAATACAAATTTCTTTACCTGGTGTATGCTCTTGAACCATCACCTCTGTAGACGTCGTCCACCAAATCCTCGTCGTTGAATTACATAAAACTGCCCTCTGCTACATGTACAGCAAACTCATTTTCACTCGTTCATCCAATTCTAAGTCGGCTTCTGAATATACCATACAACCAGCACCCTCGTTCCAATAAATAACTTGACTCGCTTACCTTTGTAACATCTCTTGTTCTTTATGCGTATTTAAACTTACAGCCCCGTTTATAAAATAGCACCTACTCGTGCTTTTAAACACTTGTAATTTAAATTAAATGGACTGAACTTTCACCGATCTACAAATTTTCAACTTAGATGTTACACCATGTAGGTCTGAAGCGAACAGAAGAAATAAGAGAGCCTCACTACGTCTCCTAGTGTATTTATAAGCGTCCAAGCCTACCGCCTGTAAGCTATTTTCATCAAAATTCACCTCTACCTTAACCGATTCTTAAAATTCAAAACACAACAATCTTTAAAACTACGAAACTTCTCACCCCATCATAGCGTTAGTCTGAAATACTGATTAGCGTTCTCAATGGTCGCAATACTCTTAGAAAAGTTTCTAACCCCTATCGCAATCAACCAATCAAAACATATTTCCCTCGTTCAGGTCTATCGTCCAATTCTATTATCCTCGTCTACCCTATATTTGCTGTTTTTGTTAAAATCCCACTCTAACAACTTAAAATCAATATTGTCGTTAGCCTCTACAAATTATCGCGTGCTTTAAATGGTTGTTTTGTACAATGTCTGTTATCTTTCATACTCTTTTGCCCTGTGCTATTTATATTGTCTCCGCTTTGTTTTAAAATCACC
Source organism: Platerodrilus igneus (assembly GCA_036346225.1). Taxonomy (NCBI): domain Eukaryota; kingdom Metazoa; phylum Arthropoda; class Insecta; order Coleoptera; family Lycidae; genus Platerodrilus; species Platerodrilus igneus. The sequence goes on from JARFIW010000090.1 coordinate 787,032, forward strand.
TGCTGTTTCTCAACCTTCGCTTCGGTCGTTGGCTCAAATTTCTAAAGAATTATGTTTCAACGTACATTATGATTTCTCGAATTGTTTATTTGTCTGAAAGTCCTTTCTATGAACTGTTTGCCAGTTTGAAATTGTATTTTCCCAAGTTGTTTAGCCTGTTAGGTCGATAATATTTGGTAACATTTTTGTTTAAAACGGCATTTTCAGTTGTCATATAAAATATACGAGATGTTTCATTGAAATATTATTTATACAAATAACATAGAAACATGACATTCTATTACTTTTTTGGTTTAAGTATTATAATCAGGGGAAAAACCCCCACCTTGTTAAATTGACCAACAACATTGCTACAAATATAAAGTATTACCCAGTAATGAGCACTTTAAATATCCTGTTTTTATTGATACTCTGCACAAAAAAAAACATTTCTCAGGATTGAAAATATTATGCCATTTTTACAGATGAAGCATTATTTGGAAAACTGGTTTCAATTTAAGGTTTTATCCCATACAATATTTATTTTCAATTTGAAATAATCTTTTATTAAGTTATTTAAAGTTTGGAATCAATTAGCGCCATAATTATACCAAATATAAAACCTTACCACATAAATTTAGCTAAGTAACAAACTCTTACCTCAATTGTAATCCACATTGTTAGACTTGTAATTATAGGTAGAATATAGAACTGATCAGGTCCTGTTAAATCTGTAAACCAATAAATTCCTCCTCCTCTCAAACTATCAACAGGCAAATTAGTCATACTACGCAAACCCATGAAGAATGAAATAAAAAATGGCATCTAAAATAAAATAAAGTATAACTTAATTTAATGTATAAATTATAATCAACCTGAACAAAAGGTACAATCATATTTTTTAAAGGATTAACATTTTTTTCTTTCATAAATAGCATTAACTCTTGAGCATATCGTGCTCCTTCTATATGATTACCAGACTGTCGTGCTTGAGTCATTTTGAGTTGAATGGTTTGTAATTGTGGTAAATAATTGTTCATCCTTGCGGCATTTCTTTGTGACAGTATTACTATTGGAAACATACAAAACCTAACAATTAGAGTACCTAAAATAATTTTATTAATACAACTGTAAGATTCTAATAAACTACCAAGTGCAATCGCTTGCCACCATGGGATATCTAATGTTACATGCAAATATTCTAGAGCACATTGTACTAGCCCAACAGGAGACCACCCTCCTAAACCTAACGATTCAAGAGTGGGTTCCCCAAGTGCATTCAACTGTTCTGTAATGTCACTTATAGTGCTAGGATCAGGAATTGGGGGAGGGTCAGGTATTGGCTCCACTATAATCGGATCAGATGCTTTCCATGAAAGCCCAGCTGCACCATAAATTGCATGTCGTTTTGTAAATACTTTTTCAGCTACAGAATTTTGTAACCGTTTAATAATCTTTTGTAGATTCTTATTAATATGTTTATTACTTTTGCTTGAATGGCATACTTCAGAGGTTTCGTCCTAAGATTTTAGTTTGCATTATTAATCATAGAATAATTTGCCTTCTTACCAAATTGTTTTTTATACACATATCAACCTTAGTTTGGACAGGTGTAGCTGCTTTCTGCATAATCCTCTGTTGGTTGACTTTTAAGATCATTTGCTAAAACCGAAAATTACAATTATAAGAAAAACTATTGTGTAGAATTGGGGTTAAAGCAGCAACCCCAGACAATTTACATATGTAGGATAAAAAACATCAGGTGTTGTGCGATTAGGGAACAGATCTAATGCAGATCAATGAATCTCAAAAGATAAAGTAAAACTGTATATGAAAAGAGTTATATACAGTGATACAATGGTCAGGTTTCAGTAGGTCAATCTCAGTTTGATATAGTGATGTGTTTTTAAAACAATTTTGTTAAACATTTAACCTCTTAATAAAAAATACATTTTCCGACGACCACTTGTGAAAACAACAGATTACATACACACTACTTAGTTATTTAGAAAGTAAAGTATATCACTCTAGAGTGCAAAAGTACATATCACTGTAGTGTTGAAATACTTTTCAACTCTAGAGTGATATGGCTGATGTTAGTACGCTAGTTACCTAGGCAACCTAAGCGACTACCGGTTTCTACCTCTATGTTTTCATTCGTTTCGTTTTAGCTAATAACAGTTTATAATACTCAGAGTTAAATTGATACTGACAGTTTCCGTTTTACTTAAAGATGTAATTACTCATATTAGTTTGTAATTGAAATGATTTCTTCAATAAAAATTGATAATGCATACGCTTAAAGCAACAGAGTCGCGGATTTTATAAAGACAAAAACAAAGTAGGTGTTCGAATTTTCAACATCAAAACGTCACATAAAGTTTATAGCTGTCTGTCTGTCTTGCATTATTGTGTACACATTTATTGCAAATAAACATAAAAATAACTATATAAATTCACAAATCATGGATATAGATAGTGATCAATGTACCCCACATACAATTCAAGAGGTGGCAAAAATAACATCCATGAAATTGTTGCCTGAAAAGTCTAAACAAAGATATGAGTATGCATATGATGACCAATTTATTTCATGGCGAAGAACCAAGAAAATAAAAAGCTCCTTCTCAGAGAACATTATGCTGGCATATATGGACAAACTTTCCAATACAGTTCAGGGTTCTACACTATGGACCCAGTATTCAATGTTACGTACTACGTTATCTATCCACCATAATGTAGGCATTTCAAAGTATCATAAATTAAAAGCTTTTTTAAAGCACAACAGTGAAGGATATAAACCCCAAAAAGCCAAAATTTTGACACAGCAAGAGATAAATGAATTTATTATTAAAGCTTCTGATGAAATTCATTTACTTATAAAGGTAAGTCAGTAAAGAGATCCATTTTTTTAATTATAACTTCTTTTAGGTTGTGCTTGTTATGGGTATATCTTGTGCGTGCCGTAAACAAAGGCTTACCCAGTTAACTATTAATGACATTGAAGATTAGGGTACTGCAGTTGTAATCAAAATTGTCAATACTAAAAAGTTTACAATTACCGGACAGTTTTATAGCATATATAAGAAGTATGCCAATTTGAGACCTCAAACAAGAGAAACCCGTTTTTTTCTTAACTATAGAAACCAAAAATGCGCACAAGTGGTAGGTATTAGCAAAATAGGAAACGTACCTAAAACAGTAGCTACATTTTTAAATCTAAGTAATCCAGAACAATACATTGGCCACTCGTTTCGCCGATCATCTGCTACGATATTAGTAGATGCAGGAGGGGATTTAACTACTCTGAAGAGGCATGCAGATTGGAAGTCATCCACAGTTGCCGAGGAATATTTTGACAATTCCGCTACTAACACTAAATATTGCTAATAGAATTATGGGTGCCATCGGCAAAACTTCCAAATCAGTCACTCCACCTCCAGAAAATTTTAGTGAAGATGTTACTATACAATTAACTGAATAAACACACGACGCGCACCAATTAAAGCATTGATAGGAAGGGCTTATAAATGCAATGGGGCGTGAATAAACGTTCATCTTTAACAAGGCACGAACCACGTCAATATGAAGTAGAAATTTACGTGACGGTATCAATTTGTGAAAAGTTTATAATTTAGTATAAGTGAAAAATTGAAAGTGTCAAATTTGTGCGACGAATAATAGCCGATCTACACATAGACGTAAGTTAAACTATTAATCAAATTTTTTCTAATATTTACCAATTCAGGGCTCTAAACCGACATCTAAATCCAAATCAATATCTAAATATATTTCTAAATTTACCTCTAAAAGGAAAATATAAATATACGTCTGAAAATACGACTAAATAAACAAAGTTAATTCAGGAATCCGAAGGAAAACTACAAACAATCATTAATCCATAATTCTGGTCAATAAGCAAAACAAGTGATGCTAACCACCGATACTCTGAGGCAATTCCAGTGACAAGCAAGAAAAGTGCAGGTTAGAAATCTTAAATTTTTATTAACTAAAGACTGTTTCTATTTTAATATTTTTGCTATATATCAATCTGTAATGGTCAACAAAAAGGTCATTTAAAAATTTGAATCTTAGAATGTTCGAAGGTACTTAAAAGTAATTGTAAAGATATTTTTGCTGGCTTTTAGGAAATTTAAATTTGGTGAATGTTAATATTTTTATTCAGAGGCTAAATATTATATTGACATACGACTGTACATATTATCAATCATTATATTGTGATATTTTGGATTGCTTCATTTAAATTATTTCAACAGATAGAAAGAAAGGGGAATATCACAGCAATTTTAATGGTATGTCCAGTAGGGATTTCATAGCAATCTTAAGGGCACACCAACGTAGGAGTTATTTCATAGCAATTTTAATTGCGCACCAATCGTCGGGCTTGTATTTCACAGCAATAAATATATATATATATATATATATATATATATATATATATCGTTCGAAAAAGTATATAAATACTAATCCATTTATTGATCACTACGTTTCGGGTATAACTTTGTACCCTTAATAATGTGCTATAAAGATGTGATAAAAACGGTTATTAATATACAATATTAGTTTTACTTACATAAAGTGGATTGATTATAAATTTAAATGAAAATGAATATATATATATATATATATAATGCTGTGATAAGGGGTTGTTTAGGGGTGTAGTGAATAGCAAGGGTCGTGCAGTAACCATAAATTGCAATAGGAAGCAGAAAACTGCATTTATTTAGCAGAAAATTAAGTAATTTCGATATTATGTAAATAGTAAATATTTAACACCCTGTATATAGATCATAGTTAGCTTTAAACAATGTGAATAAGCATATCTTACAACAATAGTACTCGTATTTAGCAGGAAAATAGGTAATTCATACATTAGGTAAATAACAAGTATTCAACACTCGGTATATAGATCTTTATTAATATTAAGTAATGCAAAGTAAGAATATCTTTCAGTAAAAGTACGCTTATTCAGGAGAAAATGATAGTAAATGTAATTAAACATGCGTTGAGAAGTGTTCTAATTAGTTATAATATAATACGAAGATAAGAGATAAAACCCAACAAAGCTTTACGCAATTACGCAGAAATAAGAAACATTTTGATAAGAAAACGCAGGTTTCAAAAATAAATAAACGAAAGTAAAATTGAAGTAGCATCCAATAAACACATTACACGTAAATCCAAATAAATTACATCAGAAACCACTTCAAGATGCAGGATATACAAATACCTTATTGGTTGAGATATCTACAGCGTTGTTGAAAACCCAACCCACATGCAAGTGGGAACAGCCTATATTTAACAGCGAGCAATGATAAGAGAGCTCAGTTTTAACTCAAGCAGGGCAAAGCTGCGCCACTGTGAATCAAAAAGTCACGCGTAATTTTAAATATTTAATAAAATATATCAAGTGATAATAGTGCTACAAATATGAAGACATCTTTTTCTGTTTAACGTGAGTAGAATTTGGGGTAATTTATTTAAACTAATAACATAATAATAGGGCTCCTAGGGGATAGTATAACATTCCTAGGTGGTTGATAATAATTCCTAATGTGATGATTACATTCCTAATTGGATAATAATATTTCGAAGGTGTGGAATATTCCTAAGGGATGGTATAACGTTCCTAGTTGGTTGATAATAATTCCGAATGTATGGATATTTCGAATGGTTGATGATAATTCTAATTGATGGTATAATACTTTAAATGTGTGGATAGATATAATAATTCGAATGTGGGGATATTTTAAATGGATTATCAGCGTCGACGATTTTGGTACAATTCTGGTATAATTTTGAGTTGCGAGAATCAATAAAGAAGCACGAAGTAATTTATGGAAAACGAGGGATTCAACTAAACAGAGCAGTGATAGATGAATGAGGACAACAAAGGGCTGTTGATCCACGGTCTGAAGAACAACCTGTAGCAGGTCAGATCTAATTAGTTTTAAGATATTTTTTTTCTATTTAAATTTCAATCCTGAATTAATTCAATTTATATAAAAAGTGTAACGAAGTCAGTAACAAACATTACATATGTTAAAAGTACGTAACATATAATAAAGGGATCTAGAACGTTCGAGGTTTCTTTGGTAAAAAGGGTAGTTTTTGATGACTTTAGATTGATTTCAAAGCATATAAATGTTGGGTAAATGATACACATGATATTGATTGATTGAGGAGTGTATTTTAATATTTTTCAAAACTTGTAAATAATATTTCTTTTCATTATATGAAATTAATTGACTTCGTTTTATAATTCAAACAAAGAGGTAATCATAAAGGGGTGGAGAAGAAAAAAAATTGATCATCGTAACGTTGTGCACTCTGTGTAGAATAATAAAAGCTAGCTTTGGCATAACAATAAAATTAGTAAGATTTAAATTTGATTAGAAAACACAGAGTGATGGAGTTATAGAAAACGTCATAACACCGAGTACGGCATTATCATATCAATATATATATATGACGATACAGTTACGCATACATAAAGGTAACAGATTTTTGTGAAACATTGTTTATTTTTGTGGTTATTTGGTGTGTTATTACAATTTTGTGCCTTATGGGTATATTTTATTAACTCTAGACTAAAGAGTTACTTATTGAATGTTTATGATTTGTTATTTAACTATTTTATGTAGGAATTTATATTCATAAAATGATTGTTGTAATATTTGATTGTGTACAAAGTAAGAGGGACTTATGTTAGTTTACAGTGCAAAATTTAGCAAGAATATTTAAAAGTCTTACTATGAGCTCATATTAAAATCAGTGGTAACGTAACATGGATGGTTAAGCTCAATTACTTTGAATTGTTTATTAAAGGATAAAATGTTATTTCGAAAATAATTTAAAAGAAAAGGTAGTATTTCAAATTGTAGTTGTAGGTAATTTTACTGTGTGTAATAACAATTGATAAAGATTCTTGGTATAGAATTTTTCTGTTTGAATAAATCGAGGTGTATTGCAGTAGTCAAGTTTCCTTTGGTAGAATAGTAAGGTAGTATTATTTTTCAGATAGCAGCAGAGCAGCCGTGGCAAACTTCTCTGATGAATTTAGAGTTTTTAGGTATAAGCAGCAAAAAGCTCTAATTGAATTTAGTAACCAGACTCAAGTGACACAGGTAAATTTAGCGGGAAACTTCGTAGAATTTATGTCGACCCAATCGTGGGGCACAAGTAATAGGTCAACGTCGTTGACTTCAGAGAATTAATTATCAGTGTGGCTGAGTTAAATAACAAAGGTAACATCATGGAAATATATATATATATATATATATATATATATATATTATATATATATATATATATATATTGTCGTGGAATTATAGGTTAAATAGGTCCATACAATAAAATTTTATCAACTGTGTATATAGAATATAGGAACAATTTATTTACGTGCCAAATTAATCAGTTTAGATAGTGAAGAGGGACGGTTGTTAACAGATTTTGTAATTCTAAATTAGAACGTTAAAATTGCACAAAAGGAAGAAGCTTTAGAGTACATAAAAACTCAAGGATACGCATAATTAAATTATAATAATTTTAAATCGAGCGCATGGAAGTAGAAACGGAGCTTTCAAGTATAGAAAATCAATAATTTAAACGCATATTTACAGAAACGAAAACGTCCGTTTACAAATCCTTTGAAGGGGAGAAACTTGGAATTGTTATTATAAATGACAAGTGGCTTTGAAGAAACATCTGTTAGTTAAAGGTCAGGTTTATAGAACTCGATTGAACGTTAGTACAAAATTCTAAAAATTGTTTGCAACAGTCGATTTGACAAACTGCTAACAATAACAAGTGCCTTGAAGACTAAGTGAAATGAACGATCTAAAACAGACAGAGAAACGTATAAGAAAGCGTTGGTTACAAGTCACGTCTAAAAATACAAGGGAAAATGTGAAGGCCAACAAAAATATCGATTTTCTGTAGCTTGAGAGGGGTTTCTAAAAGAGACAATAAATATGGGTAGAACGGAGAAAGATAGCTGATAGGTGGAGCGTTATGACGGGGGAAAACTATATCATTGGTCTAAGGCTAGGCAGTTTTGAGAAGCGCGCGTCCGTTGAGGTATTAAACGAATTTCAGTGTAACATTATGATGATCTCGGAATTTTTCAGACGTTACGTTCCAAAATTTGTAGAAGTGATTTTAAAAATAAGCTTTTCAATGAAGAGAGGTTCCTTGAGGGGTGTGAAAAGCATATAAATACTCTGACAAAGATATTAAAGCTCTCTTTCCCGTAGATCTGAGATCGCGCTTAGATCTTCAACGTAATTGATAGTATATGCTCTTACGTGTATTAATTAATGTGTATTCGGTAAAGTAGCATACTACATCCTGTTTTAAAGTATGTCAAGCTGTAGTAACGTACCAGAAAAGTAGTGAAATTATATTGCACGAGTGGGTGCTAAGGCCTAGACAAAAGGTGCGGTTACTACACGACTCAATTGACAGATGGGATGGTACTTGGGTAAGCGAATCTTAAAGCTTAACTAGTATGCATGAAGTGTACTTGGTATGGAATGTTAAGTTTGGACAAAACAAATATCTGGGTAGAAGATTAAAGGTGGTGATAGAGATTTGGACAGTGGGGATCAGTTGGATCCAGGCATAATCAAAGTATATGGACACAATGTCGAAGGTTTCTGGTACCCATCTCCAGAGGTAACAATGGACAAAGCCTACTCCAGGTAAAGAAAGTTAATTTCCTGCTTTTTGCTTAAACATTTGTGTTGATATTTTTTTGTTTGAGTGTTTTGACTTATTGGGGGTGTATTTATTACCATAAAAACTAATTTAAAGGAGTATATGTACAGGACAATTAATATTGATTATTTAAAAAGATCTATTGATGATATTGTTGTAAGGAGTAAACTGGTCTATAGATTTAATTTTTTTATAAAATGCAAGATTTAAAAGCATTTAGAGGAACTGGGTTATAATGAGCTCAAAATAGACCAGAATAAAATCAATCTAGGGTTGCATGAGGTGCCCAACTACTAGTATTAAATAGAATTTGTTGATATATATTAAAATCAAGGACTTTAAAGTATTTAATGATTGAGGTGGTAACAGTTTTAGCAAACTGTCTGTACCAAGATGTATATATTTCTTAATAATGGAAACTTGTTAATATGTGTAAATAAAAAGGTTGTATGTTTTGTTGCATTATGTGAGTGGTAATTTCATTTGACTGTGTTTGTGAGAAAGGAAGGTACTTAGGATGGTAGGTATTCAAGAAGAAGCCGATTGTTGAGCTAGCCAGGGTGAGCAGAAATAAGGAGGGGTTCAAGAAGATAGTGTAAGAATTTTTTTTTATTCAAAAATTTGATGATGCTCAATTTAAGAGCTTAATCCCCGATCCACGCCAATATATATATATATATATATATATATATATATATATATATATATATATTAAACGAGAGAGGGTTGCTTGCAAGTAGAAATAAGTATAATCTGCCCTTTGTTATTTAATCCTTTCTTCAAAATAACTCTTCTGTGAACAATGACTGTATCTGGAAACACCTGATGGTTGGTTTGTTTTTCTATTGTTTCGTTCGAAAAACCGAAGGGTGTGATGAAAGTGCATTCGTCGTTGTGATGCAAAGAAGATGCAAAGTAAAAAGTTCGGAAAGTCATACCTCGGGTGTAATAATAAAGTGACAAGTAATTATAGTACGCAGACTTAACATTGTGTAAATGGAAGAATTTCGTCATACAGTCCACTCAACATATCCACCAGCTCGTCGACTTACGAATTTGTGGTAAATGTAGTAAATATTTCGTTAATTATTGTTTAATTATACCAATTACGCATTTCACGCCGAACAATCAGGTTTAAGTACAATTATTTTTTTCGTCATTAGGTTTTCCCTCTTGAAACTGGTTGGACGCGTACCTCCATTGATTTCTATTCTGAGCTAGTCTATACATTTCCCTGAAATTCCCACAGCCTACATCTTTAACTGTCTGTGTAAAATAGTCCAACCTAGGTCTACCTCTACCTCTCTTTTTTCCTATCTCTGCTTCTAATATATTCCGCACTATTCCCCCATGCCTTAGTATGTGACCTATCATCCTATCTCTCCTATTTTTTACTGTTTTCCACATATTTGTCTCTTCTCATACCACTTCTAACACCTCTTTGTTCTTAACTTTGTCTGTCCATGATATCTTCATCATACGTCTGTAGCACCACATTTCAAAGGCTTCTAACTTTTTCCTGTCCACTTCTCCTACTGTCAGGTTTCACAGCTGTACAGTGCTGTGCACCACACATATCTTTTAAGCAATCTCTTCCTTGTTTCTATGAATGTTGTCTTAAAACATACAGCAGTTGCTTTTTCTTGTTAAATGTAGCACGGCCATGTGCTAATCAGTGTTTTATATCTTTTGTGCTCTTCAAATCTCGCGTTATTTGGTTTCATAGATAGCAAAAATCCTTAATCTCTTGTAAGTTCTTGTTACCTATTTGTATTCTTGTTAGTTTTCATACCGTATCTCTCTGTTAGAACTGTTTCCATTTCATTAGTAGCAGCTTCTAACTCTTCCTAGCTAGATGCTAATACCGCTATATCATCTGCAAATCTAAACATTTCAATCTTTTGTCCCTGCATAAGAAATCCAAATGTCTTCCCGCATTTGACAGTATTCATTGCCTCTTCGATATACAAGTTAAAAATTAATGAGGATAGGGCACATCCCAGTCTCACACCTTTCCTAATATCTACTTCTCTAGATTCCTGCTCTGATCCAATTACCGCTGTTTGCTCTTTGTATAAGCTATTTATCATCCGTCTATCCCTAAAACTCATTGCAATCTTTTTGAGTATTTCAAACATTTTTTCCATTTTACATTGTCGAATGCTTTTTCCATATCTACAAACCCTATATACATGCTTCCCCTTTTTCTTTTGTTTTCTCCATTATCACCCTCGGAGCTAAAATACCCTCCCATGTTCCCCGGTTTCCCCTAAACCCAAATTGATCTTCTCCTAGTATTTCTTCAGCTCGCTTTTCCGTTGATCTTTATACAATTCTAGTTTGTATTTTTGACACGTGTGCTGTCAAACTTATTGTTCAAAAATTTTCACATCTAACCGCACCTCTCTTTTTTTGTATAGTGACTATGATGTTACGTTTGAAATCTTTGGAGTATCTCGCTTGTCTCATACATATAGCTTACAAGTTGGAAGAGATGTTCTGTTACTGCTTGTCCAGCGGCTTTTAGAGTTTCTGCTTGTACCTTATCTGTACCCAGCGCCTTACCATTTTTTAGACCCTTTAATGCTAATTCAAAAGATAGGATATCCCATGTCATCCTTTTCAATGTCTGATTCCTGTTCTAATGCTGTTAGTAAATTTTGAGTCGTTTTCATTTCTGTTACTTTCAAAAAACCATCACCTTTAATTTAAGTATTTCTACTCATTATACACTGGTTGTATTGTTATCATTTGTAAAATACTTTAATAAACAAAGCAATATCCATAATTCTAATTTTAAAGTTTTATACCATTTACTTATGTTACGTTCTCGGTAAATGATACAATCTCCGTGTCTGCTACCAGTTGTTAAGGAAAACCACTTGATTGCGGTTTACTGGGACTAAGGCTTTAGAACAACATCTGCTAGAGCAACAGTTACGATACATCTGAATACAACAATTAGTAGGTTGCTTGTTGTGTGTGTCATTTGCAGAAGAGTACACCGTCCCTTATACAATTCTGTTACAAAATAAAACAATGGTTGAGAATCTACGATGTAATTCACTAAATAAGAATGCAATACTGATACATGAAGATACAGATGATGACCGCTCTACAAGACCATGTGGAAAACTATCATGCATAAGCATGCAACGTTTTGCATATTATCTCAGGCTGCCTTTAAGACCTTACACTTATTACATTATATCGTCGTTTATGCCATACTTTTTCGTAAACTTCGGAATTTCTTCTTAAGTTATCTGAAACGTATAACTATGATACTGGCTTCTTCTAGTTTTTGGGACATTTGAAATACTTCTTGACCTCAATCTCTTCAGTATCTTTTACACTTTTACAAGAAAAATTAATTTCTGGTAAACTACAAGCACCCACGTCTCAACATGCTTGCTCTTCAGAAGATACACAGACAGAATGCTCTTCATTAATATCAATGATTTTTTGAAAACTTTAAATCTCCGCTTGTTTCAAGTTTATGAACAATAATTAATAACAGACCTTTCCGAGTGAATACGCCTGCTTTCAAGATACAAACCCAGTAATTGTATCTTGTGAAGTGCCAGTAGACAAATTCTATTTAAGAATTTGTATTTTTCTTGCTAAATTCAAAAGCCACTTTTAAAAATCAACATAATATTAAAATAATCACGCTATAATAAATTTAGATAATTTTATATAGCAGTAACTACCACACATCAATTTGAGTCCACCTCTACTGTAATGTTAACGTGGAATTGCTAGTAATTGCATATTTTATCTCCATATTTAAATGAATTCGTTTTTGTCATTGTGTTAAGTACTATTTGGCCGACTTCTGAATGTTTCAGTATCTAAATAGTAATTCAACATACAGACATATCTGCCCCTTTTTAATGTCGATTTCTTTTAAAATTAAAACTACAATTTACGAAAAAACTTTTCAAAGCATATTGCTTAATGATTATAGCTAAACTACATCATTGGTTTACAACAGTTGTTTACTGAATACATGTATGTACTCAGAAGTTCATAAAATCAAAACAGCTGAAGCTATGTAATGACTAACGCCAAGCTTTAACAAACATCTTATAGACTGGCGCAAATATTGCATTCAACTTCAGTTCGTACATAAATACTGAGTTATTGAAGACTTTTTTATTTGTATTCATGTGTTAAAAATATCATGTCACATTAAATTACTAGATAAAAATGTCCATTTAATGAATATCGCAGTTCCTAAAATAATTCCAAAGTATTTTTATCTCTATGCAAAAATCCCAAAAATGTAATAAAAGTTGAAGTGTAGTCTACCAAAAAATGATCTAATTATTGTATGAGAAAAACCAATTGAATTGGTATACCTTAAATCAAACAATAATATATCCAATTGCAGCGGTACTATACACAAAAAAAAACAATTAAGTTAAATTTTCATAAATACCTTTAAACCGTGAAAGTTCCTCACGTATAATGTATATTGGGTCGGCAAACATTTTCGAAACATTTCTATTTTCTTCTAAAAATGTATAACTAAGTTAAACATAGATGAAATATTTCAGGTTAGATTTGTAACAATGTAACCTATAAACTAATCCAAAAATCTAAGATGCCTCGTCGTGATTATACATAACGTACGTATGCATCAATACTCAGTTATATAATTTAATGTTTCTATATTGGATCAGTGATTGTAGATTCACTATAAAAGCTACGGAAGTTAAATACGAAATAATTACAGAATTGACAGCAAAAACTAACTTCAGCTCCGTGCAATTAGTATTAAGCGCTATTATTTGAATTAAAGAATAGATTCTATAATTTTAGGTTTCCAGTGGCATGATTTCTTTAACAAATTGGCAAAAATTTTAAAATAGTTTCATTTACTATAAGAAAACGTTATTTAGATATAATTTTTCGTAATTCAATATAGTGGTTTTGTAACTATTTATCGACAAATACTTATTGATTGTGTTATTGAACACAGTACAAAAATTTCATAAAAATTAATTTCGGAATTACGTCATTATACCAAATTATAATGATCAATTATTATAAAAACCATTAAGCTACATACAAATTTAGACTAAGTAGTATTTCGTGACTAAGTGATCATCATAAAACGCAACCTATATGAATATTTTCTCCGTGGACTGAAGTAAACTTTTCCAATATAAAATTAACACGAAGATGTTCTCTTCACTATACAGAGCTAGAGATTTCCATTGACCACGTGAACTGTAATTAAAAATCTCCTAATTCCTACAATTCTTACTACTGCTTAAGCAAAACCACCACAAACTTTGCATTTCTTTTGGTTATTAGGTGGATAGAGAAAGTTAAGTAGGTGAAACTTTGTGCCCCTTATCAGTACTTAAAACGTTTTTTTAACTATTTCAATTGATTGAGGAGCATTTAAGGAAATTACTTGAACACTCCATTTAATAATGTAACATGTTTTAGTTTAGCAGGATAATTGCTTTCAAAAATACAATTAGTGATTTGTGAATCCATCATTTCTACATTTGAAATGAACAATGTGGTTTTTAAATCTAGTTAAATAATTTCTCTTACTCTGAACGATATATTTTTAAAAACGTCTTTGTGTATCTCGCTTGTTTCATACATATAGCTTATAAGTTGGAAAAGACGTTCTGTTACTGCTTGCCCAACCGCTTTTAGAGGTTCTGCTTGTACCTTATCTGTACACAACGCCTTACCATTTTCTGACCCTTTAATGCTAATTCAATCTCATCTCTAAGTATAGGATATCCCACGTCATCCTTTTCAATGTCTGATTTCTGTTCTAAAGCTGTTAGTTCCTCTCTTGCATAATTTCCCTATACATTCTTCCAATCAAACCACTTTCTCTACATTTTCTATAATGATGTTTCTTCTGGCGTCCCTTATATTTTTGCTATACGGTTTTATATCCCTAAAACTCATTCTAATTAGTTTGTATGCTTTGTTCGTCTTTCCCATTTCCATCTTAGTTTGTACCTCTTTGCACTTTTCATCAATCCATTGTTCTTTAGCTTTCCTGCATTTGCGAATAATATCCCATTTTATGCCTTTGTATTTCTAGTTTCCTGTTTCATCTGATCTATTTTTGTATTTTCGTCTTTCTTCTATTAGATTCAAAATACTTTTTGTTATTCATGGTTTCTTAATTTCGTGTATACCCCAAAATATTTCTGGCCGCCATGTCTAAGTTGGATTTAATGTTATTCCATTCTGTTTCTACTTCCTTAGTATATGAAATTTTCCCGGTATCTTTCAGCAATTCGTTCGACTTTCTTTCAAATCTTTCGTGAATATTTTTATCATTTAGTTTCTCAAAGTCAAAGTGCCTTTTTGCATTCCTTTTTTCAAATTTTTTAATTTAAGAGCAGCTTTCATAATTACGATGTTGTGGTCAGTGTCTATATCTACTTCTGGGTAGCTTCTACAGTCTTTTACTTGATTCCTGAACCGTTGTCTATCAAGAATTTAATGTATTTTATATCTTCCTATATCTCCTGGCATCTTCCACGTGTATCGACTTCTAGCATGATGTTGAAATAATGTGCTTGTGATAGTTAAATTGCTCTTGTCGCAAAATTCTACCAGCCTATTTCCACTATCACTTCTCGTACTCAAACCAAATAAACCTACTACCACTCCTTCCCTTCCCCTTTCCTACTACTGAATTAAAGTCCCTTGTAATTATTAAATTTTCCTGTCCTTTTACGTATCTTAGTATTTTGTCTATATCTTTGTAGATTGCTTCTACCTCATCTTCATTGTAGTTGGAGGTGCGCATGAACACCTGTATTATTTCTGTTTTTACCGGTTTAGATTTTAAACTAACCATGCGTACTCTTTCGTGCTTTTGTAAGTAGTTTTCTACCCAGTGTTCTATCTTTTTTTGTATAACTATCCCCACAGCCGAATTTCGTTCCTCTGATCTTGTATGAATTACCCTAGAGTCTCCACTCTAAAAATCGTCCGCCTCTGGCCAGCGAACTTCGCTGATCCCTACCATGTCTAGTGTTAACCTCCCATTTCAATTTTCAAGTTCTCTAGCTTACCTACATGCTTCATACTTCTGACATTCCACGCTAGGCAAAATATTCCCTGCTCTTCTTTTAAACTTTTCGATCACATCCTCCGAAGGAGCCTCCCCCCCCGAGATCCTAATGGGAAACTATTTTAACTCTGGAATATTTTACTCCAGAGAATGCCAACATTTTAAAACAATTTAAATACGCTGTGTACTTGGGAGGTAATGTGGTGGTTTCCCGTTGCCTTCCACATCGCAGTAGTGTGTCTTAGAATGCCATACCGACCCCTATGGTCTCTGTCACTCTTAGTACCGAAACAACTGCTACCCAGTTTCGGGAACATGGCTTAGTCTGGTTCCTCACTAAAGACTTTGGTTGAACTTGTGGTTTAGTTCTTTAGATCTCTGGAACGCATAAGCCATTACACCCGTTCTAGTAATCTAGAACTTCTTCAAGGTGCAGGTCCATTCGGAACGGCTTATCTAAGCATATGCTTTATATTCAAATTGAAAAGGTGGCTTTCTAAATCATTTATAATCCACTTTTTGACCCTTGTTATTGTTTTTAGGCTTGCAAATTTATCGTTTCCGCGAGATATTCTATTATTAAACTGAGAAATTATACGTCAATGTATTTTATAAGACTCCCCTCCAACGATGATTTACTAACCTTTTACGTTTTAGCTCGCTTTGTGTTAGCCTTCACGTTCTTATGCACAATTTTGGTGGATTCTACGTAATATCTTGGATCTCTGAGAGTTGATGATCAACCCTAACACGTGTGATCCATAGTGAATTAGGAGAGCGCAGATAAGTTTGAAGATATCACTTAATACTAACACGCAGTGGACTTTTAAATTTTTTACGATTTCTACGTGTATTATTTTATTACTAACCCACGCCAACTATTTAGTTGTAGAAATACTTGTTGTAAGAGTACGTTTAGTGGGATAAATACTATATTCCATTTCTTTACACAATGCAATATTGCAATAATTTTTTGGGCATGATGTAATTGCCTTGATTTCGTTTAGGAAATATTGTATACTTATTATATTGCAGACATATAATTTTGGTACCTTGTGGATTGTTTTATAAGCATCGGCCTGGAGTTTTTTGTTAATAGCTATTTTAAAATCGTTGGTACATCTATTAGATATAGTATCGTGCTCAGAAAATACTCCATCTTTTTTTAACATTATGTGTAAGGCTTTGGTGTCACTAACTCAGTATTGTAAGCCTGCCTTGTACCATAGCTAAATCTGGATATTTTATACTAAAAATTTAATCGGAAATTTATAAAGAAAGGACTCAACAGAGAGTATTTTTATTATTTCAGCTGAACGAATTATTTTCTTGGGTTTCTTTCATTCCTCGCTCACATTACGACATCCTAATGTTCTACCGGGGTGGCTCACCGTGACAACACTTACATTTGTTTCCTATTCTATAATAACATTTTGATTATAAAAACAAAGTCTAAAATAAATGTTTATTATCTTTCACTATTTACTAAATTAGAACATATAATTAATATAATAGCACCATTATTTTTTATTATTCAGTAACCATGAAATTTATATGAACATATATATATATATATATATATATATATATATATCTCAAGGAGAGATATCGCACAGTCAGCATCATTTTATAACACTTCAACAGGAGATTGGTCAATCTTCAAATAAGGCATATAACATAATGAGATAATATTTTAAAAGTTTGATGAATTTTACCTTGATAAAATATTCCTTAGAATAATTAATTATTTAATCTTATGACGTCTAAATTGTAATTATTGAAAAAATATTTTATTTTCTATAACAATTTATCATATAAAAAATACGTCAAGGACAAGTAACATTAGTCCTTTATTCATATAGTCCAAAATAATCAAATAACGCAAAAAGTATACCACTAAACCCTAATACTCAATGGCAATAATTAATGACAGACAAAAATTAATGAAAGATATTGAACATCCATACAATTAGTGACATGAAAAGATACAAGAAATTGCCCCATCCTAGAATGTGCAGCTGATTTTTCTGAGGGCTACTTTATGCGTGTAAGTTTTTCAAATTCTTATATTTATGTAAAGATTACAATAATAAACCACGCCCGAAAATATCATTCAATAGCATATTTCATTTTTTTCCATAATTTCAAATAGTTCGGTACGAGAACGCACACGTTACAGAGTTCAAGTAATTATTTAAAGCTTTTCACTAATTTAATATCTTCAGTTTGGCACTCCATTATGGCTTTTATAGATGTAGCAAAAGCTTGTGCATTAACAACTCACACTCTCAACCAAAATCACAAAATGGACTTTTCAAATCCAAAACTAATAAAAGTGGAACAAAATCTTTTTAAAAGGACTTTCTTAGAGATGTGCTACATCTATAAAAGCCCAAACAACTTCAACAAAAAAACGGACATTGACAACCTAAGCGTCATATATTCATATTTATTAAAATTTAAACATTAAATGCCTTCAAGAATATTCAAACCCCTCACCCTCAACCACTTTTTATTTCTTTCTTTTTCTTTTTGTTTATTTTACTTTTATATATACCCAATTGTTAATAACACATATTCCAATTAAATTACTATTACAACACACACACACACACACACACACAAACACACACACAAACATACAAAGTTACATAAACACATTCACCCTCACATGCACACACACACACACACACCTACATGCACATACACTCACAAACCAACACTGTCGTTAAAAACAAATAATAAACTTTTATCAAAAATGACACTGTCATTTTACTTTCACTATTTACATTAATATTTATTCTATAAAAAACATTATTTTGTTCCAAACACTGATGTCAATTTCAACCATCCTCACTGTAAGTTTTCTTATCTTTGTTCATCCTTTATAAAGCGTTAATACAGTTGTAGCCTATGATCAAGCATAAAAAAAATATATGCGAAAATTTTGGCCATAAAAAAGAGTATTTATTTAAATCCAGCAGACCTAAAAAAACCTACAAAGAAGAAATATTATTCCTGCAAGGTCACCAAAAATTATATTATTTATATATATTGCTGTGATTCTCTATAAGAATCGAGCCCCACGAATTGGGCGCCAAGATTTGCTGTGATTCTCTTCCCGTTTTTTGAATTGCCCACGTTCTGTGCCAAGAATTGCTGTGATTCTCTTGTCCGTTGAATCTTTTCTGATAATCGCCTCTTGACTCTTTCCTTCCGCCTCGGCTGCTCACCTAGTTAAAACTTTCATCCTCATTCATAAAAAAACAAACACATTCCTACCACAAACATCAACGTTAACTCTATTTACATTAATATTCACAATATATTAAAATTTAAAAATTAAATTTTAGCATAAATTTCAGCATCATAAAATTTCAAGTTCAAATTTGTCATCATTTTAATTTGCATCCAGAATTAGAGTCCTTGTAGGATGCATACTAATTAAGTAAACAGTATTTGCAGACCTGAGTCTGAATAAAAGGGAGCATCTCCCACCCCTTTAAGTTAATTTAACAGGTTAGTCTAATTGAGCTCAAAGACAGACCCAAATTTTCATCATAATCCAAAACATAAACTTGATAAATACTCCTTTCTACTTATACAAGAAAATTTTAACTTAAAATTCAAAATTTGTTGTTTATACAAATTTACTACTGTCCATCTTTATCAAACAAATTATAAAGATATTCAACACACACCAAAACATCTAAGATCGAACGACAATGCATAAGTTACCTGAAGGTTAATGCACTCGTAGCTCCAATGTACATCGTCCTTGCTAATCCCACCATTCCAGCTGGGTTATGTTTACGTCCTCGGATTTCTGGCCGCCTTTAAAATTTTTCTACACCACCATCCGTCTAAAAGGTTTCAGGGCTTCTCAGGAACTCATCTATATATATCTAAATCTTGTTTTGTGGATCCAATCACGTTTACGAATAACACTTGATTACTAACACTCCCGAAAAATAGCAATGAAATTCATAATACTTTCACGCTATACCACAACTGCATACTTCTATTTATTTATTTATCGTTACTAATTTGGATAATTGGTACAGTAATACCCGCAAATATAACTAGACTTTATTACCTTTATTTATCTTCTCTAAGTGCACTAATGCATAATAACTTTTATCGTAGCACGTAATCACCATCTATTCAGCTTGAAGTATCGAATAAAATCAAAAATAAAGAGCAAAACTGTTCGAAGTATCGAATAAAATCAAAAATAAAGAGCAAAACTCCTATCAGCACGGGTTTATATAATGGCTTGCTTGCAAGTCGAATTTGTCCCGCGACGGACGATTTTCAGAAATTCGCATTCTATTTTCCTTTCCGATGGCTCGGCACAATGATTCTTCTGAAATTTGCACTCGTCCGAGTTGAAATCTAAAAAATTTACACACGCCTCGCATCACGTCCGCGAACAACTAATTAATTTTACATATAAATTGTTATGCTTTCACCTCTCATGTTTGCATCTTATTTCAACCTTAATCGCCAATCTAGTCTGTTCGTTCTATCTACAACCTGTGCTCTTGTTTTACATATTTCCCCTCATTTAACTACCAATGCATTCCCTCTCGCTTGTCTTTATACCACAAACTTGCTTTCTTACTTGCACTCATATAGCTTGGAGCTTATCGACTATCGTATAGTTCGTTATTTTTGCAGGTGTTCTGAGTTCTAATACGCTGAAGGCTTTTACGTGACTTCCCCACGTCTTTATAATTTCTCGATAGCTTTAGTACTTGGAAAGATTAAATTAAATACAAGTTGAACATTTTAACTCGGCTTCTTTTTATAGAAAGCGTCCAGTGAATAATTTAAACCCTTATTTTTAACGAAACGAATAAATTTTTATGCTCCATGGTTTTAATAATGCGTATTATCTAATGAAATTCTACATTACTTCCTTCTACACGTTGATTATGATTATATACAAACCCTACATTCTAATTGAATGATTTAAATCTACGCAGTAGGCCTTTAATTAAGCGTTCTATTTTCCACTGCTCTGATATACACGGTGTTTAACATTATCTAAACAATATAAACCCCTTTGTTTAGAAGTAAATGACGAATTTATCCAATATACCTTTAAATGAAGCGTATTATTACCCAAAGCTTCCTTATACACGGTGATTAAAATTATTTGATGTCGTTAATTAATTTTCTACCCTGGTCTAAATTAGAGTAATATATATATATATATATATTACTCATATTTAGACCAGGGTAGAAAATTAAATAATCACATCAAATAATTTTAATCACCGTGTAGAAGCTCTGGGAAAAAGTACGCTTTATTAAAACCATGAAGCATAAATAAATTCGGTCGTTTCAGTAAAAATCAGAGATTTAAATCATGTACAAGACGCTGTATATCAAAAGAAACAGTATTAAAAGCTCTGCGTGTAATTTAATTATTCCTAAGAAAGAAACAAATGGAAATTACGGGCAAGATTTATATTAATTAACCCTATTTTAAGTAACCGGTATTAAACAAAGTGTACACATAATAATTAACATTTAATTTGTATTCGCTAAAAATGAAAGGATAGAAGTCAATTTTAGTTGGAGTTAATTAAACCATTATTAATAATAAGCATAAAAGTCTGTGAAAATCCAAGATTATAAAACTAGAAAATAAAGCTCTGAGAATTAATATTATGTTTGAACACCTGCGTAGTTTAAATGTCATGTACGGCGAAAATTTTGTAGATAACAAATGGTTTCAAAGAATCTTGGAGAAACCGTGGCTTAATATTCACGAAAAGGTGCGATACGGGGTTATTTAACCCAGATAGTCCACATGGACTGAAATAATCGATAATAAGGAATATCAATTTGCACTAATAAGAACAGGTTAGATAGAGACAGATAATATGCACAAGACCGAGACACATATAGTAAAAGGCGTGATTTAAGCAACGTCACGAGGGTCACGATTGGTTGAAAGTAGGATGCAAATATCAGAGGTAGAAACAACGATTTCTGTATAAAATTTAATTAGGTATTCTCAGACGTTGCGTGCCGTGTGGAAATTTTCTGAGATTTAACTGGGGCGAGTACAAAATTCGTAAAAACCGACGCGCGGGCTACGGACTGGGAACAGAGCATGCGAAATTCTAGAAACTGGCCGTTTTGGGGAACAGACCGAAAGACAGGCTAACTTCTATATATACCGAGGTGAATATAAACAAGCTCTCTTAGATCTTCGATTTGATTGAACGCGTTATACAGTGCTTTTTAGTTTTCCGGTTTTAATATTAAATAATTTAAACAGTTTGCTCGAATATTATGTGATTTAAAACAGCTTGTTCTTTACGTGCTACAATGAATGTACGTTAGTGCACTTAGAAAAGAAGATACAAGGTAATAAAGTTTAGTATCACTGTACCAATTGGTAAAATTTACTATGACAAATAAATACACAAAAGTAGGCAGTTTTGGCGTTTCTTGGTGAAAGAAGTATGAATTTCTTTGTTATTTTCGGGGTATTAATACTTAAATGGTGCATAAACGTGTCTGGATCCACGAAACAAGGGTCAGATATACACAGAGGAGTTTCGGAAAAGCCCTGAAACAACTTTAGATGAATGGTGATGGAGAAAAATTTTTAAAGCGTTGAGAATCAGAAGCCGTAAATATAACCCAGTTGGAATGGTGTGATTAACAAAGGGACGATGTACATTGAAGCTACGAGTGCAAGTAACCTTCAGGTAAATTATACTATTTTGTTTGAACTTTGAGGTGTTGGTGTGTGTTGAATAACTTTCTAATTTGTTTATTTAAAATGGACAGTAGTGAAATTGTACTAACAATAATATTTTAATTTTAAGGTGAAATTTGCTTGTTTAAGTAGAAAGGGTATTTAGTATTGATGTTCTGGATTATGATAAAATATGGGTATGTCTTTGAGCTCAATTAGACGAACCTGGTTAATTAACGTAAAGGGGTGGTAGATGCTCCTTTGTACTCTGCATATATTGTTATAGTAATTAGTAGGCATCCTACAAGGACTTTAATTCTGGATGCACATTAAAATGATAATAAATTTAATTTTGAAATTTTTCGATATTAAAATTTATGCTGAATATTAATTTTGAAATTTTAATGTATTGTGAATATTGATGTAAATAGAGTTGACGTTGATGTTTGTGGTAGGAATGTGTTTGTTTTTATGTATGAGGATGAAAGCTATCTAGAGGAGCAGCCGAGGCGATTAACAGAAGAAAATCAACAGACCAGGTAATTCAAGAGGTTTCACAGCATTCTTTGGCGACCCAAAAGTGAGGCTCGAGTTCCAAATAAAATTTTTGTGATTTTATTCCAGGAAACTGGCGATCTGAGAGAGAGTTTCTGTGTGTGTATAAATTTAGAGTATTTTAGAGGTGTGTGAGTGATTAGAACGTATGCAGAGAAAAGAGTGGTTAAGGAGTCAAGGAGTGGAAATTGGAAGTGACGATAGTGCATTGTGTGAGAAAAATTCAAAATGGAAGAAGCTGGAGGCAGTAGAGATCAGTCAAGGACGGAATCAGGGATCAAGGAAATGAGATGATAATGAGAATGCTAGAGAGGATGAACGAAGAATCCAATAGAAAATTAGAACTGCTAAGCGATGAAGCTAATAGAGCTAGGGAAGAATCTAATAGAGCGAGGAGGAGTCCAACCAAAATTAGAGCAGATAAGCGGGAAAATTGAACAAAATACTAAAGAATTTACAGAATTTAAAGATAGTCTTACCGTGAAACTGGGGAAGTAGAAAATAGGGTTGAAAAAATGAGCGTGATATTAAAGGTCTTCGACAGGAAATGGGACATTTAAGGTCCGAAGTACGCATTTTTTGTGAAGAAGAGATTAATGTAAAAATGACGGAAGTGACGGACTCATGTAGGGATCAGTTAGGCAGGGTAGAACGCGAAGTTAGTAGTATTAAATACAACATGTCAAATTTAACGGGGATGGTCCCAGATTTTCTACAGGTGGAGTATCATTGGACCAACACATGAAGTTTTATGGCGATAACAGGGTAAATCCACAAATTTTTATTAATAGCGTAAGAAATCTAGTGGGAAAAACTTATTTGACGAACAGACTAAACTGAATACGATAAAGGCTTTATTAAAGGACAATGCGGAAGCATGGTACAATTTAGTAGGACAGGACATAGACACGTATCAGGACTTTGAAAACAAATTTTAAAGCACTACTGGAGTGACCACTGACAAGACCAGGTACGAGACGACTTAATCACAGGGGAATTTAAGGGAGAATTTAAAGGAAGTAGGGAGCAATATGCTATACGCAAGTATAGCATAGCAAAGCAACTGAACCCACCACTGACGGACCGACAAATTATTAAGTATTTATCACGACACTTCGAGGTAGACATAAGACAGCACGTAGCACTACAGAACATAGTGGACAGAGAAATGTTTCTAGAATACTTGCAGAGGTACAACGACGTAAGTAGTGGACGACCTCGGGATAATAGGGAAAGACAGATCAACACAGTTAGGTTTGACAATAGACGGGACAACTACGCTAGACGGGGGAATAGTTACGGATACCAGCGACAGAATTGGGAACAGAGACGAACATATGTTAGAGTAATAGTTTAGGAAGGGGACCTGCACCGAGACCGGGACCTACCAGAATGAATAGTTCACTAGACATGAGCGGGACTGCTAATACAGACACGGAACGAGTGGAAACGCCTAGGACATACGCTGAGGTGACGGCTAGACCAGGACCGAGTAAGGAAAACAGACCTGGACAGGATTTTAGAACGCGACAGACCACTAGATTTCAGTGTAAATGTATATGAACATCCACGTGAATTTTTCAAAATTGAGGAGGAAGTAGAGCCAGAAACTAAGGAAAATTATGTTTGCCAATTATTAATTTAGAAATTTTTGAGAATAATGTAGAAGTATTACTTGATACAGGGGCAGAGGCGAGTTTAATATCGGAGGAGTTCGTCAGCAAAATTAGGGATAAGGTTTGTGATAGAATTATGCCTATAAAGCGTAGCCATTTAGTAGCTCCAAATAAAAGAAGTTTGCTGTAGTAAATAGTGTTGTGGTGCTTAGGATAGATATAGGAGATTTAAGCTGTGAACAGGAGTTTGTAATTGTACCTGGACTGAAGTTTCAGAGCATTTTAGGTGTTGACTGTATGATGAAGTTAGGGTTTTGATAGATATGGAACGGAAGGTAATAAGGATTAATGATAGGGTAGTGCCATGGAAGGGCAGTTATGAAATCACAGAGGATGACACGGGTTTAGTATTAATGTAGTAGAGGTAGAGGATGATGAAGGTAAACAGATCAACACAATAAGATGTCCAGAGGAAAGATAGTAGAGGTTCAAGCTTTAGTACAAAACATGCAGAAGTAGTGGGGTAGAAGCAGCATATCAGGAGCAGGT
Organism: Platerodrilus igneus; assembly: GCA_036346225.1. Lineage (NCBI taxonomy): Eukaryota > Metazoa > Arthropoda > Insecta > Coleoptera > Lycidae > Platerodrilus > Platerodrilus igneus. The sequence continues at coordinate 812,257 of JARFIW010000090.1, forward strand.
GAAGGCGAAATTAAGTAAAGATGGCAAGTTTGTTTTAATAAAGTAGATTTAAGGAATTCATTCTGGCGGATTCCATTACATAAAAATTCTAGAAGGTACATAGGATTTTCCGTAGAGGGAAAAATCGATAATTGTAAAGTAGTATCGTTTGGTTTGTCGGCAGAAAGGAAACAATAATAAATGAGAAACAGACAAGTGTAGGGACTGAAGAAGAAGTAATATTTAAGAGTCAGGATAATAGGGATGATAAGTTTATTTTATGTGAGATAATAGGAGGATAAGTGTAGATATAGAAGGGGGAGAAAGAGGGATGAAGAGTATTAGGATGGTGAGAAGAAAGACTTGGAGGGTCAAGAAGAGAGTTAGATTTAAGTAGGATAGGAATAGAAATAGGATAGGGATAGAAGTAGGTGTTTATAGAAAATAAAGCTAGGTATAGGATAAATATGGGAGATAATTAGAAATAGGTTTAGGATGAGAATAAAGAGTAAATGTAGGAAGAAAATAAGATAGGTTAAGTATAGATATTTCATATAAGATTAGTGGAGAGGTAGGAATAAAGTTAGAAATAGGATAGGTATATAGGATTAGGTAGGATGAAGTAAAGTATAGTGAAGATTAGTTAAAAGTTAGGAATAGGATAGGTATATGATGTATATAGGATTAGATGGATAAGTAGGATGAAGTTAGGGATAATTTCAGTTTATAGAATTAGGTGAGAGTTAGGAATAGGATAGGGATATAGGATAGGTGTAAATATTTTTTTTTGGATTGGATATAAGTTAGGTAAGATAGATAGATAAGGGTAGAGAGATAGGCAATTTTTTTGTAATTTTTTGTCTAAATGCTTTATATTTGCATTCAAATAAGTGGGATTATTTGTATTCAAATAGGGGGAAAATACTCATATTTAGACCAGGGTAGAAAATTAAATAATCACATCAAATAATTTTAATCACCGTGTAGAAGCTTTGGGAAAAAGTACGCTTTATTAAAACCATGAAGCATAAATAAATTCGGTCGTTTCAGTAAAAATCAGAGATTTAAATCATGTACAAGACGCTGTATATCAAAAGAAACAGTATTAAAAAGCTCTGCGTGTAATTTAATTATTCCTAAGAAAGAAACAAATGAAAATTACGGGCAAGATTTATATTAATTAACCCTATTTTAAGTAACCGGTATTAAACAAAGTGTACACATAATAATTAACATTTAATTTGTATTCGCTAAAAATGAAAGGATAGAAGTCAATTTTAGTTGGAGTTAATTAAACCATTATTAATAATAAGCATAAAAGTCTGTGAAAATCCAAGATTATAAAACTAGAAAATAAAGCTCTGAGAATTAATATTATGTTTGAACACCTGCGTAGTTTAAATGTCATGTACGGCGAAAATTTTGTAGATAACAAATGGTTTCAAAGAATCTTGGAGAAACCGTGGCTTAATATTCACGAAAAGGTGCGATACGGGGTTATTTAACCCAGATAGTCCACATGGACTGAAATAATCGATAATAAGGAATATCAATTTGCACTAATAAGAACAGGTTAGATAGAGACAGATAATATGCACAAGACCGAGACACATATAGTAAAAGGCGTGATTTAAGCAACGTCACGAGGGTCACGATTGGTTGAAAGTAGGATGCAAATATCAGAGGTAGAAACAACGATTTCTGTATAAAATTTAATTAGGTATTCTCAGACGTTGCGTGCCGTGTGGAAATTTTCTGAGATTTAACTGGGGCGAGTACAAAATTATTAAAAACCGACGCGCGGGCTACGGACTGGGAACAGAGCATGCGAAATTCTAGAAACTGGCCGTTTTGGGGAACAGACCGAAAGACAGGCTAACTTCTATATATACCGAGGTGAATATAAACAAGCTCTCTTAGATCTTCGATTTGATTGAACGCGTTATACAGTGCTTTTTAGTTTTCCGGTTTTAATATTAAATAATTTAAACAGTTTGCTCGAATATTATGTGATTTAAAACAGCTTGTTCTTTACGTGCTACAATGAATGTACGTTAGTGCACTTAGAAAAGAAGATACAAGGTAATAAAGTTTAGTATCACTGTACCAATTGGTAAAATTTACTATGACGAATAAATACACAAAAGTAGGCAGTTTTGGCGTATCTTGGTGAAAGAAGTATGAATTTCTTTGTTATTTTTCGGGGGTATTAATACTTAAATGGTGCATAAACGTGTCTGGATCCACGAAACAAAGGTCAGATATACACAGAGGAGTTCCGGAAAAGCCCTGAAACAACTTTAGATGAATGGTGATGGAGAAAAATTTTTAAAGCGTTGAGAATCAGAAGCCGTAAATATAACCCAGTTGGAATGGTGTGATTAACAAAAGGGACGATGTACATTGAAGCTACGAGTGCAAGTAACCTTCAGGTAAATTATACTATTTTGTTTGAACTTTGAGGTGTTGGTGTGTGTTGAATAACTTTCTAATTTGTTTATTTAAAATGGACAGTAGTGAAATTGTACTAACAATAATATTTTAATTTTAAGGTGAAATTTGCTTGTTTAAGTAGAAAGGGTATTTAGTATTGATGTTCTGGATTATGATAAAAATATGGGTATGTCTTTGAGCTCAATTAGACGAACCTGGTTAATTAACGTAAAGGGTGGTAGATGCTCCTTTGTACTCTGCATATATTGTTATAGTAATTAGTAGGCATCCTACAAGGACTTTAATTCTGGATGCACATTAAAATGATAATAAATTTAATTTTGAAATTTTCCGATATTAAAATTTATGCTGAATATTAATTTTGAAATTTTAATGTATTGTGAATATTGATGTAAATAGAGTTGACGTTGATGTTTGTGGTAGGAATGTGTTTGTTTTTTTATGTATGAGGATGAAAGCTATCTAGAGGAGCAGCCGAGGCGATTAACAGAAGAAAATCAACAGACCAGGTAATTCAAGAGGTTTCACAGCAATATATATATATATATATATATATATATATATATATATACGAGACCCTGTGTTTTTCATCTTTTAATTATCAGCTCGATTTGAAATGATCATTTAGGTTTTGTACAAAAGTTTAAGTAATTATTTTATCTTATTAACTATATATATATATATATATATATATAATATATATATATATATATATATATATATATATATATTGCATTGGTTTTCTTGGATCAGAAACCCTAAACATCGTGCCCCACTATTCCTCCTTCTGAAATAGAAATAAAACTCCATCAATTTGTACCTAAATAAAACTTCGTTACAAATTCCTTGAATTACGATATGTTCTAGTTTGGTATTTACAAAAACTGCTTCTCCGAGTTGATCTACCACGGCTAGCTCTGCTCCCTACTTTCTACAATATACTTACCTCGGCTACTCATTCTCTCAACACCTTTCTAATAAAAGAAATAAAAAGAATAAAATATTTCCAAAATAAACATACACTCTTTTATTCATATAACTCTAATAATTATTCGCATAATCTCAATATTTACAAATCATTTCACGATTACACATTTCACATTTTGGTTCGTTATTGAAACATTAATCTAAAATTCTCGTGATACTTTTATGTTAATATATATAACAAAATTTCATTCGAAGCAGATGGATCTCTCCTAAAACCCTAAATTTACGTTCTCCAGGTCTATGTTGAGCTCATTATAAACCTTTAACTTTGTATGCCTTAAATATTGCATCAACAAGTTATGCTAAAGACCCGTTTAATCTAAAATTCTCGTGAGCTTTTATGTTAATCTATATAACAAAATTTCATTCGAAGCAGATGGACCTCTCCTAAAACCCTAAATTTACGTTCTCCAGGTCTATGTTGAGCTCATTATAAACCTTTAACTTTGTATGCCTTAAATATTGCATCAACAAGTTATGCTAAAGACCCGTTTACTCCTTACACCATAAAAAAAATTGTACTCAAATATTTACCCTTCAATTTAAATTATAGTCTTTACATACGTCAAACAAATTACTTTTCAGTTTCCAAAAATTTCATCAAATAACTCAAAACACACAGCATTTTTGATAACACCATATCATCACAATAGTTCAACAACAAAAAAAAACGTTACCTGGAATGTTCTTCTCAATTACCACCTCAGTAGTTGATTTTCACCAGACCTACGTACCTGGATTACACCATCTTGCTGCTTTCCAACTTTGACTGCATTTCTCGTGACTCGTTTATCCAGTTCTCCACCAATTTGTGGACGTCTTCTACACGACTGCCCGTACCAAATCCAAACTTCGCTTCCTCATCCAACTAACTAGTTTATCCAGTTTTTCACCAATTCGCTTACTTACTTGTCATTCTGCTTCAATGGTCTTAATTATTTATAATTATATTAGGTCCGTTTAAATTACTTGCACCAACTCGTGCATTTCAAACACTTGTAATTATTCGGACTGCACTATTACACGATTTTCAGTTAGGATGGTCTTCTTTATACTACCAAAAGTAAGTGATGCGACTCAGAAAATAAGAGAAAATAAGAGAGCGATTGTCCCCTCTGACAATCCTTATATAGTCTCTAAAACCCCCCTTTTGTGTCACATATTTTCACTGCATTCTCTGAACTCCGGTAACTGCCACTCACTTCCACAAATTTCTAGATGTACACAACACATAACAAACTTCGAAAACCAAGAATTTTACCACCCTAACGACATTATACTTTGAAAACACGCTAAAACTAACCAACCGTCCAATTTTTCTGTAAACTGTCTCCCTTTCTTATCGCCTCTCATTAATCCTAAACACGACCTTTTATGTCCGCGTCTATATTTTTATTCCACTCATACGTTTATAATCCCCTTTCCTGTCTTTGTCTTATGGTCCCACTATTGCTCCGTCGTCTACGTTTAAAGCTCCCTTCTTCTATATGTGCGCCTTGAAGAATCGATATCGCGTGACGTAAAACCTGTTGCATGTGCACCCCAATCTTAGCCTCTACAAATATTTGTTTACCGCGCTTTTGAAACTGTTTGCTACTCCAACACCTGCTATATTTTCCATCCACCTCTATTACATCCTAACGATTCTCTGTCCCTTACATTTTTATCGATCTGTTTATAAAATACCCGTCGGTTAAAGCTAACCTTGTGTCTTTCCAATGAAATGTTTTGTTAACGTCTTCGAGCCTTCACAAAAAATGTTTATCTCCCCAAGCTTTTATTCCGTGAAACCTTGACTTTTTTTGCTGTCTTACACTTTGTAACGTTCTACAAATTTCTTTAGTTTACTATCTTACATAAATGTCCGTTGCTTAACTTATTAATTTGAACTTAAAATATGCCCTTTTACCCCCATTTAATTAATTTGAAGCGTATGTCCGTTTTTATTTCAATTTTATTTAATTGAAGCGTAATAAATAAATTATTGTTTTCGATGTACAGGGTGTTTACACGAATACATATTTGACCTATTTACACATATTTAGCCTAACCCGTAACCGTAATATATATATATATATATATATATATATATATATATATATATATAGAATGCTGTGTAACCTCTCATCTTTGCAGGTACTGGCCCTTTAAAAAAACATTCGAGCCCCACAGTTTGGGCGTCAAGAATGTTAGAAACCTTTAAATCACCTGGTCCGTTGATTCCTTCTGTTAATCGCCTCGGCTGCTCTTCTAGATAACTTCCATTCTCAATCATAAAAATTAAACAACACATTCCTACCACAAACATCAACGTTAACTCTATTTACATCAATATTCAGAATACATTAAATTTTCAAATTAAATTTGAACATAAAATTCAGTTTTAAAAGAATTTCCGGATTAATTTTATTATCATTTTACTGTGCATCCAAAATTAAAGTCCTTGTTGGATGCCTACTAATTAATATAACAAGATAAGCAGACCGGAGTCTGAGTATAAAGGAGCATCTACCACCCTTTACGTTAATTAACCAGGTTTGTCTAATTGAGCTCAAAGACCTACCCAAAGTTTCATCCTATTCCCGAACATCAAAACAAAATACCCCTTTTACTTAAACAAGCAAATTTCATCTTAAAATTAAATTTTATGGTTAGAAAAATTCCACTAATGTCCATTTAAAGTAAATCAATTATAAAGTCATTCAATACACACAAAAATGTCAAACAAAATAGTACAATTTACCTGAAGGTTATTGTCCTCGTAGCTTCAGTGTAATCGTCCCTTTTGTAAATCACACCATTCCAACCGGATTCTATTTACAGCTTCAAGTTGTCAACGCTTTAAAATGTTCTCCATCACCATTAATTTAAAGTTGTTTCTAGGCTTTTCCGGAACTCATCTGTGTATATCTGCCTCTGGTTCAGTGGATGCAGACACATTTACGAACCATTTAGTCATTAACACCCCGCAAAATAGCAAAGAAATTCATACTTCCTTTTACCAATATTACCAATATACGCCAAAACTGCCTACTTTTGGGTATACATTTGTCGTTGTAAATTTTACTAATTGGTACCGTGATAATAAACTTTTATTACCTTGTATCTAAGTGCACTGAAGTACATTCATGTTAGCACGTAAAATAACCAACTATTTTGAGTCACTAAAATATACTAGCACACTTTAAATTATTTAATCAAACTAAAATGCACTGTTTAATATCAAGTCGCGGATGCACGAGCTTTTAACGCATCGAATCGTCGAAAGTCTAAGAGTCTAAGAGAGAAACACATATTCCCGCCTGTATATATAGCGAATAGCCGACACGTCGCTTTGTTCCTAAAACGGGTAATTCAACGAATTCCTCATTCTACGTTCCCAGTCTGTAGCCTGCACGTCGATTTTATGAATTTAGTACTCACCCCATTGAGATCTCAGAAAATTTCAACACGGCCCGCAAAGTTGTCCGAGAAAAACTAATTACTTTTATACAGAAATTGTTGTTCTACCTCTGATATATGCATCCTATTTTTAACCAATCGCAACCCCTTGACGTTGCTTAAATCCCGCCCTTTTACAATATGTGTCTTTGCTTGACGCATTTTCTCTTTCCTTTTCTAACCTATTTTTATTGGTGCAAATTTAGATTCTTTATTATCGATTATATTTTAGTCCACGCGGACTGTTATCTGGGTTTAATAAACCCGTATCGCACATTCTCGTAAATACTAAGTCCCGGTTTCTCCAAGATTCTTTGAAACATTAATTATTTGCCAAATTTACGCAGAATGAGCTTTTAAAAATACGCAGGTGTTCTGTATTTCCTGCTAAAGCATCTGATCGTTTCCAATATCCTTAGAATCAATATGTTTATCCAAACAAATTAACTTGAAATTGCCTTTTAAAACACGCAGGGTGTTCAAACGTAACATTTTAAATACCTTCCTACGATTTGACTATTATTGGGTTTTACAAGTTTTATGCTTATTATTAATAATGGTTCAATTAACTCCAATTAAAATTGATTTCCATCCTTTCATTTTTAGCGAATACAAATTATTATCCGTACGTTTTGTTTAATACCAGTTATTTAAAATAGAGTTCATTAATATAAATTTTGCACGTAATTTCCATTTGTTTAGGAATAATTAAATTATCCACTGCGCTTTTCAATACTGCTTCTTTTGATACAAAGCGTCTTATAAATAATTTAAATTTCTTATTTTTACTGAAACAACCGAGTTTATTTATGCTTCATGGTTTTAATAACGCGTATTATCTAATAAAATTCCTTATACACGGTGATTAAAATTATTTGATGTGATTATTTAATTTTCTACCCTGGTCTAAATATGAGTATTTTCCCCCTATTTGAATACAAATAATCCCACTTATTTGAATGCAAATATCAAATATTTAGACTGCCAAAAAATCTTTACAAAATTTTGCCTATCTCTCTCTATCCTTATCTATCTAACTTACCTACTTTGTCTCCAATCCAAAAAAATATTTACACCTATCCTATATCCCTATCCTATTCCTAACTCTCACCTACTTCTATAAACTGAAATTATCCCTAACTTCATCCTACTTATCCATCTAATCCTATATGCCTATCCTACTCTTACTCTATTCCTAACTCTCCACTAATCTTATATAAAATATCTATACTTAACCTATCTTATTTTCTTCCTACATTTACTCTTTATCCTCATCCTAAACCTATTCCTAATTATCTCCCATATGTGTCCTATATCTAGCTTTATTTTCTATAACCACTTACTTCTACTCTTCTATATACACCTATTCTATCCCTATTCTATTTAAATCTAACTCTCTTCTTGACCCTCCAAGTCTTTCTTCTCACCAACCTAATACTCTTCATTCCTATCTCTCCCCCTTCTATATCTATACTTAACATCTCTATTATCTCACATAACATAAACTTATCATCCCTATTATCCTCACTCTTAAATATTGCTTCTTCTTCAGTTCCTACACTTGTCTGTTTCTTATTTATTCTTATTTCCTTTTCTGCCGACAAACCAAACGATACTACTTTAAAATTATCAAATTTTCCCTCTACGGAAAATCCTCTGTACCTGCTAGAATGCTTGTGTAATGGAATCCGCCAGAATGAATCCCTTAAATCTACTTGATTAAAACAAACTTGCCATCTTTACTTAATTTCGCCTTCACCTGCTCCTGATATGCTGCTTCTACCCCACTACTTCTGCATGTTTTTGTATTAAAGCTTGAACCTCTACTCTCCTATCCTCTGGACATCTTATCGTGTTGATCTGTTTACCTTCATCATCCTCTACCTCTACTACATTAATACTTAACCCCGTGTCATCCTCTGTGACTTCATAACTGCCTTTCCATGGCACTACCCTATCCTTAATTCTTATTACCTTCCTTTCCATATCTATCAAAACCCCTAACTTCATCATACAGTCAACACCTAAAATGCTCTGAAACTTCAGTCCAGGTACAATTACAAACTCCTGTTCACAGCTTAAACCTCCTATATCTATCCTAAGCACCACAACACTATTTACTACAGCAAACTTCTTTTTATTTGGAGCTACTAAATGGCTACGTTTTATAGGCATAATTCTATCACAAACCTTATCCCTAATTTTGCTGACGAATTCCTCCGATATTAAACTCGCCTCTGCCCCTGTATCAAGTAATACTTCTACATTATTCTCAAAATTTCTAAATTAATAATTGGCAAACATAATTTTTCCTCAGTTTCTGGCTCTACTTCCTCCTCAATTTTGAAAAATTCACGTGGATGTTCGTATACATTTACACAGAAATCTAGTGGTCTGTCGCGTTCTAAAAATCCTGTCTCACCTGTTTTCCGTGCTTGGTCCTGGTTGTCCTTCTACAACCTGTGCGTACGTCCTCCTCGTGTTAATATCCGTGTCCCTGTCTCTATTCGGCGTGCTGGTCACAGTCCTGTTTACTTCCGGTAAACTGTTCTGTCGCGTGTAACTAGGTCTTGGCGTCGGTCCCCTAGTCGCACTATTACTTCTGTATTCCTGTCCTCGTCGTTCCCAATTCGGTCGAAAATTTCTGTTGTAGTCAGGCCGTCTCGGATAATTCGGTGTCCTGTTGTCAAACCTAACTGTGTTAACGTTTCGTTCTCGTATCTCTTGTCCGTCCTACACATACATCGTCATATCTCTGCAAATACTCTAAAATGTCTCCCGTTCTGTGATGTTTTGTAAGGCCACGTGTTGTCTAATTTCCAGTTCAAAATGTCGTGATAGGTACTTAATAATCTGTCTGTCCGTCAATGGTGGATTCAGTTGTTTGGCCACACTGTACTTGCGGATGGCATATTGCTCCCTAGAACCTGCAAACTCTCCCTTAAATTTTCCTGTAATCAAGTCGTCCCTAATCTGATCCTGTTTGTGATCACTCCAGTAATGTTGTAAAATTTGTCTTCAAAGTCCTGATACGTGTCTATGTCCTGTCCTACTAAATTGTACCATGCTTCCGCGTTGTCCTTTAATAAAGCCTTTATCGTATTAGTTTAGTCTGTTCGTCAAATAAATTTCCCACTAGATTTCTTACACTATTAATAAAAATTTGTGGATTTACCCTGTTATCGCCATAAAACTTCATGTGTTGGTCCAATGATACTCCACCTGTAGAAAATCTGGGACCATCCCCGTTAAATTTGACATGTTGTATTTGATACTACTAACTTCGCGTTCTACCCTGCCTAACTGATCCCTACATGAGTCCGTTACTTCAGTCATTTTACATTAATCTCTTCTTCACAAAAATGCGTACTTCGGACCTTAAATGTCCCATTTCCTGTCGAAGACCTGTAATATCACGCTCATTTTTATCAACCCTATTTTCAACTTCTCCCATTTTTACGGTAAGACTATTTTTAAATTCTGAAACTTCTTTATTCGTCTTATCTATTTTCTCACTTAGGGTTTCCCTAACTCCTGTTAATGTCTCATTCATTCGGTCAAATTTTCGATTTGAGTCCTCTCTCGCTCTATTCGATTCATCACTCATTTGCTCAAATTTTCGATTTGAGTCCTCTCTAACCCCGCTTAACGTCTCATTCATTCTTTCAAGCATCCTCATTATCATTTCGTTTCCTTGATCCCCTGATTCCGTCCTCGACTGATCTCTACTGCCTCCCGCTTCTTCCATTTTCGAAATTTTCTCACACAATGCACTATCGTCACTTCCAATTTCCACTCCTTGACTCCTTAACCACTCTTTCTCTGCATACGTTCTAATCACTCACACACACTCTCAAATACTTTTAAATTTATCCACAAACAGAAACTCTCTCTCAGATCGCCAGTTTCCTGGAATAAAATAACAAAATTTTATTTGGAACTCGAGCCTCACTTTTGGGTCGCCAAGAATGCTGTGTAACCTCTCATCTTTGCAGGTACTGGCCCTTTAAAAACATTCGAGCCCCACAGTTTGGGCGTCAAGAATGTTGTGAAACCTTTAAATCACCTGGTCCGTTGATTCCTTCTGTTAATCGCCTCGGCTGCTCTTCTAGATAACTTCCATTCTCAATCATAAAATTAAACAACACATTCCTACCACAAACATCAACGTTAACTCTATTTACATCAATATTCAGAATACATTAAATTTTCAAATTAAATTTGAACATAAAATTCAGTTTTAAAAGAATTTCCGGATTAATTTTATTATCATTTTACTGTGCATCCAAAATTAAAGTCCTTGTTGGATGCCTACTAATTAATATAACAAGATAAGCAGACCGGAGTCTGAGTATAAAGGAGCATCTACCACCCTTTACGTTAATTAACCAGGTTTGTCTAATTGAGCTCAAAGACCTACCCAAAGTTTCATCCTATTCCCGAACATCAAAACAAAATACCCCTTTTACTTAAACAAGCAAATTTCATCTTAAAATTAAATTTTATGGTTAGAAAAATTCCACTAATGTCCATTTAAAGTAAATCAATTATAAAGTCATTCAATACACACAAAAATGTCAAACAAAATAGTACAATTTACCTGAAGGTTATTGTCCTCGTAGCTTCAGTGTAATCGTCCCTTTTGTAAATCACACCATTCCAACCGGATTCTATTTACAGCTTCAAGTTGTCAACGCTTTAAAATGTTCTCCATCACCATTAATTTAAAGTTGTTTCTAGGCTTTTCCGGAACTCATCTGTGTATATCTGCCTCTGGTTCAGTGGATGCAGACACATTTACGAACCATTTAGTCATTAACACCCCGCAAAATAGCAAAGAAATTCATACTTCCTTTTACCAATATTACCAATATACGCCAAAACTGCCTACTTTTGGGTATACATTTGTCGTTGTAAATTTTACTAATTGGTACCGTGATAATAAACTTTTATTACCTTGTATCTAAGTGCACTGAAGTACATTCATGTTAGCACGTAAAATAACCAACTATTTTGAGTCACTAAAATATACTAGCACACTTTAAATTATTTAATCAAACTAAAATGCACTGTTTAATATCAAGTCGCGGATGCACGAGCTTTTAACGCATCGAATCGTCGAAAGTCTAAGAGTCTAAGAGAGAAACACATATTCCCGCCTGTATATATAGCGAATAGCCGACACGTCGCTTTGTTCCCTAAAACGGGTAATTCCAACGAATTCCTCATTCTACGTTCCCAGTCTGTAGCCTGCACGTCGATTTTATGAATTTAGTACTCACCCCATTGAGATCTCAGAAAATTTCAACACGGCCCGCAAAGTTGTCCGAGAAAAACTAATTACTTTTATACAGAAATTGTTGTTCTACCTCTGATATATGCATCCTATTTTTAACCAATCAAACCCCTTGACGTTGCTTAAATCCCGCCCTTTTACAATATGTGTCTTTGCTTGACGCATTTTCTCTTTCCTTTTCTAACCTATTTTTATTGGTGCAAATTTAGATTCTTTATTATCGATTATATTTTAGTCCACGCGGACTGTTATCTGGGTTTAATAAACCCGTATCGCACATTCTCGTAAATACTAAGTCCCGGTTTCTCCAAGATTCTTTGAAACATTAATTATTTGCCAAATTTACGCAGAATGAGCTTTTTTAAAAATACGCAGGTGTTCTGTATTTCCTGCTAAAGCATCTGATCGTTTCCAATATCCTTAGAATCAATATGTTTATCCAAACAAATTAACTTGAAATTGCCTTTTAAAACACGCAGGGTGTTCAAACGTAACATTTTAAATACCCTCCTACGATTTGACTATTATTGGGTTTTTACAAGTTTTATGCTTATTATTAATAATGGTTCAATTAACTCCAATTAAAATTGATTTCCATCCTTTCATTTTTAGCGAATACAAATTATTATCCGTACGTTTTGTTTAATACCAGTTATTTAAAATAGAGTTCATTAATATAAATTTTGCACGTAATTTCCATTTGTTTAGGAATAATTAAATTATCCACTGCGCTTTTCAATACTGCTTCTTTTGATACAAAGCGTCTTATAAATAATTTAAATTTCTTATTTTTACTGAAACAACCGAGTTTATTTATGCTTCATGGTTTTAATAACGCGTATTATCTAATAAAATTCCTTATACACGGTGATTAAAATTATTTGATGTGATTATTTAATTTTCTACCCTGGTCTAAATATGAGTAATATATATATATATTTATATGTATATATATATATATATATATTTATATTTATATATATATATATATATTGATATGATAACGCCGTAGTTGGTGTAATGACGTTTTTACTCAACGCCACCGCTCTGTGTTCTCACTTCAAATTTTACAAACTTTATTATTATGCCACGGCTAGCCCTTTTTAATCTACACAGAGTGTACAACGTTACGATGATCAATTTTTCTCTTCTCCGCCCCTTTATAATTACCTATATTGTTACGCATGGCGCAACTACCAAATGATACGTAGAGGGTAGGTTACCCTCAAGACGCATCTGACTAGCCTCCACCATATTGCACTGAGGGGGTTCTGATCTTCGAGAGGGTTTAGGGGATCGTAGCTAGGGGGTTTTTCAGTGAACCACAACACACACATGTACAATGATTTAAACACAGTTCAAACAACACTTACATCTATTTAACAAATCAAATAGTTCTTTATACATTTGAAAGCCTTAAATCTAGGATATATAAAAAGTAGTACTTACTTATATTTGCACAAGTTTATACTGACAACTGAAACACTAACTTATTTACTTAACTTGACTTGACTTCTTAACTTGACTTTTACTAATGATTGATTTTAATTGTTAATTACTAATAATACTGATCTCTTAATTTACTAATTCACTAATAATGCCTTACCCAGGACAGTCTCCGGGTTTATATGTATTCTCTTATCTATTTACGGGAATTACTTGTTAATATTATTCATAAGAAATGATGCTTGGCTTTTCTGGACGTATTATACTTGCGGTCGGGTTCTTTGTATCGATTTACTCAAGAGGAAGATTACTAATTGGATTTCGCGTAATGTGAATTATTGTAATTTACGGTGATCTAATGTTTTATGAATAACACGTCCGATGTGTCATTATACAATTTCTCAATTTCTAATTTATAATGGTGAAGCCTTATTTGCTTCGTAACAATATGTTTGAATTGATACAACGAAGTCAATTAATTTCATATAATGAAAAGAAATATTATTTACAATTTTTGAAATTCTTTGAATACACTCTTCAATCAGTCAATGTTCTATGTATTATTTATTCCAAAATTTATATACTTTGAATTCAGTCTAAAGTCACCAAAAACTACCTTTTTACTAAAGAAACCTGGAACGTTCTAAACCTCTCTATAATATATTACGTAAGTAATGCAATGTTTGTTGTTAACTTCATTACAGGTTTTATATAAATTAAATAAATTCAGTATTGAAATTTAAATAGAAAAATATCTTAAAATTAAATAGATCTGACTTGCGATATGTTGTTCGGGTTGTGAATCAACACCCCTTTGTTGTCCTCATTCGTCTATCACTGCTCTGCTTAGTTGAACCAGTATTTGAGTACAGCTATCCCTTGTTTCCAAAAATTACTTTGTGCTTCTATATTTTATACGCCTTGAATCTTTTCCCTTCAATGCTTTCGACGCAAATCAAGATTGTACCAGAATTGTACCAAAATATAATTGTCGACGCTGATTTGAAATATTCTATTGACTCAGATTTGAATTATTCTTGTCGACACTTACTTGAAATATTATATTATCGACGCAACTTGAATTATTCAGAAATACACCACAAATTTGAAGTGTTTCATCGACTCAAATTTGAATTATTATTATCAACACATTCGAAATGTTATATCGATCCAAATTTGAATTATTATCATCAACTCATTCGAAATATTCTATCGATCCAAATTTGAATTATTATCATCAACGCATTCGAAGCCCTATTATTATAAATATTTAGTTTAAATAAATTACCCCAAATTCTACTCGAGTTAAACGGCAAAAGAAATCTTCGAAATGGTTGCACTATTATCACTGTGACATACACTTGATATTCTATTATATTTAAATTACGTGTGACTTTCTGGTTAACAGTGACGCAGCTTCGCCCTGCATGAGTTGTAAACTGACTTGTGTTATCATTGCTCTGTGTTATATAGGCTCTTCCCACTTGCATGTGGGCTGGGTTTTCCAGCAGTTTTGTCGATATCTCAACCAACCAGGTCTTGTCTTTAATATTTCCTGCATTTTCTGATGTAATTTATTCGGTTTTCTGTGTAGTATTTATTTGCTATTGATATATTGTTATCTTTGCCAGACGTTTACTTTAAGTCTGTTGTTTTGTATAGATATCGCCTTTTGGATAATTGAACAAAATAAATGATGTAACTTCAATGCTATTTTCGTTTATGTATTTTTATGCGTGTTTGAAACTGCGTTTTCTTATCAAAAATGTTTATTGTTTCAGTATAATTGCATAAAGCTTTGTTTTGCTTTATCTACCTTTCTTCGTATTTGTTTTATAACTAATTAGACGCTTCTCAACGCGCGTTTAATTACATGTACTATTATTTCTTCTGAATACGCGTTCTATTGTTGAAAGATATTCTTACTGGCATAACTTAAAATTAATAACGGTCTATATACAGTGTGTTAAATGCTTGCTATTTACATAATGTATGAATTACCTACTTTTCTGCTAACTACGCGTTCTATTGTTGAAAGATATGCTTACTTGCATCGCTTAAAGCTAATTATAGTATATATACAGGGTGTTAAATGCTTGCTATTTACATAATGTATAAATTATTTAATTTTCTGCTAAATAAATGCAGTTTTTTGATTCCTATTGCAATTTATGGTTACTACACGACCCTTGCTACTCAATACACCCCTAAACACAGCATTATTCCCCCAAATTAAAATATAAAATTTTATAACAATGACATTTTTGGCGCCCAACGTGAAATTTAAACTCACATTGGTCTATAATTCTTATATTTTTGTTTTATTTTAAAAATCTAACTCTCCCTTTATTAATCCCTTTTTTACATCTAATCTTACGCCTATGTCCCATTTTACTACCCTATTTGTACCTATACCTATTCTTATACCCGTATCCTATTTTAAATTTATTTTTTATTTTATTTACTCATTTGTTTGTATCCCTTTGGATGGGTAGATTAAGTTTATTTGTAACTTCCCGCTTATTGTTTTTAAATCTAGGTCCTTTTAACTCATATTTGTTTGTTCCCTGTTCTATAAATATACCCTTACTATCTATTCTATATCCTAAAAATTTAACTCTGTCTTGAAAAAATTCGCACTTCTATAAATTCAAACTTAAACCTGCTATATTTAACTCTAATAATATTCTTTCTAAATGAACAAAGTGTTGTTCCACACTATCATTAAATATCAACACATCATCCACATAGTGGATACAAAATTCCTCATACGGTCCCAAAATATGATCATTTCAAATCGAGCTGGTAATTAAAAGATAAAAACACAGGGTCTCGTACAGATTCTAACCGTCGGCTTTCGTCGTCGATGCGCTAACCAATTGCGCCACCCGGAGGGGTAATTACAATTGAAAATATTCGCAAATCTAAATCGTGTACGAAACTATACACTACCTAAATTTCAGTTACGTTTGGCATTTCTGTCAATCATATCTGACAGGGTCTAAACTTTTGACTTATGTCAGATATAGGCAGGAAGCAACCCTCAAATCTACAGCTATAGCTAGCTATAGTTTCATATATGATTTAGATTTGTATATCCTTCGAATTGTAATCATCTTTCCAGATGGCGCAATTATTTAGCGCATCAGCCGCAAAAGCCGAAGATACAGGTTCAAATCCTACCCGGGACCTTATGTTTCCTATCTTTCAATTATTTGTTCGAATTCTGTCAAGAGGCAACATTTTAAAAATTGAAACACCTTCAAGTGGCGCAATTTATAAACAAACTTTGATTTATGAAACTACACAGTAACAGTCAATTTAAGGGTTATATAAACGAGTGTGAATTACATCTTATATGGCAATTACATAAAAATATAGTGACTAATTACCATAGTAGCCTACTAGCTAGCTTTACCGGTCTGTACTGTAGTGAAGTACTTACGATTATTGGACCAAGAAATTGTTCAAGAAAACATTCATAGCGGGATTCGTGTCTACCACCAAATTGCGTTGCACCACATGTAGAACACCTAGGGGTAGATAGTAAAAAGGTAAAAGAAGAAATAAAGGAGAGACCTTCTGCAGCACTTGTTACACACCATTTCAAAAGTATCTGTAAAAGTGCTTACTTCACTCCCGGAAGGCAGAGCCAATTCGGATTAGCCTAACGGTTACGCGATTGCTGATAACCAATCTCACAATTTCCACTCATTGATCCACGGCAGTCATGCGGTCGCTGATAGCAAATCGCACAGTTCCCACCCGCGCTAAAGAGTCAGTTTTCATTGACCCACGACGGTCACGCAATCGCTAATAACAAATCGCTTAATTCTCAACAAAAATCAGGTAAACATTCAAAAAATTATTAATTTAAATATAATTATGAGAAGTTACATATAAAAATGTAATACTAAAAAGGATTTGATACGCGTCAAAATGACAAGTAACTAGGTTTAATTTTGGTTAGTTTATATAATGCATTTGGAAGCAAAGTTTTGTAAATAAAAATGAAAGTACTATACGGTTCTAAGGAATTATCTAGTAAGTGGGGCACATTCATCTATTGCCTAGGTGATGTATACTATTAAAACAAATTCTTATGTTTCTTTTTTGATAGATTGAAAATTTCAAATTGTGGACATGAATTAAGACATTTAATATAAATTTATCGTAAACAATGCAAGATGTCCTTTACACGAGTAAAAAGAGCGATTGTGCGTTTGCCTATTCCTGCATTCCTACGAAAATACTCTAGTGCTGATAAGTCAACCAAATGCAGAAGACAAGATCCCTGTATTGATTCAAAAAATGCCAAAGGACTTGTACTTGGAATTTACACCGAACCTAACGACAAAAATCATCCGGGAAAATTAACAGCTACTGCCGAAAGATACAACAAACTGGTTTGTTGCAGACTGCTGGAGCTACTTAGATATGCTGGACCCCCACCTGGAAAAGGTGAAGTAAGAATATTTTATAATTTAGAAGATACTTTTGCTTCCATTGCGCTGGTTGGACTCGGTAGAGAATGTCAAGGATATGACGTTTTTGAACAAATGGATGAAGGAAAAGAAGCTATACGTATAGCAGCGGGTGCTGGATGTCGTGCACTACAGAAATTGAAAGTTCAAAGAATATACATCGAAAGTTTTGGACATGCAGAATCTGCCGCTGAGGGATCAGCATTGGGTGTATGGTTATACCAGGAAAAGAAAAGAAGACGAAAGCAAATTATTATACCTCAACTTGAACTGCACGACGATTGTGATTTTACTGGTTGGCAAATTGGTCTTCAAAAAGCTGCAGCACAAAATCTGTCGCGGCAATTAATGGATACCGCCTCTAATTTAATGACTCCAACTTCTTTTGCACAAAATGCAGTGGAAGTTTTATGTAAATCTGGAGTAAACGTTGAAGTAAAAGTACGAGGATGGGCTGAAACTCAAAAAATGTATGCTTTCCTAGCTGCAGCTCAAGGTTCATGTGAACCGCCCATATTTTTAGAAATAAGCTATTATGGAGCATCTAGAGACGAACGTCCGGTGGTTCTTGTTGGTAAAGGAGTTACATATAACAGCGGAGGATTATGTTTAAAATCATGTGACAAACAGAAGAAAATGAGAGGGGATATGGGAGGAGCTGCTTGTGTTGTGGCAGCGTGCAGAGCAGTAGCTGGACTTCAGTTACCTATCAATGTTCGTGGTTTAATACCACTTTGTGAAAATATGCCTGGTTGTGCAGCAATGCGACCTGGGGATATTGTGAAAGCCATGAACGGAAAAAGTATTTACATACAAACAACAGACTGCGCGGGACGTCTTGCATTGGCGGATGCGTTAGTTTACGCACAAAACTTTTGGCCCAGATTTATAATAGATATTGGAACGATGACGTACGATATGAGATCAGCCCTAGGTGCAGCAGCTAGTGGTGTCTTCAGCAATTCAGAAGCGCTATGGGAATACATGTTAGCAGCTTCAATGCATACGGGCGATAGAGTATGGCGATTCCCGTTATGGACCCATTATAAAAGAAATGTTACTGGATATCCAAATGTCGACGTTAACGTTATAGGCCATGGTCAAATTCGCTCTGCCGGTGCTTGCAGAGCTGCAGCATTTTTAAACGAATTTGTACCTTGTGGCGATTGGTTGCATTTGGATACGTTTGGAGTTATGTGGTCTGATGGAAAAGACTATACGTACGTACGAGAAGGAATGTCAGGAAGACCAACACGAACGCTAGTTGAGTTTCTATCTCAATTAGTGTGTCATCGAGAATAAATTTAAGAAGTCCGTTATTCGGTAGATTTTGGAAATTTAGTAAAATTGTTTTACCAACCAATCACACTATTTGAAATTTTGCTAACCTATGTAATATTCTAATTTTGTATATGAAATCACATTGTATTTTAATGGGTAGTCTCAAAATTTGTGTGTAATATTAAAAATAAAGATTTTATAAATTGTGATTTTGTCGATTGGTGCTTAATTTCTCGTTCAGGGAAGTTTATTGTTACGTAAAAGTCAAGCTTATGACTTCCGAATACGAAAGAAAAGAATTTATATATCTTTAATTTTTTTACTATTTCTCAACGGTATCAAGTATACAAAGCCGGGTTTTGGCTTATGACTTCATGCTCATGCCTTTAGCGTGTAAAATTCTTCTGCCGTGTTTTAAAGTTTAATGGAAACTATATTTATATGGGCTGTTTTAAAAGTGTTTATCATGTTAGTAGGTAGGGTACCTTTGTTCTAGCTCAAAATCGTTTGTTTACATGTATTTTTATAAGGCACGTTTTGCAAATTTTGGTTTTTGGACTTCCAAGGTCATTCATTCCAAGACCACAGAGCGTAGAGTATATTACGACCGTCTCAAGCCAGAAATGCCGTGGCTGCAATGATAGGTTAGGTTACTGTTAGAAATAGATATTATTATTAAAAAACACAAATTAGATATTATTATTAAAAAATACGAAACACAAATCACTTAACACGCATATCAGAACAGTCTGCAAGAGTTTTAGCAACAACTGTTCTGATATGCGTGTTAAGTGATTTGTGTTTTAATAATAATATCTATTTCTAACAGTAACCTAACCTATCATTGCAGCCACGGCATTTCTGGCTTGAGACGGTCGTAATATATTACTTTCACTTTTGTATAAAATTTACTTCTGCACCACTTACGTTCTATTCTCGTCTCGATCAATGGAAGAAGCCAGATATCAAAAATCACAAACACTAGACAAGGATAATAAATAAGAATTTACTAAACAGTTTATACATTAGTAAACAATATTTTTCCTACATCTACATTTACAATAATAGGATTATTTTATACATATATTTTACATTTCTATTCTGAGCTCTGTAAATGTAAAATAAAGTAAGTAACAATAATTTTGTTTGTAACAAAGACTTCTTAGAAATTATTTTATGTTTGAAAGAAACATGTTGTACATGCTTTTGTTTTAAAGAAGATATGTCATATTGTATAACGTGCTTTGTGGTAATGCAGCGTTTTATTTAATTTTGAAAACTCCGTAAATTCCGTTGAGCTAGCCAGGCAAAATTAGAAACGCACATAAGTGAACAATTTCAAGTTTACAAACCAGAAGTATCTCTCCACAGCACTCTTTCAGCGACCAACGCGAGATCATTTTCATATCACTCAAATTTATATATATATATATATATATATATATATATATATATATATATATATATATATTGCTGTGTTTACCTTATGAATAATCGAGCCTCACGAATTGGGCGTCAAAATACCGTGTACCCTTTATAAAATCCACAGAGTAAAAAAAACATTCGAGGATTTTATTTATTTTTCAAAAATCGTCCTAAATTTAAAAAAAAAATATTTCTTTCTTACCCAGATTCCGCTTCCCTGGCTAGCTCAGTTGGGCCTCCTCTTGGATACCTAGATTCACTATCATACTCTTTATCGTTTACGCACACACTCAATAAAACCACAAAATAATACAACAATTATACAATATTTATTTACCACTATTTACAAATAAAAATTCAAGATTATCTACATTTCAGTGCTTCAAGGTACACCTCAATAAATTCTATTTTTGTAAAGTCCAGTATTTTAACTAGAAATATTAAACACATTGAATGTAACCGGAGTAAATGGACCCTGAATAATACCTTATTTTTCGTTCTCTATTTATAATTAATTTTAATTAGTACACTCTGGAGTATAGTGAGCTCATGATAACCCAGTTAATTATGAATAATGTATGCTTTTTACTTTGCATACGCTTACTGCAAACAAAAAACCCATGTACTCGTAACAATACAAGTTTAAATTCCTGATAGAACGTTAATAAGCTTTATACACCTTTAGATTTCTATTTAAATACCATACTAAAAGTTAGTTATACGTATTATTTTCAATACGCAAAATACCTTCATAGTTCACTTCTCACACATCGCAACAATTTTCATAGTTTATAAAACAACAAATTCTAAAGCGTTATCTGGAATTTCTTGAAGATCCCTAGTCCGTTGACGAAGCCGTTAAGTTGTTTTCGGTCTCGGCTTCGTGGTTCTGCTCTGCTGGCCGCTTCTAGTTATTTGTAGATGAACACCATCTAAGTTGTGCTGCATGCTCTGCCTTCACAATGCATCCAAATCCAAATTTATTACACTTCTTTCATAATTGCGCACTTTAGTTTAATTTAATTTAATTTACGTTTGATTACTTCACTTCACGAGCTTGTTTAAAATAAATGTTGCACCTCTATAAAATTTAAACTCGACACTATTCGCGGTTCAAAATTATGAGGCCAACACTGTACTATTTAATTTAAAATAATTTTATATACTTACAAGCTCGTGGTAAATTTCTGTTTGTAGTTTCAAGCGATGAAAGTACTAAGAGAACGAAGTTCAAAGAGCGAAGTTAAAAGAGAGCGATGCTAATTCTTTTAGAGTATTTATACACTTAGAATGTAACCTTTCCAGACCCTCCTAACGCGAAACATTTAATTAAACTAATTCGTTCTTCAAATTTTGGTTCAATCGTTTTCGAAATCTTCGAAATTTAGCGCGTCGTTACGATATTTTCCGAAAAATTAACATTCAATATTCCCGTGTTTGTCTGTTATACTACTAACTATATAGACCAATAAGATATTCAATGATGTCTTGAAACCCCGCATGTATTAACGCTATTCCTCTCTTATGCATATTCTATGTTTCCTTCTAACCTTGTTTGAGTGGTAGAAATCGATATTACTGTCCGCGTTTCAAACTAACCCATGTGGACTGAATACGTGCGTTATGAAGTGAACTGTTATTATGCCTGTCTCATTCCGAAGCATTTCATTGATCGTATATCCCTACTGCACTTTAAGGAAACTTTTAGTTAACATTTACGCAAACCGTCCGACCGTTTACCCGATATACTTTGAATACTGTCTTTTATCTACACAAATAAGGAGAACCTAACATTTCCAAAACCTGCAGGTGTTCAATTAACAAACGTTTTTAGCACAACATTTCTAGGAGTTGGCTTTTCAAGGTATTTTATATTCAACGGCTGTTTATGTGTTAGCAAAACGTTTCACCTTGATATTATTGACTTTTCAAGCTCTTATGCGTATTAGACGTAATTACCCGTTCAACTAAACTCAATTAAGTTAATTAATAATTTTGCATTGGCTTCTACAATTTATTTTCTTCACGAACCTACTAAATTTTAATCACTAATTGTAAAATTATGGTAATATTTGTTACTTTAAAATGAACTAAATTAAATAAATTTCGCACGTAAATTCTGGTTGTTTCCTCTATACAGGGTGTTTGAAATTGCCTTGTTTATACTTAAATTTAAACCTTTAAAACCACTACAATATATTGTTGTAATACTGTAGCAATGACCCCTGTGCGCCCTTTTTGTGAATTAAAAAAGTTAACATTTTTTATTTGTCAATTTTTGATTTTTAATGTATAATTTTAATTGCGTCGGCTAGCTCAGTTTTTAATTACGCACGGAGCTTGCGACAATACGACAAACAAAGAGTTTAAATTTACCTTCCACTTCTACTTCCTGTTCTAATCTTTAAACCAAAACACCATTAAGCACAAATTATTATAATGTTCTCAAAAATATTTACAACATATGAAAAGTTTAAAATTCTCTAAATAGAACTTTCATTTAATAATTGAATAAAAAAATTAATAATTACCACTCCCAAAGTTGATCAAAATTCCAGCAAAAATCACCCTTTTTATTATTAACTGAAGCCCGATAAACGTTTATTCAATTTTTTTAAATATTTACGTAATTTACAACGTGTAGCCAAAAAAAAACGATTTTTGCCGACCCTCACATAAATTATCATAAAAGCAATTTTTAAAGTATTTAAATTAAAAATATTCAACGAAATGTTAATTTTTCAATTGTTCAGTTTAGAAATGTATAACAAAATATTCACAAATAAAAATAATAAAACATTCAGGTTGGCTAACCTGTTGTTTTCAGCTCGAATTCCCTGTTCCAACCGCTTCCGTATTCAGCTTAGTGACTTATACTCCCAACGTTAAATCTGCTTTGGATATTGTATGCATCCCTCTTAGCATAGCCTTAAATTATTCTAACGTCCTTTGTTAAACTCCTTGACAATTAATAGTTGAAGTAAATGCTTGTTGCATTTCCTTATTCAAAATCGTTTTGCAGGTATTATTTAGAGTCGCTTATCCATTAATCATTCACAATTGTTCTCCAGTAATTGTTTAAAGTCCTTTTTATTAATGTTTATGTTAGAATTTAAGTTAAAACAACTTTTAGTTACTTACGCTTTTGAAGGGTAAAACGACAAACCTCCTAATTTTCCATAATTACAATAGTATTATTTCATACTTTACAATAAATCACTTTACGTAAATATTTTCTTTTAAGAGATGTGAACTACGCCTTCCTTCATGTTAAACTCATTTGTTTAAAAATCCGGTCGTATTTAAATGCATCGTCTATCTATTGACAAGCAAAGAGTTCGTTGTTATGCATGATTCTTTCATACCAGGTTTTTGGGTATTCCATCATAATATTGTTTGTTAAAATCAACGCGTTGCTTTTGTCACGTAGCATTTCGAGTTAATAACATTGATTCCCTTGGATTTTCATACTTCTAGATAAGTAGACCATTGTTTGTTCAAATAAATTTAGTAAACTTTGATTTTATCCATCATGCCTTGTTTGTTTCCAATACATCAGGTGTCGATTTTAGCTTTCTAGTCACGTAGACTTAATTATATGCGTTTGCTATCTTACGCATTATTAAACCTGCTTGTTTTAATTGGAATTCTTGGCGTAATAAAGATGCGTTATCCATGCGTGTCGCGTTTCAGCTTGCGTTTATGTTGTTTTACGACTTGCAAATTTGTTTATTCTAATAAATCTACAGAATATTTTTCATTAACTAAATTAATTATGATTATGGTTTATATATAGAGCGTTGTCATTTACTTTCCAGTCTAATCATCGTATTTCTTGTTTTCTTCAGAAAACTGTCTCGGTTTCTGAGCCCTTATGTATTTTATATGAAGTGCGCTATACTGTTGGTCTTAACTACGCCATTAATACTGCGCAAGCTGCGGTTTCTAAAATACAAAATGCTACAACCCTTTAATGTTGCTTATATACCTAACAAAAACTTTAAAATATTTCTGCTTCGCAACGAAGTATGACACGGCTGCTACGGTAAATCGCTTAAGTTTATTAACGTATTCATAGAGAAGGACACGCCAAGATCAACACAAAACTCCTCATTCACTCATTAATTATACATTATGTACATCCTCTTTGGTATAATAAACATTTCATAAGACATTTTGAAATCAATATTTACCCAAATAAATATTTACAATTATATTATCATAGAAAGTAGCAGGGCTTTACTACCATCGTTTACTTTACCTCTGATTTAGTACGAGCTCATAATAAGCCTTAATCCTTTGTGCCTAATTTTGCACATCAATCCCCCAAAAGTACCCTTTTATCTTGTACATATCAAATATTGTTAATACCATAAATTATTTCTAAACCTAAATTTCCACATAAAAATACTGTACAATAATGTAACAGAAAAAGTTCAATCCATAACTCTTTCCAAGTTTATCTTTTCAGTTTATAACATTATACCCACAATGCACAAAACACTCGTTTATACACAAATGCAAAAAGAAACAACAGTTACCTGGATTCTTTCACTGACCTCAGGACTGCCCTCAAACCATCAACGACTGTTGCCTACAAGAATAGCCAATTTGGATTGCAAACACTACGACTGCTAGCTGCAACCATATCACCAAAGGATTATCTCGTTTTCCACCTCCATACAGCAATCAGAGTCCCAAACCTCTTCTATAATGTGTAGGTAATCAACCAGTTCAACCAAACACTATGTTTTACTCCATTCTCAACTTTATACTTGGGCACTTTAGTGCAAATTAAATACAGCAGTGTTACTTACATAAACAGAACTTGTATGTAACTTGTAAACGTATCAACACTCATTCACTCATTAATTATACATTATGTACATCCTCTTTGGTATAATAAACATTTCATAAGACATTTTGAAATCAATATTTACCCAAATAAATATTTACAATTATATTATCATAGAAAGTAGCAGGGCTTTACTACCATCGTTTACTTTACCTCTGATTTAGTACGAGCTCATAATAAGCCTTAATCCTTTGTGCCTAATTTTGCACATCAATCCCCCAAAAGTACCCTTTTATCTTGTACATATCAAATATTGTTAATACCATAAATTATTTCTAAACCTAAATTTCCACATAAAAATACTGTACAATAATGTAACAGAAAAAGTTCAATCCATAACTCTTTCCAAGTTTATCTTTTCAGTTTATAACATTATACCCACAATGCACAAAACACTCGTTTATACACAAATGCAAAAGAAACAACAGTTACCTGGATTCTTTCACTGACCTCAGGACTGCCCTCAAACCATCAACGACTGTTGCCTACAAGAATAGCCAATTTGGATTGCAAACACTACGACTGCTAGCTGCAACCATATCACCAAAGGATTATCTCGTTTTCCACCTCCATACAGCAATCAGAGTCCCAAACCTCTTCTATAATGTGTAGGTAATCAACCAGTTCAACCAAACACTATGTTTTACTCCATTCTCAACTTTATACTTGGGCACTTTAGTGCAAATTAAATACAGCAGTGTTACTTACATAAACAGAACTTGTATGTAACTTGTAAACGTATCAACACTAGGAGTTTTCAGCTGGATGTCAGTGAAAAAAAATCGGAGACTAACAAGCGAACTCAGAGCGAAAACTTTGGAGAGAGCTCCACAATAACCTGTTGGGGTTTATATTCTCTTTCTCACCCCACAAAAGCCTGTCAATACAAACACTGACTTCTAAGTAAAACTTTCAACCGTCCACGATTTTTAAAATTTCAATAGCTAACGTACACAAACAACCCCAATCGACATAGATTTTTCAAAACATTTCCTTGAAAATCCGTTCAACTTTCACAACCCACACCCTTACTAGACTTGTTTCCTTGTATTCAAAATATCTCTCACCAATCACGTTGTGCATATTTAAAACCCAACTGACAAAGTTAACATTGAATACGTCCCTAATGCAACAAGTGAAGTGTCTATCTCACTCCAACCTACGCCTCTAACTCACCTCTCTCTTGCTTTGTACTCACTCCAGTTTGTATAACCACCTCTTTGTTATCACTACATTGCCTTATGTTTTCAACACGTGTTATCCTCATCTCATTCTAACTTACACGCTAAAGCAACTATCCCTTACTTTATCTGCCTTCCTCGTTGTAAACGAACGTTAAGCGTTCAATCTACACCTATCTCACTTGTACCCATTTTCATCTAATACTTCCTCTTCGTTTTCTGGTTTGCAGTTGGTAACACTTTTTTTGGGTGGCGCTGTAATATCCGGAAGTGCATATCAAGAAACACAATGGAAGCAGAATATGTTGCATTAGACTCTGCCTGTATAGAAATTATGTGGTGAAAACACTAGCAGAATTTAATTGCTTGTCTTTAAAAACTATTAACCCATTAGTCTAATGTGATAATCAATCGGCAATACATTTCTCAAATAGTACAATTGTTAACAATAGGACACAACATATCAACATAAAATACCATACTATAAGAGAATTGTTGAGTAGTAATTGTTTAACACTTAAGTTTGTTAATAATAAAAATAATGTCGCTGATCTATTGACAAAATTTTTATCACGTATAAAATTATTCAATTTTGTTTGTCAGATTTTTTATGAAAGGTAATATAAATAGGAAGAAATTGTGATATTTATATTATCTTCTTATTTATTGTTAAAGATTTTCTTAACATACATTTTTCTCCATTGCAGAGAGACGTAGCGAGGTTATATGATGTTAGAAATCATATTGTAGATTATTTTCTGCCGACAATAAATGTTGTGTAAATTATTAATTTCAATCCTGATTAAAGCATAAAAGAACAGTTTGCAGTCATACAACTCCTTCTCTAACATAGTAGTGTACTCTCTTTGAATCAACTCTTCCAACAGGTGTTCTACTTTCACTCTTGATTGTCTCACATTCTGCTTTCTTCTCCACACCCACTTTCGGGTAAGATCAATTCTGGACAAAACCAGAAAATGATTGGTCCCACAGTCAGACCCTCTCATTAATCTCGTGTCTTTTACCAATTGTCTTAGACTTTTATCAAATACAACCAAATCAATTATACTTCTCGCATTTTCCATTTGCCATGTGAACTTGTGTATGTCCTTACGTTTGTACCATGTGTTGGATACAAACAGTTCTCTTCCATGCATGTACTAACATATCTCCATTTTCGTTCGTTCTTGAATCACCAAACGGACCTCCACATGTGGATGTTCAGCATCTTCTCTGTGTACTCCGATCCAACAACTCATATCGCCCAATAGAACCACATGGTCATTCCTTTCGCATTTGCCTAATACATTTTTCAATTCTTGTCAAAACTGCTCGTCATTCACCGGAGCATAACATGCTACTAAAAAGATCTTTCTGAAGCCCAGTTTCATTCTAACCCACAAGATGCGGAGAGACACCAATTCATACTGTTTCAGGCACGTTTTTGTTTGATCATCCAAAATTACACCAACACCTTCTGTCCCAAACTTATTGCTCTATACTCCAGACCACAAACCCAACATACCGTCATCTAATTCAACAACACTTTCCCCATCCGCTTCGTTTCACTCACACGTCTGTGTGCCTTTTTTTCATTTCATTCATGATTTCATACTTTTTACCGTATGCACCCCTGACATTTCAATGTACCAAATCTCCATTCCTGATTCATGCGGTTGTTATCGGATAGACCAGATATTTTCTGTCTCAGTCGCCCACCATGACTTTGACGGTCCGAGGCTTTTTCAAAGGCCTTGTTAGTAATTTTTAATTAGGTTGAACCAAGTTACCAGCCTAGATTACAACAGTGGCATTGTAGCTTTCCCTACTAACGGTATTGACACCTTATCGTTCAGTGTTGACATGTTTAGCCATTCTGCCATAGTCGTCGCCACGATTCCCAGTCCTCCAGGTGTACCTCATAAAAGTTCCCCTTCCAAGGGGATTTCCTTGTAAGCCAGCAGAAAGTTGCCTGTGCTACTACCACTAGGAAGTACATGCTGTGCATTGACACACATTCTTTAGATAAAAGTCCCAATTATCTGGGGTTAGTAGTATAATTTAAATCATGCTTAAAACTTACCCTTAATACAGTTCACTTAATTTCACTATCATTAAACTGACCCACTGGTCGGTACTAACTTAATTTATATAACATACTGAGTTTTACTCATCTTTTAAGCCTGTAGTTTCTTCTTCTAAGTTGAAGCCTGGGTTGGAACTACTTTTATTCTTCATTTAGGATACCTTGCAGTGACTCTGTTCTCATTCGAATTGTCTAGTTTTCTTAATTAAGGTTGGTGACCGGCAGCTACCTGATGGGTTCTCTTCTCTTTGGACTTTAATTTTTAATGTTATCCTAGCATATTATGTATTTCTAAATTACCTGCTATTTTGCTAACAATATGCTGTACTATGCTATTTTCCCTATTGCAAATAGCGTATAGGTTGCAGACCTACTTGAACTAGTATTCCAAGCTATATTTGGTGTAAAAACAAACATCATTTTGTTCAATGCTAAGTCTTTGTTCAAAGAAACTTCTGTTTATGGCACTTCTACAAACCAAAATAGTATACCCTCAGAAATTTAATAAAAAACACACTTCTAAAATTAAAATTTATTTAAGTCAACATTACAACCTTTAAACATGCCTTCACAAAAATTTTCTGCCCAATATATATTTTAGTTTCCATTCAACCACATTTTAAATATACAGATTGATGGGTTTTGCAGCATATCAGAACTTTTAGATTAACAGCACTTACAGCACTTGATTTGATATACCAAGATAGATCACAAGGGTTCAGCAAAATTCTCCAACATTTTATAAACTTCCAACCACTGTCGTCTGGACAATATGACAGTAATATTGCCGTCTGGCTAGTAGCTGTGCATTTTCCAACTTGCTGATGCACGTATTTTTTAATATTTTACAATTATGAGTCAGGACAGGATATGACTGAAATATTGCAGTTTAGCTAGTTGCAGTGCATTTTCCAACTTACCAAATGCCTAATCATGTATTTTGAATGTTTTATTTTTAGAATAATACAATTATGAATTTCTGGATATAGAAAATTTAAGAACGCTATTAAATCACAATACAATGAAATTTCAATGTAATTATTTTAGCTGGTTTTTACTATTGGATGGTTTTATTCCCATCTAGTTACGAATACACAAAAGAATCAAAACAATAAAAAACAACGATTTTTAAAGTTAGTGATTTGTATTTTAAAAAAATTCGATTTTATTCCAACCATGTTGGTTAGCTTCTCAAGTATTAGATTACAGATAAGTAATTATATTATTTCATACAAAGTAAAAATGTTTTCAATGTATTTAATGAGATCGATTAAAAAAAATGAAAGTCATGAACACATGATTTTTGGTGATGATATCTTATGGGTTCATTCTGGAAACACGTGTTTCATTCCATTCACTCAATATGCAAACCAGACAATGACATAGCCCTCTGAACGCAAGGGAGTGGGAAGTAAATGACAGTAGTTACATCTGACGGAAAATAAGCATAGACACATGTGTGGTTGAACAGTGAAAGTTTTGTAGTCAAGTACACTTTTTTGATTATGGAATAATGAATGGGCATTATCATGGTGAGCCATGGATGTTTAACAGAAACTACAACACTTATTGAGATGGTTTGATTCCTACAAAGACAATTTGGAAATTAGCACGCAATGACCAGCTAATTTACTTTTGGTTCCAATGGACTTATTTAGTCACTTGAAAGTGTAATTGTAAGTAGAATTAGATGTTTTTGGCGGCATTTATGCATGTGGTTTGTTTTATAAATTATTGATAAATGTACAGTGTTAAACCATTAGAGATATAAAATCTGGATATTGCAAGTTAATGACAAATTAAAAGCATTTGTAAATTATTATTCTAGTTAATGATCAAGGTTATGATTAATTGAAGATGAACTGATTTGAAATTTTACCATTCTGTGCGTGTATTTGTTTACAGGAATATCATATGTTGCTAATATTTACATTGATGTAAGTAACTTTAAAATTGTTGTATGTATACCTGTTTATAAGAAAATGAAATAATGTTCTCATAGAATAGAAGTAGGAGATTGAAATTTGTTGTTTTATTTGTTTAAACATGCAGGTGACATGTTATAAAAGGAACTCCATTTCACCAAGAAAGTAAAGTAATTAAAATCTCCCAGAAGTATTCGTCGTCTAGGGAATTCTCACAAACTAGATTAGACTAGATGGGTTGGCGCCCATAATTTGACAGTATCGAAAGCCTTTCAAGGTAAGTGTTACTGATATTGAAGTTGTATCTAGTAAATTGGTGCATTTTTTTCTACATTTTTTGTATTGTTTCTATAAGGACCCACTGCCACACTACTGCAACTAGCTGAAGTATTCCTAGTTTATTAGGAGATTTCTGCTCCTTTGGGGCAATTCCTAATTTAAGAATTAAGGCTTCATTCACCCACAACAAATGTACGGCATAAAAATACTTGAAAAAACAAAAATAATACAAAAGGTACGTGGCAGATTTGCTGAAGTTGAGTTTAGAATATAGAATTACAAAGGATTGGAGAAGTAACTAACACTGATATAAAGTGCTAGGAAGAAAAGCATGCAAATATAATTCGTTAACATCCACTAGGAAAAAGGAAAAAGTTTTTTAATTGCATTTGTATGGAGTGTAGCTTTGTATGGTTCAGGTCATGGACTATGACAGAAACAAAGAGGGCAAAAGTGAAGCTTTTGAATGTGGTACTATACGAATATGTTGAAAATTAACTGAGCAGACAAAAAGTAGATAAACAATCTATTTAGGGAACTATAGTAAAGAGAAGCAGTCAACTGACAGGTCGTACTTATGACATTCAGGATCAGTATCAATTCGTAATGGGAAGAAAGGTAGATGCAAAAATTACAATTTGAATATTATAAAAATTATAAACGTTGTAGCTCGTACCAGGTATGCTGACATGAAGCAACTGACACAGAATACGGATGCTTGAAAAGTTACATTAAACCAGTTAATTAGCTGATTACAAAAAAAACTACGTTTCAACTAAAGTTGGGAGCTTCAAGAAGCTTATTTGTATTATTTGTAAGTTTTTGTTCAGATGTATAAAATTAACCAGTTTTTACTGTCGATGTTAATACTATTAACATGGATTAGATTATGGATCACTCTCAATATATGTTTATTTACTATGTAACATGCAGTTAATGATTGATGATTCACGTCAAACTTATTTTATTTTTACCGTACAATAACATTTGAGTTTCTTTGAGTATTAAAAACTTTATGTTTATTGCCTCTAACTTGGCATGCGGGTTGTATAAAATTTAAAGATCACTGTATAATTGAATAGGTAATGTGGGAGTGCTCAAGTTTAAAGCATGTATTAATATGGTGCTGTCTCCTCGCCTACTGCATATACACATAAATATATGCACACACACGCACACACTCATGCACATGTGCACACACACACACACACACATGTGCACAAACGACACACACCCTCATCCCCGTGACATAAAGTGATGTAGAAACTTTTGGAACAGTTGTACGAAACAATGACAAAATTGAAAATATCTAGGTATTAATATTGACTGCAAATCTACCGCAACTTTGTCCACCAATAGAAAGGACTGTGACATGACAGATTTGTGTACAAAATTATTGAAATTCCATAATTTGAATACAGATGCTAAGGATATTTTTCATGATCATTTATTTAATTCACCGATTAGGTACCTAACTATCTAATCCAATAAAATATGAAAAATAACAGTTTCTAAATGCATACAAAAATGCACAGAAACCAGATATGTTGTAGTGCTTTTAAATGCTTCTTGAGTTCTGTTATGTTGCACCTACCAATCGCTTAGCCTATGTTGTTATTGTATAATATTGTAACAACAAAATAATACAAATCATTTAATACTCCTTTATGCAAAAATATAAACCTCATGGTCGTTGAATGCATATAGAAATTAATAAAAATTTAAATTTCTGGCACTTCTTCATACATTTCTAGAATTCTGATCTGAGGCACTTACCAACCTTATAGCATTACATATCAATTTTGTACTATACTGTCATTCATATACAGAAGTAAAGCAGTTTATTTCCTGAAATATATATGTACGCAATTTAATAATATTTTAAATCAAAGGTCTATACTTGAACCACAAATGAATCAATATTATACCTTTGCAGTTGTTGGCATAAATACAAATATGAACGCAAAAGTGGATGCGTTGATCATTTTATTTGCTTCCAAGACATTTAATACAGTTAATAATATTAGAGTGCACTAATAATAAGACATTTCCATGTCGTAGTAGTTAATTTAGATACATTTAACAGTAATTGGCATTCAAATAAGTAAAATTTTGAAAAATTTTACAGTAACAAATATATATAAATGCAGAACGACAACTTTAAGCCTTTATAATCACCTGGATATAAAAACAAAACTAGATTGCATAAATCTTAAACAGCCAGATAAACTCAATAAAATAATATCATTCATATGGGACAATAATCTTTGGAAGAATACTAAAACGGTTAAAGATCGGTTATGAAAACGGAATATGCTTTGTGATAATTAGAAAAAGATTTATGAGGATAAAATTAAAAATGCTTGCAAGAAAGGTCAATTGTCTAAAGCTATTCAGAATGCTAGGGCTAAATAAGATGAAAATTTACCGCTTAATTTAGATTAAATTTTATTTAAAAGACTATTGCAGATAGGATTGAACAAAAAAATGGTTAATGTTATTCTAGGATTTTTTACTAAAATTTATATGTTCACGCACAAACACACCTGCTGTGTAGAGTTGAAAATAATTTTATGGCATTAAGAAAATGACTTGAAACGTTGAGAATGATTGATTAATTTTTAAGGCCATAGGTTATGGACAACTGTAATTTGGAAGAAAAAGAACAGTTAAAAATGCTATTGCTAAACTTAAAGTTTTGGAAGGTCACTAGCAAATCGAGTTAATAATTTATTTGCATATCCAGTTTCTATTTGCATGAAAATTTGCCGGTTCTAAACAAACATACAAGTACAATAGTGCTAAACTGACGAATTCTATCCTTAAATTAGTGAAATTGGAATAAATCAAATTCGTCTTAAAAATTAATTGACGTTGCCATCCAGAAAAACATTGAACTCAGACTCTTAGTCATAATGTGTAATATTTATGCATTCTTGTTTTGAATTAAAGTTCCATAAAAGACACTTTAATATTTCTTGGCAAAACGATAAAAATTATAAATATTAGGAAAGTTAAAATAGTTAACATTAAACATGCACATTTTTGAAAGAAGGCTATACAAATTTTCTATTTGTGTAGGTATAATTAAAATAATTAATGATCAAAAACTTTAATGATTAAGAACAATCTAACATGCAACAGAATATTAGTAAATATAAAATCTTGCAATATAATAATACGTAAGTAATTTTAGATGAAACTATTAAGTTGCAAGTTATAAACTGTGATTTAAAAATGTTTCAAATTTATTTCTGAAAAATAAAATCAAGTTAAAATGAACATTCTAGTTGGTGTAATTGTCATACTTTCTAGTAAGTAAATTTGGAAATAGCTTATAAAATTCAACTTGAGGTAGGAGCAAAACCATAATAATATCACATAAGTGTGTGAGGCCAAAAGATTTTGCTAATAACCTCAACAAACACTAAACCATAGTGGTTGGCAGACCAAAACCAAAAGTGAGAATAAAAAGGTTTATATTTTTTAACGAGTATAATTACAAGAGTTCATGAGAATTATTATGTAACTCAAAATGTTTATAAGTAAAAAATAAGGCATTTAGATGTATGAAAGCTTTTACAATTTGTTATATACTAAACCTTACCACTTTAACACAATCTAAGTTTAAGTTGTCATAAGGTTGACAGAGGTGCCTATTACTGTAATTCCTTAAATTTAGAAAAGTGGATTACAATAGGTGTGCTTGTAAACAATAAGATTAAATTTTGATTTAGTTAAGTGTAATATGCTTTTTGTTATACAATTTTCAATGGTTTAAATCTTGTAAGTTTAAGTAAAAAAATTTGTTTATAAATTTAATAATTATAAACATTTCTCCATAAAGTTTTTTTTAAGAAACACTCTCATTGTTTGCTTCGAAGTTAAAGATTTCACCCCTAGCTTTTTTGATCTTATACACCTACGTGTGCAAAAGTAATATACATGTCCTGAAACTACATGTACAACATTTAACTGTAAACATATAAGCTCAAAATAGATTATTCAACTCAACCTACGGATATTCAAAATTGCACCAATTTGACGTTAGAGCCGTTCAAATGATCTAAAAATGTGTTAACCATTTATCAGAATTTTTTATGAATATTAGTATGCTATAAAATAGAGATTTGTTATTTTTCAAATGGCTCCACAAAGAGTCTAGGTAATATTTATGTTAGGAGATTTCTAATCATTAATTCAAAGTATGCTACACATAGTTGTGTAAAATAGTTTAGCATCTAGGGGGTATTACATATGTAACTTACCTAGGAACCAGGTTATGTGAATTATTTTCAGCTTTTTTAGAATTAGTTTTTATTATTATGTATTTTGCACTGTAGACGTTTCCCACGTTTTGAAGGAACATGCGTCATTATTTCGACCACTGAGAACACGCTACCCTCAGGGTAGAGTTTACAAGTTGAAAGGAATAGCGGTCATCATTCATTCTACACGTAACTATCATACCTTGAAGATCTGCGAAGTACACCTGTCAAATTCCTACCTCACCCTTCCGTTATGTTATCTGTGTTTCCTGTTTAAAGTTGTAAGTAAACAACGACTCTACTAAAACAATTTGTATATAGATAAGCACTTAGAACCCTGACCCGGTTTATGTAGACGAACAACAATATCATTGTTTTAACCTTGCAATGTGCCATAATATAAAGTATTCATTACTTAGCTTGCCTTAACTTAATTATGAGATGGACAAAAGATAGGTCTGACTATAATTAAGTTTTATGCTCATTTTGTTAAGTGAATCGATTAATTTTGCTTGTAAAGTTTGTGCAATATTGTTGCCCTGTCTAGGCAGGCATGCAAAATATTATTGTTACTGCCATTATAACAGATTTTCAATGTTATATTGAGAGATTTGAAAGTGTTCAAATGTGACAATATTTGTTCATATTTTTGTGTGGTCCACATATCAACAACCAAAACATTGTTAACAAGTAACTGAGTTTGTTGAGTTTTATGTTTTATAAAATTGTTATTGCATGCACTTAATTATAGCAATAAAGCAAGAATCGAATTATGGACATAAATTTAATGTAAACATGTTTGACACAAATCAAGTAAACATTAAAACCACGTGAAACCAAGTTATCTCAGGAGATGTTTTAAATAGCTGTTGTTTAATGAAAGCACATAAGCACCTCATGAAAAGCTAAACTAAAGCCTCAATACCTCATTCATTACTGTTTAATAAATTATTTGCATTAAAAATTTTATTTAACAGGACACCATCTTCAGTCACTGTAGTAATACAAACTGTTTCAACAGTACTTCATAGAAAGAAATTACAAACAGGGTTGCGATCTCACAGGTTGATCGTTTTCTTGTCCAGTTCATCAGTCCAGAAATTGCTATACGGATGCTGTCCGACAAAAATAGTAATTATTTAATGTGATCGAATGCAGCAACAGTATTATAGGTGCGTCATTTTCTTACATAGTCTATCGATTAGAAAATGTTATCAGTCAGCAATGGTGCACCACCGTACATACCACATAAATAAAGATAGCAAATACTTTTTTATGGCAAAATCCTTCATTCAAAAAAAAATTTACAAACTGCAACGGTTTCCTAAACAGGGCCAGCTACTCAATAATATTATTTAGGTTGTTGCTGTCATCATATGGATGGATATTTATAGTGGGCGCTATTTCCCACTTTTTAAAACCTCACAGTACGACATTGGAAAACGTTATTTTATAATGTTATAATTTTTACAACCATTCCGAATGGACCTGCACCTTAAAGAAGTTCTAGATTACTGGAATGGGTGGAGGCTTCGGCGTTCCAGTGATTTAAAGAGCCAAACTACAGGTCCAACCAAAGTAGTGAGGAACCAGACTAAGATAGGTTGAAAGAGAGCAGCAGCTTTTCCGGTACTTAGGGTACAAAGGGTATCCTGAATCTAATAGAAGAAAGACTAAAATACAAAAATAGATCGGATGAAACAGAAAAACAGAGATACAAAGCCATAAAATGGGAAATTATTCACAAATACAGGAAAGCTAAAGAACGATGGATTGATGAAAAGTGCAAAGAGGTACAAACTAAGATGGAAATAGGAAAGACAGACGAAGCATACAAACTAATTAGAATGAATTTTAGGGATATAAAACCGTATAGCAAAAATATAAAGGACGATGGAGGAAACGTCATTATAGAAAATGTAGAGAAAGTGGATAGATGGCAAGAGTATATACAGAATTTATATGCAGGAGAGGAACTAACAGCATTAGAACAGAAATCAGACATTGAGAAGGACGATTTAGGATATCCTATACTTCGAGATGAGTTTGAATTAGCATTAAAGGGTCTGAAAAATGGTAAGGCACCAGGTACAGATAAGGTGGAAGTAGAAACCTTAAAACCAGCTGGATAAGCAGTAACAGAACGTCTCTTCCAACTTGTAAGCTATATATGAGACAGGCAAGATACCCAAAGATTTCAAATGTAACATCATAGTCACGATACCAAAAAAGAGAGCTCAGATAGATGTGATATAATTAGAGCAGGAGCATAGAGAAGTAAATATTGGGAAAGGGGTGAGACAGGGATGTGCCCTATCCCCATTAATTTTTAACTTGTACATTGAAGAGGCAATCAATACTGTCAAATGCAGGCAGACATTTGGAATTATTATGCAGGGACAAAAGATTGATGTGCTTAGATGATATAGCGGTATTAGCATCTAGCAAAAAAGAGTTAAAAGCTGCTCTTAATGAAATGGAAACAATTCCAACAGAGAGATACGGTATGAAAATTAACAAAAATAAAATTAAAGTACTAGTATGCAAATGAGAGGAAAATAAATTAAAAACAAGAATACAAGAAATCAACGGAGGCACGCACGCATCGAACCAATTCCAAGATGGAAAACCTAATCACGAAAAAAATAACTGTACTTAAACCTGATGATAACTATAAGCAACTACAGGTATTGGTTTTGCAATACTCTCAACTAATGTTAATTGTGCAAAAAGGTTTACTGGAAAACTATTAATTCGGCAAATGTCAAAGTGTTGGGGGATCCTTGGCAGCCACAGGCTGCTTAACCCCTTTCCATACCACAGAATCTTGGTGAAATACAGCATATAATTAGGAAACAACAGAGCTGAATCTATTCGCTGTGGGAATTTTAGGAAACGGTGTAGGCTAGCTCAGAACAGATATAAGTGAAGATACGCGTCCAACCAGTTTCAAGACGGAAAACCTAATGACGAAAAAAATAATTGCACTTAAATCTGATTATTATAAACAACTATCGTTGTTGGTTTTGAAATATTTTCAACTAATGTTGATTGTGCGAAAAGATATATTGGAAAACTATTAATTCGACAAATGTTCAAGTGTTGGGAGATCTTGGTAGCCGCAGGCAGCTTCACCCCCTTCACACTACAAGGAAATAGGTTATATATTTGTAAACAATAGAAGGGGAACCAAACGGCAACTAACAAGAAAGAGCAGTGGCTATGTTAGAAGACAACAAACATAGAAACAAGAAGAAAATTGTTGAAAGCATATGTGTGGAGAACAGTACAGTACGTCTATGAAATGGGGGCAGCAGGGGAAGCAGACAAAAATGGTAGGAGCCTTTTGGAATGTTGTGCTTCAAATGTATGAGGATGATAGCATGGACAGACAGAGTTAAGAATAAAGAGGGTATAGAAATGGTAGGGAAATATAGATATCTGTAGTAAACAAAACAAAAATAGGAGAAATAGAAGGGCAGGATACGTTCTAAGGCATTTTCGGGGACTAGTGCGAGATATATTACAAGCAGATACAGGAAAAAAGAGGTAGAAGTAGACCTAGATCAGACTACTGCATGCAGATAGTGAACGACGCAGACTGTGAAAATTTCAGGGAAATGTGTAGGTTAGCATAGAATAGGAAACAATGAGAATACGTGTCTAACCAGTTCCAGGACTGAAGACCTAATGATGATGAATATTTACAAGCAATGAAGACAATCGGTTAACATATTTTCAAACAAATAAGACAACAATTTTTTTCTTTTGTTGACACTGTTGAACACTTTTAACCGCTTAAGGCAACTTTGAATGTAGATAAGTTAGGTTGAATCGATCTATGTTTAACCAAGAGGCCTAGGATTACCCATTGTGTACATATTTTAAACTCTGTGTAAGAACAAATAAGTATATGTGGCATGTGCTCAAGAATACATATACGTGTGTATTCAGGAGCACACACATTTATGTACAAACACTTGTGCATGTATATGCTTATGCATACGTGTGATGCTTGGGCACAGCTAAAAAAGAATGCTTTATGTGCATGTATGCATGTATGAAGTACAACTGCATATATGCGCAATGCACATGCACATACAATAAACGTTAATGAGATGTCTTTGTCAAGGAAAACTACACGGCCACAATGTTTCTTTTCTCCACTTTCAATCAGTAACTAAATTACTGCACATCAATGTAACACCACCAGTTGGTTGGTTTGTCAATCTTCTTGTGTGTATTCTATATAATTGGTAGCTGTTATTAATCTTTTGCTATTGCAACTTATGTTCTATTTCATATTTTAAAAGTTACTACCTCATTATGTTAAAAACCATTCAGTTCCCAGTCATTTAACTTTATGTTTGCTTTATGTCTATACTTTCAAACTGCGCAGATAGGCAACCAACTTTACTTGTCCTTTATTTAATTCAAATTCTGCATGTTTATGTTATACTTTCTGCTTCCATATCTAGGCATATGTTTTGATAATTAGGACTGTCCTGAATGTTGCTAGTTAAATGGCAATTTTTTGTTTTAATAATTTAATTTAAACAGATAAGAGGCGTAATTGTTATTTCTTTTGTTTTAAACTTGGTTCTAATCTATCCTTGCATGGTAAAATAGATATTATTTATTAGCGTTGTTAAAATGTTTGCACGTATTTCTAAAGTTTGCAATGGATTTTCCTAATATATTTTGAAAATTGGATTTCATATTCTACTCCGTATGATGTTGTCAAATGTGAAAGTTGCTGGAGTGTTGAACTGAAACCAGCAATATTCACGCCTTCTTTCTTTTCAGTGTTTTCTTAGGGAAATTGTTGGTTTTAGTCTAGGTTTCTCTCTTGATTAAAATTATGTCCACGTTGTACGTCCACTTTCAGCATTTTTAGGTTGACATCCGTATATAAGTAAGTATCAATGTTTTCACATTGATATATTCCATTAAAGGAACTCTTGAAAGTTCTTGCAAAAAAGAATTCTCAGATTCTTTATAAGGAATAGAATATTTTTATAGTATTATAGATGTAAGAGGAAAATTGACGGTGACAGGCAGTGTAATATAAATTCTTAATTTCATTTATTGTCTTTACACATATTATTCATTATAACATTCTAATTTGCATCACGATTTGTCAAAAACAATATACTTAATTAATGTAAAATGTACTTCTTTATGGGTTGAATAAGATTATCGACTCGACTTTACGTAGTCCTTTCACTCTTTCATTTGTCATACAAGCTTATATTTCTTGCATTAATTAAACAAATGACTATTTCATCACTTATTTTTAACAAGAAATAGGAAGACCTTTTAAACAGTGATTTTGTTGAGATACATATATAAGTATTTTTGTCGAGAATTTTAATACCAGTAGTAAAAATTGAAACAAAAAATTAAAAAATGAGTTACAGGTTCATTCTCACAGCATTATTCTGGATCCGTGTGTCATGTCCAAAGTTATAGACCATGGTGAATTTTACAGGCTCAAGTATAGCCCCTTCTTAAAAGTGAGTTTTGTCTATTTTAATTGTCGTTTTCTTTTTCTCGAATTTCAGGTTTTGGTTATTAATTAAAATTATTAATAGAAATAATTTATAAATCTATATTATAAATTTGTAACACATTACAATATTTTTTCTGCACCACGCCATAGTGAAGCGAAAGGATATATTGGAAAACTATTATTTCGGCAAATGTTCAAGTGTTGAGGATCTTGATAACGGCAGGTTGCTTAATTCCCTTCGCATACCACTGAACATCAAAGAAATATGATATATATTTGTAAAACAATAGAAGGGGAACCAAACTGCATCTAACAAGAAAGAGCAGTGGGTATGTTCAAACACAACAAACATAGAAGCAAGGAGAAAATTGTTGAAAGCATATGTGTGGAGCACAGCACAGTATGTCTATGAAATAGGAACAGTAGAAGAGGCAGACAGAAAAACGGTACAAGCCTTTTCGAATGTTGTGCTTCAGATGTATGATGATGATAGCATGGACAGACAAAGTTAATAATAAAGAGGTTGTAGAGATAGTAGGAAATAAAGATATCTGCGGAAAACAAAAAAAAAGAGAAATAGAAGGGTAGGATACGTTCTAATGAATTTTTGGGGAATAGTGAGAGATATTTTACAAGCAGAGATAGGAAAAAAGATGTAGAGGTAAACCTAGATCAGACTATTGCATGATGATAGTGAAAGGTGCAGACTGTGAAAATTTTAGGAAAATGTCTAGGTTAGCTCTGAATAGGAACCAATGAGGGTACGCGCCTAACGAATTCTAAAACTGAAGACCTAATGATGATGATGAGGATATATATTTCATCATAATGATTTATTTTTTGCATTTCGCAAGTTATTAATACATATAGTCCTATTCTTTTCTAGTTGTATTATATTTATACAGTGTTGCAATTCCATTTCTCTAACTATTTGCTGCTTTCTTCCACCCAGTTCCTCTTTTTACTAACATATCATATTTTGTTCCATTTCCAGACCATTCCATAACTTATTTCCCCTTTGTTTTACTATATGAAGAAACCCTACTGAATCCGTGCCATGTATACCGCTACTTAATGATTACCTATACCACCACATTTTAAACATATTAGAATAATTTTGTATTCCTATATTATATTATTAGTTTTATTAATTTCTAGCACTGCTATAGTTTTATCATTTGTGATTTGTAACCATAGCGTATAATTGAAAAATTCAATCACATAAATTATATAAACTACAATTTCGCTTTAATTGTCAAGAAAACATTTTTTACATCATAGAATTTAAGTTAGAAAAAGAATATTTATCAGTTTACGCAAGTTGGCAAACTCTTATCTTTTAAATAAGAATGCTCCCACAGTAAAAATTATGTTAAAGCTGATTAACACTTTTAAACAGTTTTTTTTTTTTTTATAAAACACTTAGTGCTCAAAATTAAGTTACTCTTATGGGAAGAGGTATAGCTCTTTGCGTGTGTATAACTATTTTAATATCTAAAGTACAAATGTATGTTTTTTGATATCTGAAGTGTATTACTATGAAACTTTGTTTATGAGAACCAACCCCGACTCAACTAATTTTGGACCTTTGTGGATTTTTTAAAATAGTTAGATTTTTATCTGTTAGTTTCTTGTCACTCTAACTACCGATTGTGAATTTCTGTCGGAACTGATGTCAATAATTTTCCAAAAGGTAAGATCACTTTTGCAGTTAAGCAAATTATTGAGATTTAAAAATTTTTTTAATTCCCATTTCCAGCTACTAGCTTTCTGTATTAGTAACAGACATCATTAATAAATTGCTGTACTTTTAAATTTTTTCTCATCACAAGGGGATATATAACTTTATATTATATGAACAGATCCAAATAAAGGAAAACAAAGTTACCATCGACAAAAAAAATATACATACATTACTTTTATTTTTTTAATTTGGAAATACGGCTCATCTGGTATTCTAAGGCGTATCAAGTTTTTAGTATTTAATTTTTATATGTAATTTCATCATAACTTTGTATTTGAATTAAATGCCTTTTTTGAGCATTTGCATAACTTCTTGTTGGGAATAGTGTGCAAGGCTTTTAGCGATCGCGTGACTGTCGTAGGCGTGTGAGAGTTGACTTTTTGACACAAGTGGAGAATTCAATGACTTTCTCGGAAGTGAGTGAGGTGAATGCTCTGAAGTAGTTGGTTGTAACGTTGATTTTCGGCAT
This sequence comes from Platerodrilus igneus, assembly GCA_036346225.1. NCBI lineage: Eukaryota > Metazoa > Arthropoda > Insecta > Coleoptera > Lycidae > Platerodrilus > Platerodrilus igneus. The sequence continues at coordinate 855,369 of JARFIW010000090.1, forward strand.
AATTAATAATAAACACGCGCTCAAATAAATTCCTTAACTCAAATCCCTTTCTCTTTTACAACGAAAATTTATTCTATAAATTAAATAGTCCATGCCTTGTGTTAGGTATCCGGTAATCTCTTAAATTTTTCAATAACATCCTGTTTACAATAATAAATACGCTTTCTACAAATTTTCATTTTGAACTTATTTATTTCGAAACGACAAGTTTATGCTAAAATTAAATCATTATATCCTGTTTTTAGGTACCCCTATCTTGGTATACCTTACGACCGCCATATAATGGTTTTCTCTATTGTTCCAATGTAACGACTTTTTGAAATAAGGTGCGTACTATCCGCTATAAGCCGGATTTTGCAGTTTACCGCGCTTTGATAAGCTAGGATTTGCAGTTCGACTTCGTGTTGTTTGAATCATTGTTGAATTTGATTCTACAGCTTGTACGTCGAAGTGCTTTCTACATTTATTCGTCTCCGTATTTCAAAAAGCGATGCACGTCTTTCTGTTTAACAACTAGGAGGTGTCTTGCGTGTATTCGGCGAGTTTCCCCGCGCGTAGCCATTCTAATTAAATCTTCTTTTTAGCTTTTTTTAGGGAGGCCAAATGGGCTTTTTCTTTATGTAGAACAACTGATTTTGTCTGTAGACCAACTACTTTTGTCTATAAACCGCTGCTGCAATTATGGTAGCCGAGTAAATGTATGCTGACGACTATGGCATTCCTGTGTTGACTCACCCCCGACGACTTGCAAGCTAAGTATCTGGACACCTACAGATATGCAACTCGTTTTTTTTGTGTGTGTCAATGGCATATTCCGTATCAACGTTTGGTGTAGAAACGTGATATCGTAGAACTATTGTTTGTGGCCGCTAATCGATACTATCGCTCTACAGGTGCGATGTACTATTTTTAAACATGCTTGTCAAAAGAACGCACATGTTTATTCGCTTTACTAATTCGTTATTTTACAAAAATTATTAGATGAAGTTTTAAAAACGTTTGACAAAAACTCAGTTTTTATTTGCTACTGACTAATTCTATTTTGTGTAAATACGAAATGCGCACTTCGTATCTAGGTTTCTAAATTGTCCGTATAATATAATTGTTTGCTGTAAAATAGTAACGTTTAATTTATTTTCTGTTTGTTTGTTTGTACAGAACCCTTTATTAATTTTTGTGTTAATAGATAATCATAGGCGATGTGTTTTTTTTGTTTCTTCTTGGTATGTAGGCGAATCCCCCCACTCTCCGCGATTGGTAGTTAGTCTGGTGTTTACTTCTCTTCTGGCTTACGTCTAGGTACGTAGCATGGTTACTCTCCAGAATTATGAAGGAGTACCTCTAGCCTTTCCTCTTCTTCCTTTCTCTTTTTCTTATCTCTTCCCAGGCCATCTAAAGGCTCCGTGCAAAAGTTTTCTCGAAGAAGTTCCTGGTATCAGGTAATAGAACTGTGAGTGCTTTATTCTATTTCTTTGCGGTAATACATTCATGTTGATATGGAGTTGGGTGGAGTTCAGTGTTGGTTATTCATTTTATCTTCACTGGATTTTATGTTATAAATTACATGCTGTAGCGTAGTTACAAACGTTTATATTACCATCAAAGTGTACCTTTGAAGTATAATAGTCACGTTTTAAGCATAACAACACATTAACGCACAGATGTACTAACAAACAAAGACTTAGATTAGAGTATTTTGTTTATTATTCCAAATGTATTCATTTGTGTCTTTTACCAGTTACAAACATTAAAGGCTACGGTGCAGACTTTGAATCTTTAAAACAAATAAAGGGGGAAATTTTAATGAATGTTGCAATTTTTGATAAAATGCATGATCAGAAGTAAAACCAATTTAGCAATATAAAGAAATAAGTGCAAAGTAATGTGTATAAAGAAATGGCAGATAAACTTTTTCATAAACTTAAGAAAGTGGTAAATAAAAAATTGAAAGCGATAAAAAATCTTTAGCAAAATAGATAAAAACAACTAATTTGAAAAAAAATTAATTTTAAACAATAATATTTGTATATCACTTAGCCATGTGAAAACCCCTACAAATTGTTCTATCTGAGTAAATCAAAATTATTTTTTGAGTGAAAATATGTGATTTGAATATATAGCAGTTCCCTTGATCTAAAGAGATTTACACTTTCATAAATTTATAAGAAATATGCAAGATGTAGTCTTCAAATAAAAATATTTCTTTTTAAAGTTTGCATATCATGAAATCTTTAATATTTAATCCCTCTGTGTTTTATGCCAACATACATAGCTCATAAAATTTGAGATGTTTATTTTTCAATGCTAATACTTATCTTTCATTAAATAATACTAAACCTCTCCATATTAAATTGACAGTCAACATTGTATATAAAATAATGTTTAAGAATAAAGTATACAATATTTTTCTTTATTTAACCTCTACTGATATGGAATTAGAACTAGTATAACATTGCCTATATGTTTAGATCAATAGAATTTCTACATAGGCAATGTAAATTGACCTACTTTTAGCAACCTCTTGTTCTACCAACAATTAAGAAACTGACACCTACTTGTAATTTCTTAATATTTAGGTTCGAATTTGATAGATTACTTGTTAAAATCAATTTTATATATCAGTAATTTGCAATTTTGTGTAGTTCCGAACAACGCCAGTTTCACAACTAGCGTGTACACACAGCTAAGTTTGAGAAGGCCCAATTGAAACACTATTGGATTCACTCATTTCTTTTGCAGTCTTCTTTTTGTCACCAACGTAATCATACAATGGATATTCACAACAAATCAGGAACTTCAGAAAGTATGGAACCTCTACGTAAATCGATGGAGGCATTGGAATCAGAGGAGATGTTGACGATTTATAATAACGATATTCTGAAATACTAAAAGCAACATTATTTTTGTATAAAAACAGATATTCATTCATACTCTCCATATTTATCATCTGATGATTTTTCTAAAAGTGGCATTCCTGATAAAAATAAAATAATTATTGTTGTAAATATTGGAGACATTATGGCTATCCATTCAATTCCTTCTATTACGTTAAGAGATATGGCAAAAATTCCCCACCACAGAAGAATTTCACCAAAATAATTCGGATGCCTTGAAAGACGCCATAAGCCTAAAACAATCTATTGTTCTTATATATCTACGTATTAGGTTTTAACATCTTTGGGTTAAATAAATAAATAAATTAGGCTGCTACTGTTGAATATTCCTTACAGAACACGATTGTTTGGGAGACATTTCTTAAAAATCTTTAATTTAAAACAAATTAGTTTATGTTTATAGAAATAACACCTTTTTTATTATGTTTCAAACTGTTTGTTTTAATAATGAGATAAGTGGCACTTTAGTGCAATATGTATATCACGATGTAAAGGAAAAGTGAAACAACAATATATTCTCATTGTGCAATGGACTTGGATGGTTTATTATGACTTCATCGAGAGTTAACACAAATAACTAACAGCAATATCTCAAACTCTAAAAATTCTTTTTCAATATTCGTACTTGCTGTTATACCTTTTCGTGATAAATATGGAATGAAGTCCCATTTCAAATAAATGCTGTGTTGTCATGGTTGACTTATTGCGTGCGTATTTAATAACCAGACTTATAATTTTTTCTTAGACTACATATACGCTTGCAGTACAAATTTCCTAATGTCAGCATAGTATAGCTTAGCTAACCTATGATTGTATTACACCTTATGATCTTTGTTTATTATTAAAAAGTTATTAAAAGTTGGCATATTTTAAATTGTAAGGTTATTTTTAAAATACCTTCTTTCTGTGTGGTACTGAATTGTGGTTGCAATGCAGCTCGAGATGCAGAATGAAGCTTTTTCAAGTAATAAAGGTAGTGCCTTAAATTTTCACTTTAAACACATTTTTCGTCAAAAGAATACAGAAGCAGAGAATGCTACAACGCCACACAAAACTGCCAACTGTAGTATACTAAATCGTAATATCATTAAAGCTACATTTATAGTTACGTCCGCATTATACAATTACTAGCACTTTATTATTGTTTACAATGTCATTCAATGTTTATTGTGAATAAGGTATATTTACATTCTTCCAGGCAAGTAATTTTTGCATGGTACTACACACATTTTTGTTATCAATTCATCATCACGTTACTTCTACAAATTGCAATTGATTTGGTACTAATTTGTTCTAACTGTAATTTCTATTCTATTATGAATAGTGATAGCTCTTTATCTTTAAGGATTCTAAGCTAATCTTGTTATTTCTAAGTAATGGCCCTTTAGTATGTACTATGCTTACACATCATTTTCCTTTTTCTATTGTCTATTACTAATTCTACAATTCCTCATTGTTGTAAAATATGACATTAATCTTTACATTTATATTCACATAAACTTATTTTATACTAGTTTTAATTTCGCTTATTTGTTACTCCAGACAACCAGTTGACATTCATCATTCTACTTTAAAGCCACATTTAAAAAATACTAACCTTTTCTTTCTTGTCCAAAGACCTGATTTTGCAATCACCTTGTAGTATTCTACTCTTTCTACTTTCTTTATTACAATTATTTTTGACTATTTTGCTCTAAATAATCGAATTCTTTTAACTTGTGTGAAGTACCATCATTTATTATAACCTTAGTTTTTCCTTTTAGTTTTTCTTTCTTTGAAAATTATTATTTTGGTTTATCTAATATCTATAGTAATCTTCTTTTGCTAATTTCTAATAAGTAGCACGTTCGTAATTTTAGTGCTAGCGTTAAATCGCATTTTTTTCTGCTAAGAATACTGTAGCATCTGTATACCTTAACATTTGAATGGGTTTTCCTTATATATCAATTCCTATTTCAAAATGTCTTTATTTTTTTATCGATTCTTCTTTTTCTCTTAATATATTGCTTTATATTAAAGACATGTCTGAATATTTTTACCAATTCCTCCGCATTGTTTCGTTCCTATAGTTGTTCTAGTAGATCATATATTCAATAAACATCTTCAACATATTCCTTTTATCTAACAATGCAGTTTGAGTTTCCATATTAAAATGCTTGGATTCTTAAAATTGTTTTTAATTATATTGTATTCTTTTCTATTCTACATTTTTCGATTATTAATTTTTTTAATATGCCATACGTTTTAGTCTCCTTTGTAAACACATTTTTTTATATCTACTTTCTCACATGTCATATGTCAATTTGTACCATCATCATTAGGTTTTCAGTCCCGGAACTAGTTGGACACGAACCTCCATTGTTTCCTATTCTGAATTAACTCACACATTTCCCTGAAATTCCCACAGCCTACATCTTACACTATCAATGTGCAATGGTCTAATCTAGGTCTACTTCTACCTCTCGTTTTCATTTCTTTGCTTCTGTTGTATCCCACACTATTCCATCATGCCCTAGAACATGCCTTATTATCCTATCTCACCTATTTTTAGTTTTCCACATATTTCTTTCTTACCCTACTATTTCTAGAACCTCTTTGTTCTTAACTTTGTCTGTCCACAATATATCTCTATCATACGTCTGTAGCACCACATTTCGAAGGCTTCTATCTTTTTCCAGTCTGCTTCTCATACTGCCCATGTTTCACAACTGTTTTCTAAAATATATCGTATTTCATCGATATGCAGTACGTGCAGAGCGTTAAGCAACCTAACAGCTACCAAGGTCCCCAACCCTTTGACATTTTCCAAATAAATAGTTTTCCAATTTCTCCTTTTGCACAATCAACATTTGTTGAGAATAATGTAAAACCTGTGGTTGTTTAGGATATCATTAGGTTTAAGTACGATTACTTTTTTCATCACTAGGTTTTCGTCCTGGAATTGGTTGACATCTATTCTGAGCTATCCTACACATTTCCCTGAAATTCTCACAGCCTACATCGTTAACTATCTGTATGCAATAGTCTAATCTAGAACTACTTCTACCTTTCTTTTTTCATTTCTTTGCTGTATCCCACACTATTTCCTCATGCTTTAAAACATGTCTTATTATTCTATCTCTCCTATTTTTTACTGTTTTCCACATATTTCTTTCTTCCTCTACTATTTCTAGTACCTCATTGTTCTTAACTTTGTCTGTCCACGATATCTTCATCATTTCAAAGACTTCTATCATTTTTCTTTCTGCTTCTCCTACTGTCCACGTTTCTCACAGCGGTACAGTGCTGTACTCCACACATATGCTTTCAGTAGTCTTTTCCTTATTTCCATGTTTATTGTCTTTTAACATAGTAGTTATTTTTTCTTGTCAAATGCAGCACAGCTTTGAGCTGGTCTTTGTTTTATATCTTTTACACTTTTCCCATCTGGCATTATTTGGCTTCGCAGATTGCAGAAATCTTTAACCTCTTGTAAATTCTAGTTTTCTATTTGTATTCTGGTTTTTGACTTATTTGCCCCTCCTCTACATACTAACGCTTTAGTTTTATTTTAGTTGATTTTCGTACATTTATCTCTCTATTAGTACTCTTTCCATTTCGTTAAGAGCTGCTTTTAACTCGTCCATGCTAGATGCTAATACCGCTATATCGTTTGCGAATCTGAGCATATTAATCGTTTGTCTTTCTGATTTTGACAGTATTTATTGCCTCTTCGAAATACAAGTTAAAAATTAATGGGGATTGTCGGCAACAATCCCAATAATTACATGCGATTGAAGAACTAGCCTCTCCCCACCTACATTTGATTTTACAAAAATTTGGAATTTTGCCGAACCCTTGCTGTTCAAAACAAGGTAGGGATCTTTAACGTGCGTGACAACACTCACACACGTGACCTCCATTTTACCTTTCATCCGAACGAGGGTATATTTTTGTGAAAAATGCTCGCCTAACATTTTTCAAGCGAACCGTGTCAGAATTCGAACCCAGGACCTTGGGCGTAGTAGTCACACATACCAACTATGCCACAGAGCCGCCTTGAAAAACTAGCCACCCTTTATTTATAAGTAGCAAAATAAGCAGAAACCTGAAATAGTTATTTACGTGCCATGCTTGAAAAGTAGTACTTTACAGAGTGAGCATGCTGATTTTCAGGGCGATGCCGTACGCAGAGCTCTGAAAACATGCCAGTCCTATAACAACATACAACATTTTTTGTGCAGCTACACATAATTTGACAATAATAGAACTATAACAATATTAAAAATTTTAAATGATTTACAAACTTGTAGCAATTAATTTTCCATTTTTCCATTTCGAATGGACCTGCACCTTGCCAAAGTTCTAAATTACTAAAACAGACTAAGACAGGTCCCCGAAAGAGGGCAGCGGCTCTTTTGGTACTTAGATTGCCAGAGACCATAGGGGTCGGTATGGCAGTCTAAGACACACTACCGCGATGTGGAAGGCAACGTGAAACCACCACATTATCTCCCAAGTACACAGCGTACTTAAATTGTAACAAACATGATGGCATTCTCTGTGGTAAAAGATTTCGGAGTTAAAATAGTCCCCCATTCGGATCTCCGGGAGGGGACTACTTCGAAGGATGCGATCGGAAAGTTAAAAATAAAAGTCGGGAACATTCTGCGAGTCGGAGCGTGGAATGTTAGAAGTATGAAGCAAGTAGGTAAGCTAGAGAACCTAAAAATCGAAATGAATAGGTTATCACTAGACATAGTAGGGATCAGCAAAGTTCGGTGGCCAGAGGCGGGGGATTATTGGAGTGGAGACTTCAGGGTAATTCATACAGGAGCAGGGGAAGGAACTTTGGGTGTGGGGATAGTTATGCAGAAAAAGATAGGATACTGTGTAGAAAATTACTTACAAAAGAACGAAAGAGTACTCATGGTTAGATTAGAATCTAAACCGGTAAACACAGTAAGAATACAAGTATACATGCCCACCTCTAGCTACAGTGACGAAAAGGTAGAAGCCATCTACAAAGATGTCGAAGACATATTAAGATACGTAAAAGAACATGAAAATTTAATAATTACGGGGGATTTTAATGCCGTGGTAGGTGAGGGTAGGGAAAGAGCGGTAGTAGGTTTATTTGGTTTAGGAACGAGAAACAACAGGGGAAATAAGCTGGTAGAATTTTGCGACAAGAACAATTTAATCATCACAAACACATTTTTCAACATCATGCTAGAAGACGATATACGTGGAAGATGCCAGGAGATATAGGAAGATATCAAATAGATTACATTCTTGTTAGACAACGGTTTAGGAATCAAGTAAAAGACTGTAGAAGCTACCCAGAAGCAGATATAGATACTGACCACAACATCGTAATTATAAAGGCCGCACTTGAATTTAAGAACGTGAAAAAAAGAAATGGAAAAAGACACTTGGACTTAGAAAAACTAAAAGATAAAGATATTCAAGAAAGATTCGGAAAAAAGTCAAATGAATTGCTCAAAGATATCGGGAAAATATCTGATACTAAGGAAGTAGAAACAGAATGAAATAACATTAAATCCAGCCTAGACATGGCGGCCAGAGATATTCTGGGGTATACACAAAAAGAAAATAAGAAACCATGGATAACAAAGGATATCCTGAATTTATTAGAAAAAAGACGAAAATACAAAAATAAATTAGACAAAACAGGAAAACAGAGATACAAAGCCATAAAATGGGAAATTATTCGAAAATGCAGGAAAACTAAAGAACGATGGATTGATAAAAAGTGCAAAGAGGTACAAACGAAGATAGAAATAGGAAAGACAGACGAAGCATACAAATTAATTAGAATGAATTTTAGGGATATAAAACCGTATAGCAAAAATATAAGAGATGCACAAGGAAACGTCATCATAGAAAACGTAGAGAAAGTGGGTAGATGGCAAGAATATATAGGGAATTTATGTGCAGGAGAGGAACTAACTGCATTAGAACAGGAATCAGACATTGAAAATGATGACTTGGGATATCCTATACTTAGAGATGAGTTTGAATTAGCATTAAAGAGTCTGAAAAATGGTAAGGCGCCGGGTACAGATAAGGTGCAAGTAGAAACTCCAAAAGCCACTGGACAAGCAGTAACAGAACGTCTCTTCCACAGGCTGCTTACCTCCCTTCACAACCACTGAAGGTCAGAGAAATAGGGTATATAATTGTAAAACAATAGAAGGTGACCGAACTGCATCTAACAAGAAAGAACAGCGCCTATGAGGAAAGACAACAAACAGAGAACAAGAAGAAAATTGTTGAAAGCATATGTGTGTGGAGCACAGCACAGTATGCCTATGAAATAAGGGCAGTCTGAAACGCAGACAGAAAAACGGTAGCAGCCTTTTGAAATGCTGTGCTTCAGATGTATGAGGACGATAGCATGGACAAACTAAGATAATAACAAATAGGTTGTAGAAATAGTAGGGGAACAAGGATATCTGGAGAGAATGATAAGAGAAATAGAAGGGCAGAATACGTTCTAGGGCATTTTTGGGGAATAGTATGGGATATATTACAAGCAGAGATAGGAAAAAAGAGGTAGATGTAGACCTAGATCAGATGTGATGGATGCAGACTGCAAATTTTAGGGAAATGTGTAGGTTAGTTCAGAATAGGAAACAATGATGGTACGCGTCTAACCAGTTCCAGGACTGAAGACCTAATGATGATGAGCAATTAATTTACAAGAACTTACTTACAGATAAAAATAGTACTGTAATGTCTGCTGACATAACATGCCTACCTTGTTTTTAATGTAATTGTTCATATATGAGTCTGGCAATCATTTTTTCGAGTTCTTGTGTCACTTTTCCTATCCCTTATGGCAGTTTACCAATCTAACTTGACAACAATATACGTTCCGAGCTGAAAAATGATCAGAAACATGAGTTTTCTATATCGGCCGCACAAAAAAGGCTTTTGTTTTAAAAGTTCGATTTTGTTATATAAATATGTCAAAGATATTATGTGACTATTTGGTTTGTTAAACGATTAAAAACTGCTGTAAATTAAAAGAACTTTTAGGATACTAAAGTAATTTTATAGAAACTATATTACCTTTATATAATTCGGTTTATTTTCAATATAGTATTTAAAGCGACACATTCGCACGACAATTACGTATTTGATTGCCAACAGCGTATAAAATTGAGATCCAGTATTCCTTTAAAAAGTTTGTATCATAAATCACAAATTACAACCTGGAAGCTGCAAAAAATGCAAAAAACTTGATATAGGTGAAATGGTAGAATGCGATGAATGTGATGTAAGGTTTCATTTTGAATGTGTCTGTGTATTTTCTGGAATCTCCGATATGGATTAGTTATGTGCAGAATGCGAAAATAAGAACCTCTACCAAGTTTAAAAGCTACGACAATCGCCAAAATGAGAAAACTAGTAGCGCAAAAGCATCTAGACAGCATATGCATTCCTAACTGCTAACAATTATGTCAAGAATCCAAGCAGTCAAAATGAGCTAGTTGGCATGCAGTCAGATGTTGAATTTGAGTTAAATCGCCTAGGAGAAAAAGGCGAACCTATATGCGTTACTTGGAAAATAGGAAATGTGAACTCCTTCAAGAACAAACTAATATACACGCATCGAAGATAAGCAAAAATGCCTATAACTTCCCACCTATCTATGTGGAGTCAAAAGACATTCCCGTTACACAAAATAGTGTTTCCCATGCAAAACAAAACCGTCATTACAGATACCAATGTTGGGTGTATGCCAAACACAGATAGATAAACGAACTGTGTCGGTAATTCACTTATAGAACAATCCAAAGATAAAGACTCTTTCTATTGACGAGACAGTAGTAACAATGTTCAACAGTGTAATGCATATTCGAGTTATAAAATCCATTAACGCTCTTTGTGTCATTCACATCTGAGCAAATACATGCACGGCAAGCCATACTAAAAGATTTGCCTAACTTTACTGGTAGGCCAGAAGAGTGGCCACTTTTCGTAAGCAACTATCAGTACTCAACTCAAATTTGCGATTTTAGCAATAATGAAAACTTGCTGAGTTTGCAGCGGGCCATAAAAACAAAGCACTGGAGTACATTAGCAGTAACTAATGGTGATTTGGTTCCTAATATTATTTCAATGCTGAATATGGTTTTTAGGAAACCTAAATTGATAATAAATTGTTTGTTAGATAAAATACGTGCTTCTCATGTGATCAATGCGTAAGACACCAAGAACTAAATTGCCACAATGCAAGCAATATAGCTTGTTGCTCACTTAAACAATGCTATCCTTGTGCGGAATTTATTAACAAGTTATTCGCTCAGATGCACATCGACTAGGCCGTGCTTTCAAGAGGTTTTGTAAACGTCAACCTTTCACTGTTTAGTACATGGCTCTGTGACTTGGCTACTGCTGCTACCTCTGTATTATCAGCGCCTGCAGGAATAGGTATACGAGACGAAAAGCATAAGGCACATTGTGTTGGGTTTCATGAAGAACAAAACAGCAGTGATAAGACATCCTATGTCTCCAAAACAAGAAGTTTGTAGATGTGTAGTATGTTTCAAAAACCACTCGGTTGACATGTGAAACCTTTAAAGAAAAATCATACAATCAAGAATGGAGCATAATTCTTTACCAAAAGATATGTCAAAATTCACAATCTTCGTTTTTGTAAAGAAAGAAATGTATGTGGCATAGATAGCTGTACAGTAAAGCACCACCATATGCTTCACAAAATCGCAGAACCTAAAGACAAAGCCGTTCAACAAAACATTATAGCAGTGCAGTGTGTAAAAACTTCAAACGTTTTATGTAAGTGCATACTGTAAATAAATTAGACTTAGCACTTCAAACTCTACTTATGCATGAACTTGAAGCTAAATATCACCACCTTCCAGGATTACCAGTAGTGTCATACAAAAATGCACGACCAAGGCTGATAATTGGTTTAAATTATAAACATGTTACTTTACCTATGAAGCTTAGGAAAGGTAAAGTTCATGAACCCGCTCCTACAAAAACGCATATTGCGTGGACAACCTATGGAGTTCTGGAGAAAAATACACTCTAACTCACGACCTTCAGCTACACATATGAAAATGCGATGATAATATTTCATTACATACGCTTGTGAAAAAAGGATGAAATTGAAAGTGAAAGCATAAGAACACGTTTTCAAAAACAAATCATTTCTGGAGTTCAAAAAGATCGAAAAAATTATCACCTGTACTGGTGACTATTTCACTGCAAAACTGCTGTGATGCTCAACCGATACATTTCTACCAAACAACTATCAAATGGCGTTCTGTAAACATGCACACTTTCAAAAGAATTAAACTCCAACAAGAACTAAAATAGGCGAAATTATAAGAAACATGGAGAAAAAGCACTATATAAGGAAGCTCACGTCATTGGAAGTTGAAAGAAACTATAAATACAAGTGGTATTTGCCTATCTCCTTAGCCCATACTCCTAATAAGCCACATCAAGTTCGGATAGTTTAGGATGCAGCTGCTTAACATCAAGGGATATCTCATAAAAGTTGTCTTGAGACAGATCCAGACTTATTGCAGTCATTAATGTTCTATTTAATTTGTATTGGCAAAGTTGGCATTTGCGGCAACATAAGTGAAATGTTTCATCAAATTCATATATATGAGGAAGATTAGAAACGTTAACGGATTCTTTGGAACAGTGGCAAAGTGGATAACCAAACAGATGTCTATGTTCTACAGGTAATGAGCTTCAGAGAGTGATGTTCGCCGTGAACAACCCATTACATAAAAACAAGAATGCCGAAGTTGTTCCCACAAATTTCCAATAGCAGCAAAATCTAAAATAGATCGGCACTATGTGGATAACATGATGAACTGTATAGACTCACCTCAAGAAGCTGTTGATTTAGTCAGAGATGTTATCAAAGTTCACAAGCGAGGAAACTTCCACATTTGAAACTGGGTTGTTAACAAACACTTTTAGGCCGCAACAAAGATTGACCAAGTGATTCAACCCAAAAAGGTACTTGAAATCACATATAATGCAAAATACACACAAGCCAGTGCAGCAACTGTACGTGCTGAAAGACCACCCACTAAATTACAACTCCTAAAGTTGCTAATATCAATCTTTGATCCATTAGGTTTCTTGTCCTTTTATACGATACAGCTCAAAATCCTGCTACAAAATATTTGGCGCATTGGCTTAGATTGGGACGAACCAATTCTGCAACAGAAGGTTGGTTACCTTGGGTGTCAATTCTTGAAACCATTCGCAAAATTAAAATTCCAAGATGCTATTTTGGTAAGTTGGAATGAAGTAACTGTAGAATTGAGTTATATGTGTTTGTTGATGCCAGTGAAAACGGTTATGCTAGCGTTGCGTACTTCAGGATCTCACAGGATACCAAAATTCATGTTGCCCTTGTGAGCTCAAAAACGAAGATTGCACCATTGTTACCGATCTCTATACGGTGCATGGAGTTCCTTGAAGCAGTATTAGGCTCCCGTCTTGGTAACACTATTCTAAACGACCATGATTTGGAAATAAATGATATTCATTATTAGTTAAATTCGAGGACCATTCTTGTATGGATTCTGATTCAAGAAAATACAAGCAGTTGTGTACCATATAGAAGAATTCAAGTAAATACAGATGTATGGAAGTGGCGGCGGCTCCGTGGCATAGTTCGTATGCGTGTGACTACCATGCCCAAGGTCCTGGCTTCAAATCCCTACACGATCCACTTGAAAAATGTTAGGCGAGCATTTTTCACAAAAATAGACCGTTGTTTGGATGAGAGGTAAAATGTAGGTACTGGGTGTGAGTGTTGTCATACCCGTTAAAGATTTCTATCTTGCAAGAATCCGGTAAAATTCAAGTTTCCAGGTTAACAATAACACACTTTCTGGTCAATGTAGCACTTCGGGTGAAGCATTGGAAAAGTCAAATGTAGTGTATAGAAGTGACATTGCATTCCAATCAAACAAAATGCAGCAAATGTTGCTACCAGGTGGAAGGGAATGAACAAATTTGAACCCTTCGGTGACGGTTTTTCTTTAATTTACCATTCCATCAATGACCTGCACAATAATTTAGCAATTCTTGAATTAATTTATCATTGAAAATAAAAAGCAAGTGCTTTTTATAGCTACTCAAGTATAGTGAGCTCGAGTTATAGATGTAAACCACTTTTCTAAATAAAAACGCTTAGTAAATTGCATAGCATATGTCAAACGCTTCAATGAAAGGCTAAAAAGAAGGAGCACATAATTATCCCGCTGTAAGATCAACTAATTTAACTCTCAATGAGTTGCTATGGAGTCAGATATTTCTTTAACATGCTATTCAAGCTGTTTTTCAAAATGAAGTATGCCATTTGCAGGAAACCCAAATTACACTTTAGATAAAGCAAATCCTTTGCAAAAACTCATACCATTTATAGATGAAGAAGAATTTTACGACTGTACAGTATTCAAAATATGACAAGTTCGTGTATAGAAAGAAATCTTATTATCCTACCTAACAACCATCGTACTACGCTTTTATTAGTCGAGGAATATAACTGAAGGTATAATCATGTGGCTCCTGAACCTGTTATAAATAAAAATTTTCAAATGCGTTATATCCATAATTGCGACGTACTGTGCAAACCGTTTGACAGAATTGAAAATTCTGTAGGATTCAAGGAGCAAGCCCAAAACTGCCAGAAATGGGTCAATTGCCGAAAGCACACCTATCTAAATGTACTAGTCTGTGGTAATAGATTTCGTCAGTCAATGTATGGTTACAGTAGGAACACACTCTGAAAAAAGATATGGCATGTGTTGTGCAGTATATCTAGCGGTAGCATACTCACTCTCTATGAATTCATGTGCAATGACCACAAGAAACTTTGTTACGAGAGCCAATAGAATTCTTAAGTGGTAATGGAATGGATTTGGTGGCTGCTGAAAAGCAATTGTACGAGGCATATCGACAGATAGATTTCAGTTGCGTGCAAGCGAGTTTTACAACCTCAGAAACTAAATGGACATTTATCCCATATTGTAGTTCCCACATGGGGGTATGGGAGTTCATGAATCGCTCTATTAAAACTGTGATGTGCAAAGTAGTTACCCTGGCTGTAAAACTCACAGACGAGAAGTTTATACAACCTCCTTTTGGAAGTTTAACATATTGTGAGCAGTAGTCCGCTCACATATGTACCATTAGATACAATGCATTTGACCTTAACGCTCCACCCAAAGGTACTACATTTGTCAGGAAGCCAGTTTTTGCCTGGAAATTTAGAATTCTACCAAACCATTTGTTCCAAAAATGGTAGAGATTTTTTATGTGCATGACAACATTTACACGTAGGACCTACATTCTATATCTCATCCGAGGAAGGGTGTATTTTTGTGAAAATTTCGTGTCTAACATTTTTCAAGTAGACGGTGTCGGGATCCAAACCTGGAACCTTAGGCTTAGTAGTCACATTGTTACATGCCGAAAATCGGCTATGTAAACATTTATGATTTTAGTTTAAATATGTGACTGAAATAGCGCCAATATTTTAAAAATAGACTTGTGCGTGCATTTCCGTTACTTCAGACAGTTGTGTTGGCGCCAGAGAATGCGCAGACGTGGAGTGTGGAAGGAAGTGCGCGTTTTCCGACACGACAGGGACTAGTCAACGGGACGTCGAACAGTGAGGTTGATCTATGTCGCCTCTTTATCTTGTCTTCTCTTTCAGATAATGTAGGTTTCCTATATCGTACCTTTATCGCTCCCTACCTTATTCCTATCGTATCGCTACAACAAAAAAAGATGGAAGACAGAAAATCTGGTTTCGACGAGGGCGAAGGCCGACCCACGCTTAACCAACGCCGAGATCCTGACGCCAGAATAGCTGCAATGTGGTGAAGGGCTCCACATTTTACGCGAGTACATTTTATCTTTTTCTTTCGTATGTGATACAAATTTGAGATGCAATAATGACGTAATACCTTGTTGCGCAATATCATGCAAATGTTTATTATGTTGCCAACAGTTGTAGTGGCTCTTATCAATTACGCACGGGACTTTAACAGTATACCTTAGACATAGACTATAACAACACGCATATCAACTGAGCCACGGACTTGCCTTGCCGTTAGATACAGCTGATCAAGAATCTTTAACACCAAACCATTTCCTGCTAGGCTGTTCATCTGGTAATAAGTGTTTGATACAACCGACGCATACGTTAAGAGTTCTTGGTGACATTTCTAGTTCTTAGGAGACAAATTTTGGAGGAGATGGGTGGCAGAAGTGTTACTGACACTCTCGAGAAGAACATAGTAGTTTGAGAAAATTAATCATGTCAAAAGGAATGATGTAGTCATTTACCAAAGACTAAGACATCGTAACAAAATTCATGAGTGGGAAAAACAGTTTCAATACTAAATAGACATACCAAAACACAATACAACTTTATTTGTGTGTGGGTTTTCTTATGTTGAACCCAAGATGATGCATAAATAAAAAATTGAAAATAAAGGCATGTCATTCAATAAGTTTACAACTCTAGTCAAGTCCCAAATGTAACTAGGAATAAACTATATTGTATGAACAGCTGGACTCTTAGTGTTCCATAATTTCCATATGAATGTAAATGCAATTGTGATTTTGTATATAGGTAGGGCAGACAAATGTCATTTAGACAAACTCGACCTTTTGTACAACCACCTTTTTTGATGTATAATAAATATATTATTATGTTATATTATAGTAAATCCTAATCTTGCTCGCTGTACTTGGTCTAAGAAAATTTTAAAAGCAACAATTCAAGGGAAATATTGCCTAGTGAGCGCATCATTGTTCATTCCTGCCCTCAATGGAGAATAACACTGTTCAGCAACTAAACTAGCACGATGTTAGGGGTGAGAGCAAAGAAGTAGTTGCCATACATTATTTATAAACTAGTCATCATACTAGAGGGAGAATGTTGGCAACTACCACATCAATTAAATGTGATTGAAGAACCAGCCACCCTTTATTTATAAATAGTAAAATACATAGAACCACAAGTTGAAGACTTATTGGCTGTGTACACAAATTTTTCCAATAAATTCCGAAAACAGAGAGTATTTTCGTGTAAAAATAATATAGTTAAAATTTATAAATTACAGCAGAGCACTTTCGGTGTTATCCATTTTCGGTGCTATGTCGAGTTGTTTTAAAAAATATATTCCATCAAACTAATTCAATAAATAGATAACATTTAAACTATTAATAAACTAATATCACATAGATGAAGAATAGTAAACAAATTGTCTGTGTTGTTGATATTGCGACTTCATCAACAACACAGACAAGATGTAATCCCTATTTATTAGAAAAATCAATTTGTTAAATAGTCTTTTTCTATGTGATATTAGTTTAATAGTTTAAATGTTATCTATTTATTGAATTAGTTTGATGGAATACATTTTTTAAAACAACTTGACATAGCACCGAAGATGGCTAACGCCAAAAGTGTTCTGCTGAAATTTATATATTTTAACTATTATATTATTTTTACATGTCAATACCCTCTGTTTTTGGATTTTATTAATAGGTAGAAATCTAAAAAAGGTTTTTGTTTTAAGTGTTTGCTTTTGTTATACAACTAGTTAAAGATAATATGTAACTGTTTAATTTGTTAAAGGATTAAAAACTGTGGTAAATAAAAGAACTTGTAGTATACCAAAGTAAGTTCATAGAAACTGCATTATATTTATATAATTCTGTTTATTTTGAATACAGTTTTTTAAAGCAACATGTTCGCATAATAATTACATGTTTCATTGCGGGCAGCTGATAAAGTTGGGATCCAATAAGGATAGTGCACATCCATGTCTCACCCTTTTCCTAATATTTACTTTTCTACGTTCTTGCTCTAATTCTAATACAGCTGTTTGCTCTTTGTAGAAGCTACGTATTATCCATCTACCTCTAGTTTTAGCGTTTTGAACATGTTTACCATTTTAAATTGTCGAATGCTTTTTCCAGATCTACAAACCTTATATACATGCTTTCTTCTTTCTCTATTATTTTTTCTGTTATCACACTTAAAACTAAAATGGCCTCCCTTGTTCTACTGGTTTTTTTCTAAACACAAACTGATCATCTCCTAGTGTTTTGCTAGCCCATTTTTCCATTCGTCTTTATATAATTCTAGTTAATATTTTTGACACGTGTGCTGTTAAACCTATTACTTGAAAATTTTCATATCAATCCACTCCTCCATTTTTTTTTTATAGTGAATATGGTGTTACGTTTGAAATCTTTGGGTATCTTGCCTGTCTCATACATATAGCTGACAAGTTGGAAGAGACATTTTGTTACGTCTTGTTCAGTGGCTGTTAAATATTCTGCTTGCACTTTATCCATACCCGATGCCTGATTATTTTTCAGGCTCTTTAAAGCTAGTTCAAACTCATCTCTAAATATAGGATATCCCAAGTCAACTCTTTCGATGTATGTTTCCTTTTCTAGTGTTTCTAGTTCTTATCCTGCATATAGATTCCATATATATACATTCTTGTCAGCAATCAACTTTCTCTACATTTTCTATAATGTTATCTCCTCCTACACACCTTATATTTTTGCTATATGGTTTTATATCCCTATAATTCATTCTAATTAGTTTGTATGCTTCTTGTTTTTCAAATTTCCATCTTAGTTTGTACCTCTTTGCACTTTTCCTCAATCCATCGTTCTTTAGCTTTCCTGAATTTGCAAATAATTTCCAATTTAAATGGCTTTGTAATTATGTTTCCCTGCTTTTTCACAAATCTTTTGTGAATATCTTTATCTTTTAGTTTCTCATGGTTGAGTGCCGTTTTCGCATTCCTTTTTATCAATTTTCTTAATTTAAGCAAAGTTTTCATAATTACTATGTTGTGGTCAGTATATATATATATATATATATATATATATATATATATTACTCATATTTAGACCAGGGTAGAAAATTAAATAATCAAATCAAATAATTTTAATTACCGTGTATAAGGAATTTCATTAAATAATACGCTTTATTAAAACCTTGAAGCATAAATAAACTCGGTCGTTTCAGTAAAATAAGAAATTTAAATTATCTATAAGACGCTTTACATCAAAAGAAGCAGTATTGAAAAGCGCAGTGGATAATTTAATTATTCCTAAACAAATGGAAATTACGTGCAAAATTTATATTAATGAACTCTATTTTAAATAACTGGTATTAAACAAAACGTACGGATAATAATTTGTATTCGCTAAAAATGAAAGGATGGAAATCAATTTTAATTGGAGTTAATTGAACCATTATTAATAATAAGCATAAAACTTGTAAAACCCAATAATAGTCAAATCGTAGGAAGGTTATTTAAAATGTTACGTTTGAACACCCTGCGTGTTTTAAAAGGCAATTTCAAGTTAATTTGTTTGGATAAACATGTTGATTCTAAGGATATTGGAAACGATCAGATGCTTTAGCAGGAAATACAGAACACCTGCGTATTTTTAAAAAGCTCATTCTGCGTAAATTTGGCAAATAATTAATGTTTCAAAGAATCTTGGAGAAACCGGGACTTAGTATTCACGAGAATGTGCGATACGGGTTTATTAAACCCAGATAACAGTCCGCGTGGACTAAAATATAATCGATAATAAAGAATCTAAATTTGCACCAATACGAACAGGTTAGAAAAGGAAAGAGAAAATGCGTCAAGCAAAGACACATATTGTAAAGGGCGGGATTTAAGCAACGTCAAGGGGTTGCGATTGGTTAAAATAGGATGCATATATCAGAGGTAGAACAACAATTTCTGTATAAAAGTAATTAGTTTTTCTCGGACAACTTTGCGGGCCGTGTTGAAATTTTCTGAGATCTCAATGGGGTGAGGACTAAATTCATAAAAATCGACGTGCAGGCTACAGACTGGGAACGTAGAATGAGGAATTCGTTGGAATTACCCGTTTTAGGGAACAAAGCGACGTGTCGGCTATTCGCTATATATACAGGCGGGAATATGTGTTTCGCTCTCTTAGACTCTTAGACTTTCGACGATTCGATGCGTTAAAAGCTCGTGCATCCGCGACTTGATATTAAACAGTGCATTTTAGTTTGATTAAATAATTTAAAGTGTGCTAGTATATTTTAGTGACTCAAAATAGTTGGTTATTTTACGTGCTAACATGAATGTACTTCAGTGCACTTAGATACAAGGTAATAAAAGTTTATTATCACGGTACCAATTAGTAAAATTTACAACGACAAATGTATACCCAAAAGTAGGCAGTTTTGGCGTATATTGGTAATATTGGTAAAAGGAAGTATGAATTTCTTTGCTATTTTGCGGGGTGTTAATGACTAAATGGTTCGTAAATGTGTCTGCATCCACTGAACCAGAGGCAGATATACACAGATGAGTTCCGGAAAAGCCTAGAAACAACTTTAAATTAATGGTGATGGAGAACATTTTTAAAGCGTTGACAACTTGAAGCTGTAAATAGAATCCGGTTGGAATGGTGTGATTTACAAAGGGACGATTACACTGAAGCTACGAGGACAATAACCTTCAGGTAAATTGTACTATTTTGTTTGACATTTTTGTGTGTATTGAATGACTTTATAATTGATTTACTTTAAATGGACATTAGTGGAATTTTTCTAACCATAAAATTTTAATTTTAAGATGAAATTTGCTTGTTTAAGTAAAAGGGGTATTTTGTTTTGATGTTCGGGAATAGGATGAAACTTTGGGTAGGTCTTTGAGCTCAATTAGACAAACCTGGTTAATTAACGTAAAGGGTGGTAGATGCTCCTTTATACTCAGACTCCGGTCTGCTTATCTTGTTATATTAATTAGTAGGCATCCAACAAGGACTTTAATTTTGGATGCACAGTAAAATGATAATAAAATTAATCCGGAAATTCTGTTTAAAACTGAATTTTATGTTCAAATTTAATTTGAAAATTTAATGTATTCTGAATATTGATGTAAATAGAGTTAACGTTGATGTTTGTGGTAGGAATGTGTTGTTTAATTTTTATGATTGAGAATGGAAGTTATCTAGAAGAGCAGCCGAGGCGATTAACAGAAGGAATCAACTGACCAGGTGATTTAAAAGGTTTCACAGCATTCTTGACGCCCAAACTGTGGGGCTCGAATGTTTTTTAAAGGGCCAGTACCTAGAGATATGAGAAGATTCACAGCATTCTTGGCGACCACAACGTGAGGCTCGAGTTCCAAATAAAATTTTTGTTATTTTATTCCAGGAAACTGGCGATCTGAGAGAGAGTTTCTGGTTGTGTATAAATTTAAGAGTATTTTAGAGTGTGTGTGAGTGATTTGAACGTATGCAGAGAAAGGAGTGGTTAAGGAGTCAAGGAGTGGAAATTGGAAGTGACGATAGTGCATTGTGTGAGAAAATTTCGAAAATGGAAGAAGCTGGAGGCAGTAGAGATCAGTCGAGGACGGAATCAGGGGATCAAGGAAACGAGATGATAATGAGAATGCTAGAGAGGATGAATGAAGAATCGAATAGAGCGAGGAGGAGTCTAACAGAAAATTAGAACTGCTAAGCGATGAATCTAATAGAGCTAGGGAGGTCCAACCAAAAATTAGAGCAGATAAGCGGGAAAATTGAGCAGTCGACTAAAGAATTTACAGAGTTTAAAAATAGTCTTACCATAAAATGGGGAGGTTGAAAATAGGGTTGAAAAAATGAGCGTGATATTACAGGTCTTCGACAGGAAATGGGACATTTAAGGTCCGAAGTACGCATTTTTGTGAAGAAGAGATTAATATAAAATGACTGAAGTGACGGACTCATGTAGGGATCAGTTAGGCAGGGTAGAACGCGAAGTTAGTAGTATCAAATACAACATGTCAAATTTAACGGGGGATGGTCCCAGATTTTCTACAGGTGGAGTATCATTGGACCAACACATGAAGTTTTATGGTGATAACAGGGTAAATCCACAAATTTTTATTAATAGTGTAAGAAATCTAGTGGGAAATTTATTTGACGAACAGACTAAACTGAATACGATAAAGGCTTTATTAAAGGACAACGCGGAAGCATGGTACAATTTAGTAGGACAGGACATAGACACGTATCAGGACTTTGAAAACAAATTTTAAAACACTACTGGAGTGACCACAGACAAGACCAGGTACGAGACGACTTAATTACAGGAAAATTTAAGGGAGAGTTTGCAGGATCTAGGGAGCAATATGCCATCCGCAAGTACAGTGTGGCCAAACAACTGAATCCACCATTGACGGACAGACAGATAATCAAGTACCTATCACGACATTTTGAACTGGAAATTAGACAACACGTGGCCTTACAAAACATCACAGAACGGGAGACATTTTTAGAGTATTTACAGAGATATGACGATGTATGTGTTGGACGGACAAGAGAGATACGAGAACGAAACGTTAACACAGTTAGGTTTGACAACAGGACACCGAATTATCCGAGACGGCCTGACTACAACAGAAATTTTCGACCGAATTGGGAACGACGAGGACAGGAATACAGGAGCAATAGTGCGACTAGGGGACCGACGCCAAGACCTAGTTACACGAGACAGAACAGTGTACCGGAAGTAAACAGGACTGTGACCAGCACGCCGAATAGAGATAGGGACACGGATATTAACACGAGTAGGACGTACGCACAGGTTGTAGAAGGACAACCAGGACCAAGCACGGAAAACAGGATGAGACAGGATTTTTAGAACGCGACAGACCACTAGATTTCTGTGTAAATGTATACGAACATCCACGTGAATTTTTCAAAATTGAGGAGGAAGTAGAGCCAGAAACTGAGGAAAAATTATGTTTGCCAATTATTAATTTAGAAATTTTTGAGAATAATGTAGAAGTATTACTTGATACAGGGGCAGAGGCGAGTTTAATATCGGAGGAATTCGTCAGCAAAATTAGGGATAAGGTTTGTGATAGAATTATGCCTATAAAGCGTAGCCATTTGGTAGCTCCAAATAAAAAGAAGTTTGCTGTAGTAAATAGTGTTGTGGTGCTTAGGATAGATATAGGAGGTTTAGCTGTGAACAGGAGTTTGTAATTGTACCTGGACTGAAGTTTCAGAGCATTTTAGGTGTTGACTGTATGATGAAGTTAGGGTTTTGATAGATATGGAAAGGAAGGTAATAAGGATTAAGGATAGGGTAGTGCCATGGAAGGGCAGTTATGAAGTCACAGAGGATGACACTGGGTTTAGTATTAATGTAGTAGAGGTAGAGGATGATGAAGTAAAACAGATCAACACGATAAGATGTCCAGAGGATAGGAGAGTAGAGGTTCAAGCTTTATTACGAAAACATGCAGAATTAGTGGGGTAGAAGCAAGCACAGCGTTAGGGCTATGAGCACAGATTGGAAGTGGATAATTCAGAACCGTTCAACGCAAAGGTTTATCCAATTCCAGCAGCATATCGGGAGCAGGTAAAGGCAGAATTAAATAAAATGTTGGAAGATGGCATAATAGAGGTATCAAACACTCATTTCATAAATCCGTTGGTGGTAGTTAAGAAAAGGATGATAGCATTCGTTTATGTTTAGATGCACGAAAAATTAACCAACGGACCAAACCGCAATTCCATTGTCCACCATCCATGGACACACTTTTGACGAGATTAAGTGGCAAGTTTATTTTTAGTAAGTTAGATTTAAGGAATTCATTCTGGCTGATTCCATTACACAAAGATTCTAGAAGGTACACAGGATTTTCCGTAGAGGAAAAATCTATAATTTTAAGGTAGTACCGTATGGTTTGTCAACGTCAAGTGCAGCATTAATTAAGGCAATGCAAGCAATTTTAGGAGCATATGAGCAATTCTGCATACACTATGTGGATGATATTTTAATTTTAGTGAAACTGAGGAACAACATTACTCTCATTTAGAACGGATATTATTAGAGCTTAAATTAGCAGGATTGAGGCTGAATATAGAAAAATGTGAATTTTTTCAAAACCGTTAAATTTCTGGGGTATGTGGTGAACACTCAAGGTATGTGTATCGATAAAGAAAGATTGTCCGAACTTTTGACATATCCGAGACCTAATAACATTAGGAAATTAAGAGCTTTTTTGGGGGTCCTTAACTTTTATAAAAAGTTTGTACCGGGATTTGCTGAAAAAGCGGGTCCATTGTTTAAACTTCTGAAGAAGGGAGTAAGATGGAGTTGGACGGAAAGTCAAGAGGCAGCATATCTAACACTGTTGGAACAATTTCACGACCAACTAATTTTGAGGCATCCCAGATTTGATGTAGGTTTCGTACTGAGGACGGATGCATCGGATAGTGCGTTAGCAGCAGAGTTGTATCAAGTACAAGAGGGGGAAGAGGTGCCCATATCTTTTGTTTCACGCACACTGAAGCCGCATGAAGTAAATTACACGATTAGTGAAAAGGAGATGGCTGCAGTGGTGTTTGGTGTTACGAAGTTAAAATTTTTTGATAGGAAGACATTTTGTAATCGAAACGGATCATTCGGCGTTGTGTGCGTTGATGAATACGAGATTTTCCAACAATCGAGTATATCGATGGGGTTGTTACTACAGGAGTTTGACTTTGAGATTAAATATATTAAGGGAGAAAATAATTTTATAGCAGACGCGTTTAGTAGAAACAGGGACATGGATAACAAAAGACCGTGTGACATCATGATTGCCATGAACAGTCTACTACAAAATGATTCAGTATATGGAGAAGAGGAGATCTTGATGAACCAGAGGCAGAGTGAGGAGCTACAGATTGTTAGAACGAAGTTAGAAAACGAACCGGGATTTAAAATTTCCATATGAGAAACGGCTTTTTGTGTAAAAAAATTCAAGAATTAGAAGTGTATGTAGTGGATAGGGTACAAGCAAAATTAATTATCAAAGATCTGCACTTAAGATATGGTCACATAGGAATCCGAAAGACATGGTTAATTTTAGGAAACGTTTTTTCAACTAAAGACTTAGGATTAGTAAAGTCAGTCATCAACACTTGTCACTTATGTACTTTAGGAAAGTACAAAAATAGTACGAGTCAGGATGTGGTACAAAGTATACACGTACAAAATCCCCTGGACTTAGTTGCTATTGATTATTTGAGCAATCTAGTCCGAAGTACAAAGGACACAAACATGTGCTGATTGTGACTGATGTGTTTTCGAAATTTACCAAATTATATCCCACTCGGGATTGTAACACAGTCGGAACAAACAAGAAATTGGAACAATTTTGTAGGGAAGTAGGAACTTTTAAACGGGTATTAGCAGACAATGCTACTTATTTTAATAATCAAAGATTTAGAGATTATTGGGAGGCAAAACATTAAAGTGGTGTTTTGTAGCATAAGGCATCCTCAAGCGAATCCAGCTGAGCGATATATTCAAGAGACGGTTAAGTTTTTGCGTTTAGCTTCACATAGGAATCATCGTTTATGGGAGGACAATTTGTCCAAGGTTGAATCTTTTATCAATGAAACCCTAGTACCGTGACAGAAACCAGTCCCATCATGCTGATCAAGCAACAGTATCCCGATAGACCATGGCAAATTGTGCCTAGGGATGATGAATTCCAACAACTTTTGGTAGATGTGAGGAGAGGTTAAGGAAGAGAGCTGAAAAATATACAAGGAAGATGAACGCAAGAATTAGAAAGAGGGTAAAATTTAAAGTGGGACACCAGGTAGTAGTAAAAGCTTGAGAGTAGGGAAGAGAGATAAGATGACATGTGCTAAACTACACTTGCCATATGAGGGACCTTTTGAGATAGGTGAAGTAGTAGGAGTGCACATATTTATTAAGGGAAGTAGGTACGGGAAATGAGAGGGACGGTTTCACGTCAACCTACTATTCCCTTATACCGGAGAACCAGCACCACAGGAGAATTAGGAATAGGATAGTTAGACGAAAGACTTGGGGGGTCAAGAAGAGAGTTAGATTTAAATAGGATAGGGATAGCATAGGTGTATATAAAAGAGTAGAAGTAAGTGGTTATAGAAAATAAAGCTAGATATAGGACACATATGGGAGATAATTAGGAATAGGTTTAGGATGAGGATAAAGAGTAAATGTAGGAAGAAAATAAGATAGGTTAAGTATAGATATTTTATATAAGATTAGTGGAGAGGTAGGAACAGAGTAAGAGTAGGATAGGCATATAGGATTAGGTAGGGGGAAGTAAAGTATAGTGAAGAGTAGTTAAAAGTTAGGAATAGGATAGGTATATAGGATGTATATAGGATTAGATGGATAAGTAGGTGAGAGTTAGGAATAGGATAGGGATATAGGATAGGTGTAAATATTTTTTTGGATTGGAGACAAAGTAGGTAAGTTAGATAGATAAGGATAGAGAGATAGGCAAAATTTTGTAAAGATTTTTGGCAGTCTAAATATTTGATATTTGCATTCAAATAAGTGGGATTATTTGTATTCAAATAGGGGGAAAATACTCATATTTAGACCAGGGTAGAAAATTAAATAATCAAATCAAATAATTTTAATTACCGTGTATAAGGAATTTCATTAAATAATACGCTTTATTAAAACCTTGAAGCATAAATAAACTCGGTCGTTTCAGTAAAAATAAGAAATTTAAATTATCTATAAGACGCTTTACATCAAAAGAAGCAGTATTGAAAAGCGCAGTGGATAATTTAATTATTCCTAAACAAATGGAAATTACGTGCAAAATTTATATTAATGAACTCTATTTTAAATAACTGGTATTAAACAAAACGTACGGATAATAATTTGTATTCGCTAAAAATGAAAGGATGGAAATCAATTTTAATTGGAGTTAATTGAACCATTATTAATAATAAGCATAAAACTTGTAAAACCCAATAATAGTCAAATCGTAGGAAGGTTATTTAAAATGTTACGTTTGAACACCCTGCGTGTTTTTAAAAGGCAATTTCAAGTTAATTTGTTTGGATAAACATGTTGATTCTAAGGATATTGGAAACGATCAGATGCTTTAGCAGGAAATACAGAACACCTGCGTATTTTTAAAAAGCTCATTCTGCGTAAATTTGGCAAATAATTAATGTTTCAAAGAATCTTGGAGAAACCGGGACTTAGTATTCACGAGAATGTGCGATACGGGTTTATTAAACCCAGATAACAGTCCGCGTGGACTAAAATATAATCGATAATAAAGAATCTAAATTTGCACCAATACGAACAGGTTAGAAAAGGAAAGAGAAAATGCGTCAAGCAAAGACACATATTGTAAAGGGCGGGATTTAAGCAACGTCAAGGGGTTGCGATTGGTTAAAAATAGGATGCATATATCAGAGGTAGAACAACAATTTCTGTATAAAAGTAATTAGTTTTTCTCGGACAACTTTGCGGGCCGTGTTGAAATTTTCTGAGATCTCAATGGGGTGAGGACTAAATTCATAAAAATCGACGTGCAGGCTACAGACTGGGAACGTAGAATGAGGAATTCGTTGGAATTACCCGTTTTAGGGAACAAAGCGACGTGTCGGCTATTCGCTATATATACAGGCGGGAATATGTGTTTCGCTCTCTTAGACTCTTAGACTTTCGACGATTCGATGCGTTAAAAGCTCGTGCATCCGCGACTTGATATTAAACAGTGCATTTTAGTTTGATTAAATAATTTAAAGTGTGCTAGTATATTTTAGTGACTCAAAATAGTTGGTTATTTTACGTGCTAACATGAATGTACTTCAGTGCACTTAGATACAAGGTAATAAAAGTATATTATCACGGTACCAATTAGTAAAATTTACAACGACAAATGTATACCCAAAAGTAGGCAGTTTTGGCGTATATTGGTAATATTGGTAAAGGAAGTATGAATTTCTTTGCTATTTTGCGGGGTGTTAATGACTAAATGGTTCGTAAATGTGTCTGCATCCACTGAACCAGAGGCAGATATACACAGATGAGTTCGGAAAAGCCTAGAAACAACTTTAAATTAATGGTGATGGAGAACATTTTAAAGCGTTGACAACTTGAAGCTGTAAATAGAATCCGGTTGGAATGGTGTGATTTACAAAAGGGACGATTACACTGAAGCTACGAGGACAATAACCTTCAGGTAAATTGTACTATTTTGTTTGACATTTTGTGTGTATTGAATGACTTTATAATTGATTTACTTTAAATGGACATTAGTGGAATTTTTCTAACCATAAAATTTTAATTTTAAGATGAAATTTGCTTGTTTAAGTAAAAGGGGTATTTTGTTTTGATGTTCGGGAATAGGATGAAACTTTGGGTAGGTCTTTGAGCTCAATTAGACAAACCTGGTTAATTAACGTAAAGGGGTGGTAGATGCTCCTTTATACTCAGACTCCGGTCTGCTTATCTTGTTATATTAATTAGTAGGCATCCAACAAGGACTTTAATTTTGGATGCACAGTAAAATGATAATAAAATTAATCCGGAAATTCTTTTTAAAACTGAATTTTATGTTCAAATTTAATTTGAAAATTTAATGTATTCTGAATATTGATGTAAATAGAGTTAACGTTGATGTTTGTGGTAGGAATGTGTTGTTTAATTTTTATGATTGAGAATGAAAGTTATCTAGAAGAGCAGCCGAGGCGATTAACAGAAGGAATCAACGGACCAGGTGATTTAAGAGGTTTCACAGCATTCTTGACGCCCAAACTGTGGGGCTCGAATGTTTTTTAAAGGGCCAGTACCTAGAGATATGAGAAGATTCACAGCAATATATATATATATATATATATATATATATATATATATATATATATATATATATATATATATATATATATATTTATATATATATATATATCTGCTTTCGGTTAGCTTCTACAGTCTTTCACTTGATTCATAAACCGTTGTTTGACAAGAATGTAATCTATTTGATATCTTCCTATGTCTCCTGGCATCTTTCATGTGTAGCCTCTCCTAGGATGATGTTGAAATAATATATTTGTAATGAATGGTTAAATTCCTTTTGTCGCAAAATTCTACCAGGCTATTTCCACTGTTGCTTCTTGTGCCTAACCAAATTAAACCTATAGCGTTACTTTCTTACTCTCACCTACCATTACATTAAAATCTTTCATAATTATTAAATTTTCATGCACGTTTACGAATTGTAGTATGTCTTTAATATATTTGTAGATCACTTTTAGTTTTTTACCACTGTAGCTAGAAGTGGGACTGTAAACTTATAATATTACTATATTTATCGGTTTATTATTCTAATCTAAGCACGAGTACTCTTTCGTTCTTTTGTGAGATGTTTTCTACACAATATTCTACATATTTCCGCATAACTATCCCTACACCTACAGTTCCTTGCTCGAATCCTGTATGAATTATCCTAAAGTCTCCACTCCTAAAATCCCCCACCTCTAGCCACCGAATTTTTCTGATCCATAATATGTTTAATGCTAATCTATTCATTTCAAAATTTCAAATTCCGTAGCTTTCGTACTTGCTTCATGTTTCTAACATTCCACACCCTAACTTGCAAAATGTTCTCAGTTCTTCTTTTGAACTTTCCAACACATCCTCTAAAGTAGTCCCCTTCTGGAGATCCAAATGGGGGACTATTTTATCTCTGGAATCATTTACCCCCAGAGGATGCAATCATTTTAGAAAACAATTTTGGTATACTATGTACTTAGAGGAAGAGGTGGTTTCCCATTGCCTTTCACATTGCAGTAGTGCATCCTAGAATGCCACACTGATCGTCATGGTTTTTGTCACTCTGAGTACCAAAAGAGCTGCAGCCCTCTTTTTTTGGATCTGTCTAAGTCTGGTTCATCTATAAAGGCCCCCACTAATTTGATTAAACGTAGTTCGGCTCTTTAGCTCACTGAAACAAAAAATCAATTTTATCTGTTCCAATATTGTAGTACTTCTTCAAGGTGCAGGTCCCTTTAGAATGTGTCAATTTGTAAATATTGTTATATATAATTAATGGCTTTCTATTGTATACCTATTAAAAATCTAAAACACCTGTTTGAAAGTGTAGTTAATTTCCTAAGGTTTAAGCCTATGGTACATAGGACTGTGTTATAATAGCTATCTGTATCAGTTTCTGACAAACTGTAGTTACTTGATTTCTAAAAAAGTTTTTACTGGTATGAATCTGTCTGGTTCCTATCTAATGTAAAATTGACATAGGTCAAATGACCATACAATATTATCTTCTCTGCCTATGCCTACTGCTGTATTCCAACACACAGTAATGAATAAAATTATCTTTCCGTTTTGTAATTTGTAATGCAATTAATAGTTTCTCATACACCTGTTGTTTATTGCCATGTCACGTAGTGGGCATAAAAATGCCCTATTACTATATTGCAGGGTTTAATATTTATTTTTAGTATTATGATGTTACAACTGATTATTTTGTTACTGTTAGTTATAGTCTCTAACTTTTTATTTAGCATAAATTGGCACGTGTGGTCATTTTTAGAGTTAGAATTTAAGAATGTACATGATTTGTGCATTTAATATCACTGAGTGCGACAATATCTAAGCTAGTCTATTTATTTTGCTATTTAATTTTTATATGCTCTCTACTACTGCTAAACCAACTGGTAGAATTTTTTTTTAATTTTTATTCTGCATATCTTAGGCAGAGTCTTTGATAGCGTGTTCCCACAGCCTTCCACTATAGTAGCTATTTTATTGTATAAGGTACCGACTGTGGTCTTGAAGTTACACAACTTGGCACATACAAGGTTTTTGTCTTTTTGAATAAATTGTTGAGGTATTGAACACACTAATGTTCAATACAATAATATTAAGGAGTATAGCTAAAAAGAATGACTGGGTGTAATTGTAAGTTATCAAACAGTTGACTTCAATTGTTTTATTGTTTACGTTGCTGCAGTGGCAGTAGCTACACATTTAAGCGTTTAACTCATCAATCAGGATTAAGTTATACTTTGTTCAAAACTTATAGTCAATTTAAAGTAATATCAGCGATATGAAATATAGAGTCCACTACTAACCATTTACATGATCAATTTTTATAGGGAATTATCTAATCTACAGATTATCAAAAGTGTTCATTCACATATTATTTTTAAAGTACAGTCGAGCCTCGCATAACGAGCACCTCGCATAATGAGTAATTCGCATAACTAGCAAAATAAACGGTGACGTTTCGCATAACGAGCAACATGGATAAGGGAATCCTCGAAACATGCGATAGAACTTTCTGTGCTATTGCTACATCAGTCTTTGCGTTAGCATCTTAATGTCGGTAGAATCACACATTTTTCGATACTTGTGTTCAGACATTATTTGTAGTTTTTTATTCTAATTTTATTCCCCCTGTAAAAATGTTCCAGAAGAAAAGGCCACAAGAGAGCAGCTGTAAGAGACTAAAAATAACATTGATAATAAAATGTGAAATGATTGATAAGCGAGAATGGGGTGTGAGCGTGGCTGATTTAGCACACATATACAATCAGCCTACATTAACCATTTGCACTATTCTTAAGAATAAGGACAAGATAACGGAGGTAGATGCTTCAAAGGGGGTGACAAGAATATCTATGCAATGGTTACGTATTCTTGACGATGTTGAAAGGTTTCTTCTCATATGGATAAACGAAAAGCAATTGCAAGCCGACTCTATTAACGAAAGCATCATTTGTGAGAAGGCAAAATTGATTTTTGCCAACCTTGTTAAGACGATGTTAAGATCATCAATAGCCAGAGACGAAGTGTTTAAGACAAGTCATGGGTGGTTTGAGAAGTTTAAGGGAAGAACAGGCAACCACAGCATTATGAGACATGGTGAAGCAGTAAGCTCCGATACAAAGGCAGCAGAGAATTTCATCGTCAACTTTAAGAAACATGTACATTCTGAGGGTTACCTGCCACAACAAGTTTTTAATTGTGATGAGACGGGTCTGTTCTGGAAAAAAATGCCAAAGCGAACCTATATAACAGCAGAAGCAAATGCATTGCCTGGACACAAACCAATGAAAGATCATCTAACACTGCTATTCTGTGCCAAGGCCACCGGTGATTTGTCAATTAAACCGCTGCTTGTTTACCATTCTGAAACTCCATGAGCATTAAAGATGTGTAAAGTTACATAAGAGTAAACTAGTCAGATAAATGTGATGTGGAGATCCAACAACAAGGCTTGGGTTACACGTGCCATTTTTACTGATTGGATCAATGAAGTGTTTGGTCCTTCTGTGAAAAAATATTTACTTGAAATGAATATGCCACTCCATATCTTACTTATGGACAACGCACTTGCCCATCCTCCAAGCCTACAAAATGACCTCCTTGAAGAATACAATTTCATAAAGATCCAGTTTCTGCCTCCCAATACCACACCGTTACTTCAGCCTATGGATCAGCAGGTTATTACTAATTTTAAAAAATTCTACACAAAAGCACTTTTTGAGCGCTGTTTTGAGGTGACTGAAGAGACCAATCTCACTCTTTCAAAATTTTGGAAATATCACTTCCACATTGTTGCCTGGCTCAAGATGATCGAAAAGGCGTGGGAAGGAGTTACCAAGAGAACTCTCACTTCTGTTTGGAAAAAGCTTTGGCCAAAGAGCGTTGTGGAATGTGACGTTACGGGGTTTGAGCCAGTATCTGAGGACCCTGTAGTCAATGAGATTATGTCCCTGGCCAATATCTTGGGGCTAGAGGTGGAAAAATACGATATCGATGGGCTTGGGGAAGTGCACAGGCAAGAGCTAACCAATGAAGAGCTTATGGAGTTACATTGCGTTTCACAGCAAGAGGTTGTTGATTAAAGTTTGTCAGTGGATGAAGAGGAGGTAGCAGCAAAGCAACGATCTTCAGGCGAAATAAGAGAAATGCTAAAAGCATGGGAAACTGGTGCATCGTACATTCAGAAGCATCACCCCAATAAGGGGATGGCTATGCGTGCTACAAATCTATTCACTGATAATGCAGTATCGCATTTTTACCAACTTTTGAAGCGTCGGCAAAAACAAATGTTAACTTCTGGAATGCTGCTTGCAATTTATATTCTAATATTCAATATTTATTTGTCGGAATTGTTGTTAATTAGTGACTGGTCCTTTTATATAAACAGTATTTTAATTATCTATTTACAACTCCTCAACTACCCATTCAAATAAATAGGACATTAGTACCTATTGATTTACAAAGAAGAAACTAATGACTATTATTATTGGTATTATAACAGTTCCTTTTTTTACACATCACGAAATTGCAATTTGTAAAAATAATCGAACCCATTTAATATTACTACAGTTTTGCGTTACAGTAATAATTGAGATTTCATTGCAGAGACTTCATTACTGAGACATTTATTTATTTTTCTTGTACTAATAGAAGTGAAAGAAAACTCCATTTTATTCTACATAATCTGAAAGATCCTTTACAACTGGAAATTTTCAATAAATGTGTCTCTTAAAAATTGTTCTAGAGAAAACATGAGTTGTACGTTACCATCATTACACCAATGTCCTTGATTTTGAGGATCTTGCTTAAAAGAAAACTTTTGAAGATCAGCATATGTTTCAGCAAGTAATCCAGTCACAAACAAACATGTGCCAGTAGAGTCCAGAGTTGTCATTGTTTTAGGAACTAACGGAATAGCGTGCCTTGGAGAATTAATAATGATCACAGGTAAACTTACAATATAAACCCATATTGCCTGCAATAACATATTTTATAGTAAGAAATGATTAATACATACAGACCTGAAATGTCCAAAAAATTGCAAACCTTATAATGTTGCTTCTTCGGTCTTCAAATTTTTGATCTCGACCAATTTTTAGTATTCTGTACAATAAATATCCTGAAAGTCTTGCACCCCATAAACAAATAAATATTGTAACCAT
The DNA here is from genome assembly GCA_036346225.1 of Platerodrilus igneus. NCBI lineage: Eukaryota > Metazoa > Arthropoda > Insecta > Coleoptera > Lycidae > Platerodrilus > Platerodrilus igneus. The sequence continues at coordinate 889,115 of JARFIW010000090.1, forward strand.
TAATTGTCGACTGTCATATGACTTCTAAAATGATTCCTACTTATAGCTTCAAATGTTATAGAGCGAATGACTAGAAAATAGCTAGCTATCCAATTTAGTATTAGAATTGATTAAAAAAAGGTTTTGGTAAACCAGACGAAATCAACATTAGAACTGGAACTTCATTAAACAAAAAATAATTACCGCATCAAATTAACACTGTTAATATTACTTATTTAATAGAATGAAGTTGATAATGATGTTAAGGAAATTTTTACTTCTGTGCTTAGTTACATTTTTAGTTTTGCAGTTGTAGTATGTATGTATGTATATATGTAGTATGCTATTTTATGTCGTCATGGTTATAAAAGTTGTAGTTTAGTTATGTCACACTAAAAAATTTATAAAAAGCTAAGTCCATTTTAATTCATAAAGAAAGAAGTTGTGCAAGATCTATTTCTTGCACATAAAGCGAAGTAAACTGTCCTAAGACATGAATTACTTCGGGTCTGATGATTACTTCAGTTAGAATTTTGAAGATATAAAAAAGAATTGGATATTGAAGGAAAAAGTTGAGTACCAACATCTGGTTGTTACGCCAAAAATAAAGGGAAATATGCTACTATTTTCAACAATTGCATAGCATTCAGAGGAGTACCAAATTGATCATCATTATTAGGTCTTCAGTCCTGGAACTGGTTAGACACGTTCCCGCATTGTTTCCTATTCTGAACTAACCTACTCATTTCCCTGAAATTTCGACAGTTTGCATCTTCTACTATCTGAGTGCATTAGTCTGATCCAGGCCTACCTCTACATCTTTTTTTCCTATTTCTGCTTGTAATATATACCGCACTATTCGCCAAAAATGCTTTAGAGCATATCCTGTCCTTCATTTCTTCTATATTTTTTTGTTTTCCACATATGCTTTCAACAAATTTCTCCTTGTTTCTATGGTTGTTGTCTTTGAACATAGCCCAGTGGCTATGTTCTTTGAACATAGACAATGCTCTTTCTTGTTAGATGCAGTTTGGTTTCCCTTCTATTGTTTTCTCTATATATACACTATTTCCACGATATTCAGTGGTGGGTGAAGGGGGTTCAGCAGCTTGCGGCTATCAATATCTCCCAACACTTGAACATTTGCCGAATTAATAGTTTTCCCATATATCCTTTCGAACTAAGTTTATTGTCTTGAAGCTCGTTGGATGCGTACCTCCACTTATTTCTATTCGGAGCTAGCTTATGCAGTTTGCTGAAATTTCCACAGCCTAGATACAGCTTGGTTCCCCTTCTGTTATTTTCTAATTATATAACCTATTTTATCGAGATTCAGTAGTATGTGAAGAAGGTTATGCAGCCTGTGGCTGCCAATATCCCCAACACTTAGACATTTGCCGCATGAATAGTTTTCCAGTAAATCCTTTCACACAATTAATATTATTCGAAAATATTGCCCAACCAATACTTGTCGTTGCTTGAAATAATCATCATGTTTAAGTACAGTTACTTTTTTCGTCATTGGTTTATCCATCTTGGGACTGGTTGGAAGCGTACCTCCATTGATTTCTTTTCTGAGCTAGCCCACAAATTTCCCTGAAATTCCTACAGCCTACATCTTTCACTATCTGTGTGCAGTAGTCTAACCTAGGGCTACCTCTACTTCTCTTCTTTCCTACCTCTGCATATAAAATTTTCTGCACTATTCCCTCATGCCGTAGTATGTGGCCAATCATTCTATCTCTCCTATTGTTTACCGTTTTCCACACATTTCTTTCTTCCCCTACCATTTTTAGTACCTCTTCGTTCTTAACTTTGTCTGTCCATGATACCTTCATCATACGTCTGTAGCACCACATTTCAACGGCTTCTACCTTTCTCTTGTCCGCTTCTCCTACTGTCCAGGCTTCATAGTCGTACAGTGTTGTGCTCCACACATATGTTATAAGCAATCTTTTCCTTGTTTCTATGTTTGTTGTCTTTGAACACAGTAGTTGCTTTTTCTTGTTATATGTAGCACAACCTTGTGCTAGTCTTTGTTTTATATCTTTTGCGCTTTTCCCATCTTGCATTATTTGGTTTCCTAGGTAGCAGAAATCCTTAACCTCTTGTAAGTTCTTGTTGCCTATTTGTATTCTTGTTTTTGATTTATTTTCCCCTCCGTTACATACTAGTACTTTAGTTTTATTTTTGTTAATTTTCATACCGTATCTCTCTGTTAGAACCGTTTTCATTTTATTAAGAGCTGCTTCTAACTCTTCCTTACTAGATGCTAATACCGCTATATCATCTGCGAATCTAAGCATATCAATTTTTTGTCCCTGCATAGTAATTCCAGATGTTTCCCTGCATTTGACAGTATTCATTGCCTCTTCAATGTACAAGTTAAAAATTAATGGGGATAGGGCACATCCCTGTCTCACCCCTTTCCTAATGTTTACTTCTCTACGTCCCTGCTCTAGATCTGTTACTGCTGTATGGTCTTTGTATAAACTATGTACTATTCGTCTATCCCTATAACTCATTCCAATCTTTTTGAGTGTTTCGAACATTATTTTCCATTTTACATTGTCGAATGCTTTTTCCAGATCTACACGCTTTTCCCTTTTTCTAGTGTTTTCTCCATTATCACTCTCAGAGCTAAAATAGCCTCCCGTGTTCCCTTGTTTCGCCTAAACCCAAATTGATCTTCTCCTAGTATTTCTTCAGCTCGTCTTTGTACAATTCTAGTTAATATTTTTGACACTGTCAAACTTATTGTTCGAAAATTTTCACATTTATCTGAGCTTCTCTTTTTTGGTATAGTTACTATGATGTTACGTTTGAAATCTTTGGGTATCTCGCCTATTTCATACATATAGCTTGCAAGTTGGAAGAGATGTTCTGCTACTGCTTGTCCAGCGACTTTTAGAGTTTCTGCTTGCACCTTATCTGTACCCGGCGCTTTGCCATTTTTCAGACCCTTTAATGCTAATTCAAATTCATTTGTAAGTATACGATATCCCAAGTGTTCCCCTGTTTCACCTAAACCCAAATTGGTCTTCTCCTAGTATTTCTTTCTAGTTAGTATTTTTGACACGTGTGCTGTCAAACTTATTGTTCGAAAATTTTCACATCTATCCGTGCCTTTCTTTTTTGGTATAGTTACTATGTTACGTTTGAAATCTTTGGGTAGCTCGCCTGTCTCATACATATAACTTACAAGTTGAAAAAGACGTTCTGTTACTGCTTGTCCAGTGGCTTTTAGATTTTCTGCTTGCACCTTATGTGTACCCGGCGTCTTACCATTTTTCAGACCCTTTGATGCTAATTCAAATTCATCTCTTGGTATAGGATATCCCAAGTCATCATTTTCAATGTCTGATTCCTGTTCTAATGCTGTTAGTTCATCTCCTGCATATAAATTCCCTATATATTCTTGCTATCTACCCACTTTCTCTACATTTTCTATAATGACGTTTCCTTCCGCGTCCCTTACATTTTTGCTATATGGTTTTATATCCCTAAAATTGATTCTAATTAGTTTGTATGCTTCATCTGTCTTTCTTACTTCCGTCTTCGTGTGTACCTCTTTGCACTTTTCATCAATCTATTGTTCCTTAGCTTTCCTGCATTTCCGAATAATTTGCCATTTTATGGCTTTGTATCTGTTTTCCTGTTTCGTCTGATCTATTTTTGTATTTTTGTCTTTCTTCTATTAAATTCAGGACATCCTTTGTTATCCACGGTTTCTTATTTTCTTTTTGTGTATACCCTAGAATATCTCTGGCCGACATGTCTAGGGTGGGTTTAATGTTATTCCATTCTGTTTCTACTTCCTTAGAATAAGATATTTTCTTGATATCTTTCAGCAATTCATTTGACTTTTTTTGAATCTTTCTTGAATATCGTTATCTTTTAGTTTCTCAAAGTCAAAGTGCCTTTCTCCGTTTTTTTCTTTGTGTTTTATGCCTTGTTTATGCGCGTGTTCGCCATGTTAATTTAAACCACCTACAAACTAAAACTTAATTTTAGAATATTTACTCTATGGAAACCCTAAATATTATTAAATTCGCTCCGCCACTGACTTTGACTTTTAAGGCTTGCGCATATGTCAAATGACGTACAGGCTCTTCTTAAATAAATTCTACTATAACATCAATTTTTAAATTATACTGGAGTAACGTCAGCGCTCTTGTATGCATTACTATCATTTCACAATTATAACTTACTGTGTTCTTTATACCGGTAATCTGTTATATTAGCTCACTTTACTTACAATGTCAATTTGACGTGTTCTTTTAAATATTTCATGCTGAGAAGATTTGAGAAAATAATTTCCCCTCTTTCCCTTAAAGTACGACCTCGTAATTCCTTGTAAATGAAATTTCATCTAAGTTTAGTAATGGGAACAATTAGTGTTTCTTGCGTAGGATGATTTGATTGATAAATCAGGTTATGGACAGAAGTAAGCTTATGATGTGTGGTCTGTGGTTATGAAGTGAAATGTCGTTCTTTTTACTTCACTAACAGCCAGATAAATCTCAATTTAGCCAATCTCACAATAATAATCTATAGGAACACTGTGGCACGATTTAAATAAAAATGAATAAAAACAGCAAAGTTTCTACTCTATCAACATAGTCTTGTTTATCGAGCCTTTAAATAATAACAATCCTTTTGTCGTAAATCTTTAATAATCAAATGATCTTTCCTTGTTTGTTCTGAGGCATTCCTTGCGCAAGTGCGTAAGTTGTCCAAAAGTTGAATTTTGCATGCGAAGAACAAACAAGGAAAGATCGTCTGATTATTAAAGATTTACGACAAAAGGATTGTTATTATTTAAAGGCTGACAAAGGAAATAGGTTGGTTATTCTCGATAAACAAGACTATGTTGATAGAGTAGAAACTTTGTCTGAGGGTCCTTACAGACCAATAGTCAAAAAACGTAAAAATAAGGTTCCTCTAAATAAAATGATTAAATCAACAGTCTGTTTTGAAAGAATGTCCAAACCTAATTTCGCCCACACTAAAATTAAAATTGACAATTTCAAATCCTGAAATGCCAAAACTTTACTGTTTACCAAAAATTCACAAAAATAATAAATCGATGAGACCAATAGTTTCAGGTATCAACTCACCGACTTACTATTTATCACGATGGCCGTCAAATGAATTTAAAACTTTAAAGTTTAATAGTTTGTCAGTACAAAACTCTTTAGAGTTTATTAATAAAGTAAAAAATATCACATTAGAAGAGAACGAAATCTTAATTTCATTTGATGTCAGTTCATTATTCCCTAGTGTTCCAATACCACGTACTTTAACATATTTAAAAGATGCACTTATAGATAGTGATATTGTGATGATAAAGTCGAGGATTATATCAAGCTTGTTTCGCATTGCATGTCCCAGAACTGTTTTCAATTCAACAAGTTGTACGAACAACATGAAGGCACTGCAATGGGAAATAGCATATCACCATTCATAGCAAATTTATTTATGTCTCGCTTTGAGACCGAGTTAAACGAAAACTCCAAATGCTTCCCAAGAATAGGATTAAGGTACGTGGATGATATTTTTGCAGTTTTTGACACGTCTAAATCAAATGTTGATGATTCTCTTAAAGAATTGAATTCAAAATTTCAAAGCATAAAATCTACGTATGAACTAGAGAACAATGGACAATTACCCTTTTTAGATACATTAGTAATTAGAAATGGTAATACACTGGAATTTGACATTTATAGAAAAGAAACCAATGTAAATCGCTTTATTTTGTCTTCCTCCAATCAACAACATAAATTGGCTTCATTTAACTTTTTAATTAATAGATTATTGAATTTTCCTTTAAATAAAAACAGATTTAATAAGGAATTTGCTCTTATTAAAGAAATAGCGAATTACAATGGTTTCTTTTCTGATATTATAGATAATATTTTTAGAAACTGTAAAAATAGAATTAACATCCGTAAACCAAAGACTTTGCAGTTGACCACCTCTAACGATAATGTTAAATATGTTCAACTTCCGTTTCACAAAACCACAAAGGGTCTTAATAAAGTATTCAAACAGATTAATTTCAAAATTGCTTTCAATGATACTAATAAAATTAAAGATTTGTTAGGTAATCCAAAAGACAAGGTGGAAAAATTGCAAAAGTCGGGGATTTATGAAATTAGTTGTTCAGGGCCAGGGTCTTTTCAAAAATATAATGGCCAGACTAAGAGGACTATAACAACAAGATTTAAAGAGCACATTGCTCACTTTAAATATGGTAAAAACGAAAGGTCTCAGGTCGCTAAACATATTTTTGAAACCAGCCACCCCGTTAAACTAGAAAACGTTAAATTGTTAAAAGCGGTACCAACGTTTTCCTTCTTAAATGCCTATGAATCAATTAAAATTGTTAAACATAAAGGACCCCTCTTAAACACCGATAAAGGGCCCATAGAGCCAACCAACGAGAAAGCAAGATTAAATTGGCTGCGCTTCAGCAGATTTAGAATTAGTATAAATGACGTAGATTTTAGTTATAACATCACAATTCACTTGTTTGTTGTGGAGAACACCATCATGCGGGTGAGGAGAATATCCTCGATAGTGTTTAAAGCAACATTATAGTAAATTGTATGTTGGGAAGGTTCACTTCAGCCTGAGGGGTGAGGAGAATATCCTCTAAAGTGTTCCGGAACAACAACTAATTATTATTTAAAGTTTCTACTGATGATGACCACATAGTGGTCGAAATACGTATCTAGTATTTTAAATATTTTTTGTGGTAAAGCGTTTTTATTCATTTTTATTTTTTATTTCAATCTCACAATGATATGAGATTATTGGTAAAAATAACCTAGCTTATATTTTCAGTTTCGCTTTTAGTATTTTCAGTAACATTTGGGGTATATGCGCAGGTCGCTGAAATTTTAAAACACTTATAAAAGTTCTTAAATATGCTTGGTATAAACGTAAAATTATGAAGAAATTATTTCTAAAAATTATGAACTAAAATATATTTCATACGCGTTAGATAACATCTAACAGTTTCTTAATCCTCTATATCAAACTATAATGTTAAATTATTTGCCAGGTCATTCGCTCTGTAAGATTTGTATTAATTTACCTTTCCTCCTTGACCCAAGAAGAACGTTAGTAAAGCTAAACTCATAAAATTTATTCCACCAGAAAAATCTGTTAATTTGTCTAACTGAAATACTGCTGCTATTGTAAAAAAAATTATTTGCATGGATACTGTTACAATTGCACTAATAGCGAAATGGTCTTCATCCAGGATTTGCACAGCCATATTTTTCTGTTAGTATCCTAAAACATTCAACCTAATTATAAAATAAACCACTTATAATTTAAAGTTTTGAGGTGTACCACTTTACATAAAAACATATTTCCAGACTTCTTCAGTTGACGACTTGACTAACTGAATTTTATTTCCCAATTAAAAATATATTTCTATAGAGTCAAATAATGTTGCAACGAACGAGTTTGAAATTGATGTTGCAACATTAATGGTCCTTATAAAAAAATATTTTAATTATAAAATAAAAATTCAATTCGTCATTGTCTTCATTAATGAACAGGGTTTGAGCGCGATTTTGAAATCCTTGAAAAGTCAGGGAATATATTTTTATATTAAATCGGCACAAATGGTATAAAATAAAATAGTTATTATAAATATAATTCTATATAAATTTTTTGATTAACAATTAACTGCAAAGGTTAAGCTTAAACTCCAAATTTTGTTTTAATTGGGAAGCTTCAAACTTTTGTGCTTAAGGATTACCGTCATTTGTGGTGAAGTGGGCCACGATTATAGTTTTATGCACGCAATTTGATTAATTTTGAACAAAACCATAGAGAATTGTAAATATATATGGAACGATACTTAATAAAACGATTGATTTACACATCGACTTAAAATGTCGAGATCACCTTTTTATTTATTTCTATAAAGTGATCCATTTCACATCCAACATTTGAGGAAGTGAACCATGCCTAACAACATGTTGAGCGTTTCTCACTCTCATTGAACTGGAAATTTTATAATAATAATAATATATTGCTATGATTAGGCCCGCTTTGAGGCGTTACTAAAAGGGCGATATCAGAAAGTCCGCTCCTTGAGGTTACGCAAAAAGTGCTGTGACAACGCCGCGTTGAGCGTCACTGAAATAGTGCTGTGATACAGATACAACAATTTGTAAAACTTGAAATTGTTCACTTACCTTCTTTTTAACTTTGACTGGCTAGCTCGGAATTAACGGAGTTTTTAAAATAAAATTAAGCACAGCAATAACACAAAACATTTATACAGTATGAAAAATTTTCTTTTTAGAAAAGCATATAGAACATTTATAACACCGTTTCTTTTAAACAAAATAATTTCTCAGAAGTATTTATTACAAAAAAATTGTTGCTTACCTTATTTTAAAATTACAGAATTAAACTTCTTCTTTTGGATGGTTTACCTGGTTTTGTTTATTCGCTAGTAAGGTTTGTTTGGCCAAAAAATCCTTGACAGATAATCTATTAAAGTCAGAGTATTTTGAACTCTGGACACAAATTTTCCTGGTAAAATCATTTACAAAAAAATATTATATAATTAACAATTAGTATTCTACCTTACATTAAATACAAATCAGTTAAAATAAATCTAAAAATAACACTTGCAGAATCCACAAAAATACTCCTCGTAATTAAAATATCTTCTTATTTTAAATTGATGTCCAATCAGCTTATAAGATTTTCCATATTAAAAACAGCAATTACCAAAGTACATTTTTCGTTAAATCTTTCTTTTGATCAAATCTTTAACATAGCGTTATATTGAAGAATTTTTCTTATTCATTATAATTAATAATTCCATTTTTGTATGTAATTTGCGTTTAAAAAAATCACTTCTATATTCATTGTATCAAAATAATTATTAAACTACAGCATGCTCACTGCATACTTCTAAATATCATGTTCGCGACGCAACAGCTCGCGCTTCTATCAAATAACATTTCGCGATCTAATTCAAGAATCGAAATCAATCTAATGAATGAATGAAATGGAAAGAATCGAATCAAATCCCTTTTTAAATAAACGCTTCTTTATATACTCTAAATTATGTATATCCAGAAGGTTGTGGAAAAGCGTGGCACATTATGATGCAAGGTTCTCGGAAAACTAATTAGCGTCTAAAATCGCGGCGTTTATTCCACGTAATATTGTTTCAGTTACTTCGTGACGTATTCTGTTTGTCCTTGTTTAACACATATACTATTATTGTGGCGCCGCATACTAATGCTAAAGATAATCAATTTTATCTGATATTTCTTGTATTTTTTGTGGTGTTTTCCGCCTACCCCTTCTTGGTATAAACAATTATTTATTAATTAGTTTATTTACCTAGTTCTAAATGCCGATGACTCAAACTTTTATATTCTAGAAATTCTTTATTTACAATAAATTGCTGTAATCCACGGGTAATGAATTTAAAATTTAATTGATTTTTAATGCAAAAAAGGTTGCATTTTATGGAAAATACTTGCTTCGTGTTTCAGTACACAAAATTAATATGATAATTGAGGTTTTTAAATACACGTTGATTGTTGTTTCTCAAATTAAATGCGTAAAGCTAGTTATTTACAACAAATGAAAAAATATTTTTATATGCATCGATTTGCGTTCGCAATTAAATGCGTTTTACGGTATCTTACCATTAATTATTTTTACATATACATCTGGTGTTACTTGCTATGTATCTACAATATGCTTATATCATACAGGGTGATTATTTATACACGCGCAATTTGATTTTACGCTTGTACTTCAATGAATAAAAGTACGATTGTATTATACAGGGTATAACCATGAATTTACAGAATTTTCCGGTTTTCTTCTAGTTTCTTTTATATTTTAGTGGGATTTATTTGTATAATTTAGGTTTCAATGACCTCTCATGACCCCTTATCACGTCAATATATAATGCTATGATAATAGAATTATTTAGGATATATAGAGTCATAAGGGTTTTGCACTACATGTAAATAGTACTAAGAGCTAGAAAACTAAACAATTTTATCATGAAAAGTACGTAATTTGCAAATTATGCAAAAAGCAAACATTAAAACCCTGTATAAGGATCACAATAGACTTTGATTAATGCCGAGAAGCACATCCTTCAATAATACAAACATATTCAGTAAAATAAATAACTCTATACGAAATTAAATTCATTTAAATCAGAAACGCATTCATAAATTCTAAACAAACACGCATTAAGAGCATTGAAAGCTAGAAATCATGATTAGAATTCTGGTGAAATAGGACATGCACTGGTAGAAAGAAATAACAAAGTATCTTCGAAATAAACGCACATTTAAAAACCAATACGTTTTGGAAACGCAGAATGTAAAGAAACGCATTTCAATGTACGTCATTATAGCAATTTCGCGTACGTAATTTTTAACATGAAAATAAATTCAAAACCCAAGACATTATCTTGACAAAAATAAAGCCATAAGTTTGTCTACTTGAGAAGTCAAATTAAAATTTCCTACAACCAAACAAAACAGACGGGTGAAAGTACAAGAATTATAAAATCCACCATATAGAACTGGTATATTACGTGACCAGAGCATTGTTCAGGCGGGCTATTAGCAAATTCATATTTGACAAAGCCCAGAGTGTTGACAATATCTTATAATATGCCTTAAACCTTGACCGTAATACGCTAATAACCAATCCTGTCAGATGGGCGTTGCTTTATATCACTTAAATTTGATAAACAGACAGTCTTCTTTCAACCTGAGTACCCTCAACATCAGTTTAAATTAGAAATTTACGTAAAAGTGAACATAGAAAATTAAATAATTATATTTAGTGAAAGTGTGTGACAGAAAAATTTGAAACTAAAATAATAGTGAAAAATATACGAGAAAAGTTTTGCCATTAACTGGAAAACGTAAGTAAACGCTTATTAATTAATCACAATTTTAATATTTATAATTTAGGGCTCTAAGTAACTGGTAGAAATCTAAGTAACTGGTAGAAATCTAAGTAACTGGTAGAATTCTAAGTGACAGGTAGAAATCTAAGTAATAAATAAGAAATCTGGGCAATCTGGGAAATCTGGAAAAATCTGGGAAACTCTAAGTAATAAATCTAAGTAATAAGTGAAACTCTGGGAAACTCTAAGAAATAAATCCGAATTTAAATCAATTTAAAATTTCATAAAAATACTGGTTTGTATCTACTCATCAGAGCACAAAACGGATGATTGTTTTAACCATTGAATGGGGTTTGGCTAAGCGGTTTCATAAAATTAACTACTGAAAGCAATCCAGGGGTACTGGTCCACAGCATACGGTAGCAGAACAAAAAGATACGCAAAAAACTACAGGTCAGAACTTTATTTAAATAGCATAAGGCATTATTTCCTTTTTATTAAACATTTTAAATATTTTTTATTATACCAGAATATTTATGTAAAGGGTCACCAAAAATCTTCTTGAACATTATGGTAGTTCACCATTGCGCTTCACACAGTGTACGTAGTTTTTATCTAAGACATCTAGATTTTGCATGGCGATGTTCAACTTTTTATTTTCTAATAAGATTTTTACATTTTTGAAATACTGACAAAAAGTCCTTTCAAAAAGGTATATTACTGGTATGTTTGATTGATGCAAAACAATAAAAATCACGAAATTATGTTTTAGTCGTAGTAAGCATTAATTTCCGTTATGACAAAAAGAAACAATTGCTCTAAAACAGGCAGAATTCATTTACAGGGGTAATAAAGACAATAGCACATGAAAAAAATTGAAAACAAATTTCTACTAATCAAAAATAACTTAGTTATGCACTAAGGGGCTAGCTACAACTAAGAGCTAATCAATGCAAAATATTATTTACGCAGCTTACAATTGTCGTTCATAGTTAGATAACTAAAAATTAACAACAATTAAAATTAAGAATAATCAAAATATTTTCTCTCATACAAAAGCATATAGAACACTTACAACCTAATTATTTTCAAACATAAACTTATTCTTAACAAGTACCTACAAACATAACAGTCAAAATATCTCTTACTTTATTTTAAATGTACATAAATAAATCTATTCTCTTATGTATAGTTTACCTGGCTTTAATTCTTACGTTTGTAAGGTTTGTTTGGCCAAAAAAATCTTTGACAGATAATCTATTAAAAAGGTCAGAGTGTTTCGAACTCTAAACACAAACTTCCTGGTAAATATACTCTTACAAAAAACTTATTATATAATTAAGACCTATTCTACTTTAATTTTAAATGGACAAATACTCAAATATCAGTTACAATGTTTTAAAAAAATTATACTTGCAAAATCCAAGAAGCGCTTTTCTAATTTGTAGTCAACAGTATTAAATATCTTCAGCTTCTAATTCTTTAATTTACGTCAAATCCCAGTTTACAAAATTATGCATAAAATTTCCATTTAGAACCATCAGTTTTACAAGTGCATCTTCAATTTAATTATTTAAATTAATTTCTAAGTGGCGTTGTATTGAAGAAATTTCCATTTTCATTGTATATTACAAAATCAAATAACTGTATTAAACAATTTTCATATTTGTGTGCAGGTTACGTTTAACTTTATCGCTTCCCTAATCTTTGTAACATAATAATTATTGAATTACTGTATGCATACTGCATACTTCAAATAACGTCTTCGCGACGTAAATGAATTGAATTTTGTACAATAACTTGGTTGACGTGGATTAATTAATAAATCAATTTTAATAAAATTTCTTGTTTATATACAATTTATCTATATTCTAATACGTTCAAGCTTTGTATGGAATTCCATTCCAAATATTACACTATCTGATGCAATTTTCTGGGAATTCCTCATTAGCGTGATCCATTTATTAGTGATATGCGCTTCCCTGTCCTACCCTATCACCTATAGTTAATTGTTCGCGGTCTCCCTCACTAATTACGTAAGGCTATTAAACCGCTTTGTTATCGATTTTTATTACATTTTATGGGGGTTTTTACGTTCCGAGCGCTTCGTAGAATAAATTTTTATTTATTAATTTAAGTATTTACAGTTCTAAGTACAGATGACTCATCCTTTCTCTAATCCTTAGTATTCTAGAAAACTCTTTACTTAAAATAAATTTATGTTATATAAAAGTTAATTTATATGATTAACTTAAAGTTTTATAATACAAATGAGCTGCATTTTTATAGAAAATATTTGCTTTCACGGTAAAACGTGTTTCTAATACACATTAAGATAAGAGCGTTTCGTCTTTAACAAGATTGTTATAGTTTTTACGATAAATAGAACGAATGTTTTACATGCAACGGGAAAAGTATTTTTTTATGATAATTAATGACTATGTATTTACGCTTGAAATTGATAATTTTTCATAAAGCATAAGATCCGCATTTAATGCGTTTTTACATTATTTCTTAACGATTCATTATTTTTACTTATACTGATTACATTATTTGCTATGTATTTACAATACGCTTATATCATACGGGGTACTTATTTGGACATACGGACTTGCATTTTTGCTTGGCACTTATAAAAGTACGCTTGTATTATACAGGGTGTAACCATGAATTTACGGAAATTTAAATTTTTTCGGATTCTTTTATATCTTAGTGGGCTTTATTTGTAGAATTTGGGTTTCAATGACCTCTCGTGACTCATTATCACGTATATATATATCTTTGTTTCAAGTTCTTGGGTTTAGGTCTAAATTAAACCAATTACTAAAACATTTTAATTTTTTTGTTCCAAACGTTTCAATGGATAAAAGCGCATAAAAGCGATTGAAACGTTTGAAACATGAAATACAAATATTATAGTAATTAGTTTAATTTAGACCTAAACCCAAGAACTTGAAGCATAGCTTTACCATAAAGTGAAGGTCAAGAATAAAATTATATATATATATATATATATATATATATATATATATATGTATATATTACTATGTAATTTGTAGGTTAGAAGTAAATAGATAGGTCATAGATCAGCTTAAGGTAGGCTGGCGTATGTAAATACTGCGTATTAAAAAATCAAATAGGTATATTAGAAATCTAATGTAACAATTAAGTAATATAATGTAGGAATTTCGCGTAAATTTCATTCCATTTGCAGCTTTGCACTTATTGCAAGGAAATTTCAATATTTAGGAAGTAGAGTCAATAAATGTTAGCCGACTATGAAACAGGTTAATTCATTTGTGTACAGGATGAGAATGGGGCTGTTATTATAAAATAAACGGCGTACCATAGTTAAAGAGCTTTCTCACTTTAATTTACTTTAAGATTAATAATTTACGGGTATACTATTAGTAAAGTAGAAACATTTCAATATTATTTAGCATAAGATAGCATTTAAAAACACGAGTTTGTTTGAAAAGGATAGGAAAGAAAATCCATAAACGGAAACTCGACGGTTACAACACGCACGTTCTAGGTAACGATTATTTACATGTATAGGGCGTATGTTGTCAACAACCTTATCAGAAAATCAATATTTTCTAAGAATACAAATAGACGTTAAAGCAGGCACGGATCAATAGGAAAACAGAGACAGACTGATTATACCATTTAAAGGAGTGAGATGCAAATGTCAGATATATGTTAGATTTGGTAACGAACGAACAAGGACGGTTTGAAGCTATAAGCAAGATAAAGGTGGAAGATGTTTGAACAAAATATCGATTTTAAATAGGGACAGAAAGTTATTGGATGTTATAGGTAGAAGGGGACACGTGACTGACTAAGATTTAGAGTGGGTACATATCGAAGTGGGATTTGTATAACGAAGCCTGAGAGAGAAAATGAAATACGGGAAGAAAAAACTAGGTTCGTCTTACATGTGGGGCGTGAATATTATAAGAATTTATTTTCAGTTGAGGCTAGTTTCGACGAAGCGGACCAACTGTTACACGGGTAGAAACGATTTCGTGGTATTTTATGAAGTACGCGCTTGAAAATTCCGGGACGATGAAAATCGTTGACGTTTTGTAAAGAAATTATGTAGAATTTTGTGTCGGTTAGGGGGTTTGTGTTTTGAGAAGTGTGCCAACGGTTACGGTGATATTAAGAAAGTCTGTTTATGTGTGATGGAAACTTAAACAACAGGGGTGTGTTTGTGGTCTATATAAAAAGCTGTAAGGGGATGAGAAGCTCTCTTCTTTTCTTCGCTTGTCATCGACGTTAATTTTAATAATAGTAAATATTATTCAGTGCTTTTCAAAAGTTGTTATTACACACAAGTGGGTGTGCTGTAGCACTTGTTTGAAAGATCTATACAAATAAAAGCGAAGTCATGTAAGCACAGACTACAATTATTTTGGTTGTTGGGAATTGCAATGCATCCCAAGATGCAATTGTGAATGCATTTAGGAGTGATTTGCTGATGATGAGATTTGGATAGCAGCGTGCTGACCGGAAGGGTATGACTCGACTGGGGAGCAGTTCCATAGCTCCGACGCATCATAGATGGCAACATCGTCGAAGGCTGGATGGCAGTTTAAATTTGGATAGCTGCGTGCTGACTGGAATGGTGTGACTCAACTTGAGAGCGGTTCCATAGCTCCGACGCATCAAAGACGGCAACATCATCGAGGGCTGGATGGCAGATGCAGACTGTGTAGTGGTTACCAGGTAACAAATTTTTGTTAAACATTGTTGTTGAGTTATTTGACGTGTTTTGACACTTTGTGCTTTTTGGGTGCTTATTTTATGAATTATATGTACTTAAAAATTTATCTAACTTTATATTTAAATGAAAATATGTTTATGTAGAAAAGAATCATTAATAAAATGATACAAAGACTGTTTATGTACATAAAGGGGACTTTTGTTATTGCCGTGCTATAATTTTTGCATACAGGTTTAATAGGGTTTTATTGTGAGCTCATATTAAGACAGGTATGAGGTTAGGCCACTTACTTTAAATAGGGTATATGTATAATGAAAAATATTAGAACCAAACACTTTTTAAAAATGAATTGTTTTGTTAACAAAAATCTGTAATTCTATGTATGTTAACTGTAATGGACGAAGCTTTGGAAAGTAAATTTTTTTTTATTTGTGTAAATAGAGTGTGATGTATTTCGGTAGTTGGTTTTTTTTTATCGGATTGTAGGGAAACATTTTTCAGATTATAGCTTAGTGGTAGTTAGGTAAAGGTCGATTTTCAACGGTCCAGGTAAGCTTCTTTGAATGATTCAGAAGAATTTTAGAGAGAGAGAGTGGAGCAGCCGAGGTGGATTTCACAATAAATATGGCTTCCCACGCGAGAGACTATTTCCAAAGGTAGCTACACAATAATTATGGCGCCCAATTTGTGAGGCTTGAATTAGTGACCCAGAGAATCATACAGGAGGACTACACAGTAATTATATGGCCCAATGCCGGTGCTATTTCCAAAGGTAACTACACAATAAATGTGGCTTCCCAATTTGTGGGGCTTGAAGAAGTGACCCAGTGAGTCATACAGGTGGACTACTCAGAATTAGGGCACCCAATTTGTGGGGCTCGAATAAGTGACCCAGAGAATCATACAGGATTTCACAGTAATATATATATATATATATATATATATATATATATATATATATATATATATATATATATATATTATACTGTCAAGAAGGGGGTGGGCTTATAAAATGTTTAAATAGGGCTTCGAAACGACTTTGCTAGAATGGGGGTATATTTGGTTTTGTTTGAGTATTTTCTTTCAGGTATTTTTGGTTTATAAATTAACAACAACTATTCCACGTTTATAAATTTATAAAGCTTTTGAAACTGCATTGCATTCAACAACATATACCGGCCATAGACCAGGCTAAGCTAGTTATAAGTTTGCATTGTATACGTATTTTAATTGTTATGGTTGCACGTATATGAAATTTAATTTGGAGTTAGCGTTTTCAGAACCATTTGAATGTAAAACAAATATCAAAATTGCTTGGTATACTGCACGCTTTTAAAATTTTAAGGAGTTAAGTGATACTCCCGTAAAATTGGTAAATCAATTTCAGTTTGAATATGTTTTAACAATTAAAGATTGGTTATGTAATGACAGGACGTTTACCGAATAAGACATAAATGTCTGTTGCGTACAATTTAAAAGCTGAACCATCAAAGTTTGTTAGCTATTTTCAATATTGTAAAAGTTCAATATACATAAATCACTGGATTACAAACCATCTAGAAAATGAAGGTATCTAGAGAAACAACTGTATTATTAATCAATTATTAATAATTATAAATTACATAGTGTGCGTAGAGATAGTTGTCATGGCAACGGAAACAAAAGAAGACGGTTTTTATTTTATAAGGGACTTCAAATTTATATTACTGAAAAATAGACGTGTTTTGTACTGTTATGAGTTTTATTACATTTAAAAGTTACGAGAAAGTTTTGAAAGTCAAGTTGTACCTGGAGATAGCAAATAGTAGCAGTTTTACGGCGAATAAAAGTTAATTAAAAGAGGGAGTGCTGGTCTGTACCGTTATTGTTTGAAGACGAAAGCATAGTGGAATTGGAGTTATCTGAGTATTTGTATAACATAAAATTTGTAGAAATATTAATAGTTTTATAGTCTGGAGATTACCAGTTGCTCGAGTTACTTATTATTTACAGGAGGTGCCTGCAGTTGGTCACTTGGCTTCAGGACGGCTGTAAGGCGGCGCTTGTATCTGGATTCCAGGTATTAGTATTTAATATCTACGCAGTGCTTTAATCAAATTTATAAAAGTGGAACTAGTGTTTGGGAATACTTTTGGCTTTTAAAATCATTTTGAAAACTCCTTGGATATTTGTTTAGGTGTCTAGTTGAGAGGTGTTTGCTTAGGACGGACCCACCCTAGGTAGATTCCGCCACGTGTTTGACGGCCCTGTAAAATAATTAAGTGCAGCAGCCGTGTAAAATATTTAAAGATAAATTGTGTGGCATAACTCAACAAGGCTCTAAAATAAGACAAGGAGTGACAGATAGAGATATTACGCCTATCACTAATAAGGTAGGATCACAGTATATATAACAGATTACAATTATTTGAAGAATGCTTGTGTATTCGGTTGCAATTGTCATAATTGTCCTAAGATAAAAAAAAGAAAGATCAATCCTGTAATCATGAATAAACAATACAAAATAGGTGGTAATTGATTATAAAAGGGTTCTCTATAACTCAATATATACCAAAATATAACAGATGGCGCTAACAACGTGAGGCAGAGTAGATTTGTTAGTTGTACGTTGCATATATTCTATTTAAAAGTGAAAATTAATATTTGATTGACGTTTCATATATATTTATTTGACAGTTGTTGAAGGTTTTGAATTTATTGTAGTAGGCTAAGACGTAATTTGATATTCACACTTTGGTCAATTTTAGCGACGGTAAAACATTAGGTGGGGCTCGATAGGGCTGATTCAAATTTGCAGAGGTTGTGTAGCTTAGTGGGGCACATCATTGAAGTTTATTTTGAAAATTAAAGGGACATGTCTGATGAGGAGAGAATCACGAGGTCAGGGAAAGTTTATGGAGTTGAGACTGGTGTGAGAGGGCAACCGGTGGTTAAGACTGTAGCAGCAGGGGATGCTAGGGATGAAGCTGGGGGATATGTGGAGCCGGAGGTGATTATTGTGAATTCAGGGGGTACATCGGGAGAAAATGAAATTGATAAGGGAAAAGAGAATATGCAGATCCAAGATGTGATGATGGTTTTGTTGGAATTAAAAGGGTCGTTAACTAAGTCGCATGAAGAATTGAGAGGATCATTGTTGGCCGAGGTTAGAAATTCACAAGCGGAAGTTAAGGAAAAATTTGATATGATGGAAATGAAAATTGAAGGAATTAATGTATCAATACAGAGCAGTTTGTGTTCATTTAAGGATGAAGTTCTGAAGGACGTAGAGGATAGAGTCCAGGTTGTAGAAGGGAAGGTAACAACAGGTTTAAATGAATTAAGGGAAGAGCTGTACATGGTCGAAGTTAGACAGACAGAAAAATTGCAGAATTTAGGTGAAATAGTTCGGATTCAGACGGAGGACAATATTAACTCTAAAACGAAATTATAGGCAAATTGCGGGCGAGTCAGGAGGTGGCAGAGAAGCTGAGAAGGGATACGACGGTTCTGGGGAATACGGTAAATGGATTGTCTGGTCTTGAAGGGAATGTTAGACAGATGAGAGAACAGTTGGTTGAATTGGAAAGGGGAAGAGTTGTTTGTGATGCAGGATACCAGTATAGGCTAGGGAAAGAGACCTTGCCGAGGTTTGAAGGCAGAAAGAATGAGCAGCCGATGGTCTATCTTAGCAAGTTGGACGAGATGGTAGAGAGTGAGCCTGAGAGGGTGAAGATGCAGATGGTGAGCGTGACATTGGGGGGTTGTGCAGAGAAATGGCACTGTATCGTGAGGAGGCAATATAGTTCGTACGAGGAATTTCGAAGGCTATTCATAGAACAATATTGGGGAAACACGCATCAGGCTAATATTCGAACGGATTTAAACACTGGGAACTATAGGTCATACCAGGGATCGAGAGAAAATTATGTGATTGAAAAGTATAACCAGGCGCAGCATCTGATTCCTAAATTAAGAGAAGATGAAATTATATTATTGTTGTCAAGGCATATGGAGGCGGAAATAACTAGGGCCGTAGCGATACAAAACGTTCGGACTTTAAGAGACTTTTGGAAATGATGCGAAATTATGACGTAGCTAGGACGTTTGAAACGAATACCAGGAAAATAGTGATAATAGGAATTGGGATAGGAATAGGAATAGCACAGACTACCAGAGGACTGGGGTGCAAGGATACAATTATAGGGAGAATGGACAGGACAACTACAGAAAGCAATATCAGGGAAATCAAAGGAGAACGAATAATAATTGGGAACAACATTTTAATAGAGACGATAATTATAGGGGGAACAATGACTGGAACAGGACGGATAGGAATGACAGAGGTTTTGGACAGCAAAGGACGGGTTTTGGGCAGAGATGGCAGAGAGAAAGGGAGCAGAGATCAACGGATCAGGGGGAAATACCGACAGGGATTAGAGACAGAGAACGGGAGACAGATAGAAACTTGACGATCCAACACGTAACAACAAGAGACACGCGACAGAGATCGGAGGATAGGATAGAGAAAGTGGAGGTCCACGATGAACCCACGGTACAAAAAAAAACGTCGATTTATTAGTGTTAGGAAAATCAGATTTAGGGACACAGCATAGTATTAGTTTAGTAGATAAGTTGTTAGATAATAAGTTTGAAAGAAGGCGGAGTTACCATTTATTCATATTAGTTTAGGGGATTCTGTTTACACGGCATTGATAGATACAGGGTCGCAGTTATCGCTGGTGAGAGAGGAAATAGTTTTGAAACATGCAGAATTATTCAAAGGGAAAATTTGTAGGGTTAAGAGTATTAATTTATGGTCTGCGATTAAGAGGAAGTTAACTACGATAGACAAAGTTGTACGAGTATCGATTGTATTAGGAAGTACCAGACTAGGTGAAGTAGAGTTTTGGATAGCAAGAGGATTATATTTAGATTTTATTGTAGGGATAGATGTAATTGAGGAATTTGGACTGGTTATAGATGGTAAAGCACGAATGGTAAAGGTATTAAATTTAGAGAAGAAATGGGTGGTGCCTAAGGATAATCGGGATACTAGGGATGAGATAAATACAGATAGTATAGGATCAGGAAAGACTAAGAATAGAATTTATGATGGAATTGATGAGTTACGGTTATGTAATATATTTGAGAAGGTATTTGATGAGGAACAGATAGGATTAATAGGGTGGATATGAAGGAAATGTTATATGAGGTGTTTAATAGACATGCAGGAGTTTTAGTAATGAGCCTAGGTTTGCGAAGGAGTATATGCACAAGTTAGAGGTCACAGACGAGGGAAGTTTTCGTACTAGGGTATATCCAATACCATTTGCATTAAGGGGTCGAGTGAAAAATGAGATTAAAAAGATGTTAAAAGAGGGAATTATTGAATCAGCGAGAACACCCTATATCAATCCGGTAGTGGTTGTGCCTAAATCTGATAATTTAGAATTAAGAATATGTTTAGATGCTAGGAGATTGAATGCGATTACTAAACCACAATTTGAACAACCAAAATCACTAGATAATTTGTTATACAAGGTAAGCGAGATGAAAATTTTAGCAAACTGGACTTAAAGAATTCTTTTGGCTAATTCCTTTGCATGAGGAAAGTCGGAAGTATACTGGATTTAGCATTGAAGGGAGATTTATCAGTACAGAGTTGTTCCATTTGGTCTTTCAACGTCATCCGCTGCATTAGTTCGAGCCATGCAGAAGTTATTAGATGAGTACGAAGACTTCTGTACGCACTATGTCGATGATATTTTGATTTTTCTAAGAACGAGTTAGAACATTTAGAACATTTAAGAAAAGTGATCCGAAGGTTAGACGAGGGAGGTTTGAGGTTGAATTCGAAGAAGTGTGAGTTTTTTAAGGACCAGGTAAAGTATTTGGGGTTTGTCGTTGGCAGCGAAGGAATTAGAATTTGTGAAAAACGCTTGGACGAGTTGAAGAATTTGAAACAGCCAAGAAATTTGAATGGTTTAAGAGGATTTTTAGGTGTATTAAATTATTATCGTCGATTCATACCAAAATATTCGGAGTTGTGCATTCCATTGTTGGAGTTGTTATATTTTGGTATATATTGAGTTATAGAGAACCCTTTTATAATCAATTACCACCTATTTTGTATTGTTTATTCATGATTACAGGATTGATCTTTCTTTTTTTTATCTTAGGACAATTATGACAATTGCAACCGAATACACAAGCATTCTTCAAATAATTGTAATCTGTTATATATACTGTGATCCTACCTTATTAGTGATAGGCGTAATATCTCTATCTGTCACTCCTTGTCTTATTTTAGAGCCTTGTTGAGTTATGCCACACAATTTATCTTTAAATATTTTACACGGCTGCTGCACTTAATTATTTTACAGGGCCGTCAAACACGTGGCGGAATCTACCTAGGGTGGGTCCGTCCTAAGCAAACACCTCTCAACTAGACACCTAAACAAATATCCAAGGAGTTTTCAAAATGATTTTAAAAGCCAAAAGTATTCCCAAACACTAGTTCCACTTTTATAAATTTGATTAAAGCACTGCGTAGATATTAAATACTAATACCTGGAATCCAGATACAAGCGCCGCCTTCCAGCCGTCCTGAAGCCAAGTGACCAACTGCAGGCACCTCCTGTAAATAATAAGTAACTCGAGCAACTGGTAATCTCCAGACTATAAAACTACTAATATTTCTACAAATTTTATGTTATACAAATACTCAGATAACTCCAATTCCACTATGCTTTCGTCTTCAAACAATAACGGTACAGACCAGCACTCCTCTTTTAATTAACTTTTATTCGCCGTAAAACTGCTACTATTTGCTATCTCCAGGTACAACTTGACTTTCAAAACTTTCTCGTAACTTTTAAATGTAATAAAACTCATAACAGTACAAAAACACGTCTATTTTTCAGTAATATAAATTTGAAGTCCCTTATAAAATAAAAACCGTCTTCTTTTGTTTCCGTTGCCATGACAACTATCTCTACGCACACTATGTAATTTATAATTATTAATAATTGATTAATAATACAGTTGTTTTCTAGATACATTCATTTTCTAGATGGTTTGTAATCCAGTGATTTATGTATATTGAACTTTTACAATATTGAAAATAGCTAACAAACTTTGATGGTTCAGCTTTTAAATTGTACGCAACAGACATTTATGTCTTATTCGGTAAACGTCCTGTCATTACATAACCAATCTTTAATTGTTAAAACATATTCAAACTGAAATTGATTTACCAATTTTACGGGAGTATCACTTAACTCCTTAAAATTTTAAAAGCGTGCAGTATACCAAGCAATTTTGATATTTGTTTTTACATTCAAATGGTTCTGAAAACGCTAACTCCAAATTAAATTTCATATACGTGCAACCATAACAATTAAAATACGTATACAATGCAAACTTATAACTAGCTTAGCCTGGTCTATGGCCGGTATATGTTGTTGAATGCAATGCAGTTTCAAAAGCTTTATAAATTTATAAACGTGGAATAGTTGTTGTTAATTTATAAACCAAAAATACCTGAAAGAAAATACTCAAACAAAACCAAATATACCCCCATTCTAGCAAAGTCGTTTCGAAGCCCTATTTAAACATTTTATAAGCCCACCCCCTTCTTGACAGTATAATATATATATATATTACTCAAATTTAGACCAGGGTAGAAAATTAATTAATTACATCAAATAATTTTAATCACCATGTATAAGGAAGCTTTGGGAAAAAGTACGCGTAATTAAATGCCTAGTGTAAAGATTTAAATCATTCAATTAGAAGGTAGGGTTTGTATAGACGTTTATTAGATAATACGCGTTATTAAAAAAACCGTGGAGCATACAAATTTATTCGTTTCATTAAAAATAAGGGATTTAAATTATTCACTAGAAGCTTTCTATAAAAATAAGCAGAATTAAAATGCTCAACGTGTATTTAATTTAATTGTTCCAAGAAACAAATAGAAATTACGTGCAAAATTTATATTAATTAATTCAATTTTTAAGTAATGGGTATTAAACAAAGTGTACAAATAATAAATTAATATTTAGTTCGTATTCGCTAAAAATTAACGGGTAGAAGTCAATGCCATTCATTATTATTTTAATTGGAGTTAATTGAACCATTATTAATAATATAATAAGCATAAAAGCCTGTGAAAATCCAAGGTTAAAATACCATGAAATAAAAGCTCTGAGAATTATATTAAAACGTTAATTAGGAGCACACACCTGCGTATTTTTAAAAGTCAATTTCAGTTTAATTTGTTTGGATAAACATGAAAATTCTGTGTATATTGCAAACGGTCGGATAAACCGTAGCTTAAATTAACGGAAAGGTTAGATGTGGGGTTATTTAACTCAAATAAGTCACGTACGAATACACGTGGACTGAAATAACCGATAGTAAAGAGTATCGATTTGCACCACTAAGGCCAAGTTAGAAAAAGACAGATAAAATGCGCAAGGCAGAGACACAGATAATAAAAGGCGTGATTTGAGCAACGTCACGAGGAAACGATTGGTGGAAATAGGATGCAGATATGAGAAGTGTAAACGTAACAATTTCTATACAAAATTAATTAGTTGTTTGCAGACGCGTTGCGTGCCGTGTGAAAAATTTCTTAGATTTTCAACTGGCGCGTGTGCAAATTTAATAGAATCGCTGTGCCGGACTGTCGAAAAGGGAACATAGTATGCGAAATTCTGAAAACTGGCCGTCGCGGGACAAAACCGACGGACAGGCGAGCTATTATATAAACCCGTGTTTATAGGAGTTTCGCTCTCTTAGATTTTCGATTTTGATTCAATACTTGAAACAGTTTGCTCTTATATTTTGTGATTATTGAATACTTTAAAACAGTTTGCTCTTTACGTGCTACGATACAAGTTATTATGCATTAGTGCACTTAGAAAAGAAGATACAAGGTAATAAAGTCTAGTTATATTTGCAAGTATTACTGTACCAATTATCCAAATTTGTAACGATAAATGAATAAACAAAAGTAGGCAGTTTTGGGTATAGCGTGAAAGAATTAGGAATTTCTTTGCTATTTTTCGGGGGTTTTAATAATCAAATGTTATTCGTAATCGTGATTGGATCCACAAAACAAGATTTTGATATACTTAGATGAGTTCCTGAGAAGCTCTGAAACAACTTTAGATGAATAGTGGTGTAGAAAATTTTAAAAGCGTTCAGAATCAGAAGCCGTAAACATAACCCAGTTGGAATGGTGTGATTAACAAAGGACGATGTACATTGGAGCCACGAGTGCATTAACCTTCAGGTATCTTATGCTTTGTTGTTCGATTTTTGATGTTTTGGTGTGTGTTGAATAACTTTATAATTTGTTTGATAAAAAATGGACAGTAGTGAATTTGTACAAACAACAAATTTTTAATTTTAAGGTGAAATTTTCTTGTTTAAGTAGAGAGGAGTATTTAGCAGTTTATGTTCTTGATTATGATGAAAATTTGGGTCTGTCTTTGAGCTCAATTAGACTAACCTGTTTAATTAACGTAAAGGGGTGGAAGATGCTCCCTTTTATTCAGACTCAGGTCTGCAAATATTGTTAAATTAAGTAGTAGGCATCCTACAAGGACTTTAACTCGGGATGCAAATTAAAATGATAACAAATTTAATCTTGAAATTTTATGATACTGAAATTTATGCTGAATTTTAATTTTGAAATTTTAATGTATTATGAATATTAACGTAAATAGAGTTAACGTTGATGTTTGTGGTAGGAATGTGTTTTTTTTTATGAAGGAAGATGAAAGTTTTAACTAGGTGAGCAGCCGAGGCGTAAAGAGTAAAGAGGCGATTATCAGAAGAGATTCAACAGGGCGAGAATCACAGCAAATCTTGGTGCCCAGTTTGAGAGGCTCGAATATTTTTTTTTACTTAGGTGAGGCTTTTTGTAGGATACACAGCAGATATGACGCCCAATCTGTGGGGCTCGAATGATCAGCTGAAAGTACCAGTTCCCGTGACCAAAGGCGCATAACAATGCAATATATATATATATATATATATATATATATATATATATATAAAATAAGATGTATCTGTAAACAAACTCTATGAAAATAATAGAGCCTATTGACGAATACAAATCGGGCTGGTAGTATAGCCATCTATAGGATTTACTATGTAGTTTCGATTCAATTTTTGTACTTTCACGTTTAGTAGTGTTGATGTTTATCACCTGATGGCGGTTTTATTTACTTTTGCCATAGTACAGAGATTGTTTCGAAATTATACCAGTATAATAGCTTCGATTACTTCATAGGGTTCTTGGAGACTATTTCACTCTGAGGAGGCTTAATAAAGCCGAAACCGTCGATCAGTGGATGTTTCCTCCCCTATGAAGTAATAAACTAATGTTTTGTTAATGGCTATATAACTACCAGCCCGATTTGTATTCGTCAATAGGCTCTATTATTTTCATAGAGTTTGTTTACAGATACATCTTATTTTATATATTGTTCTACACAATTTCTTATTGCGGACTGCAAATAACCTGTCTTTTATATATATATATATATATATATATATATATATAATTACTGTAATTTGGCAAACGAAATTAGTCAAACAACCTATTTAATTGAATTCTTAAGATACACTCGTTCTATCAGACAAAACTACAGCATCAAATTGTAATTTTTATTCGACGTTTCGGCATTGCCTTTATGCCTTCTTCATAGACTGAAAAATTTAATGTAGGTTATTATAAATAAATTAAAACAGTATAGCTCTCTAGTTACATAAATTACTATGACTTACACCTGATTTAAACTTAAAAAATAACACTTATTCATGACATACAACTTGGTTAAATTTTTTAAAAAACGGTTACGGCAAACACAATTAAAAAGTAACACAGTCAATTTGATAAAATAAATAAATAAATAAATTATCATTTAACAACATGCATTTAAACCTAATCATACGGCGCAACAAGCACTAATCTTATAAAATAATCGATCATGTTGTCACCTGGTGACCATAGTAAGTAATAATCTAAAACCTATATCTTAATAGTTTAATGGTAAAATGGAACACACTAATAAAAAAAGCACACAAAACAGAACACATAATTAAACATTTCTACACTGTTTGCAAAAATGATTGTTAATAAACTTGTAAAGCACAGAGTAGACCGTATTCAAGTTGTTTATATTAACTTTATTATCCAGTGGATTCAGTTGTTGCTGAATATAGAAAGATTCCAAGAAAAGTCTCTTATAATAATTAGATTCTATATCTAATATAGTGGTATTCTCTTAGTTCGCTGTATGTTTAGTACTGTACAAATGCGACGCAAGAGCACAATTCGATTTCCCAATCCTGGCATCACTTTTGTGTTGTGTGATGCGGTTCTTTAGCCGCTGCTTTGTCTGACCAACGTACGTTCTTTTGCAACTACATTGTATTTGATAAATGACGTTGCTGCACAGAAACTTACCTGTGTTTTATTTTTTGTAAACAGATTACCTATCGATTTTTTATTGGCGCATGCGATTAACAAGTTCGTTTGCTTCAAAATCTTGGCAAATTGTGGTGTTAGATTTTAAATGTATGGTAGTTTCCTGAATTTTTTCTTCTCTGATAGATCTAGTGCTGAAATTGGTAGGTGTTCTGTATACAATAACCGTTTTATAAAAGGTTTGGGATATGCATTATTCATCAACGTAAATTCCAATTGTTTTAAATTTTTATGAAACAAGTCTGGCTTACATATTCTAGTAATACGATGTTTTAAACCAATAATGGTGTTAATCTTATGAGCAAGCGTATGGTTGGAGTGATAATTGATATACCTCCCAGAGTCAGTGGGTTTTTTGTAGACGTCAAAAAGCAACGTATTGGTAGGCGAACGGGTGGTAGGGCGGACGGGCGGGCGGGCGGACGGATAGGCGGAGGGATGTGCTGGCGAGCGGGCGGGCGGACGGGCGGGCGGGCGGACGGGCGGGCAGGCGGTCGAGGCGGGCGAACGGATGGGCGGGGCGGTGGGCGGACGGGCGGGCGGTTGGACCGGTGGTCGGGCGGGCGGTCAGGCGGGCGGGCGAAAGGGCGGGGCGGGTGGGTGATGATGGACTATTTAGTATATAAACCTGCTTTTTGAAATTTTTGAATCAATCTTAGCTGTATATATGAAAGATGTACACCAAGCAATCTTTAGAGAAAGCAATTAGTGATAATTCAGCAAGGTGTGTTAAATACGCGTAAAGCTAGTAGGTTGTACAATGTACCTAGAACAACGCTGCGCGATCACCTCTATAAACTTGGTGCTCGAAATAAAAGTAGAGAATCAAATATACCGGTGGAAGCTGCAAGACAGAAGTTAAAATACCTATACAAAACTTTGATGCATATACCACTTCTAGTGTAAAGGAAGTTGGTAAACATGTAGAACATGTAATTATTTTAACTAAACTTAGTGTCATGTTAAGAGATTTTTCCTTCTTTTTTTCATCATAATGAATGGAAAATAAAGCTATTTATTTATAATTAGAATACTTACAGAAAAAATTATGTAATCCAAAAAGCACATGCTTAAGTAAGGTTATGTTATGTAGTAGACACTTTTGAAAGGTATATATTCCAGCTTAATGTTAAATTAGATTAGGTAATTGTTTAAAAGAACCCAGAATACAAACACACTATTTTTTATAAGGTAAGATGTGAATTAATTGAATTAGCAATACATTTATGAAAGCTATAACCAGTAATCAAATATGGCTGTCTATATCAGATTGACATATCAGCTGTTTCCATGTCATTTCAATTTAAGATAGTTGTCATGGCAACTTGCAATGTTGCCAACTTATATTTTTTCTATTTGAAAGTTATTGAAAATTTTTTTTATTATTTTTCAGTGAAAAATCCAATTGCTACAGATATATTGAAAACTAACACTATATAAAGTACACAAGAGACGAAAACAAATTTCAACAAAAATCGTTGAGGCACCATTGTTATACTCCCGCTGTTCTAGTCTAAGGTATACTGTTAAAGTCCCGCGCGTAATTGATAAGAGCCACTACGACAGTTGGCAACATAATAAACACGTACATAATATTGCGCAACAAGTTATTACGTCATTATTGCGTCTCAGATGGTATTACATACCAAAAATTTTTATTGTAATACCCGAGACGCCTAAAGGAAATAGATAAACTGTACTCACGTAAAATGTGGAGCTCTTCTTGCAGCTATTCTTACGGCAGGATCTCAGCGTTAGTTGGGCGTGGGTCGGCCTTCGCCCCTCGTCGAAACCAGATTAATTTGTCTTCCCTCTTCTTGGGTTTGTAGCGGTACGATAAAGGATACAGGTAAAGGTACGATAATATGGTACGCTAAAGGAAACCTACATATCTGAAAGAGAAAAGACAAGACAAAAGACATCCGTGAACTTCACTGTTCGACGGTTCGTTGACTAGTCCCTAACGCGTCGGAAAATGTCCACTTCCTTCCGCACTCCGCGTCTGCGCATTCTCGGGCGCCGACGCAACTGTCTGAAGTGACGGAAATGCACGCACAAGTCTTTTAAAATATTGGCGCGAATTCACTCGCAACTTAAAAACTTACAATGCCAATTTTTGGCATGTAACAATATACCACCTCATTTTTAATTAGAGTGAACTATACTTAATTTTAGTTTGCCAGTATTGAATGCCTGACAATATTTACGATATGTACATGTCTTTATTCCCATCCAATATAGGGGCAATTTTCGCCGGACCATCAAGTTGTGGAAAAACTAACGCTCTAATATCTCTCATTTTACATGAGAATGGACTTAGATTACAAAACGTCTGTGTTTTCTAAAAGTTTATATCAGCCAAAGTATGAACTGTTAAGAAGTGTATTTGAACCCTTAAAGACAGATATTGGTTACTACGAATTTGGGAACTATGGCGATTTGATTAGACCAAAGGATGCAAAAGAAGATTCAATTATTGTCTTTGATAATATTCATGCAAACGAACAAAACAAGATCGCGCAGTTTTTTTCCCTTGGTAGACATAAAAGTATCGATTCCTTTTACTTATGTCACTCGTATGCCAGCACAGTAAAGCACGGACTTGGAGATAACGCTAATGTTATTTCAATATGGAAGCAGGATGATGCGAATCTTTGGCATATCTTTCTAAATCATGTTGGCAATGATATGCCCTTTATAAAGTTTAAAGAAATTTGTCAGCGATGCTGGAATGGTGGTGACTCGAAACATAGTTTTATTACTATTGTAAAAGATTTTCATTTGGGTAAGGGGCGATATAGAAAAAATTTCGATGAGTATATAAATATGGAAGAAGTCGTTAATGGTTATACCCAATCCTAAGTTTCATGATGACGGGCGTTAAAAATTTTATTGCAAGTAAACATAAGCTTCATTTTATGCAGGATGCCGTACGAAAGAAGTTTGTGGAACGCAAAAAAGGATATACTACTTCACAACCAGAATTCAAAGAAGCTCATAAACAATGCTTTAGCCTTTGCAAATCACCGCTTCCCAGTCACAAGGAATAGCGGAAAATACAAAAAGCTATAAAGGAGATTAAAGTTGAAAACAAAGACAAACTTTAAAAAAAAGATTAAGTTACCAGTTAACGACGAGCCTGTACATCGTTAGTTTGCGAACGTGTTGGTTAAAACTGAAGACGAAAATATATATACACGTCAGTTTATGGAGTAAAGTATAATCCCCAATCTGATACGAATAGTTTGGGAAAAAGTGTATAGGCAATTGATCCAGAAAACAGTGACATAACCTTAAATAATAGCGTTTATCCTGGTACTAGAGGGGTATCTATAATAGAAGAATTAAGAGAAAAGGGTATAATAGAATAAGCGTAACACAAATCGAGCACAATCGGGGCATATCCGAACAGAGTAGCTCATATAAAAGGACTGTTGGCGTAGAAGTTATAATCTGTCGATTATACAGTTTAAAGAGGCGATTAAACAAATATGTATAAAGACTTTGGGAAGGTTATTCGAAGATTTCGCAATGCTCTACGAGTAAATAAAAAGCAGAATGCGGGCAACGGTTTTCGATAGAAGGAGAAAAATGTTTTATATGCCAGTCATACGAGGAAGCGATACAGCACTACTGCTGTGTTAGTATTGCCCGAAGATTTAGATGATTTTATGGAAATAATCGAGGAGATGGGATTTATAAAACTGTTGGTAGATATTCAGATGGAATATATACTAAATTGTAAGTTTTAAAGAATGATGTGAATTTACAGCATCAACAGTATCGACAACATCAACAACATCAACAACATCGACGACATCAACAACATCAACCATATCAACAATATAATTAACTTTACCAACCTCATCAAACCATCAAACAACTACAGCACCAACATACACGACATCAAGCTTTGCCGTCTTTAACAATAGAATAGACAGGAGCAAAATACTAATTGGATAAGAAAAATGCTTCCTTATACATCCAATAGGGTGGAACGCTAGCCTACCGAAAAGATTCCCAAGGATAGCCAATATCTAGGAGACATAATATCTATATAATTTGTATCTGCATTGTATTTTGTAAAAATAAGGTTGTATAAAGTTGAATAATGTTTTGATAATACACTCATAATGAAATGTCGTTTTACATCACTTTTGCAAATATAGCGCCAATGTCGTCATAACGATTACCATTGGGCTACGCTCAATCAATAATTGCTTAATCGATTGCACTCTAAGCCGCCAATACATTGTGATATTCTAATCGCACCCAATGCTACTCTAGCCTATGATCAAACTATCTCATATTTGCCCAAATTGTCACATTACTAAATAATCAAACTAGCACTCGTATTTTCAAGTTAAATATCGACGGATGCATTCATCTTCTTGTAAATCGTGAGAAATGCAGTCATTTCTGCAGTTTACAGAGAGTGAAACCTAGAAATATTTATAAGCTATGATATTTATGACGTCACGCACATTCATGCAGACATAAACATGTTTAAGTGGGTCGTTGAGCTGCTCGAATCGTTCTCCCGAGATAAGAGAGAAATGAATTATTATTATTTTTTTATTTTTGAAAATTCATAAATCGATTCAGTGTATAGATTTTTACGCTTTTATAATTGTTATACAAATTTCGTGTTTGGATCTAAATTACAGCTTAAGGTTTAAAGAACATCATACAAAAATCCATTTTTTTAATATAATACAATTTAACGAAGCGCTATCTTCTCAAAGTTTACATATGGTTGAAATACAAATATTCTGCTATGATAAACTAAACATGCTACTTGTTTAACTTTATTAGTGTCTGGGCTTAAAAAAATGGCGGTTTAATTTAGGAAATACGCTGTTTTTCCGATAACATTAAAAATGTTTATTATGGATGGAGCAAATACATATTTTTCTAATAACTAATTGAGATTGATATATTTAAATTGCAGGAATAAATGAATTCTGCAAGCCAAGGTCGAAATCACAACCTATCGTTTCAATCACCGTTCGCCCACACATTCGCAATACATTAAATATTCCTTGAGAATGTGTAATTATTATCAAGTAACTGATCGTTTGAACCCACACATTGGCATTGTTTTTTTAATAGTCGAAATAGGGTTATCTATTGTAATATTTATTATTGTATTGTATAATGAAAATAACCCATTTAATTATGTAAAGCATTATTTCTTTCTTTAAATTGCATAAATATTGGATGTTTACAAATTTTACAGATGTGAATTATTTAAAACGGATAATACAATATTTTAATAGTTGCTTTCTGACCTCAAACAAAAACAGGTACAAGTTTAATTTTATGCAATCCAATCGAGCGTTGGACGTAATATGTATGCAGATTCATGCAGATTTCTGCTAATGAATAGCACAATAATAGTATTGGTTAAGTATTTTGCACATAGATAGATACCTGGTGTTTACTCCCGGAGCATTTCGTTATGACATATGCTGATACATTAATGTAAAGTGCTCAGCCTTTCAGTTTTTTAGTTTACGGTATCGAGTTTTGTAAAGTCGCTCTTAGGTAAGTAAACTGATTTTTGTGGCCATATTTTAACAGAACATTGTTTCAGATGATGACGGTGTTTATTTTAAAAGACCCATTTTAGCTTAATTAGGTGTTTAGTATTCGCCAGACGTGTATGATATGACCGTTGCATACACGTTTTAATAAATGTTGCATATAGGCAGGTGCTCGGCTATTTTATTTACATCTTATTTATTCTATAACTTGAAAATTTGTATATAAATTAAATTTTATAGGTTTCTATACTGGAGATATCTACTTACTTAGTGATGACCTTGGTAACCGGTTACTTTTAGCAGTTAACGTTCTTCTTCGACGATTAGGATATCCGGCTGCCGATGGTCCTGGTTCTAGAGGGGAAACGTAACTCGGACATCAACATCACAAACACAACACACATATACACAACTCTTACACACACACGCACACACACAAAACACACGCCCTCAAGCCCGCGCACATACACACACACACTTTAAAAACACAACCTATTCACACACTTACATTGCCTTTTCAACATCTGGATTTCCGGCTGCCGATGGTCCAGTCAATGTAGTACCTCCGGGTGGAGCATTGGGGACGTGGCCGCAAGTATAGCGGCCCTAATTCAAATTATAATGCCTATGGTCCAGGCTGATAAGGCAAATCCGTTAGCGTTCTTCCTTGACGACTAGGATATACGGCTGCCGATTGTCCTGGTTCTAGAGGGGAAACGTAACACGGACATCAACATCTCAAACACAACACATATATACACAATCCTTACACACACACAACACACACACACACACACACACATACACACACACACATAACACATGCTCTCAAGTGCGCACACATACACACACGCGCGCCTTACTGACGGTTACTTTCTATGGGAAAACCAGATCTGCTTAAATTTCAGGTAGCAGACTACTAAAAAATAAATAAATAAACTTTTAGCAGTAACCTAAGTCGCCGCTACCACTGGTTTTTAGTATTATGTAATAGGATCATGATGCTTAGCATCATGGTATATTATAGGAATGAATTTGGTACAATGTCATTCATAACTGATATACCTATAAAAAATATTTTTTGAACTGGTTGGTGACATGCCCAATTTCTAAGTAAACTACTGGTTTTAATTTTTAATTCTTATATTATATTTACACATCAATTCGAAATTTACAAACTATTATAATACTAGAATAAAACTGAAGTAGCCCGCAGCCGTATTCATCATAAATTATAGAATGCAACAATGCTGTCGTTTATTATCCTTTCCCGCTTTTCTGCTTACAATATTACTAATTTATTATACCTAAAGATTTGTATCGTAACAAAACAATCGCATTTATTCATTTTGTTATTGGATACGCATAATTGCTTTGAGAGTCCATAATTCCATACAGGCTAGAACAATAGGTATCTTATCCATCGTGTATATGTAACTGTATGTTTTGCTAATATCAACTTAATACCTATAATTCATCGATAAAGTACCGTACTACCTTGCGTCCAAATATCATGACAATAAGTAAACCTAGTTTTTAACAATAGCATTATGAATATAAAGTTACCGGAAAATGAACTGGGCTAGGCTTAATATTGCAATATGCTATTGTGATTATGGGGTAGTTTGATCATAGGCAAGAGTAGCATTAGGCGCGATGGGCGCCATGGGCCTATATTGTATAAGACCCGAAAGCATAGCAATGCCTATTTATCATCCATATAATACTAATTTTTCTGTTTTTAGTTGAATCCCAAGTTCCCCATACGTAACTGCGCTCCATCTCTCTAGGAGTATCTCCAATGAGGCGACGTTTTATCTGCGATCTGTACGCATGCGCTCTAATTTACCTATTTCCGATCATCTGGCTATTTATAAGGAGTCTCAGATCACTTTCCTCAGTTGTGTTTCTTCTACGACTACAAAACATTGTGGTTTACGTGTTTTAAACTGAGTAATAAACATCGTTTTAATGTGCAGATTACAATGGAATCCATCAGATTATTCGCCTGCGATGTGTGCCAGAAAAACTTCTCGATTCAGAGCAACCTTGACCGACACAAAAAAAAGGTCCATAATATCGTTAGACCACCACATCAAGTTACAACCCGAGTTCCACCGACTGGATTACTAGCGCCAACATCATTTGTGTGTGACATTTGCGGTTTGGGGTTTGGGCGTCGAGCTAATTTAACCCGGCATTAGCAAGCACTCCACAGAGATATTATTTCTTCTACATCGATGTCAGCCAAACGTGTAGCATCACCACCACGTGTTGCACCCGCCCCAAAACGCCAGCGACAGGACATACAAAATTGCGAGGATTGCAATATATGAAGAAGTTTATAGAAGGATAGGTGAGCAATCCTGTATGTGGAAACAATTAAAGGTCAGGAGAGATAGAATGATTGGGCACCACTTAAGAAATGAGGGACTATTTAGTAAGGTCTTAGATTATAAACTACCAAATAAAAATAGAGTAGGAAGGCCTAGACAAAGCTATATTAGTCAAATTATTAGAGATATAGGTTGCGAAGGGTATGTAGGCATTTTTAGACTAGCTCCGAATAGAAAAGAATTTAAAGCTGCATCAAACCGACCTTAAGTAAGTTCGAAAACAAAACCAAAAAAAATATGTAAAAATCAGTTAACTAAATGCCTCCATGACATAACTCACAATTAGTTAGCGGTCTGGCATGTTAGCAGCGATTCGTTGTTTAAGCCTTACCATAACATATAATTTAACACTTTTCCTTTTTTGGAGGAGATAACCAGGTAATATTTCATTTTCTTATAAATGGGAATCATGTAAATATGTTAGAGTTCTTCAACAACCATCAGGTTGTTAATATCTATGTAGAACCAGTTAGATAAGAAAATGATAGAAGAGTATAGGAAGACCTAGACCAAACTATATTAGTCAAATTATTAGAAATTTAGATTGTGAAGGATATGTAGAACTTTTTAGATTAGCACAGAATTGAAAAGAAGTTAGAGCTGCCTCAAACCCACCTTAAGTAAGGTCGAAAACAAAATGATAATGAATTTTTAAACAACTATCAGCTTGTAAAGTAGAACTTTTAATATTTGTTTTGGAATTAAATATAAACGTTTACAAATGAGTAAGAAATAAAAGTTATTTACTGCCTGTATACGAAACAAGCATTTGATTATTCAAAGTTTACAATGCGTTGTGTTAAGTCGTATTTGACCTACTTCTGTATGCCGATATAAAGCTTTCTTTTTGGGGTATATTTTGTCTATTTTATTGAACTGTATTTAAACCACAACATCGTAGGACAAGTCGTTTAACGATTGTTCCTTTTTACAAAGTAACCTAGTGACACACTGCACAGAGCTACCGAAATCAAGGTTGCAGCATCAAATCAATACCCTGGGAATTCATTTAATCTCGCATTTTCTTATCCTATCGTATACATAAAAAACTATTTTCAAAAATATTTGTTAAGTAAGAAAATCCTATGATAGTCATAAATTTAGGTGCTGTTCCTTTAATACGAAATGAACTCCAAATTTGTAGGACAATTGCTTTTATTTTTACCTCTAATAAATACTAAAACCTGCAGTGTAGGTCATTGATTTCTATCCAAATTTAAAAGCTCTGAGAACTGCCGCAGTATAGGGTAAGTAATACATGCAAATCAGAAACCCAGTCGCTACATAAAGCACGATGCTATAAATTTTGGTCAAATTTTAAAGACAATACATTTTTTAGAAACATTCATGTTCCAAATAATTATTAAAAGAGTAATTAGTTAAATAAAAGCTTTTTACTTACATAACAATTTTCGTAAAAAAGCTAGCTAACGTTATATATTTTTCGACGCTATGCGTCTTCACACACAAAATTATATCAACTCGCCACAAAACATATGGTTGTGCTAGTAACAAGTGAACATTTCTGTAATAGGAGATGAGATCTAGACGGCGCCGGCGTCGTTGGAGCTATTTTATTTGGATTTTCAATACTTTCTTTAATTTCCTTAAGATTATAAATAAATTTCCAAGTACCTTAATAGATTTTGTCACACAAAGTATTATGCAATAGTGGTTTACACCACCAAACTGTAATTTTGAAATAATCTGCAAACTATTTGAACAAGTGAAAATTTTATAAAATTTCTTTGTTTCATCTGAGTCGCGAGGAACAGATCAAGCTTCAGGAATGGATTCGACACGTTATAAGAATGAAAATAAATAAAATTTTGTCCGATTTTCATGTTTTTAAGTTGTAATGGATAATGCAAGTTACCCTATAGTTGCAAGTGTGAATAAATTCCCGTCTATTCAGTAAAGTTGCAATTGCAATATCGGTTGGAGTCTAAGAATATTTGTTACGGTAAACTGTGCGGATCAGAAGAACAAAAAAACCAATTAAAGTAAAGACACGCACGAAATTACGTAGCCAAAGAAAAAGATGTCGGGCTAACGTCAATCGGAGATTGGGCGTGGGAAAGTAACCGAAAACAAAACCCAACAAGAAGAAAACTGAGCCGACTCTTTGAAATAAAAATTAGTTGATTAGTACAAACAAATACAGAACATCAGTCTGTCAAAGAATAATAAGAATACATATATATTGCTGTGATATCATGACCATCACCCAGTGCCCCCTTTTTGTGAAATAAAAAGATTATCATTTTTCTTTTTGTCAATTTTTAATTTCAATTTTTAATTTTAATTTTTAATACCTCGGCTAGCTCAGTTTTAACTACGCACGGAGCTTGCGACAATACGACAACAAAGAATTAAAATTTTTCCTTTTACCTCTACTTCCTATGCCTTTAAGTCAAAATACAATTCACCACAATTACTATAATATTTTCAATATGTACATAGCGTTTATAATGTCTTTAAATAGAAACTCTTTTAAATAATTAAATTAATTTCTCTCAATAATTATAACTCTTTCTAATTAAACAAAAAGCCAGCAAAAATTACCCATGTTATTATTATGTGAAGCCCTATGAAAGTGCATTAAACTTCCTTTAATCTTTACGTAATTTATAATTAAACAAAAAGCCAGCAAAAATTACCTATGTTATTATTATGTGAAGCCTTATGAAATACAATTCACCACAATTACTATAATATTTTCAATATGTACATAGCGTTTATAATGTCTTTAAATAGAAACTCTTTTAAATAATTAAATTAATTTCTCTCAATAATTATAACTCTTTCTAATTAAACAAAAAGCCAGCAAAAATTACCCATGTTATTATTATGTGAAGCCCTATGAAAGTGCATTAAACTTCCTTTAATCTTTACGTAATTTATAATTAAACAAAAAGCCAGCAAAAATTACCTATGTTATTATTATGTGAAGCCTTATGAACGTGCATTAAACTTCCTTCAATCTTTACGAAATTTATAACGTGTACTAAAACGATCTTTGTTGACCCTCACATAAAGTTTTCATGAAAGCAATGTTTAAAATATGCATAAATAAAAATACAACAAAATATTTAGATTGGCTAACCTTTTGTCTCTTTGTAGCTTGGCTCATTCCCCCAATTCGGACAAATTCCTGCTCCAACTGCTCGCTGTTTCAGTTTCAGCTTAGTGACTTAAATAGTCCAACCTTAAATCCAGATACCTTAGATATGGTTTGCATTTTCCTTTGTATAGCTTCTCCTGATTAATTCATAGATTATTTTAAAGTCCTTGTTAGATTTCCTGGTCAGATCCAGTATGCGTTTAGATGCCTATTATGTTTCCTTGTAGGATCCAGTAATTGTTTAAATACTTTTTGAATTTCCACGTCGGATCCAGTAATTATTCAGAGTAGTCATGAGCGTTGTTATTCACTTGGGTGAATAATTCGCACTGAATTTATTCAATCAAGTGAATAGTTCAAAGTGAATAGTCCAAAATGAACTATAGACGGAAAGGAATCAAAATACTTTTGGTCTTGTGATGATGCTTTGGATTCATTCAGTATTCGGTACGGGAACTTGACGAGTTTTAAACTGAATTATAGGAATTGTAAATGTAAACACTAAATAAATAGTACATATATTATTCACTTTCAATATGTCGGCAATAAAACTGTAGTTATACCCTTATATCTGTTATTAGTATATGAACTTGGTATACAAATCAATTTGATAAGCAATCCAAGAGCATTTCAATTAAATAATTTAAGTCAGATTTAAAAAGAGACGTATAGTAAGGGTGTTAAATATACTGCAAATGCAAATAAATGGGGTAAAATTCTCAGGGGCCATTCGGTTTGGTTATTTACGTACTAATTAATAAATTTCGCTGAAGAATACACAATTGTAAATACGGGTGGGGTATAATAGAAGTCAGTAAGTGGTAGCCTAAAGGCAGCTTATTTATATTCTATTCATCGGGTGGTTTATTTCATTTTCTATTTATATCGACAAATTTTTAAAAGGTAAATAGTGAAATACTAAGAATAAGAAGTTTAATTGTATAAATAATTGAGTTTAAATTAGGCTGTATTTAGACTTTTCACTTCAGTTGTTTGAGTTCTTTCAATTATCTATATTCAGTAAAGTTCTTTCTGCGGACTAGTTGAGATTTTATTCTAATTTTTGATACATTGTTTTCTGTTTTTATTGTCGTTATAGTGTTATTGTTTTGTTAACGGTGTATTATAGAGTTTCATATTCATTGTTGTTATATAATGTTATTGTTATATGAAATCAATAATTGCAATAGTGCATTCTTACGGTTTAAAGTCAAATTCTTACACTTAAAAGTTCATAAATACATCGCGCAAGCGCGGAATAAGCGACGCCACGGGCAGTGGGTAACGCTAACCTTTGTACAGATTTTGGCGCGCCCATTTGTCAATGACGTCACCAATGCACAAATTTAATACGCAATTATCGGAAAAATATATAAATTTAAGACAATAGTTTATAACCGCGAACAAATTAAGCAATTTGAGTACTTACATAGAAATCCGGCGTCCTCCGGGGTTGAGTTAAAGTTGGCTTCTGTTCAAGTCCATCAGGGCTACTGATGGCCCTTTTAAGGCAATTAACGGAGGGTACGCATAACGTACATCCAAATCGCTCGGACGGGATCTCAGGGCTCCAACCAGCTACGGCAGTCAAGGGCACGTTCATCTAGGGTCGTGGGCTGCTCCAAGGTCGTATCCATATTCCTATATGCAGCGGAACGATAGGAACGGGTTAATCAAGCAAAGACAGACAAAGATAAGCAAGGGAAATCTACATAATAAAAATAAAGATACGATACTAAGCACGACAACTGCACTCCTCGAAGATCAAAGGCAAACAGCCACGTTAAAGCGTCTCCTGGAAACACTTCTCCCACCTTTGTTCTTTCACGCGTCGGCGCGAAGTTCCCGCGCGATCTCGCGCAAACGCACTCTGACGTGACGGAAATACGCGCACCGAGTCTTTTGAATTTATGGCGCAAAACTTCCGCACATCAAAATTAACCTAACAAATGTTTAAGTGCCAATTTATTGGCACGTAACAGCATCCTAAAAATTATAAGATGTCTTCACGGCGAAGAAGTAGTGCTATGTGGAACCATTTTCATGAAATTGAAATTGGTAAAAAAGCACAGTGCAGCTTCTCAGCATATCAAGTGGCTCGTTGAATAATTTATCCAGACATCTTAAATCAAAACATCCAACTGTTACAATAAATAATTGTGAGTCTACATCTCGTCAATGTAATCCTCCTGAGAGGGAAGTTTCTGTTGAACTAACCCATACTGAAACAGCTGAAGTTATTGTTCAGCAAACACAGGCGGTGGCTAGTGGTTCTCATGAACAACCAAATACGAATTTTGAAAACCCCATACCAACGTTAACTTTTAAAAGAAAACAAATAGCGCAAACTATAGTTCTCGATTATATGTCAACTTCAAAACCCGTAAGCGCCTTAAAGCAAAAACAAATTGGCGATCAATTAGTAACAATGATTGTGAAAGAATACCAGCCGTTTTCACTAGTAGAAGATGCAGAATTTAAAAAATTTGTATCAATGCTGAATCCTGGTTACAAACTTCCGTCGAGAAAAACAATTTAGGCCCATCTTATTCCCAATCTTTATCTCAAGTGCAAAGGAAATGTGCGTGAAAAGTTAGAACACAGTAAAGCAGTTTGTCTTACCACAGATTGCTGGACATTAGTGAAGAACCAAAATTTCATAGTGATAACTGCACATTTAGTTAATTCCCACGCTGAATTAATCTCGGTACTATTAGAATGTGTCGAGTTTGAAGAGCGACACTCAGGAATCCTGTTATTTGCAGGACTAAAAGAAGTAGTGGGCAAGTGGGGTTTAGAAAATAAAATTACCGCGTGTGTTAGTGATAATGCTGCTAACATCGCCGCCGCAGTTAAAAAATGTCAGTGGCGTCAGTTGGGTTGTTTTGCTCATTCAATAAATTTAATAGTTCAGAAAGTTGTACGGGAAAAGGCAGTTGTAGAAATAATTCTGAAGCTAAATCTATAGTGGAACATTTTAAAAGAAGTCCGCGTGCATTTGCTAAGTTGCATGCTACTCAAAAACAAATGGGCCTTCCTGAATTAAAATTAAAGCAAGATGTCTCTACTAGGTGGAACTCCACTATGGACATGCTGTGCAGATGTTTAAAAATAAAAGATGCATTAGTTTCTACCATTGCTCTTTTGGATGGTAATCTTGCAAATGTGCTGCAATCAGAATGGAGAATTATTGAAAAATTAATAGAAGTTCTCCAAATATTCAAGTTGGTAACTGAAGAAGTGTCATCTGAAAAAACAGTCATCGGGTCTAAAATAATGGTTTTCATTAAATCAATTAATACGCGCATGTTATATTTTTCGCGACTTTCTACAACCGAATTACCAGAAGAGATACAGGATCTAGTACAACGAATAAGGAACGATATGTTAACCCGTTTTAAGCATATAGAGGATAATTAACTTATGCTCCAGTGCACCATTCTAGATCCTCGTTTTAAACAGCTCGGATTTGAAGATCCAAAAAATTTGATGTGACTGTAGCAAATTTAAAACGCAAATTGGGAACGGGGAATATCACTATT
Organism: Platerodrilus igneus; assembly: GCA_036346225.1. Classification (NCBI taxonomy): domain Eukaryota; kingdom Metazoa; phylum Arthropoda; class Insecta; order Coleoptera; family Lycidae; genus Platerodrilus; species Platerodrilus igneus. Next base: position 930,849 of record JARFIW010000090.1, read on the forward strand.
CACCAGCAGCCACTAGCATCAGAAACATACCCTTCGGTGTCTTCTTTGTTGTGGCAAGATTTTGATATGTCAATTAAAAAACTTACTGCTACAGAAAACCACGAGGCAGCAAGAATAGTGGAAGTAGAACGAAAGGCCCTTTATAATGGTGGTTCGTTGGAAAAAGGTGTATCAGTGACTTATTGAAATTGCACTTAAGCGACTCTGCATCTTGGGAACATCAGTACCTTGCGAAATAATATTTTCAAAGGCAGGGCAAATAATATCTGAGAGAAGAACTCGATTAACATCTTCAAAATGTCAAAAAATGCGTTTTTAAATTGTAATTTATAATAAGCATGAAAGGATGGCATAACTGTAAATATGTAATTATTTTATTTCTAAATGTAACTGCATTTCATTTTTTAAAACATTGTTACACCTAAAATTATTATTCATCGTGTGCCGTTTTACTGCGATACTAATATTTACAATCAAGTTATTGAAATAATCACTCTTTAATTATTAAATAAACGTTATATCTTTTGCTGAATAGTAGGACACTTTTATTTCATTCAAGGATTTATAATTTGTATAACAACTAACAAAAACCACTCACTTTATAAGTAGTTCTTTTTATTCGAAATTGTTTCTTGATTAATCCTACACAACAGTATACAAATCATAAAGTCATAATAAAGTTCTTGAGATTTTAGTTATGTTGAAAGTGAAACATAGTGTACTGTACAATTGATAGTTTCTTCTAACTCAAACTATTCAGTATTCACATTCAGCTATTCAGTTCATGGTTTATATTCAGATTCGCCCTTTACAGTTCATGCAGGTAAAGGATGGGATGTTGTCCGTTTCCCTTGACCTCTAGTAAGACATAAGTTCACTAGTACGCTTCTTTTATTGTGTAGTTCGCAATGAATTATTCTTTCAGAACCCAACGAACTAGTTCGTTCCGTTCATCGTTCGGAATAGTTCATTTTAACCTATTCGTTCATGAACTACCCATCTATAATTTAGAGTCCTTTGTTAATGTAAAACTTAGAATCTATTTAAAACAACCTTTTGTTACTTACGTTTTTGAGGATTAAACGACGAATCTTATTTAATTATGCACTAACACCATTATACAATTTATTAACTATAAAATCACTTGTAATTCTTTTACCTGAATATCTTCTTTTAGGTGATGTGAACCATGCCTTCATTCAAGTTAAACTGATTTGTTTACAAATCCTGTTGTATTTAAAAGAAACGCCTATCTGTTGACAAGCGCATAGTTCAACGATTAAAGCTTTGTACGTGATTCTTACATGCAAGATTTTGGGTATTTCTACGAATTTTTGATGTATAAACGAAATTTATGCGCTATTTCCTGCACGTGGGACTTTAAGTTATTGACATTGATTCTCTCGTATTTTCACTTTCCTTGGTCACGTACGTCTTGTTTGTACAGTAAATTTGATGAACTTTGCCTTTATCACCATGTCGTAATTATTTCTAATCTATCAAGATGTTGGATTTTAACTTTCTGATCAAGTAGCCTTACTTTAATTTATGTATTAAATTATACTTTCTATCTTACGCATTTTTAAACGCGCTTGTTTAACTAGGATTCTTAGTAAAATAATGATGCACTACTCACGCGTATTGTGCTGCAGTTTCCGTCCACGTTGTTTTATGACTTGCCAAATTGTTTATTTAATTAAATCTTCTAAAGTACTTTTCATTTCTTAAAATATTTATAACTATAGGTTATATACAAGGCGTTGGCACTTGCTTTCCTGCCTAAACCTTGAATTTCTCATTTTCTTCGTAAAAATGTATAGTTTTCTGAACCCTCATGATACTAGTGATCCTATTTACCCCTAAATGACCCTATTATCATAGCATTATATATATATATATATATATCGATATAAATAATAAAGAAAACACCTTTCTGGTATAAGTAATTGCTTTTCTATATTATAATTTCAAAATATGGTTACAAATGGGACAGAGATTAAACCAAATGGTGTTCGTATGAAGCACACAACCACCTAACCGTATACTTAACACATACAACAAACATATCACTTAATAGTAAATGAGAACCTAGATGAATGATTGTAAATGAGTTCTAATAATTAAATATCTTACACTTTTAGGTAGTATAAGTCGCGTGACAAGAAACATACGATCTCGGGCCGGTATCGGACAACATATATTTTAGTTATTTAAAACCTGCGTAGTTAAATTATATCAGGCAGAAGGCTAGATGATAGAACGTATTAACACCGCTAGTGTGTTCTTAACACTAATCAGTATTAGTAAAGTTGGTTAGTAACAATATACAACCTGACAGCCGTAAAAAGTTTAGAAAGTCACGGGATCAGTAAAATGTGAGATTTTCAAAACTCCCTGTTTCCTTCACGAGGATTAAATGGTCAGCAGCAATACACAGCAACCAAAAATTTTAGCTAAGCGAAACCGGAGAAGTCGGCGTCACCAAATTTGTTTCTTAGTCAGCAGTTCTGGTTGCAAACCCAGTGTACGAGAAGTGAGTCATCTCACGTAAAGTCGCGAAGCGAGAATGTAGGCGGAAAATCAACAAAACGAGCTAGAAGCAGATTTTAAATCAGTGCTACCTCCAACCGTTGACGAATACGTACCCGATACACACAAGAGAAAGTAATTTTAAGGGAGGATGCATGTACCAGCTCGTATAATTTCTTGCACAATCTCCACGGATATGAACTAAGGTAATATTTTTATTTGGAATATAGACGAGATAATAATTAATGGCTTATCTTAGTCAAGTAAATTTTAGAAGCAAAACTGGAACATAACAAATCCCCCCAGCAAAATTGAAAAGTCGGGGTAGGAAACAGAAGCAGTGAAGCACCCAAAATAACAACAAGACCGACCACAAAAGATTCCGGATAGAAAGCACACAAAAACAGACACAAAATAAAAATCCGGCTTGAAGAACCAATAGTGGTAACCCTAGGGCTACCAGAGAAAACGATACAAAACATTTACATCAGTAAACCAGGAGCTAGAACTACAGAAGAAAGAAAAATAAAAAAAAGGGAAGACGAATAATAAGCAATCAACGAGGACTAAAATGGACGGCATCAACACTGCGGAGTCGTCGAGGGACGGGGGTTTCTTAAAAGAAACAGTAGAGTCTTCAATCTCAAGAAAAGGGTTAGTTTCCCGTAGAAAAACTAAAAAAAGAAGGAAAACAATAAGGAAAACTTGCAGTAGTAGCCACAACAGGACACAAAGGTCAAGCCTCAAGTATGCAAAGGAACGACAATAAAGCGCTGGTAAAAGAAACGGAACAGGAGTCGTTTCAAACGAAAAATCAAGAAAAGAATTGCTACAAAGGCCAAAAAGTCGACAAAGTCGCAGTTTCCAAAGAAACGGAAGAGGGACCTAAAAAGCATACCACAGGAGCGGGTGAACGATAAAATAAGTCAGTGCAAGGACCGACAGCAATGCAGACCACCCAAAGGAAAAAGGGAATAGGAAGTTCAGCGAAGAGAGTAGAAAGGCGGGTAGAAGTACGGTACATAGTATCACGCTACAAAGTTTTTAATTGTATAACTTGAATGTCACCATAATTTACTTAAGTTCGGTGGATGGTAAAAGCAACCTGTTAAAATGCATTTAGCAAACTTAAAATGTATAAATTAAAATAAAAGTTTAAAAGTACTCCATGATAAAAAACTGTAGTATATATTTTCTTACCAAAATGCTAAATGTAGACAAAATCATGAAGAATGTGGTTGACAAAAAATCCTTAACGATAATTTAAATCCATTGGTAATACCCAAGTAATTAGTACTTCATAGAGGTGATGTACAATGATATTTATTGTACGATGCTTATTCAATTGAAACCCATCTTTGGTTCAGGAAAAATTTATTGACAACTAAATTTACAAATAATTACCACTACGATTAAGGCACATATCCCATTGTTTCGTCAACCTATGTATACCCTACCTAAAAAAATCTTGTGGCTGCTGCTCGAAGAATTCTTTCACGGCGTTTTGTACTTTTTCGTTCAATGAAAACGGTTACCTTTTAAAGCTGTTTTTAGTGGCCCAAAGATGTGAAAATCGCAAGGCGATAAATTGGGACTATAGGGTGAATGTTCTAATATCCTCCATTTCTTTCGCTGTAGATTTTCTTTCACTACGTTAGCAACATGAGGTCGAGCATTGTCGTGAAGCAGAATGACACCAGGTGAAAGCTTTCCTGGACGTTTTCGTCTTATTGCTTGATGGAGCTTGTTCAAAGTTTCATTATACAGGTTTGCGTTGATATGAACCCAAGGTTCTGTAAATTCTATCAACAAGGGTCCTTCATGGTCGAAAAAATGTCAACATGACCTTACCGGCAGAAGGTTGAACTTTAACTTTTTTGGTGTCTGAGAATTTGCGTGTTTTCATTGCATCGATGACAGCTTACTGGATGGTTCAATATAATGACACTAAGATTCGTCGCCATCAATTATTGACGGGAGAAAATCGTTACCATTTTGTCTGTATTCCGTGAGGTGTTGCAAAGATAAGCCAATTCGCAAGTTTTTTTGGTTCTCTGACAAAAGGCGAGGAACCCATTGCGCACAAACTTTGCTGTAGCCTAGTTTGTGTACGATGCTATGAACATATCCGATACTCACACCAACATTTTCTGAAATTATTCTGACTGAAATTCGACGATTTTCTCTAATTTACATAAATTATGGATTAATATCTTTAGAAGTAATGTTACCTTGATTTTATTTTGCTAATGTTTATATAATTTATGAATTAGCTACATAATGGAGATATCTAATTAAGCATCGCGCAGTTGTTTTTTGTGACAAGTAATCATTTGCTTCCATGTTAAAAATTATGGAAAGTATTTAAGACATTATATTTTATTTTTATAAAGCTCATCCTGAAGCGAAGATGTTCGTCGAACACGTGTATTTTACCTGTTTCCGGTTTATTTAAAAAAAGGGGTTCTTCAATAGCCGGGTAAGTCAAATCTGTCACTTTATTTTTTGCTGAATTAAAAACATCTGTTAAGGTTTGATTATCACTAAAAATTAAATTAGGTTGGACATTTGTTTTCAAGTATCTTATAAATATTCTTAATGCACATTTATTTAAAATGTTCTAGAGCCAAAACTATCATAAAAGCTTTATTAAATGTATCGAGTTTTTAGTATTTGTTTCTAGAAAGCAGCCATACGATACTTGACAATTTTGTTCCCTTATGTTGTAAATTTGATTTTGTAGTTGTTAAATGCTGCTTTGTATTAGCTATATTTCTACATTACAAAGTATTTCGGTAAATAAAATTTGAAATAAGAATTTGTTTTAAAAAGTCGCATGTAAATTTGTAAGAAAGGCACATTTAACTTTCATATTTGAATCACTGTTAATTACATTAATAACTTAAAAATTTAAAATTTGGTGATTGATTTAAAAGCGACTATCAAATATTTAGTCGTTTATCGTGTAATGTAAAGAGAATTCTTTTTGCTAAATTAAACCTTTAACACCACAGGTTTATTATTTAATTTTCTAAATTGTTTGTTTAAACAGCGAAACTAGAATCGAATTAGTTCAGTAATATTAAACCGAAATTTTCCTAGAACTTTGAACAAGGAGATTTCCTTATGTACACACTACATGTATGTTTATTATAATTTTTTTGTTTTGTTCAATAATGAAATTTATTAAAGAATTAATATGTGCTTTTTATACGAGCACATGAATGATTATGGTAAAACCTTGAAACCTTTAAAGGTCACCTAAATATTATTATCTATTTTACTATTGTTTTGAGACGCAAACTGCTGTATACCACTGTATTATAATAACTTGAATTCTTTTACAACTTAGTTTCACAGCGAACCTCCTGTTTATCGCTCTAGCGCTGGAGTAAAATCCAGAGCTAGCAGATAGATTTTTATCATCTTAGACACGGGCAAAAGTCTTACAACTTTTTAAAAAACTTGTAAATCATGAAACCATTTTCTAATAAATTCCTCAGTAATGAGAGCGCAAACATAACTTGTCTATTCCTTGAATTTGCACAACTTGAACAAGTTGTTTAACGATTGTTCCTTTTAAAATAAGTAACCCAGTGACACACTGCAAAAGCTACTGAAATCAAGGTTGCAGCATCAAATCAATACCGAGAGTATTCGTATAATCTCGTATTTCCTTATATTGTTGAATACGTGAAACATCTTTTTTTAAATATTTGTTATATTTAGATAGACGTAAAATAAAAACTATAGATATTGGCGCTATGACAAATAATAAAATCTAAATTTATAAGGCAATTACATGTATTTTTACATCTAGTAGGTACCTAGTAAAACTTTCAGTGTAAGTCATTGATTTCTATCCAAATTTAAGGATTCTAAGCGTTACTGCAGTTAGGGTAGTAGTACATGAAATTAACATCTGAAAGATAGCCGTTTTATGTAATATTCAATACTACAGGGAATAAGTGGCTGTATTCTAAAACCATATTTACATTTATCAGGAATATATCGGAATATAACATTACAAATAATTTTTAAATGTGTAATCGGTGTATTAAAATATTTATACTTACATAACATTTTGTCACAAAAAAAGGGAGCTTACTACATCAGAATTTCGACGCTATGCGTCTTCACACACAAAATTATATCAACCCGCCATTAAACATATGCTCGCGATAGTAACAAGTAAACGCTTCTGTTATGGGAGATGAGATGAAACGGCGCCGGCGTCGTTTGGGTTTTTGTTTTATTAGATCTTTTGAGGTACATTTTGAGGTGAGGAGTATCTTAATAATATATATATATATATATATATATATATATATATATATATATATATTGCTACGATATCACCGCTCGTCAGATGTATAACGACAAATTGCCTGCTGATCGCCACCTCTCTCTGCTTTTAAAATAATTTAAATTTAACACAATTAATTTTATGCCCCGACTAGCTCAGTGGTACCCCACATAGAGTGAACGACGATAAGATAATAGAATTTTTACCCTCTCACGTCTAACACTCCATATAACTGAATAATGCAAGCGAAATTCGCCAAAATTCGTATAATGAGCGAAGAAATTTTACAATTTACTATTTACAGAACTTTTAAATCAAAATAAATATTCATATAATTTTTATTCATTATGAAGGTCACAATCCTTTTTACACTTTTTATATCAATTAAAGCCAGCAAAAAGAATTGTAATTTACCATGAATTTTTCGTTGAACGTTCCAAAAACTATTCCCTTTTAAAAAAGTACCTTTGCGTACCAACCAAAATTTTGTTGACCTTTTACATAAATATCTAAATTACATGCAATTATTAAGCTAATCAAATACTTAAAACAATAAAAGTAACATACTATAAATTTAAAAGATAGTTCTGACCTTATGTTCCTGCTGTAACTTCTTATTAGAGCTTCTTGATACAAATAGGTTGCTTGTTCTGTGGTTAACCCCCAGCTTGGCATGCTCCCCAATACTTCAAAAACGTTTATCAACAACTTGGAGTTGTTTTTAAAGTGCCAACTCTGTACTTCGAGACGATTTAGTCTTGATTTTAGTTTCCTTACTTAGAGTCGATTTATAGTTGTGTCCTTACTTAGACGATTTTAATTTGTGCCCTTACCTAGAATCGATTTTAATTTCCCAAACTTAGAGCCGATTTAATCTCGTATACTTAGAATCGATTTAATCTCGTAATTGTAAAGATTTTGTTTATATTAATTAAATCTAGACTTACGTTTTATATTAACGGCAGAGTTTTACACTCGTATTACAATCGTGTATTTTTATTATTCACTTCACTTGTAATTCTTAATTTCTATTACTTGTGACTTTGACTAAATTGAAATTCACGTAATAATTTGGTTTCAACTGTTACAGTTTGCGCGTCGAATAAGAAATGCTCTCGCTTATAGGCTCTAATCGGTTTTATAGACAACTTTGTTCCACGTGCTCGTATTGGTTGACCGTTCGCTATCTTGTAATTAGACCATAGCCATTATGTGCTATCTTCAACCTATTGGGTTTTATTTAGTGTTGCTTGTTATAGACTCTTGATTTAGCAGGTAGACAAAAGCTTTGTTTAGAATTTATCACCAAATGCTTTCGCCTTAATATCCATTCTTTACTGCGTTATGAAATATGTTTGTTTTTCAAAAGTTTGTTTATTACAAACTGGTTCAAATTATATGCGTTTTATTGACTTCTATTTCTTACGCAAATGCGTCGTGTTTGAAGGAAATTTTATTTCACGTTTATTTTACTTTAAATATGCCTAAATTGTATTTATTTTGAGTTTATGAATGTTTTAAATGGATTGGGTTGCGCCTGTAATTATTTATTTTACAAAATGTGGTTAAGTTATTACAGAATGAGCTTCCTTTTATTAACTGTAGCTTGTTCTTAATTTTATACAGGGTGATTTGTATGTGCTTTTTGCATAATGAACGAATTATTTACATTTTATGATTTAAGCGATTGGTTTTCGCGGTTTTTATAATATTTACATAAAGTATTCCTCCCTTGTGACCTTATATACCCATAAATAACTCTATTATCATAGCAATATATATATATATATATATATATATATATAAATATATATATTGCAGTGGTTTCTTTTGAATTAGCTCGCTAATTCGTGCCCCTCACTTTGGGCGTCATAGAAGCCCTAAAAATCGTGCCCCAATGTTGTATTTCTACTTACCCTAGCTGAACTCAAAACCAAACTCCTCCAATCTTTACCTAAATAAAATAATTTATGCTTCCCCAAGCTAATCTTCTACGGCTACTCATTCTGTCAACACCTTTATATTAAAGAAAAATAAAAATTTCAAAAATAAAATCTTTCAACAAAGCATACATCCTTTTATTCATATGACATAAATTGTGTTTCGCAAAATCTCAATATTTGCAAATTATTTACAATAAAATATTTCACACTTCAGTTCAATCTAAATTCTCGTGAATTTTATGTTACTCTATACTTCAACATTTCATTTAAAAGTAGATGGGCCTATCCTGAAACCCTAAATTTACTTTTCCCAGGTCTATGATGAGCTCAGTATGAACCCCTTTTATTCAGTATGCATAAATTATTGCATTATCAAATTACGCTAGAGACCCGTTTACTCCTTACATGAAATAAAAATTTTATTCATGTATTTACACGCTCAGATTTAAAATAGAAAAGTGTCTTTCCACATGTAAATCAAATTAATTTTCAGTTCATAAAATTTTCAGCAAGTAACTCAAATCACTCATAGTTTTTATAATTCAATACCAGCACAACAGTTCAATAAAAAAAATTCGTTACCTGGGGTGTTCTCCGGAATCACCACCTCAGTAGATGGCGTCCACCAAGCTTACGTTCCTGGACTACACCCAACGTCTGCTTCTAACCAGGATAACTATTCCATCTCGACTCGTTCATCCAATTTCCCCACCGATTTGTAGATACCTTCCATACAGCTCCCCACCCAGAGTCCAAACTCCACTTAACGTCCAACCAGCACTCTCATTCCAGATGTAATTCAATCGCTTACTTCAGTAACATCCAGCATTACTCGTTACAATTATTTATACAAATATGTTCAGCCCGCTTACTTCAATTGCACCTACTTGTGCTTTTATAACACTTAAAAATACATTCGGCGCACTGCACTATCACCCGGTTTTTAAGCTAGGATGTCTTCTCAACGGTACTCAATGTAAGCGAAGTGAATCAGAAAATAAGCGAAAAATAAGAGATTTTTGCCACCTCCGGCAAGGTTTATATAAGCTCCCCTCCCCTTTTATGACGTATTTTTACTCAGCTTCCCTTGAATTGTAGCAACACCATTCTACAAATTTTTCCGTACAAAACAACATAACGAACTATCAAAACTACGAATTTCACCACTCAAACGACACTTTACTTCGAAAAACTAATTAAACTGGCCAACCGTCTGTATTTTCCGTGTAAAACCGTCCCTCTACTATTCTTTCTAACGAATCCTAAACACACCTTTTATGTCCGCGTCTATATTGTTATTGCACTCACGCTCTAATAATCACCTTTTTGTCTCTGTCTTGTTTGCCTACTTACAAAGTCGACGTTATTTCCACTCTACTACTATCTTTATCTTTCGCATATTTTCCGTCCTTCTTATAGTCCCACTATTGCCATGTCGTCTACGGTTAGTGCCCTACCTACACGTGCGCCTTGATAAATTAATAACGTTCACAAACATGTTGCATCTCCGTCCCGCTTATTTATTGTTTAAAATACACTCTTCTGTCACGCAACGTTTCCATCTTACTCTGTTACTTTAAACGATTCTCTGTCCCTTAATTTTATTGTTTGCCGACTAGTCGTCTGTTGGTTAACCTTGTATCTGTCCGTTGAACAATACTTTGAAATGTTTTCATACGTATTCTAGCCTTCACTAGAATAGCTTATCTCCCCTAAACGTTTATTTCTTGAACTCCTTGGTTGTTTTGCTGTCTCAAACATTGTAGCATTCTACGAATTTAATAAATGTACGTTTCTAAATTATTGATTTTTCCCTTCAGAGCTTTAATACTGCAAATCTTTTGTACGCATTTTTCAACCTTGCATTAAATTAACGTATACAAATTATTAATTTGAACCTTCATTAAAATATGTCCTTTTATCCAAATCTAATTAATTTTAAGCGTAATAAATAAATTACTGATTTGATCCTACATATTATACTGTCCGTTTTTATACCAACTTAATTAATTTGAAGAGTAATAAATAAATACTTGTTTTACAAGGTGGTTACATAACTACATGTTTGACCTATTTACACATGGTTAGCCCTACCCATCACCGCAATATATATATATATATATATATATATATATATATATATATATATATAAATATATTGCTGTGAATAAGTAAAATTTGTAAAATTTAGAGCAAGCAAAATAGCTGGATTCACTATTAAAATATTTGGCGAATGCTTAAAAAAATTTTGTATCCATTTTTAAAATTAACTAGCTAGATTTGGATAGTTTTAAGACGACCCTTCAGGTCGCATCGGTAAGCAGAGCTGGCGACTGCTATTCGGTATTACGGATAACTCCCATTTTACTTTTGCTTGTGTCTTGTTGATCGGACACACTCCAAAATCAACGCTAGGGATACCATTACACAAACCCTATTTTTAGTTTTTGTTTTAGTTTGTTAGATTTTTATTTAGGATGGATTAATTTTGAAGTTAGAGTACATTTGGAGCACGTATAATTTTCGCGTTTAAACCCAATGTAGTATCTTCGGGTGGAGCATTGGGGACGTGGCCGCAAGTATAGCGGCCCTTATTCAAATTATAATGTGAATAAGTAGCTATGTGTTTTCCAGACATTGGAAGCCAATTTGTAACGGGCATTTTTCGTACCTTAACTTTTTACGCTCCCTTTCTGTTAGCGTACTTAAAAATACATCGTTTCTTTAGAATCGCTGTTTGTATAAAGGAAATACTTCAGAATATTTTAGAATTGTATGCAATTTAACTCGCGGGTATTACTTTGAAAAGATGGTTTAATTGAAGATTGGTTTTCATTAATAAATACATTGCAATGAATGAATTTTAAATAGAATTATTCGTAACTTGTTTTCCAACTTAGTGAAAATTACAAACCGCTTGGAATTAATGATAAATTGCTATTCGTATAAATGTTGTTCCTTATGTGGATATACGAGTCTAAATATAAACAGATAAGAAGTGTAGCTCTGATTACCTTTAAAAGAGGTATGCTTTTAGATGTAACGTGTTGGATTGACAAGAAGTTTGGTTGTAATAACAACGAGTTGTTATGAACAGATGCGTAGTCGGTTTTTGTTCTTGGTTCCGGTATGTTAAGTACTTTGAGTGATACGCGTTGCTTTGCTGATTGTGTCTTTAGTTGTTTTTCGTGTAAAATAAAAGGTTTACGGAACTTTGACTTAATGATTACGCGTTGCACGACAAATTGTTTTTGTTGCTTTTCTGTTAGAAATAAAAGTTGTAGAACTTGGAAAACCCGACCGCACGTGGTTGTTTTTACAGAAGATTGACTTCGTGATACCGTCGCTTTACTAATTGTGTTTTTGTGGATTTGTCTTGATATATTTGAACTGTGTGCGATCTAGTTTTCGTGGCCTCCTTTTCTTATCAGAGTAGTGCATACTTTGGTTTATTTAAACACAGTTTTAAAACTTGAGTGTTTCTAAAAATGGTGATACAGTTGTAGCAGGTTCAGTAGGAAAAAAAAGAGGTTGCTTCTTATGAACAGGTATCTCATTTACTTGTAAAGACAGTTGGTACTGTAGTTCCTGAATTTTCTAACCCCAACGAATCTAAAATAGATCTTTGTTTGCGCGAATTTGGTTATGCAAAAGCATTAGCTTTTCCTTTGTTACCATAGGTAGCAAATAAAACGCTTCACGTTACTGTTAGTTTAATGCATTACGTCGTGCCTTGAAAGCCCGTGACTCTAAATTTTTATTACTATTTTTCTTTACAATTTATGTTACAAAATCTTTCAAAATTATTGACTCAGGAAATAGAATTAACAAGATATTTATCGATGTTACGTAGTTCCACCAGCATGATAATGTCTGCTGCTAACACCAGTGAAATACGTAGGCGTGATTAGTGTAAAGTGTGAGAAATTCCATCCACACCCTCACAGTCAAGGGTGCAGTGCTTCGTTAGTGCAGGACATCGGGAATCCCACATTCAATTGCGAGGAAGCGTTGCTGAAGGACTGTTTGTAAGTTGAACTATTTCCTACTTGTTTTTACTTTAAATACCTGTCCGTTGCTTTGCCATACCGTTGGCGTTCTGATACCTTTTACCATAGACTTGCATGCTATTTTAAATAAAAGAAAAAAAAGAAAAATCAATACTACTGGACTACTCATATTAATTGTGTTTACCTATTTATATTTTGTTAAAATTTTGTTTGCTTTATGTCTAATTGGTGTGTGAGGAAACGTTTCTGCTACTCCCCAATATTACCTCGCTTTGTACTAAAGATTTGTTATATTGCTTTTAACGTTGTTATATTATATAGATTATCCCAACAGTTTTTTTTATTCTACAAAGTACTGAACAATTTATACTTGATCCGTATGCTATGCTTTTTCTTTGTTTCAGGTTTGCAGGACTAATTTGTTTTTTTTTTCAGGTTTACTATTCTAATTTTTCTATTGCAGGTACTGTTACTAATTCCTTACAGCCGCGCCCCTTATAGGTTGGTCTGCTTTCTACAACCCCCCTACTCTCCGATTGAGCCCGGTCCTTTCTTTGTTTTTCTTTGTGTTACGTACGGCCACGAGCCAACGTAGCATAAATCTGACGAACTAACGTGGCTGCCCCGATAATAACGTCACAAATTATCGCCTGAAGATACCCATAATATCTTGCTAGCTCAGATTAAATAAAATAACGAAACTTCAACATTAAAATTATAATATTCATTAATAAACAATTCTTCAAAAAATATTAATTGCTACATCCACAAACGACTTTCTTTAACACGCATTATTCAAAACATTACTTACACACAAGCATTAAAATCTACAAATGCAAGTTAGATCTTAAGTATACAAGCATTTTATAACTATTAGATACAAGATACAAGTATAAAATTTATAAAATCTCTCTTTGTAATTAATATTCATTCTGGCGACGCAAACATCTTAAACTCAATTTCTAGTCCACTGTGTCCCCACATTTTTATGCTGACTCTGCCTTTTCTTAGAACTTGATTTTTGGACTTTACGTTTCTTTTTGTTTTCTAAAAAATTTTCTTGTTCTGATTGGTTTCCTTTTTTTCTTTCGTTTCGCTCATACTCACCCAATCTCCTGTGGGTCTGAAGTAGAATAGTCAGTCCCACGGTATGATCTGCCTGTTGTAAGAAGTAGCTAAAGCGGTCCGACACATACACATTTTTCGCATAGACATACACACGCGTACGCACACACGTGCACGCACGCACATACACACATTCCATACCCACATACACACATAGCTTTGGTTGTTTCTTCTTTTCTTTCGTTTTGTCTTTTTCTTTCGGATCTTGTGCAGTTTCTTAAAGTTCTGTTTGATCTCAGTTTTGCTTCTTTGTTTCCGTTGCTCCGCTTCTTTTGGCTGGTTTTCTTACTGTTAGTTTTTCTACTGACTTGATTAAATTTTTTTGATCCATTTTCTGTAGCATGTACCTGCTAGATCTTTTTTCTTTTCTTCGGAAACCACGGCTTAGTCGACCTTTCGGCCTAGTTACCGATTTTTGGTTGTTCATTTAATACGATTCTTTGTTACCACAGATGTCGACTATAACCAGTTGTGGGGCCGCAACGGAACGTCCGGCCAACCTATAAGAATTTTTGTTAATTGTGGCAGTTGCTCAATGCACAAATGGAGGTATTACCCTGTTGAAATTAAACTTACTTCACTCAAACTGGTGGAATATACTAATGAAGACAGCTTTTCTTGTTTGCGGTATCAATTATAAAATATACTTTTCTAACTAAATACTTGATTTAGAATACACTGTGTGACGTTTGCTTATGTTTTGTTTTCAGCCACGAGGAAAAATGCATTTCGACTCGTAGCGAATTTATTTCTTTGCACTGACTATAATTTACCGTTACTATTTTTCTTGGTATTTGTTTATCCAGAATTACTTGTGGACAACACGTAAGTAATAAAAGATGGGTTCAACAAACATACATTCTTCTAAAGTCTTATAAAGATGAAATTTTAATCCGTAATAAAAGACTTTAAGGAGACTTCCGAACTAACTCTGAACTCTAATTTTAGCGGTGTTTGATGAGACTAGCAGTGGGGTTCGTTACGGATTCCCCTAAGCGCCACTACACTTAACAAATGTTAACCAAGAATACCGACTAGAAAGCGTAGTAACTAAATGGCAAATAACGGATCTAAGCGTAAGTGCTTAAGTTGAAATACTCTCGTAGTGTAACTTTAAACAAAAAGTACTCATCACTTTTAATATAATGTTTTATCGTTAACCTTTCAACTTTTGTTGGAAATTTTATAGACGGGTGTTTATAATACCTTTAGCATGGTTACATACTGAAATTATAAGATTGAATAACGAAAATTATGTTCTACTTTTCCTTTAAATAATCGTAACTAACATGTTTTAAGGTATTTACAAAAAATTGGATTAAGTATTTTTGGTAGGACAAACATACATTGGGCATCTGTTACCAACTTATAGTGAACTTATGTTCAAAGATCTTACAGCCATTTTTAGCGAATATTTGCGTATCTTCATATCTGAACCACAAGCTTTACATGTCGGGTTTAACTTTATTTATTAATCAAAGAGAGTGTCAATAAAAATATTATTTGCTCTTTAAAACGTATAGTCTACTACATTGAATATACTTCGATGTAACATCAAACGGGATTAGATTCTTTATCATAATAGAATTTAAATTTCTAATGGAATTAGAACGTATAGTGATCTTTTTAACATTAAATTCAAGCAAGAACCAAAAAAAGGAATGAAAATTTTAAAACCGTAGAACAACGCTTGCCAAAAAATTTATTAGCATATTTAGATGGAATTCAAACTCAAGTGAACGCAATCGTCTTTGTGTTGACCTCGCATCTGCATACCACGACAGAGAATTTCACTAGATCTCCATGCATCATTTTCATACTGGAATCTATTCTTGTTACATGAAACGAGCAGCTGTTTACCATAAATTAGATGATCAGATACTGGATTCGGAGAGAAATTTCTGCACACTGCTTCCTTATTCTGTACCAACAGATTGTAGAATGGAAGTTAATAAATTGTTTCAAAATACTAAAACTTTGTTTAACCTTAATTAATCTAGGTTTAATACTTTGGTTACTACTTTATTACTAGTAGCGCTGTAAAAAGGAAAGTTAGCTGTATTTAAAATAAATGAAAATTATTAACAATTTGATTGAGATTTTATCAACACATCGTGTCTGTGCTTTCAGACATCTCACCAAAAATCATTAGCGCGAGTCTCAAGTCGCTCGTAGCTAATTTTTTTGCAATGTTCTTTAGATGAAGGTATCTAGCAACTGCTGGATTGAAACGACAATCAGAGATGGCAAGGCTAGAACGGAACAAACATACGCCGGATGTTGTTTGTAAACTCGTTATCACGGTATAATGCAACGAAACGATCAAAAATAGCTGGAAATACTCATGTTTATTACAAGACTAAAATTTATAGAAATTGTTTTCAATGAATTTAACGTCAGAAACCAAACATTTGCCTTGCAATATGCATTAATTTATAATTTCAAACATGATAGAAAGCAACAAACATAATACAGGATGTGTCGTCTACAAAACGATTTAAAACCAATTTCATTTACGGTTTTAATACTTAAGGAAATTTAAAACGTCATACTGTACAAAATAGTTTGTTATTTTATATGCAGTGTAGCACGTATTATATTTAACCTATGTTTAAGAAAAGTTCAAACACTCTGCCATTTTTCAAGCCATGTGTATTGCAAGTCTGCTATTATCTTATTATTCTGATGTAAGGCCAATAAAGTGAAATTTATTGGAAATGATATTCAGCATTTGTTTTTAAAAGCGTATTAAGTTTTCTTATTTGTCTGGTAATTTTAAATACCACATATGTTGGGAAAAGTTTTAATGCAATAAATAATTCACATCCTGCGATTAAAAATCATATAAATAGGGAGACGGAACGTCTAAAATGGGACTTTAATATACAAGTGAAAGTAAGTCATCAGCTAGTGGTTATTGAAATTAAACATTGATTGCTTACACGAGCCCGAACTCAAGTATGAAGTTAGCTCTCGTGGGTTCGATGCTGAGTTACCTGTAACCGAACTTAGAAAAACTCTAAGGAAAATTTTAATATCAGAATCTTCTGAAAGTACATACCCAATTGTATCTGAACTCGATTTTCAAATAGATTGCGACTCGGTGACTGGAGGTTTAGCTGAGTTGACCGCTAAATGCCAAAATTTTGACGGAAAGTTTTCTACAGCCGACTGTAAACGTATTATTTCACTCACTATGCATCTGGAAGGTAGAATTAACCGGATGAATGTTGCTTCTGACGCGGAAGAATACAAACAGCGACAGTTGTTGATAACTGTTATTGATCTACGCAATAATTGCCACATCGTTCTACGAGTCTGCCCGTATCCATGGGTTGTACTGCTTCTTCACACTTTTCTACTGCTGGGGAGTAATACTTACCTGCTACAGAACCCTCAAACGTATTACCTATAGCAATGCTTACTCGTATTTCTAATTCTATTCCAAGTTATGGTCAGTTAGTATCTAAGTGAGATTTGAAATTTTTCGTTGTTGGCCAGATGTCTTTGAACGCATTCTTGTTACGTGTTGACGAATTATGTCTAGCGCGTAATGTTTCTATTTCTCAGTTATGTGTTTCTGCGTCCGATTTACTATCCGACAAGGTTCTAATCCTATATAGGGTTCATAAAAATTCGATAACCAAGTGGTCCGATGTTGTTCGTTTGCTACGCAAAGGATTTCAACCTATTAACTATGACGAAACACTTTTAGACGAAATCAAACAGCGTACTATGGGTCCCTCAGAAACCATTGGAATATATTTCGCTACTATGGAAAACTTATTTTCTCGCTTGACTATTCCTTTATCGGAATGTCAACAGTTAAAAATTACTTTGCGAAATCTTTCTCCTTTTTACCAAAACCAATCTAGCGTCATTAACCATTGATTCTTTGTCGAACTTCTACCGTTGGGTCGCAAACCCAAATAGAGCAAGATTCATTCGGAAAAGTTCAAATTTCCTCCTTTTCGAAACAACCTTCCACTATTGGACATTTAGCCTACAAACACCCTGAGGTATCTTCTTCCGTTATGAAATACGAACCCAAACCGGTCGCTACTCGTCCAACACCAAACTAGCGTAAATTTTCTTCGGTCGTTCTTTCTACTATGCCTCTAATTCCAATAAGGAGGTGACATGCTACAACTGTGATCAAATGGGTCATACCTCTCATGATTGAACTCGTCCGTAAGTACCACACTGCTATGGTTACAGACGTAAAGGAGTTACTCGTCGTAACTGCCCCAATAAATGTGACAAACCGTTAAACCGTCGGTAGGGTTCTCAGTTCGATGGGAGGACCTTGTCCTTTCGCTGCCCTCAGATTCTTCTTTTGTAGGGCTGGACGATCCATCTCGCGTCCTCCTAGATTACTTTGGTGCGAATGTGAGTGGTGACGAACGTTCTTATTTAAAAATTCAGCTTTTTGGTACTTCTTTTATTGGTCTCCTTGATTCCGGTGCTACGCGTACCATTCTTCGCTATCCCGATTGGAGCCGTTTACACGATCTACACCTTCCACTTCTTGGTGTCGGCTATTGGAAGCCGATACAATGTGTCCCAAACTTTCGCGTGGCCAATGGACCTTTGCTTCTCCTTCCTCATTGGTCATCACTACTTCCGATCCTGCCCACATTGTGTCCAATCCGTACTCCTACCCAACGTCATCAATTAGATTCTCGTATTTTCTCCGTCTTTGCAAAACAACCTTCGGGCTTTGGTTACACCCCCTTAGTCCAACACCATATCCGTACATCCTCCGAACCTATTAAACAACGATACTATCCTCTTTCCCTCCTTTTCTTAAAATAGTACATTCCGAACTTGACGAGATGCTTCGTCTCGGAGTTGTCAACCTTCCACTAGTCCTTGGTCCAGTCCAATTGTCCTAGTCAAAAAAGGAGATGACTCCTATAGGTTCTACATTGACTTCCGCAAAGTCAACCAAGTCACCTAAAAGACGCATATCCTCTTCCTTACATTTCCACGATCCTAGACCGTCTCCGTGATGCTCGTTTTCTCTCCTCCTTGATATTCGCTCCGCCTACGTGCAAATCTCTCTTGCTCCCGAATCAAAACCTATTACTGCCCTTACCATCCCTCATCGAGGTTTGTTCCAATTTTGACGTCTCCCTTTTGGACTCCAACAACTGATCGATCAGGTCATCGTGACTTGGAACCATTCTGCTTCGCCTACCTCGATGATACCATTATAGCTACCTACCACTTCATTCGAAGAACACCTTCGAATTCTTCACCTAGTTCTTTCTCGTCTCTCCTTGCTGATTTTACTCTCCGCCCAGACAAATTTCATTGCTGCCTTCCTGAATTCCGCTATTTTGGTACATCGTTAACCGAGATGGTCTCCTTGTCGATCCCGACAAAATTTCTGCTATCCTTAAGATCCCTCTTCCCTCCTCTGTTATCGCACTGCTCCTCTCTTTCTAACCTCACCTGTAAAAACACCCCTTTCTCCTGGACCAACCCACTTGTCAATCTGCGTACCTTTCCCTTAAACAACACCTAGTTTCTGACCCATTATTTTTTCCTTACCCTTTACCATCCATACTGACCCCTCTCACGTCAGTGTGGGTGCCGTTCTAAGCCAATCCTATCCCGACGACAAGAAGATCGTCAGCTATATAAGTCATTCGCTTACCAAACCTAAATGCAACTACTCAGTTACTGAGGAGTGCCTGGCAGTGATGTGGACGATTGAGAAGTTCCGTTCTTACGTAATTGCTGATTACCATTCCCTCCTTTGGTTTAATAAACTCCAAACTCCTTCCGGTCGTCTAGCCTGCTGGTCCCTTCGCCTCCAACAATATGACTTTACCATTATTCACCGTAAAGACAAATATCATGTTGTTTCTGATGCCCTTTCTCGTTCTGTTCTGGTCCTTGAACAATTTCTATTTCTACCATTACCTCCCTCAAACTCACCCTTCCTACACCTGACCGGTGGTACAATTCCATGATCCAAAAAGTTACCAACTCCTCTAAATGTTATCCTTCCGGGTCCGTAGTTGACAATATTCTTTTTTGTCGCCACAAAACTTCTATGGCTGCCGATTCTCCGGAAAACCGTCGTACCTTCTGAGCAGCGTAAAACTCTAATATCCCTCCATCACGATCCTCCTAGTTTCAGTCATTGCGGCGTTCCACTAGTGGTCATTCCAATATTCTTGTAGTGGCTGACTACTTTCCTAATTTTCCGCTGTTCTTTGTTATGTGTAGTGCCACTGCAGCATCCATATCCAAAATCCTTGAAGACCAAGTCTTCCTACTTTTCAGTGTTTCCTACTACCTTATCACTGAGTACTGTGTGCAATTCCACAGTCGTCAGTTCACCTCCTTGGGTGCCTGATATAACTCCAAAACCCTTTTCACCGCCTGTTACCATCTCCAAGCCAATTCTACTGAACATGTTAACCACTTCTTCAAGACCATGCCTGCTTCATATGTCCGTGACAATCGGTGTTACTGGAATGCCACTCTTCCACAAGTTTACTGCGCCATCCGAACGTCCAAATATAAGATCCTTGGTTGTACATGTACATTCCTATTCTCAAACACCCTTCCCCTGATCCCGAACACTTCAAAAATATTCGTTCCCATATTTACAAGAAGCTAACCGTTATTACCTCCGGCGTCGCCCTGTGTCTTTTCAGTTAGACGATTCAGTTTGGTGCCGTAATTTCACTTTGTCTAACGCTTTACGTCATTTTAATGCTAAGCCCGCTCCTAAATTCCTTGGTCTTTTCCCCATCAGTAAAATTGTTTCCACTTGAACCAATGAACTTACCGATCCTTCTGGTGGCAAGAGCATCTGGCACGTCAAAGACATCAAAGCTGTCCATCCTGACCATCCTACTGCTCCTGATCTCGCTCCATTTTTCTTCTGGCGACGCAAACGTCTTAAGCCCCATTACTAGTCCTCTACGACCCTAATTTCTATGCTGACTCCGCCCTTCCTTAGAACTTGATTTTTGGATATTACGATTTCTTGTTTTCTAATAATTTTATTCTTCTGATTAGTTTTCCTTCTCTTCTTTTGTTTTTGCTCCTCGTACTCACCCAATCCCATGTGAGCCCGGATTAGAATAGTCCCACAGTTCGATTTACCTGTCGTGAGAGGCGACTAAGCCTCCAATATACACGCGCGCGCACGCGCTCTTTCTCACACAGATACATATTTGTTGTTCTTTATTTTTTTTAATTTTGGTACTGCTTTTCTATGATTTTATTTTAAGGTTAGAGTTTTTTATTTTTAGTTTTACTTCTCCGTTCCATTTGGTCCATTTTCTTTCCCATTCTTTCTGCAGGTTTTCTTACTGTTAGTTCTCATACGAACTTGGTTAAATTTTTCGATGTGCTTCCTATGGTAGCTGCTCGCTAGATCTTTTTTCTTTTCTTCAGAAACCACGACGTAATCGACTCAGGCCTAGTTAGCTATTCTTTTCCTCGGTTGCTCGTTTAATACGATTCTTAGTTACCACAGCTTGAAGTATCTCAACTTTTTGATCCAGCATTTTTGTTGTTCCATTGCATACTTTGAGGCTTGACAGTTATTGTCTCGTTTTGGCTTGTACTGTTGGTTTTCCTCCTTGTTCTTTTTTTACTTTTGGGGTTTTTTTGCGAAAAACCAAGTTCTTTCCTTAAGATTGAAAATTTTACTATTTTTTTACTAGAGATATCTATTGTCCGACAACTTTTTGCAGTGTTAGTCCAGTCCATCTTTGTCCTCGGTGATTGCTACCTTATACCTTTCTTTTGCATATATCTTTTACACCTCTTGTTGTTTTTTGAGTTTTTCTGTAGTTTTCTTAAACTAATTTTCTTTTGCTTTGATTTGTTAGTATACTACATGCTCCGTTGCTTTTGCTTCCTACACAGACCTTTTAATTTTTGCTGGAGGAAATTTGTTACGTTCAAAACCCTGCAAGAAATCTTTTCTGCATGAATATTAATTCATACTACTTCTATTAGAAACGTCCTAAAATTTTTAAGCAAATCATAAAAGCTGTCGATGAACAAGCTCGTTTTTCTTCCACTTGAAATGAGTGCTATTTTATAAAACTTCATTACGTATTTACTCTATAATATTGTGCCTTATAAAATTAAACAGCTGCTTAGCAACCGTGCTTTGAAAGCTGAACATTCAATACAGCATCCTTTTAGTAAAAAAAGGTGTTGTGGGTAGCTAGATTAAAATGCATTCTGTGCTAGTATAGGTTAAGTTCGTGGTTCCAGCAACCAGCCGTAAACAAATGCATTAAATGCAGCCGCATTCCCTCATCCTAAGATGGTTCCGGAAAGAAGCCAATAGCTCAAGGTACAATGACTTCTTCAGTTTGCTTTATTTATGTTGTTGTTTTAGAGGGTAGAAATTTTTCTTTTTTGTTGATTCCGCACTAAATTACAGACTATGCATTACTAAATGCACGCTCTCAACACGAACGATTATGTATGTAACTCCTAAAGCTTGCGTTAGAGCGCTTTATTCTGTTTACTTTTCTGTGTAAATTAATGTTAACGTCAACAACTTGCTATTTAAAATTTAATGTTACATTCTTAAATTTTCGAGGCGAACTCGTCAAAGCAGATGTTACCCTGATTTATTTATTTCTTGTACATATTTAGGGCTGGAACACCTTATAATTATTCTTGTATTTAGATAATAAGATTATATTCTCGATATTTTAAAATGTTTAGGTTTATACTGTATTATATGTAAATTGAAGCTTTGCGTACATTACGTTATACCGAACTATTACGTAAATGTGTTTTTGACTTTTGTAAATAATGTTTCGGGACTGTATGTTGGTAATACAGCTTTTTACTGAGGTTTTCAGTTTGTTCTTTCTGTAGCACCCACCACTCTACGACGTTCTGAGTTAGCCCGAAATCTAATTCTTTTGGATTTCGATTCTACCATTCTATTCATGTTTTGTTGCGGTATTTGGTGTAGGCGATTACCTTTACTTCCTTTACTGCTTTCTTTCTTGTCTGCACGGAATACTGAAACAACATATATTGCCATGTTGTTACATGTCAAAATTTGGCAATGTACATTGTTAAATATGTAAATAAATTCCCACAAATATTTTTAAATAAACTGGTCAATTTCCGTCGTCATTGAGTCGCGCCTGCGCGGAGTGAATAGCGCAAGTGCGCGCGGTGTGATAAGACGTGATTAGACTACGAGACCTAAAGCCGAGAACATCTACCTGTGTTGTGTGTGAGTTTCTTTTCTCTTTTTAGGAGGGTAGGTTCCTTTTCTTGCCTTATCGTTTCTTCTACCTGGTTATCCTTCTCGTCCTACCTACGAACGAGCATAGAGAATGGACAAAAAAAATCTGACTCAGCAAATGGCGTGACGTGACCCACAACGAGATGGCCTTGGGATTTGGCGGCAAGGTGCGATTTAAGTGAGTACATTGCTTTTATTTATATTGTAAATGTAAATGTGATCATTGTATCACTTTTAAACGTGTTTGATACAAATGGCGCGTAATTTGCCGCGTAATTATGCTATATTAAGCAATTGCGCAATAATATGAAACGCGGAAAACCGCAACAATGGCTTGAATTATTAGAACAAATTACAGCTGCATAACATACCATTTTTCGCAAAAATCTGCTTCTAAACCATAACAGAACCACAAAACACGTAGCGTTTAACAATAAATGAGGACTAAAATGGCAGATCTATCTGTTTGTATCGTCTAGTGCTGTAGTTTAAGCGGTTCACTGACTAATTACAGTGGTACCGTCTTGTGGAAATTACAAACAACAATCATCTTGAAAGGTTTTTAATGTTTTATTTGTCACAATTGGTAGGACGTCAAACCACCATCCTCTCGACAAACGTCCTTTACGTTAGCCCTCTTACCCGGAAAGTGGCTATTATAAATAGGTCTCTCATTATTCTTACTTTACCATATACTCTAAAATAAACTTGGAAGAAAAGAGAACTTGTTAAATTTAGTCAAATTAAAGAAACCTCCACAAGGCTGAAATGCTCCAATACTGACTAGTATTGTTACGTCACTGTGGTGATTGGATATCCTTTCACAATTTGATTTCTTTTACCTTCTTTGTTAAACAAGACTCCGGTAGGCAACCTACACTTAACCTCTATTAACATTAAATATTTGAAATATAAGTACCGGTAAATTTTCCTTTAGAAAAAAGCAAACCTAATTTTCTACACTTTCCTATCATCAAACTAGCCATTGGTGCACGTACATTACTAAAAATCCCTTAACAAAAAACACTAATAATATGATCCTACCACGTAGGTTGTGTTACTCGAAATATTAAATAAATAACATTCAAATCCCATTTGTGGTAATACCATAATCAGTTGTAAACAAACACCTAGTTCGGAGGTAATTTAACCTGTCATTATTCAATAATCCCAATAAACAATAAACACAACCATATACAGCTTACATAAAGAATTAACAGGTTCATATTTACTAATCATTTAAAAAGTTCGAATCTAATTCACAGTATAATTTCTAGCCCATCTACAAAATTTAAGTAGGTCGAGGAACGCCAGTGTTGTATTCCTTTAATGATTCATTTTTGCCTCAGATTTTTGTTCACGCCAATTCATTTAACACAAAATTCTAAAAATATTTGTTTGGGCGAACCCTTAAATCTTATCACCCTTCTATATTTATCCAAATCTGTATTTCTTCATTTTCGGCAGACACAACTGTAAATTTCACCATACACCTAATTGAAATCGTCCTTGCTGTAACCCTACATGTGATTTTCCAATGCTCCACCCGAAGGTACTACATTGGCCAGGAAACGAGTTTTTTTTACCTGGAAAATTTGGTATTTTGCCGATCCCTTGCTGTTCCAAGCAAGGTATAGATCTTCAACGTGCGCGACAACATTCACACACGGGACCTCCATTTTACCTCTCATCCGAATGAGGGTGTACTTTTGTGAAAAATGCTCGTCAAACATTTTTCAAGCGGACCGTGTCGGAATTCGAACACGGGACCTTGGGCGTAGTAGTCACACACAAACCAACTACGCTACAGAGCCGCCCCCTTGCTGTAACCACATATGAGTTCAAAGGGTTACGCCAGCCCATGCCAGCTTATTAACCTAACGGTCTACAAGTTTCTTTTACTTTATTACCTTCCGACTTTTAACTTCCTTTCTTTTTTCTGTGTACTTTAATAAATTGCTTCTCGCTTAATCTTGTCAACCCGTCATATCTTTCTTTGTGTTGTCACGTTTTACTGTCAGAATGGTTTCACACTTAGCATTTACATTTATGTCGTTTATATTAATCTCGTCTAAACGTTGCGGGATGTCTTCCCATATTATCTTATCTTTACACGTTTATTCTGCGTTTCAACGTCTCTTTGTTTTATTATTGTCCTTAGTTATAGTGCACTTATGTTTATAAAATCTGCACATCCGCGGATTCGTACGCTTTATCTATTTCATCAGTTTTTAATCTGTGGTTTCTAACGTTCGATGCATCGTCTAATCTAATCAAATTCTCGTGGGTATTGCATTGTTCACGGTTTTGAAATGTCTTTACTGGTCGCGACGTTAATATCTAATCATTTGTCCTTTTTATTATACGTTTTAATTTATGTAACGAAAATAATTATACCACTTTCGAGTTATAATTAAATGTCATGATTTGAACTACATTTCTAGAAACAAAACAATTAAAATATCACGTTCGATTAACATTAAATATTTATAAAAATCAATATGCAGGGTACGTCTACATTGATTCTGTCCATCAAAAATTAATCCGATATTAGGTTAAGAGTGGTTTCAAATATGTCCTTCCATCAATCGCAGAGCGCCAAGGTAAATTATTATCTGGAATTACTTGCAGTACTTTGGTCTATCGAAATGTTACATCCTTATATTGAAGGCAATCACTTCACTGTTTTAACCGATTACTACTTCTTTTTAATTTTGTTGAATAGCCTTCAACAACCTTCGGAAAGGTTGTGTAGATGGACTATCAAGCTATAACAATATGATTTAAATATAATCCATAGAAGGGGTAAAGACAATGTTGTATTGGGCGCTTTTTCTCGTTTTGTCCCAATTACAGAAGATAAAAACCTTTCTACTGTACCAACCCACTATAATAATTATAGTTCATTTGAAGCTTATAACACAGCTATCGATGTTGCTGTTTCAAGTACTACTGATTCGTCCGAAGTAAAAATGGACTCTTGGTACAAATGTATGCTAGTTAATGTGGAAAAGAGCACCAACGTTATAAGGACTGGAAAATATTAATGGAAAATTATTTAAATATGCTTCTAGCAAATATCCTGATGTAGTCGATGCAGATTCTAATTGGAAAGAAATTCCTTTTAAATCTCAGCATATGAAAATTTACTAACGTTATCATGATAAACCTACTGCGGGTCATCTTGGTATTTTTCAAACTGCCAAAAGAATTTCTCAAATTTACTACTGGCCTAAGTTGAAATCCCATGTCGCGAATTATGTTAACCGGTGTAAAATTTGTTTGGCGTACAAACCAGAACAAAAGAATCTTCAAGATTTTATGTCTCGTCACCCGATCGTTTCTAAACCGTGCAAATCATTGCCATAGATTTAGTAGGGACACTTCCTAAGACCACTGAAAGTTGTTCTTATACTATATCTGTGATCGGCACTTTTTCTAACTTTATTTTTTCATTGTTAACCGCCACCGCTTCTGCAATTTGTCAAAAAATGGAAGAATTTGTTATTTGGTGCTCCACAGTATATTTAGGTACATAATGGTATTCAGTTCCGAAACAATATTTTTAAGTCTTTAACAAATAAATATCACTCTAAAATTATTTTCAATGCGCTATATGATACTCGAGCAAACTAGGTAGAAAGGGTTAACCGTGTTTTGAAGAACATGTTAGCTTCATATGTCGCGGATAACCAACAAGTTTGGGGTAAAGTCTTACCAATGGTCAGTTATGCTGTTTGCACCGCAGTTCATGTTACAAACATGTCGCCATATTTTGCTAACTTTGGCAGAGAAATGTTAATTGATGGCTCTCAATTTGGTACTATTACCGATTCAGACACTCTAACCAATGTGGGTTTTTCTGATAGAAACGATTTTTTAAGAGAGTTCCTGAATTCAGAAAGGTGTACAATGAAATCCCAAAAAAGTTGGAAATGCCTTATGGTAAAGCTAAAGTTAACTATGATTTCAGTCACTGCGAGTCTAATTTTATAATTATGAAATTATGTTTTATTTGACGCTTTTAAATACTTCAATGCTAAACTTGTTCCTAAATTTGTGGGCCCATACTTCACTAAGAACGAAAACTCAAATAATACTTATGAACTATACAACGACTCAGGTACGTCCAAAGACATTTGGCATACTAAGGATCTGAAACTTCGCCCAGACGAAACATAATCTATTGTGACCTATCCTAGCGAAATTCCGTTTTCTTGTTCTTCTTCTAATTTTAAGTCTACTTTTAAGTTCAGTTGGGTAGAGCTATTATACTTTTGGGTATTTGTCGCTTCGGTTTCTGAATTTTTTTTAAATATGCGTAATTTTAAAATTATCAAAATTTCTAGGTTTTTTCAATTTCATTATATACAATTTAAAAAAAAAAAGTAAGCTATTGAAGAATTTTAAGGAAGATTTTATTTTTATGAGGGAGGTGTAACGTTCATCGTCAAAAATTAATAATTTATGTGGAGAAGGTATAAGGTGAGAGGTAAGAGGTGGGTTGTGGGAGATGGGAGGTGTGAGGTGGTGAAGGTGGAAGGTGTGAGGTAGTGGATGTGGTAAGTGGGTGATGGAGGAAGTGGGCTGTGGGCTGTTGAAGGTGGGAGTGTCGTGGTAATAGCACCAGAAACCCCTTTCTGCGCCTACTTTGAACTATAAATTGCTTCAGAATTGGGAGTTCAAAACAAACATCAAAAAAATATTTTTAAGAAAAATCATCAACTGCTTCTGTTTTTCTTCTGGGCGAAGGAACGGAACGAGCAGAAGAAGATTCTCAAATTGAAGAAAACTTTCGATTTAACCGTTACAAATTGAAATTGCCAATATACCGCAATGAAAACCCTTTTATTTGGTGGATGCACCACAGCCACCGATGCCCTTCATTGATAAACGTATTTTCGACATTGGGAAATATTATTATGCAGAAACAAGTACTGTTTGGTGTCTAGAGTTATTACACCAAAACATTAAAAAACAAAATACGTATAAAATCAATTTACAAATTACATAATCAATGACAGCCACTAAATAAAGTAGGACCACTTTCAAATGAATTACCCAGACGCTTCATTCTCTTTTTATTTAACTTTATAACACAATAATTATACTTGTATTGTAATTTTAATCGTTGTACAATGTATTAAGGTACTAAATAAAATAAAACTGTAGCGAGTGTTTGCTAGAAGTTATGATGATCTATAAGGTTATCATAAAGTAAGGGATATATTTTAAATTATGATAACTTTTTAACAAATTAAGTTAATAACAAGAAATAAATGAAATCTAATTGCTTATGAAATGGGATTTAGTATGCCCAAAACAGGTTACGGCAATTGCTCAATATGACCTCCATTTTGTTGTTGTAAGATCACCATCCTTACCTCCAAATTGTACACAGCATTTCGTAACATTCTGGTTGAATTGTACCAATTTGCTCCGTAATACTGTCTTTTAATTCTTGTAGCGTAGTTGGTCGTCTTCTAAACACTAAACTTTTTAAATAACCCCACAGCCAGTAATCCGCTGGGTTTAGATCAGGTGATCTTGGTGGCCATGAATTTACGAAATGTCTGCTTAACACGCGATCTTGAAAAACGTTGGTTAACAATTCTTTGACTGGTCGAAAAATGTGCGGGGGTGCTCCATCCTGCATAAAATTATGTTTTCAATTCCGTAGTGCTCGTTTTGCAGCTGTGGAATAACATAATTTTGTAACATTTGCAAGTATCGTTCACCATTTACAGTTACAGATACGGCTTGTCCATTCTGCATTTCCTCGTAGAAATACGGACCAATAATAAAATCAGCTGTAAAACCGCACCAAACGGTGACTTTCTTGTCATGAAGACCTTTTGAACGATTTGTTGCGGATTTTCTGCAAACCAGATTCTACAGTTTTGAGTATTGACTCCACCATTCAGAGTAAAATGTGCCTCATCTGTCCATAAAATACGGGATAACCATTCGGGTTCAATTTCCATCTGAGCCATTACTCGCAAAGAAAAATCGTACCTAGTAGCCAAATCTGCGTCCTTTAATTCAAGCAGCATTTTCAGTTTATATGGATACATGTTTAGAATTTTGCGTAAAATTTTCCAAACCGTGGTATACGGCATTTGCAATCGCTTGGATATCGCATTTGCACTGCTGATTACGAGTGAATTGCTTCTGGCTATGTCTTGATTTTCATGAAGAACCTCTGCAACTTGGACATCACTAATTATTGGTCTTCCTGATCTTGGTAAGTCAGTTACAGACCCTGTTCTTTCAAATTTTGTATCAAATTGCGGTACGCTTTCATTTGACAGGGTCCGCTCTCAAACCCATTCTCGTGCGAAATCTTCGTAATCCAGCGGTGTAATTTCTGCCGGATTCATAATAGCACTGAACTAAACCAATTCTTGTTTGTAAATCCATGTTATTACAGTTGAGTCGTTTGAACTCAACGTTTACTTGAGTTTTATTTTCAAAATAAAACTTCAAATTGAATAATTTCGTTTTGACACTAGTGTCAACAATTGTTATGACAACGCTTTTGTTTCTCATAGATACGGTAAAATCCCATTCATTAAGCAACTAGATTTCGTTTATTTTATGTTACTAACTTAATTTATTAAAAAGTTGTAATGATTTAAAATATATCCCTTACTTTATAATAACCTAGTATTTAGATCCAGATTTGTATCTAGAATCGCTTACATTCAGATAAAATATTAATAATTATCCGAGTCCAGATCCGACATTCATGGTATCCGCATTCATATTCAAATTCAAAATTCGAGTTTAGAATACAAACTCGGATTTCAAATCAGCATTTGGGATCTGAATATAGACTTCGGATTCGGGATCCAGATTTATATAACCTATTTTTAGATCTGGATATAAAATTCGAAGCCGAGATCCTGATTTTATAATCCATTTTCTAATCTGCATTCACGTAGATCCGGATATCGGATTATAGATCTAGATTTACATAACACATTTTTGGATCCGGATCCATTTAGATCCGACTCTAGGACCTGAATCTGGATCCGATTGACAGTTATAGTTCACTACCATAACCTACACCAAATTCTAGTTAATTATTCTAGCTACTTATTTACGTACAGACGCGTTTTAACAAGACAGCTACTAATCTATTGCTTTATTATAGTTTAAAATGCGTGTCCTTTCATCGTTTTAGTTAAGTTGTGAAAGGAAGTTGAAAAATTAACTCGAATTTTGTATTGGCTGTCTTTCAGCATTGTGTTCATTAGGTGAAAGAATTAAATAAATGAAAAGTATCAAACAATATATTAATTAAAACGCGAGTACTCCGCAAATCTTTGTGAGGGTTTCAATAAATGAACAGATAGCCAGTTGTAACACCCAAGAACATTTTTAAATTAATCCAAATTTCAAATGATATTTTCGGCCAATCATAGACAATTCTATCTAAAATGTAACTTATCACTGACCAGAATTAATATAGTTACCCAACTCTAGTTTGATTTTGGGTGACAGTTGACAACTTAAATTAACATAACCTATCAACTGATATCTAACATCCCGTGAAATTTAGAAAATTTTAAATTAAGGCGCCAAAGGAAATGCTAGTTTGTTCTAGAGAATTCGAAACTGGAAGTGCGTGATAATATGTAATTTTTCGTGATATCTATAAAAATATTAACAAGAAGTACTTTAGAATATTGCAGAGTAACTTAAATTTAAATATAGGGTAGTTTTCAATTAGCAATGGCAATAATAAAAGTTGATTTAAGCAATTAACCTAAAAGCACATGTAGGGATGTTTTAAGATTGTGAAATATATAAGGTTGTTGATTGGCTAGACCAGTCACGTGATCGAAGATATATAACTACGGTAAGTGGGAAATTGAAAAAAGACGACACACAAAGCCTCACTAAGACACACAAAGACAAAAAGATATGAAAGGAGGCACGTAAAGGTAAAACTAACTCACCCGGGGCTGGTGTGGGTTATGCTGCAATGCCGCGTAGCAGTATTGGTTATATGCCCATGTAAATTAAAGTAATGTTTAGTAAACAAATCTAAGAAATGAGTATGCTTATTACGGGAAAAATAGTGAATTTAAGTAGTTGATGGTGAACATAGATAAGTTAAGTTCTTAAAGGAGAATTAAATAGCGATAAATTTAAATGTAATCAAAAAACGAAATGGTTAAGCTGTAAGGCGTTTAATGATAGGAAGCGCAGGTTTATGAACTGCGAAGAAGATAATGACTGACCCCACCCATACGGTTCATTATTTATTGATTGTGGAAGTTCGGTTTTTGGAAGCTCGGTTCCAATCCAATTTGGTGCAGAAGTAGGGGAATATAAAGAGTTTCGAGCACAAAATTTATTAACATCCGTGTTAAGCACTATCAAGCCTGGTGAGGATAACTTACCTCGGAAGTATTGTAGAGAGACTGGAGCAACAGTGGGTATTGCATACCCGAAACAGATATCGGATGAATCTTTGAATAAATGATTTGAGAGAACGGACGTGTATATGCATGCATACACGTGAGGATGCAAGTATAAACTTTTATATATTTATACATATGCTTTTACATGAATAAGTTATTAAGTTGCTAGATTAATGTTGGAATTTTTGAACATTATTATTAACGTTACCACTTACTATTATGAATGTTGTGTAGAATATCAAGAGTTATTGACTATGTTTAATTCGGGGCCAATTTGTTTTAATTGTAGAATTTGCATTGATTAGTACAATGTATAACAACCCGGCTTAAGGTAACTGCTAGTTCAGTAAGAGATATTTTTTTTATTGAATTCAAGTATGTCGATATAGGAAATGTATATAGTTATATCACCATATTAAAGGTTATTAAATTCATTAATTGATACGAATGTTGATATATATATATATATATATATATATATATATATATATTACAATTAATAGGGGTTCGTTGAAATACATTTAGGTACAGGTATTTTGTAAACTCTTGGGTAAGTTAACTCACCAGTATCGGTTTCAGAGTTCTAGGCCTAACCACCCTGAGGAATGTCCATGTGCTCTCCGCTGTAGAGGAACCGAGGCGTTTGAGTGAAGTAAAGTGAATGCTGTTGGATCAGAAATAGTTGACAACCTTCTGTAACTAGGTAAGTGGACCCTTGTATTGAAATTTTGAACCGTAAGAAATGATATATGGTTGGCATTCGACTATATATGTATTGGTAACTCGTTCCTTGTTTCTTTGAGTGGAACTTAGAACCGAACAAGAGGACGAAGTGTTATACAGTAAAAGACACTCAAAGCAGCTTAAATTAGAAAATATAAATCCAAAAAAGCCTTCACTTCTGCAATTCTATCTTCCAGAATTCTAATTTAGTTCTCATTCTAATACAATTACAGTCTATATTGGCAATTTACAGCAGACCTAGCATTTCCATTTGCGTTGCTTCTGCTAACCTGATTAATTTTGTAAATACGGTTCATGTGTCTTTTGTTCCTGGATTTTCTGCAATGCACTATTAACCAATATACCCTTTGAGCTTAAGAATTGATACTGCAGTACTTGACAAGTGATATCCTAGGATAAGGAATTTAACCTGCATTTTGTCGTCTTGTTGGAAAACGTGAAAAGTTATAATAATTTATTTCTATTGACTTGGTATCTTTTTTTTAAATGAAGGTGAAATGTGAGGAGTGTGCAAGTGAATTTACGCAAAAAAAGTTTATATGTACATGCGAGAAAATTTCATAATAAAAACCTAGTTGCTTTTAAAGCGAATCCCAAATTTGAGTACACTCACTGTAACAAGTTGTTTTTGTCCAAGTTCACTTTGCGTAAACACGAAATTAGAATGCGTAGGAGTCGAACTGATCACGATTACGCAAAACTGTCAATATCAGTTTCAGGGCGTTACTTTCAAACCTTGTTACGTGTCAAGGGTCACTTAAACATTGTTATTAGTTTAGTTTGGATGCACGGAAGTTTCGCGGCATATTTCAAAAGACCCAGTGCGCGGGAATTTTAAATAGACTAGGTGGTACTTCCGTACGTCATAGTAGTGCATTTGCGCAGTGTGCTTGTCCCTAGAGGGTTGGACCAATACTAGAAAAGGAGTGGGGAAGTTTCCGGTTCTCTCTCTAGAACGAGGCTTTTTCGCCAATACCTTTGAGCAGAGTGGTCGCTTTTCTGGTAACGTATCGTTAGGTTTACCTATGTAGATATCCTATCTAATTATCTTGGTTTGTCTACCCTCATACCTTATTTTCCTGTCCAATCCCTACATAGGTAAGACATCTGCCGCCACCTAGGCGCACCGATCTCTACGACTGAGGATGAAGACCTCATGACTACCTTAGCTGGCCGGAGCTGATCCCCGAACGCTTTTGAGAGCGTCGGCGTATCATCTCTAATCCCTCCGGGAGGAGCCCTGATTGGACTTGGTTAGGGGCCTACCCTAGCGCAACTTCGCGGGAAACTGGACCTATTATGTGAGTACTTCATAGTTTATATTGTTCGTTTTACCTTTGTTCTAAAATTAATATGTAAATTTTCGAAGTATTGCGCAATATTGAGGACATCATTGGTAGATGACCGCGCCCAAATCTGTATAAGATTAGCGCTGCCAACCACCGATAGTGTCTATTAAACCACGCTTCCGGTGTTGTATTTATAGAACTTTTTAAATATAACCAAGTTTGAATGTAAGAACCTGCTCTTAACCGCGTTAAAAAATGCGTTGATCATATGACCTACATTCAAGATCAAGTGCCAAGTGCATGCTGTTGGGAGACTTTCGTGAAAAATGTTAGGTAAGCATTTTTCACAAAAATACGCCCTTGTTCAAGTGAGAGGTAAAATGTAGGTCCCGTGTGTGAATGTTGTCACGCACGTAAAAGATTCCTACCTTGCTTTGAACAGCAAGAGCTTGGCAAAATTTTCAAATAAAAAAGTCACTTGCTGGCCAACGTAGTATCTTCAGGTGGATCATTGGAAAATCAAATGTAGTATTAGTGCAAAAGATTCTTTTTTAACATTAGTAAATAGACTAATGCTAATTGACTAATAAAGATGTTCAACTAAATTTAATGCATTTGTTTGAATGTTGTTGATATTAAATTGGGTAATATTCCAAAGTTATCCAATATAAAAGCAAATTAATCTCGTTTAGGTTAACTTCGCTGTGAACTATTTTTTACCTTTGTGGGTGTCTTAGGTTTCTTTTTTTGAACAACTTCTACTATTTCGCTAAATACATATACTTTTTATAAGTGATAATTTAATAAAAAATTTTGTTGTGTAATTAAAAACACTGTAATGAATTAGTATTACCACCTTGTTCTTTTAAATTTTAAAAGCTCAAAGTATTGAGTTTACAACACGATAGTTTTTGAACACTTCAGTACCTATGTATCAAACTCTGATTTTTTTTAGTCCATAAATTTTTAGGCTGAAATTTTGCTAAAATGTACTAAAAATTACTACTTCTCAATTTTTCAGTATTATTAGATCATTATTTTTTTCTTGACTATTAAGTATAATGATTAAATATGATATAATGTGTTTATTATAACAAGATTTTTTGTAATCCTCAGTGCGTCAATTTTAGCCAATAGAGTATATGGCATTATTCTGTACAACTTATAATCGACCGTGTTACTCTAGTATACCTTTTCCCATTTTCCGAATGTACCTCCCAACTACAAAAAGTCAAGGTTAACCTCAAAATTTAAATTAAAAATTTAAACAAAAAACTAAGCTGGGGTAATGTTGTGATTAATATGTTCGTAACGCGAGTGCTAATTAATAGAACTTAAATCTTACCTTGCTAATAGGTGACGAGTTCTATCGTGATTTAAGTACATATGTCTCTAAGAATGTTGTTTAATATTTGCAGACAAACCTGGAAAACTGTATATGTACCAACGAATATTACATATTTTCGGTATGCGCTTTCTGATTTAATATCATAACTAATTTTAAAGTTTTAGAATAGGATATTCGCAAGCAACGCAACTGCATAAAAAACCGTTGTACAAATCGGATAAGGCAAAGAAGTTTAGATTCTATATCATCCATAAGTATATGGAATACTTTAAAACATACACTAATGTTGTACAGAGGAGATTTCCAAAAGCAGCTTACATATATAGACTATTTACAGAAGGAACACGAGATTTTTTTGCTGATTTACGGCAGTTCATAACTATATTGCGAGCTTTAAACTTAAATGGAAAAAGCCTCAAAGACCTTACACGAGCAGAAATTGAGTTATATGAGCAAATGCCTAAGGACATGCGACATGTGGCACCTGTATTAATCTTTTCAATATTACCATTAGCATATTACATTGTTTTTCCTTTAATCTATTTATTTCCCAGGCAGTTATTATGTAGACATTTCTGGAATCTTCAACAAAAGTCGGAATTTAATGTAATATTTTTACGTAGGCGGCTATTGCATAACAAACCAGTGTTTAGGTATTTGCAATTACAACTGAAAGGCTTACATGGAAATCCCGTACATAAGAAGTGGTCTCATGTTTTAGGGCAATTGGGAAGTGGTGTTCATCCTACTGCTGAACAAATTATAGAATGTAAAGATTTGTTTGTTAATGGTCCATATCATCTGATGTATTTAAGCAGAAACCATGTTGTAAGTATAAATTGTTATTCTGATACATTGAAAGCATGTTTAACAAAAGCGAATGCTAAAAATTAAAAAAAAAATCAATTTGAAATTAACGATAATAACAATAAACAAAATATAAATGCAAAGTCCAAATATACCTAAAAGGATATTGTTGTAATGATTTGACCCCTGTTCTGTTTTAAGAAGTTGAGTAATTTAATTTAGTAGCTTATATGTAAAGTTTTACTGATTTCGATATAGAGTCGATAGTGCTTAGATGGAGGATTACTCCTTAATTATTAGGGATATTAAAACATCAATATTGTACCTACATTTTAAAAATATTTATTCCTACAAAGTAATTCACAATAAATACTGACCCAAACTTTATTTTTAATGGCTTACTTTGTTTATGTTTACAAATTCGGATCCCCATGACATTTACAATCAAAAATATGTAGTGATTTAGGTGCCTAAGTGTAACTGTTTTGGAGATATTGCCACTTTACTATCAAAATCAAGTTAACTTCAAAGCGTTGTACTTAGGATTCTAGTCAAGATTTTTGATATCTGTTTCCATCATTAACTTCAGTAATAGTCAACTCACAAAATATATACCAAACTTTTCCAAAAAAGAGTTAATACTATATAGTTCGATTGCTTTATGCAAAATGTAACTCTTTTCGATTTCTTTAAATGGAACAGTCTGCTTATTTTTTCATAATTGATTTCTGGTGAAAAGTCAATAATTTTTTTTTTATTTAGATAGTTTACTAGATTAACAAATAAATGTTTTACATAGTAGATTTAATTAATATTACTTTAACATAGAAGCAAGGTTTTCTGAAGTCGGATCGGCAATCTTTCTTACTTCGTAAGTGCACAAAATATTAGGATTTTTAGTTACCTATATTTAGTATATCCTGTGCTAGTTTTCTTTTTAACCGGGTGTGCATGTTCTTTACGCGGAGTTTAAAGTATTTTGCATTTTCACTTTCTAATGTGATCGAGAAAACATTTTGCAATATTGAACACATATTCCTTAATTGGCAGTATGTTTAGTTCTTCGTGTATTTGCGTGTTTCTAACAAACCACTCGGCGTTTACTATTATTCGAAGTACTTTGTTCTGAAATGTTTGTAACTTTTTATAATTTGTTTTGGTTGTTGCCAGCCATACTGGGCAACCGTAGGTTAATAGTGGACGGATGGCGGATTTGTAGATTAAACTTGAACATGGTAAGCATAATGATTATTGGATAAAGTTGTGACAATCTTGTATAGCCATGGTTAAGTTTTTGGTTGATGTGATATTTCCAGCTAAGTCGTATATCCAAGTATAATCCTAAATATTTCGCAGCTTTATCGGTGGCATTCCAGACAATAGTTTCTTCGTTGACAGTTATTCATTTTTTGTAATTAGGTTGTGTTTAAGGGAAAATACTTTAGCTTCAGTCTTATTGGGGTTTATAGTAATGCCCCACTTTTTAAACCACTCATTTATGTTATTGATAGCTGTTTGTAGTTTAGCTACCGATGTGTTTAGATCACTGTCTTGGGTCAATATAACTGTGTCGTCAGCGAACATTGCAGTTTCAGCTGTTGGCAGTGTTGGGATGTCGTCAGTAAATATATTACATAGGATCGGTCTAAGAATACTCCCTTGTGGAACGCCAGTTTATTGATCGCATGCTGGATGTTTTATTGTTAATTCTTACAGCAAATGTTCTGTCATCGAGAAATGAGTGTAATATCGCAACTAAATATGGTGGTAATTCTTGTTTAAGAAGCTTGTATTTGAACCCATTTATCCACACTTAATTAAACGCCTTTACTATTAAAAATAAAGCCGTTGTGTATTTTTTCTCTTCATATCCTTTTTCAATGATCTCTGTTATCCTTAATAGTTGATGTGTGGTCGAGTGACCTTTCCTGAATTCACATTGTATGGGTGTGATAGTAAAAGCTCCTCTATTTTTTCATTGAGTCTCTCTTGAATGTTTTTTTCTAAGATTTTACTTATACCCGAAAGTAGACTTATAGGCCTGTTGCTTTCCAATTTATTTTTTAGTTTCCCAGGCTTATGGAATACTATTGTGTGTGCAAATTTCCATATTTCTGGGAAATATCTGAGGATGAGCTGCAGAAAAAAATCGTAGTTTTGGATGTTAATAAGAATTTTAGTCCTGATAGCATTCATTCATTAATACTGAAGAACTGTTGCTCCATATTCATCAGGCCTATAACAAAGCTATTTCAGCATAGTTTTGATGATTCCATCTTTCTGAAGATGTGTAAGATCTCCACCATTGTTCCAATATATAATTCTGGCAACAGGACGGAAGTTTCCAACTACAGGGAAGTTTCACTGTTATTGACATTGTCAAAATTCATGAAGTCTATAATCACCCATGAATTGTGTAGAAGTTTTAAGTTAACAATAGCTCAACAGCTACATGGATTTTTGTTTTTCTACTGCAACTAATCTAATAGTATTTTATGAATTTCTAGTGACCAACCTGGAATTGGGGTATCAGAATGATCCCGACACGGACCGCTTGAAAAATGTTAGGCGAGCATTTTTCACAAAAATACACTCTCGTTCGGATGAGAGGTAAAATGGAGGTCCCATGTTATTGATAATGGCATAAAAATTGCAATTACATGCAGTTATGAGTAAATAACTGATCAATTTATAAGTAAGGAACCATAACAATGATTCCAGACATTATAATTACCCAAATTACAAGGTATTAGATTAACTTAAATTTATATTAGCGAATGTTTAATGTTTGTACCATTTTTTGGCCAAGTTGCCACAATCTTATTTCTTCTTTGGTTATAACCAATGGTGATTAAAGTATAAAAACCTAAATTTTAACCATTGAAAATTGTTGTTACTACAAAATTCTTTTAAATTCTTAATAAAAATGGGGAAATAAAATTTGTTTTTAAAAATATGACACGTTAATGTGTGAAAATGCATTATACGTAAAACTACTTCTAGAACTTTTTAAGAATGCGCAATGTTCAGATTATTTTCTAATAGCATATTCTTTTTTAGAAACATCTATTAAAAATGCATGAAGTACATTCAGGTTGGTTTAGACGAACAAGGCTAGGAGACAAAGCAATTATTTTACAAGCAATGGATCGTGCTATTCTTCGCGAAGGGGGAATCCAAGAGCTGCATGTAGATGCCTTAAGAAATGCATGCCTAATACGAGGTATAATATATGGTGTCCCATTTTCGATGGTTTTCATGGTTATATTAGGAACTACGGATGATAGCACAAAACTGTCTTTGCAAATAGCTATTTTTTCAACAAACGCTTGAATGTGTTGATAGAATTTTTCTAGTCCACGTCATTTTTGACATAGTGTGATTTTGAAAAATGCATATTTCTCATCGATCCTTGTAACATCTCTACGGATGATAGATTAGAAGATGTAAAAACTTAGTTCCATGATTTTTTATGTAAAATCCGGTGGCATAGTAAGTTTTTCAAAATATCATTTTCCAAGCTACAGACCAAACTCGTATTGTTGTAAACGGTACATCTTGTATATTTTTCATATTCATATTTTCTTAAAAATTCTTTATAAAAAAATATGTAATATTATAGGGTTATTGTTGTATTTAGTTTTGAAAACAAAACTTTTGTCCTATGTATATATTTCATTGTTTTTAGTGTGCAGTTAAATATTACGATCTTTGTACTTCGTTATACTTTTTATTATACGTCATCATCATTAGGTCTTCAGTCCTAGAACTGGTTAGACGCGTACTATCATTGTTCCCTATTCTGAACTAACCTACAGATTTCCCTGAAATCTACACAGTTTGCATCTATAACTGTCTGATCTAGGTCTACATCTACCTCTTTTTTTCTATCTCTGCTTGTAATATATCACATACTATTCCCCAAAAATGCCTAGAACGTATTCCGCCCTACTATTTCTCTTTTTCCCCAGATATCCTTGTTCCCCTACTATTTCTGTAACTTATTTGTTATTATCTTTGTCTGTCCATGCTATCGTCATCATACATCTGAAGCACAGCATTTCAAAAGGCTGCTAGCGTTTTTCTGTCTGCGTTTCAGACTGCCCGTATTTCATAGGTATACTGTGCTGTGCTCCACACATATGCTTTCAACAATTTTCTTCTTATTCTATGTTTGTTGTCTTTCCTCATAGGCGCTGTTCTTTCTTGTTAGATGCAGTTCGATCACTTTCTATTGTTTTACAGTTATATGCCCTATTTCTCCGACCTTTAATGGTTGTGAAGGGAGGTACGCAGCCTGTGGCTGCCAAGTTACCCCAACACTTAACCATTTGGCGATTTAATATATTTTCCAATTTATCTTTTCGCACAGTCAACATTAGTTGCAGGTATTTCGCAACCAACAACTAGTTGTTTATACTAATCATCAGATTTATCTGCGCTTATTTTTTCGTCATTAGGTTTTCCGTCTCAAAACTGGTTGGACACGTACCTGCACTTATTTATATTCTGAGCTAGCCTATATAGTTCCCTGAAATTCTCACACAGCATGTGTATTCAGCTCGTTCCCTTTCTATTGTTTTCTAATTTTATACCCTATTTTACCGAGATTCAGTGAAGGAGGTTAAGCAACCTGTGGCTACCAAGATCCCCCAACATTTAGACATTTGCCGAAATAATAATTTTCCAGTAAGTCCTTTCACACACTTAACATTATTCGAGAATATTGCCCAACCAATTCTTGTAGTTACTTATAATAATCATCATGTTTAAGCACAGTTATCTTTTCGTCATTAGTTTATCCATCTTGGGATTGGTTGGATGCGTACCTCCATTGATTTCTATTCTGGGCTAGCCTACACATCTCCCTGAAACCTCTACAGCCTACATCTTTTACTATCTGTGTGCAGTAGTCTAATCTAGGTCTGCCTCTTCTTCTCTTTTTTCCTATCTCTGCTTCTAATATATTCCACTATTCCCTCATGGCGTAGTATGTGGCCTATCATCCTATCTCTCCTATTTTTTACCGTTTTCCACATATTTCTTTCTTCCCACACCAGTTTTAGTACCTCTTCGTTCTTAACTTTGTCTGTCCATGATATCTTCATCATACGCCTGTAGCACCACATTTCAAAGGCTTCTACCTTTGTCTTGTGCGCTTCTCCTACTGTCCAGGCTTCACAGCCGTACAGTGCCGTGCTCCACACATATGTTTTAAGCAATCTTTTCCTTGTTTCTATGTTTGTGGTCTTTGAGCACAGTAGTTGCTTTTTCTTGTTAAATGTAGCACGACCTTGTGCTAATCTTTGTTTTATATCTTTTGTGCTTTTTCCATCTTGCGTTATTTGGCTTCCTAGGTAACAGAAATCCTTAACCTCTTGTAAGTTCGTGTCATATACTTGTATTCTTGTTTTTGATTTATTTTCCCCACCTTTGCAAACTAGAACTTTAGTTTTAGTTTTGTTAATTTTCATACCGTATCTCTCTGTTAGAACCGTTTCGATTTCATTAAGAGCAGATTCTAACTCTTCCTTGCTAGACGCTAATACCGCTATATCATCTGCAAATCTAAGCATATCAATTTTTTGTACCTGCATAGTAATTCCAAATGTCTTCCTGCATTTGACAGTATTCATTGCCTCTTCTATGTACAAGTTAAAAATCAATGGGGACAGGGCACATCCCTGTCTCACCCCTTTCCTAATGTTTACTTCTCTACGTTCCTGCTCTAATTCTATTACTGCTGTTTGCTCTTTGTATAAGCTATGTACTATTCGTCTATCCCTATAGCTCATTCCAATCTTTTTGAGTATTTCAAACATTTTTTTTCCAATTTACATTGTCGAATGCTTTTTCCAGATCTACAAACCCTATATACATGCTTTCTCCCTTTTCTATTGTTTTCTCCATTATCACCCTCAGAGCTAAAATAGCCTCCCGTGTTCCCCTGTTTCGCCTAAACCCAAATTGGTCTTCTCCTAGTATTTCTTCAGCTCGTTTTTCCATTCGTCTTTGCACAATTCTAGTTAATATTTTTGACACGTGTGCTGTCAAACTTATTGTTCGAAAATTTTCACATCTATCCGCGCCTTTCTTTTTTGGTATAGTTACTATGATGCTACGTTTGAAATTTTTGGGTATCTCGCCTGTCTCATACATATAGCTTACAAGTTGGAAGAGACGTTCTATTACTGCTTGTCCAGCGGCTTTTAGAGTTTCTGCTTGCACCTTATCTGTACCCGGCGCCTTACCATTTTTCAGACTCTTTAATGTTAATTCAAACTCGTCTCAAGTATAGGATATCCCAAGTCATCATTTTCAATGTCTGATTCCTGTTCTAATGCAGTTAGTTTCTCTCCTGCATATAAATTCCCTATATATTCTTGCCATCTACTCACTTTCGCTACGTTTTCTATAATGACGTTTCCTTGTGCGTCCCTTATATTTTTGCTATACGGTTTTATATCCCTAAAATTCATTCTAATTAATTTGTATGCTTCGTCTGTCTTTCCTATTTCCATCTTAGTTTGTACCTCTTTGCACTTTTCATCAATCCATTGTTCTTTAGCTTTCCTGCATTTTCGAATAATTTCCCATTTTATGGCTTTGTATCTCTGTCTTCCTGTTTCGTCTGCCATACCGACCCCTATGGTCTCTGCCAATCTAAGTACTGAAAGAGCCGCTCCCCTCTTTCGGGGACCTGTCTTAGTCTGGTTCCTCACTAACGACCCTACTACTTTGGTTGGACCTGTAGTTTGGCTCTTTAGCTCATTAGAACACGCAAGCCATTTCACCTGTTCTAGTAATTTAGAACTTCGGCAAGGTGCAGGTCCATTCGAAATGGTTTTTATTATACGGCGATACTAAAAATTATATTGGTCAGATAAAAAATCCTGGAACTGGTTA
Organism: Platerodrilus igneus; assembly: GCA_036346225.1. Lineage (NCBI taxonomy): Eukaryota > Metazoa > Arthropoda > Insecta > Coleoptera > Lycidae > Platerodrilus > Platerodrilus igneus. The sequence goes on from JARFIW010000090.1 coordinate 973,544, forward strand.
GATGCGTATCCTCATTGTTTCCTATTTTGTGCTAAGCTACACATTTCCCCGAAATTTCCACTGTCTGTATATTTCACTATCTGCATGCAATAGTCTGATCTAGGTCTACCTCTACCTCTTTTTTCCTATCTCTGCTTGTAATGTATCCCGCACAATTCTCCAAAAATGCCCTGTCCATTCTATTTCCCCTAGCTTCTTTTGTTTTCAACTGATATCTTTATTCCCCGACTATTTATATAAACTCATTGTTATTAACTTTGTCCGTCTGTGCTATCATCCTCGTACATCTGAAGCACAACATTCCAAAACGCTTCTACCGTTTTACTGTCTGCTTCTCCTACTGCCCCTATTTCATAGACGTACTGTGCTGTGATCCACACATATGCCGCTGCTCTTTATTGTTAGTTGCTGTTCGGTTCCCCTTCTATTGTTTATAAATATATACCCTATTTCCCCTATATTCAGTAGTATGTGAAGGGGGGTTTAGCAGCCTGCGGCTACCAAGATCCCCCAACACTTGAACATTTGCCAAATTAATAGTATTCTATATATCCTTTCGCACAATCAACGCTAGTTGAAAATATTTCAAAACCAACGCCTGTAGTTGTTTATAATAATTATCAGATTTAAGTGCAATTAGTATTTCATCATTAGTATTTCCGTCTTTACTTATTTTTGTTCTGAGCTAGCCTACACCGTTCCCTGAAATTCACACAGCCTAAATACATCTAGGTTCCACTTCAATTGTTTCCTAATTATATGCCCTATTTCACCAAGATTCAGTGGTATGTGAAGGGGGTTAAGCAGCCTGTGGCTACCAAGGATCCCCCAACACTTAGTCATTTGGCAAATTAATAGTTTTTTAGTAAATCCTTTCGCACAATTAACATTAATCGAGAATATTGCAAAACCATACCTGTAGTAGCTTATAGTAATCATCTTGGACTTGGTTGGACGCGTACCTCCATTGATTTCTATTCTGAGCCTGCACATTTCCCTGAAATTCACACAGCCTACATCTTTCACTATATGTGTGCAATAGTCTAACCTAGTTTTAAAATTAATCTTGACTAAAGTGTGACCCTTGATTTCTAACTTATTTCCTGCAATAGTATTAATACTAAAAGGGCAATTGACTAAGTTTGCAATTTTCAAAATTGCTTAAGAATTATTTTCTGACATTACACATACACTAGCACCTGCCTCTAACCCCATTTTAATTACATGGCATAAAAATAAAATTAATTTCTAAAGTTGAAATTAAACTAATTCTAAATAACACATTTCAATAGATAATATATTATGTATTTATAAATTACTCGCTCTCGAAACAATCCTCGCGTATCATTTTCGCGTATTCTAAACAAAAGTATTTTCCAATAAAATGATTCCTTTCAGGTTCCTCATCTGAATCAATTGAACTATCATTATTCTCATCATCAGATTAAACTCCTGTTTGGTATCGCTCATTTGCTCTGGAATTTCAGTGTTATCCTCTATATTGCTGTCAACTTCGTCATTTATTTCACTTTCCCGTCGTCCCAGAGAATTTTGTAGCCTCGCCTGCTCTCATTCATAATCTACCATTTCGAAATTATCTATATATATATATTTTATTGTTGTGATAACAGAAAAATCTTTTTTTATTACAAATCTCTAATAATAGTTATTTATTATACAAGGGAAAAAAGTACTAGATTTTAGCTTGAGGTGTATTTGTCTCCCGACACGAAGCGGAGGGAGACAAAACACTGAGACGTTACACGTTGCTACGTACCTAGACGTAGCCAGAAGAAACGTAAATACCAGGCTAACTACGGAACGCGGAGCGTGGGGGGGTTCACCTACAAACCAAGAAAACAAAAGAAAAACACGTCGCCCACGATTATCTATTAACAAATAAAAATAAATAAAGGATTCTGTACAAACAAGAAAAAGCAATAAATTAAGCGTTACTATTTCAAAGCAAACAATTGTGATATGAACAATTTAGTACATTAGATACGAAGTGCGCATCTTATGTACATCTTATGTATATTTCGACAAGTCTTTAAATGGGAAACACCAAAGAAAGCAATTATACGTTATCAGAATGTTTAACAAATTAACGGATACCTAAAACAAGGTATTGACTATTTAATTTATCGAATAAGTTTTCGTTTTAAAAGCAAAAGGGATTTGAGTTAAAATTATGTTAACACGGGCTTAAGAGGAACAGATAAAATAGATAGGATATTGTTGGAGAATTTAAGAATAGAAAGGGAATTTATGTAAATGGAATAACCAAATACCGGATACGGTTTTACTGCCGGAAATGAACGTAACTTCGTGTATAATATATTATTTTTTTCTGTGACAGGCAAAACGATGATTTAATATTGAAAAAAATATTACAATATATTAAAGTCAAAAAATCAATCGATGTCAAATCTGAATTTTCAAACAAGTAGAATGTTGTACTTATAGGGACAGTTAGACTTGCGTTGCTAAGGAAACCTTTAAAGTAATCAAATATCTGTCAATTTAATTCTGCGAGTGGTTACTTATTTGCACATACCCGGGAAAAAGTACTCATTTTTTTCCCGGGGAAAAAAGTAAATTCATAAAAAGTGAAATTTTGTTACCTGTCAAGAAACATTAAATGTCAAATTTTTCCCATCACAGAAAAAAGACACACACATATATATATATATATATATATATATATATATATATATGTAAGGGGGGATATAAGGTTTCTAAAGGTATATTTGTATTAATAGGGGTGTATGCCAAACGATAGGATCAATATTTCAGATTTAATAATTTAAAACTATAAAATTTGCTATACTTTACATACGTTAAAGTATGTACCATTTCAGATTGAAACTTATATGCCAAAAGGTAGATAACATGACTTTATGACGTTGATATAATGCACGGTACTTGAGGTTTTATACTGAGTTGATATTTCATGAGCCAGTTGAGAGTACATTTGCCGTCGGAAAGCCGAACGCATTTATGGATATCTGCAATATAACAAAGCGTCCAGGTCGTGTATAAATTATTTGGCTTTTCATTTTTTATAGAATCAAACTTTTGGACGAATTGTAAATCAAAATTTAAAGTGAATCAAAATGTAAAAGGTTATTGGAGTTTAGTGAAGTGTTTTGGACCAATAGTAGAAATTTAAAATTATTATAAAGACTGTAGCGAAGGTATGTTGGACACTGAAAGAAAGATGATTTGTTATTGGATGTTATATGTTTAAAATGTTATTCTAGTAAGCTAAGTTTGTTGATTTAATAACTAAGCAAAATAAATAAGGGACTTCCTTTTCGAATTTGTTCAGATAAAGACCTATTTTATGAAACCTGCGTTAAAGTGTAAAATATTTTGAAATAAAAGTTTATATAAGTATCATCGAGTATTATTTAATCCAAGTGTGAAAGGAATAAGAAGCTTCGAGTAAAAAAGGCGACAGTATTAAAAAAAAGTAAAAGTGTTTAAAAGTGCAACGGAAAGTCAGCGTGTATTTAAAGAAGATTTTGGAAGTGGTTATTAGTGCAAAGGGGAAAGCGACGGTTATTTGATTGAGAAGATTTGTGTTGGTTTTGGGATAGATTTGGTATAACGGCAGTAGGAGATTGGAGTGGATACAGAAGGAATCGACGATACAAATAATTTGGATTGAATTGAGAAGATTAAACGGCAGTAAGGACATCGTATGGATAATTGGAATAGCAGGCCTAGGAGTGATTTATAATAGGACAGCGGGTTTGAATTGGATTGTGCGGAGAGAGGATTAATTGGGGTACGGAGCAGAGGAACAGGAGATCAATATACGGCGAGGAAGAACTAACGCAGGGGAAGTAGACAACGGTTTTTTTGCTAAATTCTAAATTGGGGTAAATTTATTTCAGGTTTGGGTCATCGAAATTGTTTTTAAGAACACCTGGAGGCAGTACGCAAGCGGACAACCTTGGAGAATCTTTTGTGAAAGTGCGTACGGCGATTTCGAACTTGAGCCAGCAGTTAAAGAAGGCCTTCAGCGGTATATTTCTGGTAAGTACCGTAAACATATCATAACGTCAAAATTAAAGTCATAAATAGTTACATAAATTAATTTGGCATCAGGCAACTTTGATCTATTAAAATTTGGCATACATAGTAAATTCAGTACATTAAAAAAGTGGTAAAACAAACGAGGGTGCAGTTTGGTTGGGTAGTGCACATCTACTCACGATTGAACTCACGGTGAGTAGGTGAGAAAACCCTGAGATTAAAGTTTCAAATAGTCGAGGCATATAAAATATAGTAATTAGTAAAAAGAACCAACCAAACGTTTGCTAAAGCACCTCGATTTGAAGTCATACATTAAATAGTAAATTTGTGACGACGACAAAAGTCGTGTAACAAATTTTGTTTAAAGTTAAAGTGTAATAAATAAAGAAGGTATTAGCCCAAAGTGAAAGTAAAGTAAATATAGGGGTGAAATAAGAATATATATATTCAAACTAGGCAAAATAAACACCTATGTAATGCTTAGTTATGTATATATGTGTGTATGTATGTATATGCCTATTTTATGTACTAAGATTATATCAAACATGAAATAACAGAAATGTGGATATTACGATGAAAAAAACAGAATACTTATCATTCACGAAAATATAACAAATTTACATGCTTCGGACTGTCAGACCGAATATGTAATTAAACACATACGTGTTGTTTTTACAACGGTTTCGTCTTTATTATCATAAAACGTATAAAGTTTTGAGATGCTATCGGGATCCTGAGCATTCACGAGTGTCTATTTTTTCTGGAATAAACAAACTAAGAACTCGTCGGTCTGTGATACCGACACGCGTATATAGAAAGGTTAATAAAAATTTTACTCGTTTGTTGTCCGATATCTTCTTCATCCTCTTTATCGTAATCTACATTCTGGCTGTCGATCTCTTCATAATTGACTGAATCGATTGGATGATCTACATACCTTGGAAGAATACCCCTTGCGTTTGCATGAAAAACACGTCGAATGTACAACTGGACAGTTATGTGGATTGTGGTACGTGCCACAACAATACTTAGAGAAAGACCTTCTTTCTTTCCTGGCTGACATTTGGTCTTTCTTAGCTTCCATCTGCTGTGGATTGATAATTTGTTTTTTATAGCACCTTTTTTTATAAATATTGTGCAGAGCCTGTGATGGCTTTAATAATTTAGTTTGTATTTCATACATTTCTATTGTTAAGACAACTTTTACTGCTTTAGCGTAACCAAGTTATCTTCTGACAGAAGTTTACGTTTAATAGCTTCCGATTCTTACCCACAGACAAGTTTATCACGCAAGGCTTGTGGTAAAAAATTACCAAACTCACATGTTCCAGACAAATTTCGTATTTTGACCATAAATTTAGAGATTGATTCACCTGGTTCCTGATGAGCTTGGTAAAATTTATATCGCTCTGCTACAACAAGCTTTTTAGGACTAAGATGCTCCCTTAAGGTAGACTTTAATTCTTCGTAAGTTTTTTTTATCGGTGTGTTAGGACACAACAGATCTTTTATGATACTATATGTTCTAGCACCAATCGTTGTTAAGAATAGTGGCACTTGCCTCTGATCTGTAGATGTAATGTTGTTTCAGCTAAAGTATTTGTCCATCCTTTCTAGACAAGCAGTTATATCAATACTACTGTCATGTGGTACAATGCTACCAATTAAGACACCTGTATTTGCATTTGACCTTACAACAATAGTTTCTGTAGTATTCAACATATTCGCAGTTTTAAGCCTTTTTAGTTACACATTTACGTATATAGTTCAACGACTTCAACCTTCACCTTGCATGTGCTTGTAACTACGAAATTTACCCGATTGAATGCTACTTGTATTAATTACCACTATTTATCCTCATTGCTAGTAATATGTATTTAAACAAGTGTTAATAATTAATAGACTTTAAATAAGAACTTTGATTTATTGACTTTCTACAATTTAGATTTTACATAAAAAGCCACAGCTTAAGTGCAACGACATCGGTCATCATAGTTAATATTATTCTCTGATGCGTTCCGAAGTGTCCACTCAATACACTATGGATATTTAACAGGCATAATACACGACGTTAGTCACAAGAGAATCCTAGAAACATCTTTCCTAGGCTACAACAAGAAAAATGGGTTCAACATTTCCTGTTTTATTATTGGAACTAAAATAGTTTATAGAATTTATGAAGGAAGCCTAAATGGTATCAAATATTTCAAAACTGCAAGATCTAATCCTAGAAATTTTAGATGATATTTTGCTAGCAGAGATGAACACAATTTATTTTCAACAAAATGGAGCTCCTGACCACGATGACCATATTGTATCTCCATTTTTAAATGCAACTTTTAATGATAAATGGCTCGATACACATGGTGTTGTGAGATAGCCTCTACGTCCACCAGACATTTCAGTTGTGGTCTTTCATTTTTGGGGCTATTGAGATAATATAATATGCCACAAGTAGCATAACACAATGTATGTATAAAGAGAGACGACTAATAGAGCTTTTGTACAGATGCAAGGAAGGCCAATTTCAATAAATGCCCTGAAAAAAATTGTAAAATTATGCCACAGTTGTATCAGAGCCGATGGGATACAATCTGTACAATAGTATATTGTATAGACCTAGTAGTAAAAGCTTAAAATTCCCGTACAACGTGAAGATTGCTTGTCGAGGCGCAAGTCAAGACAAGCAACGCAGAGTTCGGGAATGTTGCTTTTTCTATGTTTTTTCTTCTATTTTTATGCAAATCGTTAGACGGCGGAAATTAAAACATTATTTAATTTTAAAAAGAACAAATCATTTTATTTTTAAATAAATGATGCTCTGAAATTCTGTGCAAAATTTGTTGCAGAACTATGGAAATGAATCATGATGTTTAATTTTCATCATTTTTGAAATTTGATTGCTGGTATTTTTAAAAGTATTGAAGGTACCAGTACAAAATGATGATGAGTGATGGTGAATTATCCTTGACTGTAGGAAATATTACTAGTTTAAAGGGGCTGGGTGCAGAAGTAAATCATCAAACGTTGCTGAGGGATATACCGAAGAGTCTCTTAATAATAAGATACAAATGTTTTGTCATTTTTTAACTTTTGTAGTGCACAAATAATTTCTTTACAGTATGGAAATGAACATTTCCTTACAGTTATTTTTCGTTACTGCTCAACGACTAGACATTTGGAAATATAGACCTTTTCTTCAAGAAATTTGATCAGTAATGTCAAAATTTCTGAACGGTTTGTGGAAAAATTTATAACTGAATCTTAAATGCATACTGTTTGTTTTTTGAAAAGAAATACAAAATTATACCTATAATATTATATATTTTTTAAACGAGAACTTTTAGGGAAATATATGAAAAATATTCGGCCGTTCCATTTAAAAAAATTCAAATTTGATCTGTAACTTGGAAAATATGATTTTAAAAAAACTGACTACACCACAAAATCCTACTTAAGCTATGGAAATATGTTTTATATTTTCTAAAATGTTATTCGTGTTACAAGGGTCAATGAGAAATTAACATTATTCGAAATCGCCCTGTATGTAAGAAATCGTGACGATTAGAAAGATTCTGTCAATACATTTAAGTGTTTTTCGAAAAAGTAGCACACTATTGTGAATGCTGTTTTTTGTTATCATCCATACTTTCTGAGATACCCGTGATCACCACCAAAAATGGGACACGTGTGGACATATGTTTGTGTGAGTAGTACGTAGCTGACATTGAAGTATTTCAGGATTAAACCCGATGAATATGAGAAATGAAGATATGGCGCAATGGTTATCGCAGTGGATTATGGTTTCTGACAATAGTGATACAGATAGTTTATCTTTACTCTTGCACTGCTCAGTTTTATTAGGATACAATCAGCCTACTAATTGGCAACTGTTGTATCCAAATAAGGCCAAAGCTTTGTAGGCCAGTTTTAAAGCATGTGATAATAACCATTATTATTATTAATTAATAATAGTGTATTTATTTTATTTATTTGTAGTTTTCTGTGATTTAATTAGTCTGTTATTTATTTTTATTAGGTATATTAAATTATGTTTCTTATTTAGAAATTTATTTTATTTTTTTATTTCAATGTAACCATTCTATAAACAGGACAGATGAAAGAATATGCTAGTCATAAAGCAATACGTCTGTTATGTTTTCAGAGACATTAGGTTTCTAAGCTCACATGTAGTAACGCTTTGGATATGACACAGCAGCACTTTGTATTGTAGGCTAGAAAGATAAAGCATTTGATTATTTATAGATGCATTTTCAATGTCATCCGTGTATACTACACTTGAGAATTTATGTCTCCATTCAGAACTGTTTGCATTTGTGTCATTGTAAAATTTGTTTTCGTGACTTCAATTGACAACTTTGTAATGGTTTTGTATCAATATGCTTGTCACATGTAGTTAAAGTTGATAATTAAGTATATTTATTATAGTTAGCAGTTCTGACATTTTTTAAAACTATATGACTCATTTTAGTAAATATAAAGATTATATTTTTGAAAGTTAGTAACCTCATCATGTTATTACCATCTTATCTCGCTGTAAATGTAGATCAACACCAAATGTTATTGTTGGATCTGCTCTGATAGTAGACCAAAACGGATTCGAGGCCTTAACTGGAGTTCAAAAGCGGCAATGGTTACACCTATGTAGAATTGTCCATATGATTAATGGTGAGCCGCGTGAACCTAAAGAGTATTGATTACCTCCGTGAGGATGCACGGGATGTAGTATGCTATCGCATTAGCAATACAAAAACATTTAGTACTTTCAAAATAGGTATTCCTACAAATATTAAAAGTAAACTTATGGATTCTACGTATTGGCCAGCTAATGTACAAATTAGAGAATTTATTTTAAGTCACCTAAAGGAAATTTGCATAATACTTTTAAAACAGCTGCTTTTTTAGAGGAAGGAACAATACCCGATCACCCTACAAAGTAAATTTTATTAATAAGCAAAAGAGTATGTTTCAATTGCCCCATAATGATTATAGTGGAAATTAAGCAATTGAGGTTTGTCATGCTACTGTAACAAATATATCTTTGTGTTACTTCCAAAATGTTCGTGGTATCAGTACCAAACTTATTCCTTTCTATGCATCTGTTCATGATTATGAATATGACGTTAGCATTAGGTGAGGTGTGGCTTACAGATGATATTAGTAATTTGGAAGCATTTCCTGAGCTATATACTGTATACAAGTCTAATGGTAGCTATGGAGTGACTGGTCTTTCGTGAGGTAGAGGATCGTTGCTTGCCATTAGGATATGATATGCAGTGCTGAGACTTAATTTTTCCAGTGTTAGCAGTTTTTTTTTGGTGGAATTGATATCGTTGGTGGTAAATGTAGCTTTCAGTTCGAACAATTGTATATTTTTATGATTTACATTCCACCTTCAATATCTATTTGTTTACTTGAGTATTTAGAGCGTTTCGCAATTTTCAAAGTCTTAATAATGGGAGATTTCAATGTACTTTTCTATAATAATACTAACTTTAATGATTCTAAAACCTGTTTGCTGAAAAACTTTGAAAAGTTCACTGATGTGGTGCAATATAATACAGTATTAAACAGCAAAGGGAGATTGCTTGATTTAATTTTTTCAAATATTTCTTGTGGCATTTCTGAGAATGTCCTGCCGCTGGTTAGGTTAGACACTCGTCACCCTGCACTTCGAATATGTTTAGGTGTTAAATTACCATATAGTGGTTTTCTCCAATCTGCTACTAAATCCTATAATTTTAAGATTGCTGATTTTCATTATCTTTACAATGCTTTGTTCAAGGCTAATTGGTCTTTTCTGGAAAATTTTGAGAATTCGGATGATGTTTGTGAAGCTTTCTATGTCAAATTTATTACCATACTGAATGAATTTGTCCCTTTATACAAAAACAAGAAGTGCCACTATCCATCTTGGTTTACACCTGAAATTATTCATTTACTTAAAGTAAAGAACAAGTCATTTCGTAAATATAAGTGCTTGAGTTTGGATCATCACTCTTCTGAATTTATTAGGATGCAAGCTTTATATAAAGCTTTAACACTTGTCTTATAATGATTATGAACATCAAATGGAGAATAAGCTTAAGAATAATCCAAAAGCTTTCTGGTTCTTTGTTTGCTCTAAACAAAATAGAACTCGCATACCTGCCAAAATCTTCCACAATAATCAGTTTTATGAAACCCCTAACTCAATTGTTGATGCTTTCAGAAACTACTTTAGTGCCGTTTATGTGCCACGAACGGTTCCTTTTACAATGAATAGTTTAAGTACATCTTCCTCTCACTTGCATATTAAGAAAATAACTATTACTGAGGTGGAATAGTGTATGCTGAAATTAAAAAATAAATATACATCTGGTATTGATCGTATACCTTTTTTTTTTAATTAAAGACTGTACTAGTGTGTTGGCATATTCAATGTCTATACTCTGCACTTTATCACTCAAAACTTTTAATTTTCCTAGAATGTGGCAAATATCTTTAATCTGTCGTTTTAAAGGAGGATGATCCTAATAACATTATAAACTACCGTCCGATATCCATCTTGTCGAACTTTGCTAAAGTTTTTGTAATGGCTATCTTCAATCACATGTACTTTGCTGTTGAATATACCATTTCTCCATACCAACATGGATTTTTTCCAAGAGATCGACAACTAACCTTGTTCATTTGACACAAGTCATCTCAGAGATATTGCATGATAATGAACAAGTGTATGTTGTATATACAAATATAGCTAAAGCTTTCGATCATATTAATCATGATATTTTGTTACACAAACTAAATTCAATTGGTCTCGGTTCACCCTTTATGTTCTTTGCCTCTTATTTAATAGACCGCATCAAATTTGTTTCGTATAATGGTTTCAAGTCTGCACCTTTTAAGCCCTACCTCAGGTGTACCACAAGGCTCCAGTTTGGGTCCTCTCTTATTTTCTTTAATGACATCACTGAGAGTATCACCTGTGGCAAGCAGTTGTACACTGATGATATAAAATGGTTTTTTCCAATAAAGGAGTTACTTGACCATCAACATTTATGACTTCAGATTGATCATTTGGCTGAGTGGTGCCAGCGGAATTTGCTTAACCTTAATTCTAATGCGTGACATGCCATTACTTGTACAAGAAAACTGAAATCAGCAATATACACGTATCATGTGGGGGCACATATCTTATTAAGGCACAATATGACCAGAGACCTTAGTGTTCTTTTTGATTTTTCACTCGGGTTCACCATAAGAAATTGCAGAACATTTACAAATATTGACGCTTTGTAATCAATTTACCAGGCACTGGTCCGGTCAAAACTTGAATATTGTAGTATTATATGGTCTCCTTTATATAAGTACCACAAAATATTAATTGAGTCGGTTCAGAGAAAATTTTTAAGTTCTTATATCCGAGAATTGAGTGTGTTTACCCAGAGCAGAGTTGTAGGCAGAAAATGTTATTAGACATGTTTCAGTTGTCTGATCTAGAATCTCGCAGGAGTGCTTCTAACCTGACTTTGTTATACCAATTACTTCAAATTATATACTCTGCCGAGTTACTTGCCTGTATAAAATTTTTGGTTCCACGTTCTGAGTCAAGGCATACAAGTTTGTTCTTTTTGCTTACTGCCAGAACTAATTTGCTGCTGAAATCGCCCTTATATGTGATATGCTCAAGCTACAACTGTGTTAGTGGCCGATGTGATATACATGTAGACTCATTGAAGAATATTCTGAATATTGTAAAAAGCTCAAATAATGTTAATTAATTTTTTTTTAATAATTTTCTTTTTTAAAGTTTTCTTGAATGTCTAGTGTTTTATTGTTTCCTATAATTGGGATATATACCTGTTGGAAATGTAATGCAAAAAAAAAAATGTCTTCAATTCAACTGCAGTTTCGTTATCCAAGGATTTACCAATAATAACAGGACTGTTCGGAGATGTTTTTAAATAAAAAGCTCAAAATCTTATATTCTTATTCTATACTCTTGTTTTTTAAATAGCAGTGATTTAAATGTGCTGTTTGAAATGCATATTTAATTGGCTTCTGGCTAGGAGAGTTTACACACACAGTGATGCCTTTGTTACTAGGCATGAGATAAGGGGTGCCACTAGAACGAAACAATCTACAAGCAACTAAATAGCTAAGTCTCAAAACCGCTACCACTCTGATTGGCTAGGAATAAAATACATAAGATGTATTTTTCAAAACTACCGAGGCAACTCATAATTTTTTATTAGTAAAACATTTCGACTACTAGACCTGAATTTTATTAAGAAGAGTACATCATCATCAATGTGCAGTAGAACAAATTTAGGTAGGAATAGTCCAATACGGCATTCAAGGAGTGAATATTGAGTCACCTGATATCATTGGCATAGTATAATTTGTGAGTATAATGGCAGCATTCAGTTCTATGTTTAAATGGGAAAACTTTCACAATGCAAAGATTGATAGTTTTAAAAATAGACTGCACTACAGATGCGTGTGCGCATCTAGCCTATTGTACTGTCAAACATCGACTTTATTGTATGTTGAATGTTGACAATTGTCATTCTGACATTTGTTATTCGAGTGTTTATAATCGTTTATAACTTCCAATTTTCTATAAAAGCAGGTATTTTCATAACTAAGTATTATAAATTATTGATTACCTGTTTGACATTGCTTCTATATTGTTGATTATATTGTTCAAACAACAGTAGTATTACAAGACGGATTTGGCGACAAACTGGTTTTGTGTGTTGTTTTGTTGATGTTAGGAGGTTGTGGGGAGCGCAGCATTTGGACTTCAGTGGCAGATGTCTTTGTTGGTCGATGCTTAATGATGAATGTGGAATGGGGCTCCCTAGGGCTTTGCATTCGTGGAGCACGTCGGTTCTTTGCTTGATGTCGAATAGAGTTCTCTAAGGCGTCACCCTTGTTTTTATTCTCGTCGCTTTAGTTAATTGAATACCTGAGAGATTTTAGGTTAAGCAAAAATAAACGTCATCATTTTCAAATGATGAATGCGTAACGGGGCTCCCTAGGACTTCGCGAATTTAGAAAATAATACATGGTGAAGAATTTCGATGATGATGTAATAATTCTCAAAATGCAGAATGGGGCTCCCTAGCGTTTTCTGAATGGGGCTGTGCTCCGTTAGGTAATTGAATACTTCGGAGATTTTTACGTTAAGTAAAAACGTGCACGTGGTGAAGAATTTAGCAGTACTAGGGCTTCGCCCCCGAGAGCTTCCGTTTCAAGAATTATTTTTGTATCAAATATCATAATATTTAAAAAGAACAGCAGAATTATACAACTCGTAACATAATAGTTTTAATTTAAAATAAAATGTAGGTATGTATGCAAATAATATAAAAACAGGTATGTCGTATTTTGTTCATGGGAAAAAACTGAGTTATATTTTTACATTTTAGTTGCGTCACAAAAATAATTTATACAATTACGCGGAATTCGCAGTGGGATCTAGCATACGACCTCGTCTTTTTTATCCTAATTATAGTCTGAATTTAAAATATATGCAAATCATGTCATTATTCATCATGATTTATTAATCCTTCACAGTAAAAAGAATTAATTTAATTTTATATAACAAGGATTTTGCTTATATTAGCAATTTGAATATATTTAATGTCATTATACGTTCAATTTATAAGGTAGTAATCGAATTTCTTTTGTTTTTAATGGTTTGGTAATCACATGCAGATGGCGTGTTAGACATCGTTTATATAGAGCTCATTTAATTGAATCATTATTTGAATCTGTACTTTTGGGGTGATTAGCAGACTTGCAGCGCTAATATAAAAGGTAAGTTATATTTTATTTTTCCCTCATTTTGTAAAAAGCATATTTGTGTTATAATATTTTAATTGCAAGTTAGTAACAACATTTTTTGCTGTTTTTTGCTGTTTGTTGATGGACCAAATAATAAAAAACAATAATAGAAAGTCAATTGTAGGCCCTAGAAAAAAAGTAAAGAAGTTGTCTGAATTAGCACTAAAAATTCTGCAAATAATTTACAGAGCAAAAATGATACATGCCAAATTTGGCGATTCTGTGCTAATCGAGTTGGCTGACAATATTTTCTTTCTTCTGCAACGGTGTACTAAATGGTGGAGGGAACAAATCCATGAATTGAATTCAGGAAAATACACAATAACCGTATTGGAATTGGTGGACATTAAAACACCTAACCAGCTTGTTTCCTAAGAAATAAAACTCATAGAAATGTTTTTTTAATTATTTCTTGTTTTGAATAATGGATTAGCATATTAGTAGTTTAAGTAGGGAGATTGTTATTAAAGTTAATAACGCTCGTAATATTTTATTTCAAAACTATATACTTAGAGAAGTTGAAATTTGAAGTACATCAAACGACACTTGAGATTATTTGCAAAGGCTAATAGGCATAGAGACTTAAATTTAGGGCAGTTACAACTATTACAAATTAATATGGGGTTATCAAAAAATATACAGTTATCAATTAAAAATTTTCACGTGGGAAGGAGTATTCAATCTCTTTCATCACCACCATGTGTGAGGGTCAAATGGATAGTTTTAATTTCAGCTTTTGAGAGTAGGGTCAGAACAGGTGTTATAGTAAACTTGCATCATAAGGACTTAATGATATTTTTTAATGATTGTTTTAAGGTGCTTAAAATTAGAATAAAAAACAGTTTGAAAAAATTCTATGGAAATTTCCTGCTTTGACAAGGAAATGTCCCACTAAGGCTTTTAAAAATGTAAACGGATATGAACTAACTAAAAGTGTAAAATAGGTTGTTGAATATAATAATGTACTACAGACCGAGTTACTGTAATTTATTGATTATGTGACCTTTCAAAATGTCCTATTGTTCCCAATTTTCGCACTAATTAGCTCTTTAAAATTACTGTTCTGTAACCAATCCGATTCACCCCAAGACCAGATCTAACTCAAAATCCTCAAAACAATTCCCAAATTTGCTGACACTTCACAAAATAGAACTAGAAATGTCTTTCAAAGGTGGTTTTAAAGTAATTCTCAAATACATAAGTTCACAGATATGCACTGAAATTAAAATTCAAAAGTTCCAAAATTTTACTTACATTCGTTGTTTCACTAATTATTTATGTACTTTATTTTCGATTGCACTAAAAACTACTGTTGGTTTAGTTCACTACTTAACATAATTGAAAAATTTAAACCCTAATTAAGTGGTACCAGAGCTCCCATGTCTGTACTCTTGGAACATCGCTTTTATGCTTTCCGGAGTGGGGGTTGTAAAGGAAGGGCATTTACTTTCTATTGGAACACATTATGGATTTACTTGCAGACTATTAAATTTAAAAGTGAAATTGAAGGGTGGCCAAAAAATGTTTACCTAGGGGTGGTAATTTGAAATGCGGTGCTACAGACGTATGATGAAGATATCATGGACAGACAAAGTTAAGAACAAAGAGGTACTAGAAATGGTAGTGGAAGAAATATGTGGAAAATAAAAAAAAAATAGGAGAGATATGATGATAGGTCACATAGTAAGGCTTGAGGGAGCAATGCAGGATATATTAGAAGTAGGCTGCTTAACTTTCTTCATATACCACTGAATATTGGGGGAAATAGGGTATATAATTGTAAAACAATCGAAGGGGAATCGAACTACATCTAACAAGAAAGAGCAATGTCTATGTTCAAAGACAACAAACATAGAAACAAGGAGAAAATTGTTGAATGCATATGAGTAGGTAAATAGGGCCGGTCCTAATTCAAAACGCGACAGACGTATTTTCCATGTGTAAAATACGTCTGTCACGTTTTGAATTAGGATCGGCCCTATATAATTTCAATGTAAAATAGTTGTGAAAACATTTCAATGTAAAAAAGGTTTTGAAAACATGAATTCTTATATACTTTCAATGTAAAATACTTGTGGGCACGTTTTGAATTAGGATCAGCTTTATATTACTTTCAATGAAACACACGTATGTTGAAAAATGTAAGTGCAGAGAAGAATGTGTGTAGCTGTTTAATTCGGTTTTCTAGCGAGAAGTTACACGTGCACCGTTTTGAATTAGGATCGGCGTTATATACTTTTAATGTAAAATGTGAAAACCTGAATTCTTTTCAAATGTAAAATACTTGTGGGCACGTTTTGAATTAGGATCAGCTTTATATTACTTTCAATGGAACATATTTCAAAACACACGTATGTTGAAAAATGTAAGTGCAGAGAAAATGTGTGTAGATGTTTTGAATTTGGTTTTCTAGCGAGACAGTATGACAGATGCAAAATATCGCATTCAAGTCAATTGTGTTTAATTAAAGTGGATTCTGATTTATGTTTAGAGGCTGCAAATACACATGGGCCGGTTTCAATTCAAAATGTGTTCACTCTTGTGATAGGTTGAAAAGTGGGTTGGCAAAGTACGCAGATGGTGGTAATCTGCTATATAAGGAGATTGCTCCTAATATTAATTTAATTAGTCAAAGAAAAGCAAAATGGATTTTAATACTCTTAATAAAACCACATATCGCAAACCTTATGTAAATTCAAAAGATCTTGTAGTGAATAAGAGGTTTGAAGTTTTAAAAGTGGAAACAATCAAGACAAAATATGGAGAAAGAATATTAGTGGAAACAGAAGAGTTCAAGAGTATATTGCCATTGAGATATTTTGAATACCTTCAAGCACATGGAGTGAAACAATTAAATGAAAGTATTGGCTCGAACAAACACGTATACTTAACTAGTAAGGGATCGATCGGTCTAACTGTCAACATAGAATTTTCAGAATAATATGTCACTAATTTAAGAAATTAGTTTATTATTATAACACATCTAAGTCGATTGTATAAATAATGATGTATCAAATTAAAGTGGGTTCTGATTTATGTGCGTTTTACTTTGAGTTTACTACCTTGTTTAGAGAAAGTCTTGTTTCAAAGAGAAACTTTTATAAAATACTTTTTATTTTACAAATTGTTGAATATTTTGATCTAACTATTTATAAATGAAAAGTATTTATTAACTCCGTTCTTGAAGTATCTGCTGCTCCCTCGCTGTTAGTTCTTCTCTTTTTTGCTTTATTATTTCTAGTTCCAAATCTATACGACGCAGTAGCTTCTCTCCACGCTTTTTAAATGCGTTAAGCAACTCTACTGTGTCATCTTCGTAGGATTTGTCATCTTCACAGCAAACAGCCATATTAGATTCTGTACATAACTTTTCATAGTCGACATGTTTTGCCTGATCTGTGAGCATAACATAAAAGATTATTGTAGGTTCACCTTTTCTTTTGTATACTACCTGATGTTTCTGAGAGGATCAGAGTGTGTCAACGATCCTACGATAGCCTCAGAATTTCCAGAATGGTTTTGATCTAATGTAACTTATAAATTAGTACTGTTTTAAAACACATGTATAAATGTGAAAAAAAAGCACTTACCGTGATATATCTATTACGTCACTATCAAAAATAGCAGCAGTGTTGAATTGAGGCGAAGAACAACCAAAAACTTCTTTAATCACGTCTTCGTCAGAATGTAATATAAAGGTACTATTACAATTTTTGATTGATGACAAGTTACTCATTTTTTAAAAGTTGCTAGTAATAGTAACTAATAATTATACAAGAGATCTGATTGAATACTGTTGGTAAAATCTACGTGAAGTATTTATATTAAATAATAAACTGATCTGTTAGAAAAAATTAAAAATTTGCATCGTTTTCTGAAAAAATTCAGCTCTGTAATCTATTCTAATGAACAAAACAATATTTAAGCGAATATAATTATACCTCAGCAAAAATAATGAATTAGTTTCATTGTCTGAAAAAGAAATTGAAATGAATGCACATAATAAAACCCTAAATTAGATTAATTTCGTTTTAGATTACCGCTGACATAATTTATTATGTAAATATAGGTAATTGTGTGTTTAAGCGATTTTATGCTGTATAGGAAATTTTTTTAAAGGTACTGCTCAGCAGAAATAATGAATTACATTCATTGACTGAAACAGAAATTGCAAGAAGGCGCATAATAAAACATAAATTAGATTAATTTCGTTTTATATTACTGCTAGCATAATTTATTTTCCATAAAAAATTAACAAAAATTGACTTTATATGCATATATAAGGATATAGTAATTTGTGCGGGTTGTATGTTTACGCTAATCATGCTGAATAAGAAAAATTCTTTAGTACTATCAACGTACTGGAAAATGTTTTTTCTTAATAACGGGTTTTTAAAAAAACCATGAGGGCATGTAAATTATGATATTTTTCTTCAGATTAATTTTTCGTTTAAAAATAATGCAATGCAAATAAATCCCTTTAAGTAGTAATATTTATAGAATAAGTTTTTTAGATTACCGCTGACACAATTTACATGCATATATATATATATATATATATATATATATATATATAATGTAATGTAAGGGGGGGGGGTACAAGGCTTCTAAGGGTAGATTCGTGTATGCCAAACGACATAATTCATATATAAGATCCAGTAATTCAAAAACTATATTTTGCCGTACTTTAGATATGCTAAAGTATTTACCATTTTAGTTTGAAAACGTATGTGCCAAAAGGTAAACAAAATGACTTAATGACGTTGATACAATGCACGGTACTCAAGGTTTTATACCAAGTTGAAATTTTATAAGCCATTGAAAGTACATTTGCCGTCGGAAAACCGGACGCGTCTACGGATATCTACAATCAACCAAGCGTCCAGGTCTTGTGTGAATTATTTTGGCTTTTCATTTAAGTAGAATCAACTTTTGGACGAATTGTAAATTCAAAATTATAAGTAAATAGAAATCAAAGATATAATTGGAGAATTGTGAAGTGTTTAGGACCAATGGTAGAAATTAGGATTGTATGTAAAGACTATAGTTAAGGTATTGTGACTGACACTAGAGAAAAGAAAAGTTGTTATTGGATAGTTTTATGATTTTAAAATGTGATTAAGTAAGCTAGTTTTGTTATGCTTATTGCCTAGCGAAGTAAATAAGGGGATTCTATTTCGATTTCTTTTAGTAAAAAGACGTGTTTTGCAAACCTGCGTTAAAGTTGTATAATATTTGGATAAAATAAATGTTTTTGAGTTTAAAGAGTATGATTATTAAAGTGAAGGTATAAAAGCGACGATTATTGAAGAATATTTAGAGTGTTTATAGTGCGACGGGAAAGCAACGGATATTTAGTTAGATTTGAACGAGATTGGTATTGGAATTGGAACGATTTTGGTTAAAAGGCGGTAGGAGATTCGAGTGGTTGTACAAAGCGACGGCGAAGCAACGACGATATTAATAATTTGGAGTGATTTGGATAAAGATTAACGGCAGTAGGACATAGAGTGGACATTGAAGTATAGCAGGGCATAGATTGAATTGGAACAGGACGGCAGGATAGGTTTGGGACTGACTACGGAAAGGCGAAAGGATTAATTGGAGCACGCAGAGAGAAAATAGGAGAGCAGCATAGTACAGGGGAAGATTCAACGCAGAAACAAAGGGAACACGGAAGGATTAACGCAGGGGAAGTAAATACTACGGTTTATTCAAAATTCTAAAATTAGGGTAAATTATTTCAGATTTGGGGTCATCAAAATTGTTAAGACACCTGGAGGCGATACGCAAGATCATCAGTGATTGTGAATCTTTGTAAAGGCGCGTACGGCGAATAAGAACTTGAGCCAGCAACATTTAAAGAAGGCATCAGCGCAGTATAATTCAGGTGAGTACCGTGTAATATCTTAAAAACGTCAAGCATAAGTCAGAAATTGTATACATAAATTAATTTGGCACCAAGCAACATTGATCAGTAAAATTTGGCATATACAGTAAATAATTACATATAAAAAGTAGTAAAACAAACGAGTGTGCAGTTTGGTTGGGCAGTGCACATCTACTCACGATTGAACCCACGGTGAGTAGGTGAACACCCTGAGATAAAGGTTTCATATAGTCGAGGCATAAAAATAGTAAACAGTTAAATAGATAACCAACCAAACTTTGCTAAAGCACATCATATAGAAATAAATCATTGAATACTAAAATTAGGGGCGACGACAAAAGTCGTGTATCATAAAATTTTTAAATAAATAAAAACAAAATTAAATTATATATAAAATAAATATTAGGGCGGAGGGGTGGAGTAATAGTAGCACAAGAATGTATATATATATATATATATATATAAATATATATATATATATATATATATATAGGTAATTTGTGTGAAAATTCTTTAAAGGTACTGTTATATAATAAAACTGCAGAATGTTTTTTTAATACTGGGTTTTTTAAAAACCATGAGTGCGTGTAGATTATTAAACAAGACGGTTTAATCTGAGACTTTTTTTTCAAATTTGCTTTGTTTTTATTTAAAAATATTTCAATGTAATCATAAAAAAATAGCGCTGTAATGATAATGTATTTTCTGTACACATAATAAATCAAAGGTCGTATAAAAACATTTTTTGTAGTAAACGCATACGGAATGAAAAATGATGTTGAATGCATTCCTTTTGCAGTTGTTTTGCTCAGAGTTGCATTCAGTATGTAAATATTGGAAATGCTTGCATAGCGAATTATTTGTCATAGTCACGTACTGAAGGCAACTCTGCAGTTTTTAGACCGCATGCACGATTCAAGCTTGAAAATCGTCTTGAATAAAAACGTAAATAAAGTCGATTTTTTTAACAATTGCATTCAAAGCAATTCGCTATGCAATTATTTCGATTTGTATGCTATTTTCTTTTACAGTTGTTTTGCTTACGCGTTTTCCGTAAACCCAAATGAATGAACCTTTTTGCAGTTGTTTTGCTTACGTCAGATGATATTTTATATAAATAGTAAATAGAGAAAATACGTATATTATTAAGTAGTGTATTTTGATTTTCTATAGAATCATGAATGCTGAAACCTTATCCGAGATTAGTAGCGCAATTTTGAGATTAACTGTAAAATGCGTGAATCTAATTAAATCAGTGAATGAAATAACGAAACACATTTTAATTATCAAAGCAAATATTAGTATATTGAAGCTTGCTATTAGAAATAAGGTATACGAAGACAATCAACAAGGAAATCCTAGTAGGCTGGAATCTAATTTAGCACATCTTAAAAGCTACCTTGTACGATTGAGGCACTTGAAACGCTCTTTGGAATATCGTGGTAAAGGTGTTGATGCAACGCTTTCTAGAGGTCATACTCGAAAAAATTTGATTTGGCATGATGTACAATCATGTTTTGGAAGTCGAATAATTACGGGACTTATTACCAATTTAAATTATAGAGATCCTCTAGTGTTCTTAGACAAGGCGTTCGCTAGTTTTAAACACAAGATTGTTGCTTGCTTAAAAAAGTCAATGTTGAAAGTTAATGTAATATTTGCCGCTAACTTTGTTAAGCCTACAACTGGCGAAATAGATTTGAAAACGTTTCCTACTGCAAATCGTCACATCGATATAAATACCAATCTCAAGCTGTGGTATAAGGAGAACGTATTGAACAAGATTTCGAAGCGATTAGAAGAATTTAGCGAGAGAGATTCTGGTTGGGCAATCCAAGAAGTTTTACACTTGAAGGTAAATATAAACAATCATGATCCACTTAAAGGAGGGTGTTCAACGTTTGTACCGGTTCCGGACTTTATAAAAAAAAAAAAAGCTGTGGTAAATGTAATAAATAACGATCAACATTGCATTCTTTGGAGCTTGGTTTCCGCTTTATATCCTGCTAAACAAAATAGTCAGAGAATATCTAGCTATCCACATTTTGATACAGTATTACGCTACAATTCAATTCAGTTTCCAATCGCATTAAAAGACATAAAAAAAATTGAGAAGCTTAACAATCTGGCAATTAACCTATATTGTATAGAAAATACTAAAATACTGCCATTTTGTTTAAGTGAAAATTTTAAAAAAATTGAACCTATTAATCTGTTAGTTTTAAATAATGATTCCTTACAATATTCTCGTCCGACAAATGCTAATGAGAATCACTTTCATTTTACTTGGATTAAGAATATGTCAAAATTATTTGCAAAACAGTTGTCCTCACATGAACATAGAAAATTTTTTTGTTATAGATGTTTAAATAATTTTAGTACAGTAGCATTACTTAAGCGTCATTCGAATTATTGCGAAAAACAGAATACTTGCTCAATAAGATTACCCGAAGAATCCGAAAAGTATCTAACGTTTAAACATTTCCACTATCAAGAAAAAGTATCATTTGTAGTTTATGCAGATCTCGAATGTATATTAGAACCATGCAATGAGTCGGAGGTAATACTAAACACAGTCTCTTACCAAAGGCATATACCCTTTAGTGTAGCGTATTATTTGAAATGCTCGTATGATAATAAATATTCCAAATTTCAATTGTATCGCGGAAAGGATTGTATAGAATGGTTTGTTGCTCAATTGAAACTGATTTCAGAAACGACTAATAAAATTTTCTGTAACCCAAAACCTATGAATCCTTTAACAGAAGAACAAAAGTTAGCATTTAAATTTGCCCTTCACTGTCACATTTGCAATAAACCTTTTAGTATAGATGATATTAGAGTTCGCGATCACTGCCACTTTACAGGTGAATTTCGAGGAGCGGCTCATCAAGATTGCAACATCAATTATCATAATTTTTATATGATACCGGTAGTTTTTCATAACTTATCAGGCTACGATTCGCATTTCATTATTAAAAAAATTGCGTTAGGGTTTTCAGGTTTGGTAAGAATTCTACCAATAAATAAGGAAAAATACATATCTTTTACAAAATATGTAAATGGTACGAAAGTTACTTTTAGATTTATCGATTCATTCAGGTTTATGGCATCTAGTATCGAAAAATTAGCTCCATACTTAGATGATAATAAAAAATCCATCACCAGGGAAAATTGTAACACCGATAATGAGTTTCAGTTACTTACGCGTAAAGGTATATTTCCTATGATTACATTAACTCTTGGGATAGGCTCAATGAAACCGATTTACCCTGTAAAACAGCATTCTTTAATCGTTTGCGCAATGAAGAAATCTCAGATGAAGACTACAATCATGCTAAACACGTTTGGCAAACATTTAATATAAAAACACTAGGGGACTATTCAGACCTATATTTAAAAACAGATGTACTGCTCTTGACTGATATATTTGAAAACTTTAGAAAAACTTGTATGTTCACGTATAAGTTAGATCCGCTTCACTACTTTACGGCTCCTGGTTTAGCTCTAGATGCGATGTTAAAAACGACGAACGTTAAACTCGAGCTGCTTACTGATATTGAAAAATAATGTTTTTAGAACGGGAATTCGTGGCGGTGTTTCTGAATGTTCGAATAGATATGCTAAAGCAAATAACAAATATATGAATGCAGATTATGATCCAAATTTCGATTCTAAATATTTAATGTATTTTGATGTTAATAATTTATATGGGGCTGCAATGTCTGAATATCTTCCATATGGAGAATTTGAATTTTTAGATGGTACCAGTCCAGATATAGTACGTTTAGACATACTTAATATTCCGATGATTCTGATGTAGGATTTATTTTTGAATGCGATTTACACTATCCAGTATCTTTACATGAAATTCACAGTGACTTACCTTTGGCGCCTGAACATATGATACCACCAGTACCTTCTAATAAATCAAACTTAAAGAAATTACTTACAACTTTATATCGAAAACTCAACTATATTATTCACTACAAGAATTTAAAATGTATTTAAGCTACGGTTTAGAACTGAAAAGATTCATAAGGTTCTTCGGTTTAAACAAGCTCCTTGGTTAAAAGAATACATTGATTTGAATACGAAATTAAGACAACAGTCAAAAACAGTTTCGATATATGCTTTTATAAAAATATGATAAATTCGGTTTATGGAAAGATGATGGAAAACGTACGGAAAGGAAAGATGTGAAATTAGTGACCAAATGGGAAGGACGGTTTGGAGCTCGTAGTTACATAGCGAAGCCTAATTTTCATAGTTGCACTGTGTTAGACAAAGATCTAGTCTTAATAGAAATGAATAAATTAGAGGTTTACTTAAACAAACCCATTTATGTAGGTTTCTCTATTCTAGATATTTCAAAAACCTATTTATATGAATTTCACTATAGTTATATAAAATCGCAATTTGCTAACAAAGCAAAGCTGCTGTACACAGATACGGATAGTTTGATATACGAGTTTAGCGTTGAAGATATTTACTCTTATATCAAACAAGATATTCATAGATTTGATACTTCCGATTACGATCCTCATAACAAATATCATATTCCATTATCAAATAAAAAAGTTCCTGGTATTATGAAAGATGAAAACAATGGTGACATCATGCTAGAGTTTGTAGGACTTAGATCTAAAATGTATACTTACAGAGTTCAGGATAGGATAATAAAAAAGTCAAAGGGATCTTCCTTAGAAAGTATTAAGCAAATTTCTTTTGATGATTATAAGAATGCTTTGTTTTATAAACAGACTGTACAGAAACAGCAATGTTTAATTAGATCAGTCAAACATGATGTCTATACCATTAAACAAAACAAAATTGTTCTTAATCCAAGTGATGATAAAAGAATTCTTAGTACCTTAACCACTGATACTAAACCTTGGGGGTATAACTATACACACAGAAATGACTTGTAAAGCTTCAACCACTGGCTCAAATAAAGAATGCAATTTATTTTATCTAGATTAACATATAATATTTTTTAGTTATAAAACTTCAGTGTTATGTTTATACCTGCACAAGTACGCCGATTTTCGTTTTTGGATGTATCTAAAAATAGGATACCTTTCAATCTGCCCGAGTTTTGAACTATATATTAGTATAAATGTATTGTAGAGAAAAATAGTAGTAGTAGTAGTAACCGTTCTGTTTAAAAAAATCCAGTTTGTTACTAACATACCAGTTAGTTTATTTGAGAAATGTATAACAAAACTTTTATTTAAAATTGTCAATGTTTATGGCTGTTTACTAAATCACTTAATAATTCAAACATGTAAAAGATATTGTAAAAATATTAATAAATAGACTGTGATTGCTAAATGATTTATTGTTTTTTCATAATTTGTAAAGGTACAGTAATAATAATAATAAAGTAATTATAATATTCTTATGCTGTTTGAGAGTGGATTGTATTTGACTATCTTATCATGAAGTATAAGGCAATGACAAGATGTATTTGGCAAAACGTTTCTGCTAGTTTCAAATTCTAATCTAATATCGACAGTACCAGATTTTAACGCTTCGTTTTGTCTAGAACAATCTATGACTACTAATGGTGCAATACTTCGTAAATCTTCAGGATTAAAAGTGGCTCATTTTCCTTTTCGTAGTATGATTGCTGAAACTGAGCATACATCTCATATAACAACGCAGTCTGTTTATTCTCGAACCTCAAATTTAAGTTATCGTACGGAAAATTTCTGAATTTAAATATAGTTTCATGTTGGTTAAATAGCAATGATCAAAACGACTGTAGTTGCTCATGTATCTATTTTTTCGGTTGGTTTGGAAACCAACAATCACAAATCTTGGTTTTTCTAATTGTGTTGTTGTTTTAATGTTCCATGTATGACGTTGCGTTTCTTGTAGAAGTTGATATTCATGCAACTCCCATCCTCTAAACGGAATATGCAAATCCTGATTTTGTGCAACGCATTCTATTAAATTAATTCGTTGAGTATCATCAACGGCTACATGCGGCATTTTCCATAAAACTTTGTTTAAAACAACTTTTATTTCTTCATCGGGTGTAGGATTAATTATAGCATTAGTATCAAAACTAGAACGTAGTAAGACTAACTCATGACGGAGGTTTAAAATAATTTTTTTTAAATCTTCGCATAATCCGAGAACCATTGAAAGGTTTATTGCAACATTAAAATTCCCATTGGCATCAACTATTTGTGAATCATCCATAGGAAACCACCCAGCGTTTTGTAAATGTTTACTTTGATTGCTATTATATGAAACATATCCCTTCATTATAGACGTTAATCCAGGATTCCGAACACGATCTACAATGATACCACCAATCTCATATCTAATTTCATCAAAAAGCAGCAAAATTCCATTATTTACAAACTTTGCTGTCTGAGACGGCGTTCCATCTGTTCTAATTAATTTGCCTTCTATGTACAGCATGCTCTTCGATGGTAAGGTGTATACATCTTGTTGTTGTATAGGATTCGAATTTCATCATTATTGTTTAAAGATGTGTTAGCATAAGGTTGATGAGTATGTTTTTCAATATTAACAATTGCATTGTCGAAGTAAATTTTTTCACGCACGTTCAGTATTTCACTATTAATTCTACTTTTTAATTAAATGCAGTCCTAACGATTGTAGAAACTGCCGGTTTTGTGTTGTTAGCGGTCTTGAAACAATCAATCGAGTGTCGATTGCTTTGAAATTTCCAGCATTTATATCAATTCTTGACATGTTGCGTGCATTATACTTAATACCCATGGCTATTGCAGATTTTTTAAATGCAACCTTACAGTTAGCAGTTCTCCTCTGAAATTAACTAAATTTCCATCTTGATCTAACACTTTAACTATTATTTCATTTATTATACGTGACCTGATTGGTAGATATATAATCGTAGGTGGACACTCGACAATTTTAAAACCTGCAGGTACTTGAGGAAAAAATTCGTGTATTACATGGGCTGGTTTACTATTTAAATAGGATCCACTTGCAATATTACAATCGATTAAAACTGCATTCACTTTACAAATGTTGATCGCGTAGTCTGCTTGATGCGTGACAAATGCTAGCAATTTTCTGGATTGAAACCAAGTAGAGAACCAATTGAATCCTTTTGGTAAAATCCACATCTAGACTACATTTAATACTACATTTAAGTGTATTATTGTCGGCTGTAATTTCTATATACACTGGCGTCTTTCTAGCGCTTCGTGATTGATCCATACGACCACGCCATCTTTTATCACCTAAAGCTTTTTGAAGATATTTATTAATTTCTCTAATCTCATAAGCACCTTCAGGTATGTCTATGAATTCTCCGTTAGATCCATAATAAAATTTATTATTTATTCCTTTTCTATGTTTGGAATTGTGTTATAAGACTCAAAATTTGTTAATCCTAATACGTACTCGAATCATTATCCAAGTTTATAGGCGGATTAAAATTGCTTGTTAAAACTGAAGTGTTTCCCGTTAGAGTAAAAGTGTACGACATAACAACTTCGTACGCAGTTCTATGTACTACTTAGAAATTGTAAGCATAAATGACCGCAAAACACAGTACCGTACGATTGTTCTTGGTTAATGTTATAAAGAATTTTACATTTACCCCGCTATTCAAATAACTTATCAACTCTGTTGGCGGTCGCAGGTTTCCGTAGCTGTCATAGTAAATAGCGCTACTACCGTACTTTTTGTAAGAGGTCCAATGCGTGCCTAAACCTTCTATTCCATCTAAATTAATTATACCACATTCTTTTAAATTAACTTTCTTGGGAAGATTGTTTCTCATGAACACTCCACGGAAATATGGTACTTCTAATTGCTTAACAAACTCTATTAATTCTACATTGCTTAGTGCTCGATTAGGTAAAATCAAGTTGCGTTCCTTTGGGTTTTGCAGGGGCTAAAAAAAGACCAAAACCTTTTTTATAAGGTTTGATGTACATGCCGTTTCCGACTGCAATGTCCTCCATTGCCTTGTTATGACGTTGTTTTTCCGCTAGTTGTTCCTTAGCTATTTTAGTATCTGAAACTGCTTTTGCAACAGCAGCTGCACCTCCAGTAAGAGTACCAAAAGCGCTTAGGCCTGCAAAATTGGTATTAGTGGTAGAAAACCTCCTGTTTTAGGAATTGATATAATACGAGCTGATTTAATATGCTTCTTTTGTTTTGCTGTATTGGCGGCCTTAATTGCTATGTTGAGTGCATCCATAATATTAGATCCTTTAGTCTTTTTAAAGCTGTACGTGCTTGTTTGATAATACTTTTAATACCTAGCGTACTTCTTATTTTAAGTTTCTTTATCAGTTTTCTTATTTTATTGATATTTTTTGTTCTCAGTGATGCACAGGCACCCATACCAAGTTTTACTTTAGCTTTCATTGCGGTAGCTACTCCAAATGCTGCTACTTTTTCACCTAAAGACGAGTCACCAGAATTTAGTCTTTCTGTAGCTAACTGAGCTAACTTCGAATCTGCTTGATGACGTTTAGATAGATCCTTTTCTTTGGTGTATGCAATATCGTGCTCCTTACAAGCCTCGTCTAACTTGTTTATTCCCTTGTCTCCCCGAGCTAACCGTTCGATTAGTTTTGTACCCGGACCGCAAAATTTGTAACCCGGAATATGCGCTTCAAATGGTAAATTGTTAATTACAGTATTTAATAGTCCGTTCCCAGTAGTTTTAGAATTATTATATGTAAGCAATCAATAAAATATTATGAATTAATGATTCTTTATATACTCGCCGTTTCTTATATATATATATATATATATATATATATATATATATATATATATATATATATATATATATATATATATATATATATATATATATAATTCCACTTTTTTTACAAATCGAATTTAGTACTTGCAAACATGCGTGTTGTGAAACAATCAACACCTTTAACCATAAACAATAATGACATTGGCGTGCAATCCTTAGCTAAAAAGAAAAAACATAGCGTTCTTCTGCCTTCATCTATTCGATGTCTAGTTGTTGGTCCATCAAATTGCGGTAAAACCAACGTTATGATTGGGCTGATAGAACATCCTAATGGTTTAAAGTTTGAAAACGTATATGTTTCTTCTAAATCACTTTATCAACCAAAGCATCAATACCTTGAAAGTCTACTGCAACCAATAAAAGGGATCAAATATTATACATTTTCCAGTTCTGATAATATTATATCACCATCTGATGCTCGAAATAATTCTATATTTGTTTTGATGATGTAGCTTGATAAACAAGGTATCATTAGGGAATACTTTAGTATGGGGCGTCATAAACAAGTAGACTGTTTTACCTTTGTCAAAGTTATACTCGTATACCTAAGCACTTACTACGTGATAATGCTAATCTTTTAGTTTTATTTAAACAAGATGATTTAAACTAAAACACATATATGACGATCACGTCAATACTGACATGAAGTATGATAAATTCCGTGAAATATGTGCTGCTTGTTGGCAAGACAAATACGGTTTCTTAGTTGTAGACAAAGATAGTGATCCAGATCAAGGAAGGTACCGAATAGGTTTTGATCACTTCATACATATTTAAACCTTGAGAGACGCAAGTATCGTTAGTATCGAAGAATTTTTACTACAATAAACTTTTACGCAATGAACAAGGAGGCGATAAAACTTAAAAGAATTTTAATTAAGAAAAGAAACATTGTAAAAACAAATTGCGTCAGTTAAAAGATAATGAAGTCGTCCAAGTGGAATCAATCTTACCCATAACATCACGATTAGAAACTATTGCTAATAAACTGGATGGGGAAAGTGCGGTAAAGAAAGAAAAATTTAAAGAAGAAGAAGAACTGCCTCATAGCAGTGTAAAAAAAATTAAACCTAAATTGCTAGAAAGGAACGTTGACTATATTGATTCCCGGTTATTGCTCAGCATATACCAAATATAAAAATGATGCCATAGAGGTAGATGATGATGATGATGATGACGATGTTGAGAATGAATACGAAGCAGAAATTAATCGAAATGCACAAGAAGCCCAGGAATATATTCAAAGCTTTGCCGATTCACCTGGTATGACACATTATCTCGAACAGCTACATCCGCTACCTCGAGAATATATTACAATATGTTTAAAGATGTTAAGAACGAATTTGATCATAAATATGGTATTAGGTTTAACCCTGATTCAAATGGTCTTATGATAGGCAATTCGAATTTCGCGTTGGATGATGAAAATGTTCTAATAAATGATTTGAAATATAAAGGTACTCCTGGATTATACGAACTACTGTTTAAAAATATCCTGTCGGGTACAGTCATCAAGATCTAAAGTCGTATCTTGATATTGTAAAAGAACAAATGCTAATAGAAGATATTATTCTGAAACAGAACAAATTCAGGGTAATACTTCATATAAGTACAAAAATATAATATCTACATTAAACATACTTCCCCAAACACCCCGTAGACCTAGAACATTATCCTATAGAAAGTGTCTTGGAGACGGTATGACAATGGAAGTATCAAATAACGCTATAGATTATTTATATTGGAATGATCCCAATGAACTTGTTGATAGATTACGACTTTTAGTTTCATCTCAGACTGCTGGACACACAGGTCACGGCAACGAAATAAATTCGATCATTGAAGAATTGCGTGAGGCGAAAGTAATTAGATGATATGACAATTGACAAACTTGGAAGGCACTTACATAACCGTAAAATAGATATAAGTGAACAGGAATATGAAAACAAAAGTGAAGGTTTTGAAACCTTGATTGAGTACAAGTTACATATGCTACATTACACGATAGTAGCAACGTTTTACTCTAATACATTCCTCGACGGTGACAAGACATTCCTTATTTTCAACATTAAACATAATTATGAATTTCCTTATGAGGAAGCAGTCATTGAGAATATTAAAGAATACCCGCAAGAAATTGAAATTCTTATAAACGAAAAAAGTTATGTAATTGCACAGTTACAAGGATTTTTGCTTAAACGTATGGATGTAATCAGCTTTCGTGACAGCGGTGCTATTATAAACAATACCACAATGTTTCTTGATTTTATATTAAAAGTTCCTTTCAAAGCAAGTGGAGCCCACGACATTCAAACATAGAAGTATTTCATTAATTGTATTTAATAAATCCTGATTATAAAAAAGTATTATGATAGTTGCTCAATCAAAAGTGAAATGAACTTCATAAACCAGCAAGAATAAATTTCAAGAGACACAAAGTGATAGTAAAAGGTTTAAATGACCTTCTTCAGACCGATTTGATTGAAATGCTACCATATTCGCAAACAAACAAAGGATTTAAATACATTTTAGTAGTTATTGATTGTTTCTCCAAATACGTATGGGCTGTACCACTTAAAAGTAAAACGGGTATTGATGTTACTGCTGCAATGAAAACAATTTTAAATAAATTTAAAAATCCGCCAAGAAATTTGCAGTCTGATTTTGGTAAAGAATATTATAACAAACCATTATAGTGTTTTTTCTACAAAGAAAGCATGCATTGTGGAACGTGTAATTAGAACTTTAAAGGGAAAAATGTGGCGCTTGTTTAACCTGAACGGTTCTTACAATTGGATAATAAATTTAAGCGATATTGTGAAACAATACAACAATACAGTTCACAATACTATCGGAGTCAAACCTGTAAAAGTTGATAAATCCAATGAAAAAACTATTCTTAAATCATCATTTACCCACATCAAACTTGCAACCAAAATACCAAAATATTCAATTAAAGACAGTGTGAGGATTAGTAAACACAGGAAGCATTTACGAAAGGTTACACGCCAAACTGGTCAAATGAAATTTTAAGATTAAAAAGGTAAACGTAACCAATCCTAATACATATATATTAGAAGATCAAGATGAGAAAGAAATCAAAGGTGCATTTTATGAAACGGAGTTGCAAAAGGTTAAACATCCAGGAATTTACCTGGTAGAAAAAGTCCTAAGAAAGAGTGGAAATAAAGTATTTGTAAAATGGTTAGGCTTCTCTAACATACACAATAGCTGGATCGATAAAAATAATGTTTGCTAGAAGTTGTTATAATAATAGTTAATAAGGCTAACATTGTAAAATTATATTAAAATAAATAATACAGACAAAATCTTTCTATTGTTTTTTATTATTATTATAAAGGAATTTTGTAAGGCTAACATTGTAAAATTATATTAAAATAAATAATACAGACAAAATCTTTCTATTGTTTTTTATTATTATTATTATTATCAAGCCATTCTTTTAATAAAAAGATATTTTGTTTTGCGCATTGCAAATTATTATTGCTGTGTCTACAACAATGGATGTTATATTTTAAACGATTGTTGATTTTTAACTCCGATAGCTTAGGACAACCTAGTGCAAGCATATCAGTTACAAAGTTTTGCATTATATATGTTTCAATCAATTTCTTCTTTTCTAGACCCTTCACAAATACTTCTTCACCGGGTCGGATAATTTGCTTCAAATAAAGCGCTATATATGATAACACCATTCCAGCCGTTGAAGATTCATCCCAAGAAAGACCATGAATATTCCTTGTCACCCAGTCGTTATGTTTTATATGATCTTGACTCAAACAACTGGACTGCATTGGCAGTTTAAAAATTTGATGCCAAACATCACCTTTCAACAAGTCCAAAACTGCAATTTCTTTACACACAAACTCGTTTTTCTTGTATTTAAATCCCTGAATATCAATTATATACATGTTTGTATGTAAATATATGCAGTAAACTTCGACTAATTAAATTAATATTAGGAGCAATCTCCTTATATAGCAGATTACCACCATCTGCGTACTTTGCCAACCCACTTTTCAACCTATCACAAGAGTGAACACATTTTGAATTGAAACCGGCCCATGTGTATTTGCAGCCTCTAAACATAAATCAGAATCCACTTTAATTAAAACACAATTGACTTGAATGCGATATTTTGCATCTGTCATACTGTCTCGCTAGAAAACCAAATTCAAAACATCTACACACATTTTCTCTGCACTTACATTTTCAACATACGTGTGTTTTGAAATATGTTCCATTGAAAGTAATATAAAGCCGATCCTAATTCAAAACGTGCCCACAAGTATTTTACATTTGAAAAGAATTCAGGTTTTCACATTTTACATTAAAAGTATATAACGCCGATCCTAATTCAAAACGGTGACGTGTAACTTCTCGCTAGAAAACCGAATTCAAAACAGCTACACACATTCTTCTCTGCACTTACATTTTCAACATACGTGTGTTTCATTGAAAGTAATATAAAGCCGATCCTAATTCAAAACGTGCCCACAAGTATTTTACATTGAAAGTATATAAGAATTCATGTTTTCACAACTATTTTACATTGAAATGTTTTCACAACTATTTTACATTGAATTATATAGGTTGATCCTAATTCAAAACGTGACAGACGTATTTTACACATGGAAAATACGTCTGTCGCGTTTGAATTAGGACCGGCCCTATTTACCTACTCATATGTGTGGAGCACTTCACAGCACGTCTATGAAATAGGGGCAGTAGGAGAAGCAGACAGAAAAACGGTAGAAGCCTTTTGGAATGTTGTGCTTCAGATGTATGATGATATAGCATGGGCAGACAAGTTAATAACAAATAGGTATCGAAATAGTAGGGGAATAAAGATATCTGTGGAAAACAAATGAATAGGAGAAATAGAACGGCAGGATACGTTATAAGGCATTTTTGGGGAATAGAACGGAATATATTACAAGCAGAGATAGGAAAAAAAGAGGCAAAGGTAGACCTAGATCAGACTATTGTCACGACTGAAGACCAAATGATGATGATAGGGGTGGTAAGTTTGAAAAGCCGGCTTTGTACAAAGTTCGCAGTTGCTATTATCTGCGTAATATGTAGCATATGTTTGGACTGTCATTATGGTCATGACAGCTGATTAATTTGGTGTATGCTTGCTATTATAAATCAGCTTCTACTTTCCATTGACTATAAAACATAGGTCTGACCAGAACAAATTCTTTATTACTGTTATTTTATAAACTTTTACCTAATTATGTATGCAACAACAACTATGAGTGGTTCTCCTTTCCCCCTAAAAATATGTGGGTATAGGCAGCAGTTCTTTTGGGAACTTAGCGTGGCAGAGACCATAGGAGTCGGTATGGCATTCTACGCCACATTACTGCGCTGTGGGAGGTAGTGGTAAACCACCACATTACCTCCTAAGTATGCAGCATAATTAAATTGTTATTTAGCATGATGACATCCTGTGGGGATCTCCAGGAGGGAACTACTTCGGAGGATGTGATCGAAAAATATAAAGGAAGAGCCGGTAACATTTTGTCGGTCGGAGTGAGGAATGTCAGTAGTATCAAGGAAGTAGGTAAAGTTGAAAATTGAAATTGATAGGTTAGCATTAGACATAGTAGGGATTAGCAAAGTTCAGTGGCCAGATGCAGGGAATTTTTGGAGCGGAGACTTTAGGGTAATTCATACAGGATTTGAGGAAGGAAATTCGGGGGTGGGTATAATTATGCAAAAAAAGATAGGACACTGTAGAAAACTACTTACAAAAGAACGAAAGAATACTTGTGCTTAGATTAGAATCTAAACCAGTAAATACAGTATAGTCTTCGCTTTAACTTTAGGATGACGTCGCAATTGAATAAAATGCTACATTGCCAATGTTAGTTTAAATTCTAATATATTTAATGAAAGATACATGAATATTCCCATTGGCAAGAGGAATTGATGGCAACACCATACAGAACTGCCAAGCTTTATGTGTTAAATGACAGCATCCTTTAAGCGGAATTCTGGGTATTCATTTACATGTAGTTGCTAACACTTTATTACTATATTTGACGTCATCCTAAAGTTAAAACGAATGAACTATAATAATACAGGTATACATGCCCACCTCTACAGTGAGGAAAAAGTAGAAGCGATCTACAAAGATATTAAAGACATACTAAGATGCATAAAAATACATAAAAGTTTAATAATTATTGAGATTTTAATGCAATGGTAGTTGAGGGTAGAAAAGGAGTGGTAGTAGGTTTATTTGGATTAGACACGAGAAACCACTGGGAAAATAGACTGGTAGAATTTTGCGACAAGAACAATTTAATCATCACAAACACATTATTTCAACATCATGCTAAAAAACGATACACGTAGAAGATGCCAAGAGATATAGGAAGATATCAAATAGATTACATTCGTGTTAGCCAATAGTTTAAGAATCAAGTAAAAGACTGTAGAAGCTACCCAGAAACAGATATTGACTACAACATTGTAATTATGAAGACCGCTTAAATTTAAAAATTTGAAAGAAGTGGCGGAAAAAGGTACTTTGATTTTGAGAAACTAAAAGATATCTATGAAAGATTTAAAAACAAGTCAACTGAATTGCTGCAAGACATCTGAAAAATTTCTGATACGAAGGAAGTAGAAACAGAACGGAATAACATTAAATTCAGCTTAGATATGGCGGCCAGTGACATTGTGAGGTATAACATAAAAAGAAAATAAGATACCATGGATAACAAAGGATATCCTGAATTTAATAGAAGAAAGACGAAAATACAAAAATAAATCAGACGAAACAGGAAAACAGAGATACAAAGCCATAAAATGGGAAATTATTCGAAAATGCAGGAAAGCTAAAGAACAATGGATTGATGAAAAGTGCAAAGAAGTACAAACTAAATAGAAATAGGAAAGACAGGCGAAGCACACAAATTAATTAGAATGAACTTTAGGGATATAAAACTGTGCAGCAAAAATATGAGGCGTGGAAGGAGACATCATAGAAAATGTAAAGAAAGTGGTTAGATCGCAAAAATATATAGGGAATTTATATGCAGAACAGGAACTAGCAGCACTAGAACAGAAATCAGACATTGGAAAGGATCAATAAAATCCAAAAACAAAGTAAAATTAATTAATTAATTAATGTTTACACGAGGATACTTTGTTTTTGGATTTTATTGAAAAAATTTCGTGTACATAGCCCGGAAGTTTTATTATCGAAAAGGATGACTTGGAATATCCTATACTTAGAGATGAGTTTGAATTGACAGAGGATTTGAAATATGGTAAGGTACCGGGGATAGATAAGACGCAAGCAGAAACTCTAAAAACCGCTGGACAAGTCGTAACAGACTCTCTTCCAACTTGTAAGCTATATGTATGAGACAGGCGAGATATCCAAAGATTTCAAACGTAGCATCATAATCACTATACCAAAAAAGAGAGACACAGTTAGATGTGAAAATTTTTGAACAATACGTTTGACAGTACACGAATCAAAAATATTAACTAGATTTGTACAAAAACGGATGGAAAAACAAGCTGAAGAAATACTTGCAGAAGCTCAATTTGGGTTTGGGCGAAACAGGGGAACACGGGAGGCTATTTTTTCAACGAACTTCGTTCGTTTATGAAATCGATTTGTCGTCCGTCTGTCTGTCCGTCCGAGGCCTTTCTAATGGTCGGACATCAATGTGTGATACATCAATCGATTCAGCTCGGTGTCCTGAGCTTAAGTTTTGATGTCAGTTGAAATCGGGCCACGGGGACGCCGTGCCCCCGCGATATTCCGTCGGGAAAATTAAAATTTCAAATAGGTCCAAAATTAATGTGCGATACATATTTGGACTCCCCTAACATAGCTGAGTCGAAATATGGTACCCCCACAAAATCTGACCACGGATACCCGTCCCCGGGAATTAATTTTATCAAAAATTTCAAATAGGTCCAAAATTAATGTGCGATACATATTTAGAATCCTCCGAAAAAACTGAATCGAAATATGATGCCCCCTTATTTACACACACACACACACAAACACACATACATACATACATACATACATACATACACAAACACATATATAGCTTTTAAAATATTTATTCAATAAAATAAAATATATTAAAATGTCTCTTTTGTTGTTTATAAATTTTTGTATTTTATCTGAATACTTATAATTATTACAACATAATAATTTTAATTTCTTTAAATTGTTTTAAAGTAAGTCTACATTTGGAAGTTCGTTGCGACAATGCCTTGCATGTTCAACTTGTTTAGCTCTGAGGGTGATAATGGAGAAGACGATAGAAAAAGGAGAAAGCGTGTATATAGGGTTTGTAGATCTGGCAAAGCATTCCACAATGTAAAATCCAAGAAAAAGTTCGAATACTATAAAAGAATTGGAATGAGTGTTAGGCATAGACAGATAGTTCATAGCTTATACAAGAGCAAACAGCTGTAATAGAATTAGATCAGGAATGTAGAGAAGTAAATATTGGGAAGGGAGTGAGACAGCGATGTGCCCTATCCCCGTTAATTTTTAACTTGTACATCGAAGAGGCAATGAATACTGCCAAATGCAGGAAAACATATAGAATTACTATTTATTTTTTTATTTATACATCTTACAGAAATTAATCCAATTACAAGATAGGATATAAACAGAAATGGTAAATGTAATTATTATTATATCAAAGTGAATAGTGTAGTACGTACAATTCATTTGGTTAATAAAACTTTTTGGATATTTTTAGTTGAGGTGCAGAAGATATCTGTGTTTGAATTTTTGAGTAGTTCGTGTAGCTCACTTGCAAAGGAGAGAATTTAAGAACATTTGTATGGGGAATGACCTTATGAAATGTGAGGGGATTACGAGAAGTCAAGCGGGGTACAAAGAAGTGTATTTGACAGAGTGTTGTAGGACAGTGAAACGTGAAGAGAATATACAAAAATATTATAGAATGTAGGAAACTGCGTTTTTCTAAGTAATGAACAATTAATGTGGCAAGTAAAATGTGGCGTGGATAACCAATAGGTGGGTAAACACCTTGGATATGCAACACTACTAACTTCAGAAATTTTTATTGGATGCTTTTGAGTATGTTAATGTAGATATAATGAGGACACCATATGATTGAAGCATATTGGAGACGTGAACAAATATAAGCATTAAATAATGTAAGTAGGGTAGAATTTGAGAAACTAATTGAGTTACGTATGATGAAACCCATAAGTCTTATGTGATTTTTTAACTAGATAATTAATATGTTCAGAAAAGCTCAATTTTCTGTCAAAGATTACTCTATATCTTTAACATAAGGTGGTCGATGAAGAACTGTGTCATTTAACAAATAATCAAATTTTATTGGGTTTTTAATTCTGGAGAATGTCATGATGTAACATCTTTTAACATTCAACGGGATATTATTAGTAGTGCGCCAGGAAGCTAGAGAGACCATATTAAACTGCAATTTCTTACAATCCTCCTCAGAATTAATTTCAGAATAGAGATTTAAATCATCTGCGTAAAGGAGATATTTCACGTGCAGTGTTCTATCAATGTCATCAATATATATTGGGAAGAGTAGTGGTCCTAGAATGGACCCTTGGAGAACTCCTGAAGTGACACTTATCATTTTCGATTTGTAACCGAGGTACTGCACATACTGAAAACGATTTTCAAGATATGAAGCAAAAAGTGATATGAGATTATCTGAAAAGTCAATGTAATTTAATTTAGTTAACAGAATACAGTGGCAGATAGGATCAAAAGCCTTTCAAAAATTTGTGTAAACCACGTCCACTTGAGTTGAGCGATCAAGAGATTCTGCTATAAACTGTGTGATACAAAATAAATTGGTAGTCGTAGATCTACCGTTTATAAAACCATGTTGATAAATATTTAATCTATTTTTTATTTGTTCTGATATGAAAGCATGAAGAATAATTTCCAGGACTTTGCAGAAGTTGCATATAATGGCCATAGGTCGATAGTTGCTTATGTCACTTTTATCTCCACTTTTGTAAACTGGAGTAATTTTAGATAGCTTCCATATTGCTGGAAAAGTCTTCTCTTGCATTATTAGATTGAATAGAAAAGTCAATGGTCTTAATAAGATGTCTTGTAGAAAAAAAGCATGTATGCTATCTGGACCCAGCGTCATTATATTTTTAACAGCTTGAAGTATATCATATTCCGAAATATTTTCATATTAAAAGTAACACTATTTTGTATGACAGTTTGTGGTAATTTGGTTGTATGCAGTGACAAAAGATCGATATGCTCAGATTTACAGATGATATAGCGGTATTAGCATCTAGTAAGGAAGAGCTGCTCTTAATGAAATGGAAACAGTTCTAACAGAGAAACGGTATGAAAATTAACAACAATAAAACTAAAGTACTAGTATGCAAAGGAGGAGAAATAAATCAAAAACAAGAATATAAATAAGTAACACAAGGTCGTGCTATATTTAACAAGAAAAAGTAACTACTGTGTTCAAAGACAACAACATAGAAACAAGAAAAAGATTGCTTAAAACATATGTGTGGAGCACAGCACTGTACATTTGTGAAACCTGAACAGTAGGGGAAGCGAACAGAAAAAAGATAGAAGCCTTTGAAATGTGGTGCTACAGACGTATGATGAAGATATCATGGACAGACAAACTTACGAACAAAGGTTCTAGAAATGGTAGGGGAAGAAAGAAATATGTGGAAAACAGTAAAAAACATGAGAGATATGATGATAGGACACATACTACGGCATGAAGAAATAGTGCAAAGTATATTTGTTGCACACAGATAGTGAAAGATGTGGGCTGTGGGAATTTCAGGGAAACGTGTAGGTTACTTCAGAATAGGAAACAGCAGAGGTACGTGTTTAACCAGTTCCAGGATTGAAGGTCTAATGATGACTAATAAAGAAAGTAACCCAAGTGAGTACCAGAATATTGCATTAAATGTGAAATACGCATCCACATACGAGTATGATCACATACAGTTCGTTGACTTTCATTAAATTCAAATTGAAAAATGTATTGAACCCTTGTTGTGTAAACAGGGCTTACCGCATTGAAATATCTACACTTAATTGAATATAGTGGATTCTGTGAGTGTGATTTTGAAATCACATAACTGCCCACAGTTATTCCCTATTCTTAATTCACCTTTGTTACTGCTAGATGTAGATTGTTAATGAGATATGACACTTTTAGCACTGGAAGGTGCTCCAAAGATTACATCAAGGAATATACTTGAAATACCTCGTTGCAAGTACTGACCATTGTACTTAAAGCTGATAATTATTATAAGCAACTACAGGCGTTGGCTTTGCAATATTCTCAAGCAGTATTGACTGTGCGAAAGGATTTATTGGTAAACAGTTAATTTGGCAAATATCTAAGTGTTGGGGGATAGTAGCTGCAGGTTGCTAATCCTCCACATACCACTGAATATGGGTGAAATAGGGTATATATTTAGAAAACAATAGAAGGGGAATCGAGTTGTATTTAGGCTCTAGGAATTTTAGAGAAATGTGTAGGTTAGCTCAGAATAGGAAACAATGAAGGGACACATCTAACCAGTTCCAGGACTGAAGACCTAATGATGATGATGATGGCTCATTTTTTCATTGTAGAAAAACAAACTAATAAATATGTTGAAGAGATTAAAGCTGTTTTGCCAAATTTAGCACTATTTTTGGTGTATTTAAAATTGAAGGAATAAAAACAAAAATTTACTATAATAATTAATGTTTAAATGTTTTTTTAAAAACCAAGAATTTATGGTTTTCGAAAGGAATACAAGCAAATGCATATGAAGAGCCATAAATCCCAGGTATAATTCCTGACTGGATACATTTTATGAAAGTAAAGTTGATATTGATATTCATCAAGTGTATGATTTAACTATAGATAAGTTGACTGCAACGGTAACGGACAATGAATTCAATTTTGTTATAACGTTTAAAAAGTATCATGTACTGTAAGTGATGAGGAAGATAATAATATGTCAGTCTAGTTCCAGTAGGATGATACTAATGAAACGCTCCTTCCTATCACTTTGAAAGAAGCAGAGAGCATTTCACCTACTTATCAACTTCCCAATCACATTTGTTGTGCCTGTCATACACTCAGCTTAATAGCTACTAGTGATGTGTTAAAATCTATTAATTGAAATCATAATACACAAAGCCATCATACAGCAGTTAGTAACATGGAATAATACATATATACCTAAATCAGAAGAACAAATTTAATGAACATTTGGGCACACATTAAATTTTCCAGGAATAACCAGATGGTCTGGCATGTTGGCAGCGATTCGTTGCTTAAGCCTTACCATAACATATAATTTAACACTTTTCCTTTTTGAAGCAGATAACCAGGTTATATTTCATTTCCTTATAAATGATAATCATGTAAACATGTTAGAGTTCTTTAACAACCATCAGGTTGCTAATATCTATGTAGTGCCAGGTGGATAGGAAAAGATAGAAGGATATAGGAAGACCTAAACCAAGCTATATTAGTCAAATTATTAGAAATTTAAGTTGTGAAGGGTATGTAGAGCTTTTTAGATTAGCACAGAATAGAAAAGAAGTTAGAGCTGCGTCAAACCGACCTTAAATAAGGTCGAAAACAAAATGATGATGAACCAGATGGAACGTGCTGTGTGCTCTGATGCATTCTTTTAAATTCTAAAATATAAAGATAAGTTGAAAGACTTATTTGACAAACTTGAACTTACTGGTTTTTGTTTTAAAGAAACAAAACTAAATTACCTTGAAGAATATTCTAGAGTTTTAAAACCTATTGCGATGAGGCTAGATAGGTCTGTCAGGATCAGGATTTTATAAAATCTGGATCCAAAATTTTGGAAATCCGGATCCATGATCTTTTAATTAGATCCGATCCGTACTCGGATCGGGGCCTGGATCCTGGTTGAAATCTGGACTCGAATCCGTACTAGATTTCAAATTTTAAACCTGATGTTGGATCTGGACTCATCATCCAGATTAAGAATTAGATCCTGGTCTGAATTTAGATATGATTACTGATTTAAATCCTAGTAAGGCACAATTTTGCAATATGTCTTGGATGCAAAACTGCAACAGGTAGATGGGAATTTAAATGAGCAGCCACTGCAAATAAATCCGATTTTCCAAAAGTTACGTAGACAGAACGCGATACTAAGAGTTTTCTAGGATGCTAAATATTAAACACTTTTTTTAGAATTGGATATATGGAAGCGTATTTCTTTTATTTTTTTGCATTAAATCTTTTTTAATTTTAACTATTAAATCAAGGTGTTCTTATTTAAAATTATTGGATTTTCTTAATCCAAAATTCAATGTGTATTTAATTCGGATCGTATCCGTAGTATTACAGTAGTAATATCTTTTTTTTATTCGGTGTATTCGGCAAATCAATAAATACAGACTTTATTAATTGTAGATGCTGTGTGAACGATGGCGATCTTTATAAAAATGATATATCGCTTCATTTCGTTCATTAATAGATTAATCTAAGTTTTGCATTTTGAAAATGCTTTCGCACTTGATTTTCAAGCCATTGAAAAAATGTTTATTGTGATACTTTCTTTATTAGAAAACAAATAGTAACAAAATAACAAAAGCAGTCATTTGTTCGTTTAGGTTACATTACAATGAAACAATAACTTTATAATATTTATTACCATTGAGTTTGCAAGAAAAAAACGGTTGCCAAACCGGTTAATTCTGCCAAGAAGTGTACAACTGAAAGAAATATGTGTGACACCAGCATAGCAGTAGAATACAATATGTACACGATAAACAGAAGTGTAGGGTTTAGTCAGGTCGTTTATATAAATAGTTGACCCTTTTATTTTGTGTGGCGTGTTATTTTCTCACAAACACTTGTACACTGTACC
Organism: Platerodrilus igneus; assembly: GCA_036346225.1. NCBI lineage: Eukaryota > Metazoa > Arthropoda > Insecta > Coleoptera > Lycidae > Platerodrilus > Platerodrilus igneus. Next base: position 1,016,059 of record JARFIW010000090.1, read on the forward strand.
TTGATTCCCTTTTTTCTCTTACTTATTTTATTAGTATTATAGTATATGCTTTAATATACTGTTAATTGAGAGGGTTTTATGTTTTATTAAATACTTTAAAGCCGACGTGGTACAAGTTTTTTTTATGTTGTTGGTACGAGGAGCGCTCGTTATGTATTGGGAATTGACAACACTAGTGTTGCTAGGTACGATCTGATGTTTCTAAACTAAAATTTGACATTTTTGACAGTATACATACCTATAACGTTTTGCAATATAAACACTATTTGTTTTGTTTTGATTAAGTTGAAAATTTCGTATCGGCTAACAAATGGAATTAACTCGTGAACATTTTTGTGCGATGATTTTTACGATTTCCAACATGAATTATCTCCACAACAGTGCCTGAATGGACTTATTTCGACTTTTGGGGATGAAGCTCCAACTAAAACCACTGTATATCATTGGTATAGTGAATTCAATCGTGGCCATAGTGCGTTAATTGATAATGCAAGATCGTCATGTGACTTATCGTGAGATTCAGGTATCCCTAAACATTAGTATGACAAGTATACATCCGATATTACATGAACATTTAGTTGTGAAAAAGTTTTATGCGCGTTGGATCCCACATAATTTGACAATAGCTCAAAACGACTCATGTCAATTGGTGGAAAGAAATGCGCTCAATAAATCCAATTGCGGTGCATCAAATGCAGTGTATAACATCTACACAGTTGATGAATCTTGGATTTATTTGTATGAACCCGAAAGTAAACAGCAATCGACTGTAAGGGGTCTTCCAAGATGAACGAAATCCACCAAAAGTTGTCCGTGCTCAAAGCACTTAAAAGAAAATGGTTGCCTGGTTTTTCAGAATAAATGGATATGTCACAACCGTTGCTTTAGAGGATCGTAGAACAGTTAATTCTGCTTGGTATACAACCATTTTTCTTAATCTTCTTTGGGAATGAAACCACTCATAGAAGATTAAGAAGAATGCTAAACAAACCACAACAAACATACAGGAAGTATTTATGCAACCATTTGTTTGCCATAAGCTTTCTGAGAAATAAGAAAAATAAAAAGACGACGTCGAATGATTCTCCGTCATGACAATGCGAGCTCTCACACATCGGCTCAAACAAGTGACTATTTGAGCACTCAAAATATCAAATTGATAGGCCATCCGCCGTATAGTCCTAATTTAGCACCTAATGATTTCTTTTTGTTCCCACACGTGAAGAACAAACGGTGTTGACAATTTTCGACACCAAAAGAGGCGGTTGATGCATTCAAAACCCATGTTTTGGAGATATCTCAATCGGAATGGAAAAAATGCTATGAAAATTGGTTCCATCGTATGCAAAAGTGCATCAATCATCGTAGACAATATTTTGAAAAACACTAAAGAAATTTTCACACCTTAAGTTTTGTTGTTGTTACTTATTGCGGATACATTATAGCCTTTTAATTATTTTGGGATTTTGTTTAACGAGAATTTCTAATAAGCGAAGAGAGCCCACGGCAAGTTCTGATGGAAAATGGCTCAAAGTTGTGGAAATCTCAAAGGCAAAGCGGCTAGTCGAACTATATGCTCTGGGTGGAACATGAGCTGTGGGTCGGGGTTGAATTGCGACCACAAATATAAAGAATAAGGCGCCACCGTATTTTTCTATACAGAGAAGACCTTACTCAAGTCCCTTGTACAAGGCTAATGCGGAAACCTTTATGCTATAACCGCTATACAATTTATTAAAGACCACATAATCCCTAAAGTTTCTTACCTTATGGCTCGACCTTGACCTTAGTAATCCTCTGCAACACCTGTGAACAGATTAAACAAAGAAAAGCACTGTTTGTGCATTCGTACTCAAAAATTTTTAAATTCAATTGGAATCATCTTTCATTCATCCTAAATAAAAAGAATAGTCTTTTGTTCGAAAATAAAAATCTATTCCTCTAGTATTCAATTATGTGCTTTTATACAAAATATCTTTCTTTCTTTATATCATGATTAATTTAATTTGTGAAAAATTATTTACAAAGGCACTGGATAAAATCAGTACCAATTACATTAAATGTGGTTTTATTTAACAAATTGACAAAGCATAAAGTTGCTTTCTAAATTGTTGCTTATTGATAACAAAAATGTTAATTAGGGTAGATCTACCTTAACCTTACAATGGATAATTCCAAATAAGTATGAATGAAATATCAAACATAGAAATTTAATTTTTAAGTTCTCATAAATATAAGAATTCACTTTCTCTAACACGTAATGACATCTTCTGTTGTTTCATTGAATTAATAAAAGAATGAGGTAAGTAAAAGTTACAGATTCCTATTGCTTAATATTGAAAAATATAATTGTGGTCTGTCCTTGACCTATTTAGAAGTTTACACAACTTGATTAAACAAAAATTTATCTCGTTACTACGTCCATAGTTCAACTAACATACGAAAACAAATTTTCTACATACCAGAACTCCGTCTGTCTGAAAAATACCATAAAGGAATCTTACGTCAGCATTGGAATACGGATATCTCCAATTTAGAACGAATAATTGTACTGCATACTGAAAATCACATTACTCGGTATCCATTTTGAGTAATTAAATTCCGCCAGGACCACACCATGAACAAAGCGTAAAAACCATATTTCTTCTTGCTTTTAATCAAAAATAACGTAAACCAGTCTCCTGATTACCAATCTGCATGTTAATTTAAAGTTGCTTTATATGTACATTAAACCACGAAAACCATCAAATGATGCTTGATAATTTAACTTGAATACTATCATTTATAAAATTTCATATTATATATAAATAAAGTTGCTTGTAATTTAAATTGAATACCATATATAAATAAATTGCACTGAAAATTTTTAATTAATATCGTTACAGTCAGATTTTTACTTACTGTTACCACGGCCTTTCAACCAAAAAATCTTTCGTCATTTGCGAGCTGTTCCAACTAATGGACTATCAAAAATGCCTCTCGGAGATGACATTCTTCTAACAGAACTTAATCCGCACGTGCTTCCAACACGAAAAACAGCAAAAAACCATTGTTTCTAAGAACAATTCGACCTGCTTTCACCACAGCTGTGTTAGAAGTGTCGTCAAGCGAGTTGCTGCCCGGTAACAACGTTACTTCGTAATTTCTTAATAGATGGAGCTCTAGGAATGATACTTAATAGAAGCTTTTATTTTGTCACCGTGGAAATTAAATTTTAATTTGAACTGAATGCTAATACTTTATTGGGCAATAGGTAATATTTAATTAATGGATTGAATAGCATTATTATGCATTATATTATTTATTATTAAATAAAGGGATTAATTATACGAACACATCTAGGTAGAAAATAAAATTGCTACAACATATCGAACACCACTCACTGTAGTAACTAATTAGTTACTACAGTAACTAGATCATTCAAAAATCAGCTATTGTTCCTTAGAACATTAATTATAACATTTATTGCTGTGTTAAAAACATGCATTCACATGAAAACAAAGTGTGGAACTATTTTGATAAACTTGACCTAATAAAATCAAAATGTAATTTATGTGGAGCAGTAATTAAATGTGGACATTCTACTGGATTCCTTAAAAGACACCTATCAAGAAGGCACTTAAGTGTTTTGCTTAACGATTTTGATTCGACAGTAGATATCAGGAGCAAAAATACCAGAGGAATAGTGGCAGTGGCTGAAGAACAGGTCTCAACCTCGGTTTCGTAAGGTCTTTTATTATAACACCGTTCTTAGTAAAAGTTCTATTTTTAAGTTTCTTTTTGTCAACCGAATCCTCCGGTTATATCATTATATGTAATCTTTTAATAGTCATTGCATCTATATTGGAATTTCAATAAATAATATTGTTAATTTTTTTAGTTTGAATGATGTGGAAATGGTAAGCATAGTTCAAACTATATCAGATTCGAAATCTATTAAATTATCAGAATGCTCAACACAGAAGTTAATGCAGTCACGTAAACGTTTCACAGTTCAGTCAAGAATTTGTTTACAACCATATGTTGCTCTCCCGTGCCTTCAGAAAAAAATTACAAAGCAAATAGCAAAAATGATTTGTGTGGATTTGCAGCCAGTATCTATAGTGCAGGACGTTGGTTTTTGTAATTGTTATGCTGTTTCCCGATTATGAAATGCCATCATAAGGAAGAGTTATGAAAAGAATGAATCTGTGATTTTCTGATGTACATGATGAGTTAAAACCAAAGTTAACCAAATGTGAATTTGTCTCGTGTACTTCCGATATCTGGACATTGTGTCATATTGAATCGTACATTACCTTAACCGTTCATCATTTAAAATGAAATACTTCTGCCTGGATACAGCAGCAGTGCCCGAACGTCATACTAGTACTAACTTGGCAGAAAAAATTAAAGAAATTATACACACCTGAGAATTGGACAAAACAGTATTTGCTATTGTTCATTCTACACAATATTCAAGAAAAAGTTGAACTAAGAATTGGTTCAGAATTAGGAGTTCAAGACAAAAATCAAAAGAACAGTTTTAAAAAGTCTTCAACTGCTCTGGATTATTTTCTGGAGAAACAAGGAGATTCTGCAGTTGGGGACCTTGAATTTAGTCTGTACAAATTGGAATTGGAAATAGGCCATAATGAAGATCTTTAATTGGGTAGAAGTAGCTGTTATGCTTCATTGGAAAAAATTGCAAGAAAATATTTGTTTATTCCTACAACTTGGACCGTGTCGGAATGGGTATTTTCGACGTCCGGAAATATTATAATGCAAAAACAAGCCTGTCTTAGTTCAGAAGGTATTCGTACCTAGTGTTCTTGCGCCAAAACATTAAAAAGCAAAATACTTAAATATTAAATAAGAAATTACATAAAAAAGAACTTTACCATTCCACAAGTCATATCCCTTTCAAATTACTCTAAAATTGCTTAGGACTGTTTGAAGAACCGCTTCAGCTTAAATGCTTGGCTTAGTTAAGCATTGCTTAAGTTGCCAAATTTACCTCTCTGATATAATGTAAATTTGGCAACTTAAGTGACGCTTGATTAAGCCGAAGCGGTGCAAGCAAACAGATATTATTGTTTTTATTTGAACTTTATTATAATAACATACTTGTAATTGTAATCATTGTATGTATGTAGATTCGAAATCCTATACCTGAAACAAATCAAAAACTGACCGTTAGATATGATTGACAAAAATACCAAAGGTAATTGAAAGTTAGGCTGATATATGGTTACGTATATGATTTAGACGAGTTTGATGTATATTCCTGTTGTTTAGAGTGTTGCAACTGGTTCTGCTTAGTAGACATTATCGATTGTAGTTCCATTGGTGAAAATTAAACCATAAGTTGGTTGAACGGCATATATCTCGGACGATTCTTTTTAAGAAACCGTTAGTTTCATTCAAGCAAAATTAGAAATACGTTATGTGAAACCGTGACATAAGATCGTAAAAATCGTGGGGCTATTTGATTCATTTTCTTGCAACACTTTCACCAATGGCAATTCTAATACCTAGAAGTGAACACAACACATTTTGGTTGAAGACAAAATTCGTGTGATAACGTTTCCCTATTCAATCAAGCACTACTAAAATGATTTTTGCTCCATTTAGAGTTCTGCTAAGTAATATGTTTTATAACGGAAAGTTTGTCGATTTCTAAATTAGTGTAAAATGTACCGAATAGGATAATCCTATATAATCGAATTAACAGTATGAGGTGCCAAGTGATCAAGTGTATGTCAACTACAAAAAGTTGTACCCCAACCTGAATTATCAGAACCTTCAAGACCATGCTTTGATAAGCTAACACGTTGGTTGCTCGACTCGGATTTGAGTCAGGTTAATTGTTTGTAATATGCACATGTCTCGGATCTGAGTCACTTACGTAATATCTGGTTCGCCATTTACAACACTGTTTCTGTAGTGCCGTGATATTTAAATAAATAAATCTTTATATTGGCAGTACGACCGCAGAGTAGAGCGTTTGTGTATCCAGGAGCATTTGTATTTTGCAGGTTCATTCTTTTATAGTATACAGTTGTTAGGGCTACATATTTTGAGAAGGCAAACAGGCTACGAAACGCAGTTATCTTACTTACATGTCTAATGTAAATAAAGGGATTTGTTCTGATCCAAAACAATTCTGGGGTTATGTTAATAGTTTAAAAGGGGAACATTTATCTAAGAGCTTGTTTCTTGATGATATTACTGATAATAATGGCGATGATATTGCCAAACTCTTTGCCTCTCACTTCGTAGGAAACTATAATTATACCCCCATGGCTTTCGATATTGATCTCTCTATGACCGATTCACAAGTTGATATCCCATTTATACAAATTTGCTTGGAGGAGGTATTCAATGGTATCAGATCCCTTCCTGATAGGTTGGCAACGGGTCCTGATGGGATTCCATCTATTTTTCTAGGTGTATATTTACTTTGTGTAAAGCAATTCAACTCCAATTTAACTTGACATTTAAACTTCAAAAATTTCCATTGATGTGGAGTACAAGTTATGTCATACCAGTTTTTAAAAGTGGTAATAAAGAGGATATTAGGAACTACCGGCCAATATGTATGTTGTCTTCTATACCTAAACTACTTGAAAGGTTACTAATTGTGTACTTAAATTGGTATTGTTGTAAATTAATGTGATAACCATCATGGGTTCATTCAGAAAAGTTCGACAGTTTCTAACCTACTTGTCTATCAAAACACAATTACCACTGCTTTGGAGAATGGGTTGCAGGTTGATTCCATATATACAGATTTCTCTAAAGCTTTCAATAAAGTCGAGCATTCCATATTGTTAGGAAAATTGAAAGCTATAGGATTTCCACATTACTTATTTGAATGGCTAAAGAGTTATCTCAGTGGCAGGTCACAGTCGGTAAAGATTAAAAATTTTATTTCGGCACCTATGGAAGTTTTATCTGGAGTGCCCCTGCTACTTAACTTATTTGTAAATGAACTTGGTTTATTTTTTCCCGGCAGCAAGTTTGCACCCTTCCTTTTTACAGGTAGGAATTGGTGTACAACAGACTCTAAATAAAACTCTGGCGGGACTAGCGTTGACCGTTTGTGGCAGCGGTAGATTGCAAAAGACTATATCTCAGGGGTTTAGAGAACAAAGTTAAATTCTACCCAGACAAGATGCAATTTAGGACATGACTAAAGAAAATACCTTAATACAACTTATATATTGACGTTTAGTTAATAACATTAAGTCTTACATGTGCAGTCAAACAGTGCGGACGTATTTTGTGCTCGATATCAGTCTTATCAGTTTTAACAGACAAATACAATATAAAATAACCTTTATATCAAGTTCATTGCGAAATAGGACTGTACTATCAAGACAAGTGAAAGTTAACAAAACAAAGCCGCCATCCGTCGGGGATGGCAATGTAAATAATGGGAACACAAAAACGATCCAGTGATCATTTAACTCCACCTATTAATGAAGTTCAAAAACGTTACCTATGGGAACCAAAAACTCTTTTAACACAAAATCGATATCAATTACTGCAACCGGATGAGCCCGAAAATATTAACCAGCAAAGTAATCCAAGCACCGAAATCAAGAAAACTAACAAAATACCACCAATATTTCTTCAAGGGCAGCACAAACATAAGGAAGTCATCAGTGACATAACAAAACTAGCCAGCAGTGAATTCACAACTACATACACAAGTAAGTCGCTAAAAATAAATCTAACATCTGAAAATGACTATAGAGCATTGGCTAAACACTATTTAAACAATAAAATTCCATTCCATACCTATCAAGATCCTGCAAGTAAACCACTATCAGTTGCACTAAAAAATGTCCCTCCCTCCTTCGAAGTGGGGGACATTATAAAGGAGCTACAACAATATGAGCTACCTATTAAAAAGATAAACAGGCTATATTATAAAGATAGAACACCAATGCCAGTAGTCATTGTAGAACTAACACACAACGAAAAAGCAGAGGAAATTTTCAAAGTTAACAAGTTAGAAAACTCCATTATCACAGTTGAATCTAGGAAACTAGCCAAATATACGCCCCAATGCCACCGCTGTCAACAAATAGGACACACAAAAAACTACTGCACACAACCCCAAGTGCGTTAAATATGCAGGGAACCACTATTACACTGAGTGCGGCAAGAAACAAGAAGACCCACCAACCTGTATAAATTGCGGTGAGCACCACCCGGCTAACTACAGGAAATGCATCTATCAACAACAATACATGCAAACTGGGAAAAGATCAAGCAGAAATACATACTCAACAGTAAATCAACCTACACCACCAAACAATCAAACACAAGCACCGCGTAAAACCTATGCAGAACGAACGAACCAGCCCACAACCGAAAACCCAAACACAAGCACTATTAACAATATTCTTTCAACCATCCTAGATCTTCACAAACCCTTCATCACTCAAATCAAAAACTTTCTTATAACAAATCTTCTCCCTATCCTCGTCAATGGCCAATAGCTCACAAACCCTTAACAACATTAAAATACTTAATTGGAATGCCAATGGAGTGCAAGCTCAACGCTCACTCTTAATAGCCTTCCTAGCCCAACACAATATTGATATAACCTGCATCAGTGAAACCCACTTAGCTATCCACGAAAAATTTAAAATAGCCGGTTATCAAATATACAGACAGGACAGACAAGCCAGAGTAGCATAGGTGGAGTAGCTGTCCTTGTCAAAAATAGTATCTCTCATAAACCCGCCGATGTACCTAATACTAAAAACCTAGAAATAGTAACAATAGAACTAAATCTTACTAGAAACCAAAAAGATAATCTCTCACCTCACTGGTTGATGCCGTTGACTGGTCTTGTTCAGTAGAATTACTTGAATTTTCCATAAAATAGCGTATACAAACAGCCTAACAAAAAATTATTGGAAGATGATATCCGTACAATCTTAAGACAAACAAGCCAACTTTACTAATTGGTGATCTTAATAGCAAGAACACCGTATGGGGATGCCGCCAAGCCAACCCAAATGGCAACAAACTAAACGAAATTGCTGTCAAACATAACATACAAATTCTTGCACCAGACGAATACACATACTACGCATACAGAAATTATCACAACCCTGACATACTAGATATAATTATGCATAAAAATGTCCAACAGCAAATTCACCAAACAGTCCATATAGAACTGGACTCAGATCACGTGCCAGTTATAATCTCACTCCAAGCCGAGCCTATAAAAAACGTTTACAAAGCAAGATTAATTAACAGAATAGTCAACTGGAGACGCTTTAAGGATACACTTGATACAAAGCTAACACTTCAACCACTAGCAACCACTACAGATATAGACCAACAGGTCTCACACATAACTGTAACAATTAGAAACACTATTCAACTCTCGGATCAAAACAAAGCCAAATGATACTCACACAACTCCTAATTCTATTACTCAATTAATTCATCAAAAGAACAGAGCTAGACGCGAGTGGCAAAGGACCAGAGATCCTACTGCAAAAAATCTCATGAACAATCTATCGCATCGAATCAGACGCGAATTAGATGCACATAGAATTAACCAATACCAGAAATACATACAAGAATTAGAAACACAAGACCCTGGACTATGGAAAACGACCAAAAAAATACTGCATAAAACAGAACCAATTTCTTCACTGCATGTTAATAATGCAAAACTCCACACAGATGGAAAAAAAATGTACTGCATTTGCTGAATATCTCGAAACAACATTTGGACCCCAAAAACATCCACAACCTATGTTCTCAAATATAATTCTAAACCATGTAGAATCTCACATGCCACAAATAAATTCTGAAATTTCACCCACGTCACCCAAAAAAATAGCCACTCTAATAAAAATGCTGCCTATAAAGAAGGCACCAGGCCATGATAAAATAACAAATATAATACTGAAAAACTCAAGCAAAAAATTACACGCCCATCTAGCGACCCTATTCAATGCCTGTCTAAGGATGGGATATTTTCCACAAACTTTGAAGCACTCTCTTGTACTTACGTTTCCAAAGCCTGTCAAAAATCACACATTAGTAACTGGATTCAGACCTATTAGCCTTCTTCCCATGATGGGTAAACTTCTGGAAAAGATTATTCAAACAAGATTGTCTGAAGAAATCACAAGTCAAAATATAATTCCAACCTTCCAGTTTGGTTTCAGACAACAACACTCGACTTGCCACCAGCTACAACGACTAACCGAGACCATTGAAGATAGCTTTGAAAAGAAAGGATATGCTGTGACCATGTTCCTCGATCTAGCCCAGGCCTTCGATAGCTAGAGTGGCCATTAGTGACGAATTGTCAAATCTACTCAGAAACACTACGGCTAGAAATGATTTGCAATCATGGTCAAGGCTACTACTTTTTACTATATGTGTTCTTCATATCCCACCTAGAAAGCTAAAGCAAGTTTCACTTGCAACACTTGTGAAACAAAACTTAGTCTACTTTCAAAAGAATGACATTGATACCATAAAACTATTCCTTAAAACATCATGCAACAGTGCAGAAAAACTAGCTACAAAAACAATACCTTTAAAAGAAAACACAAATAAATTGTGTAAACAAGTGACACAAAAATTATCAGAAGGTGACATTAGCGGTGCAGCTCGACTTCTGTGCTCAAATGATAAAGTTGCAAATAATTGTCCTGAAACATGGCTTGCCTTAGAATCCAAACATCCACCAATGGATTACCAGACCAATTATCCATCCAGTCCTTCTGATGATTATTTATCTCAAAATTACCTCGTCTAACATCACACGAAACAGTAAAAAGGCAATCAACAGCTTTCCTCGAAGTTCATCCGGTGGAATTGATGGTCTTAGACCACGACATCTTTTAGATCTGTTAGCAATTTCTAACAGTGCTGTTACAACAACCCTTTTAGAAGCACTTGCCAAATTTATCGACAATGTTTTAGATGGTAAATTACCAAAATCAGTTTTACCAATATTTTATGGTGCCTCATTAACCGCTTTAATTAAAAAAGATGGAGGAATACGTCCAATTGCATGCGGTAATACTTTACGACGAGTTGCAGCCAAAATCGCTTGCAACATAGTCCATGAGGTTTCAAGTGCAAAATTAAAACCAATTCAACTTGGTTTTGGTGTTAGAGGTGGCGCAGAAGCTGCTGTACATGCTACCCGCACTTTTCTTGAGATTAACACAGATGCCGAAGTGATTGTCAAGTTTGACTTTGCAAACGCATTTAACACATTACGACGAGATCACATGTTGTCCATAGTTCACCGCGAAATACCCAGTTTGTTTCCATTTATATGGCAAGCTTATAGAAATCAATCCAACTTAATATTTGGCAACAGGCTCATAAAATCTCAATGCGGTGTACAACAGGGTGACCCATTAGGACCTTTGTTGTTTAGTTTATCAATTATGGAACTTACACATTCTTTAATCTCCGATCTTAATGTGTGGTATCTCGATGATGGTACAATCGGCGGAAAAATAGATACAGTACTTCAAGATATAATAAAAGTAATTGAATATTCCAAAATAAGCGGATTAAACTTGAACACTACCAAATGTGAAGTTTTAATCAATCAAAACAACAATACAACATCCACCCTTTCATCTATAAATGAATTGATTCCCGAATTAAACAAGTTAAATCTTGCGATTTTGAGATTTTGGGTGCACCAGTGTTAACTTTGGCAGCTAAAAATGTCTTACTAAACAAAATATCTACCTGCAAACTTATGTGCAGTAGATTGCAAATTCTTGACACACATGCAGCTCTATATTTAATGAAAAACTGTTTAAGCGCTGGTCCTAAACTTACTTACATTCTCGTTGTTCACAGTTATACCAACATATGGACCTATTAAAACCGTTTGATGACATATTTCGAAATTGCTTAGAGAATATAACAAATATAATAATGGATGATATGGCATACAATCAAGCAACTCTACCATGCCATCTAGGTGGTCTTGGCATAAGAAAAATAACAGACTTAGCTTTACCTTGTTTTATAGCATCAATACACGCTTCAACCAATCTTGTTTCAGACATTTTAAAAACGCCTAGTTTAACCTTAACCGGTTTGTCTGAAGCTTTGATTTTACTAAATAGACCCATACCAGACAAGGAAAATATAAGTTTGTCATCACTAAGCTCGCAGAAATTTTGGGAATCGGATTTACTAGAAAGCAAGTACAACGATTTGATAAAAGCCAGCGACATTCGTTCCATTGCTCGCTTAAAAGCAGTATCACAAAAGGAAAGCTACCAATGGTTACATGCACTCCCTTCTTCTCAGCTTGGAACAGTCCTACCGAACGAAGCAATACGTATATGTGTAGCGTTACGCTTAGGTGCAAGAGTTTGTGAACCCTTTACTTGTTCTTGTGGTGTTTTCGTAGATTGTACAGCCTCTCATGGTTTAAGCTGTAACAAGAACACAATTGGTCGATTATCCAGACACGAATCGTTAAACCAAGTAATAGCACGATCTCTTGCTAAATTACAAATTCAATCCGTTCTCGAACCCTTAGGTACTTTAAGAGATAATAAGAGACCTGATGGTGTAACAATAATACCATGGGAGAAAGGTCGGTCGTTGGCTTGGGACACAACTGTAGTAGACACCTTAGCTCCTTCACATTTAATTTCAACAAGTAAAACATGTGGAGCAGCTGTTGCTGAAGCTGAAAGATGTAAAATTAATAAATATAGAGATTGGCCAAAATTACACCTTTATTCCAATTGCTTTCGAGACTATGGGAGTCGCTGGTGAGTTAACTCGGCAACTAATAAACAACCTAGGTCATAGACTTAAAATAGCAACATGTGAACAAAGATCCACAATATTCCTTTGGCAGCGACTCTCAATAGAAATTCAACGTGGTAATGCTGCTGCAATACATGGCATTTACCACAATGCAATACATTTCAATTTATAACAGGAAAATCACCAAATGATCACAAAAGTTCCAAATATTACTTATCAAACCAATAAATCCATTTTAGAAGAAAATATACTCAAGATTGTAAATATACAAAATAAAATACAAAACCATTTTCACTTGATGAACAAGCAGAAAAAGATCAACAAACAGATATTGATGACAGTGGTAAATTAATAATGGACGTTACATAAACACAATAATCGATGATCTCCATAAAGATGTAAAAGATCTAAAACCACTACAAGATGCCCCAATTGCAAACATAACAGACCATGACAAAGACAAACAGCCTAGTCCTGAAACGAAAGAACGGCAACCACCAACAAATAATAATTTAAGCCTTGACCTATAATAAAAATAACTTCCCAAAAGCATGTGGATTAGTAAATTTGGGCAATACGTGTTTTTCAATTCCATTTTACAATGTCTTGGACAAACACCATACTTATTACAATTACTTCTTGAAACTTCAAAGCCAGGACAATATTTTAAACTTCCTGGCGGAGGTTAAATCCAGATGATAAAGATTCATTGGTGTTAGGCCCACTTAATGGGACTTTAGAAGAATGGCTACCATTAACACATATTTTATCACAAACGTTAAAAAAATTACAAAATGATAGACCAGAAATTTATGATCCAAGTACGCTATTTTCAAGAGTCACAGAAAGAATACCACAGTTTTCTGATGGTCAACAACATGACTCACATGAACTATTACGACATTTATTAGAAATATTGAGTGAAAATGACTTAAAAAGGTATCAAACCGTAATTTTAGAAAAATGGAGGTTTAGTTGTAAAATAGATCCATCATCTTGTGAAAGTGATAAAGAAAGAATTATAAAATTTTATGAAAAGCAGGCTTCTGAGTTACAACTACCAACTGAACAAATATTCAGAGGAGTCTTAGTCAGTACATTACAGTGCCAAGACTGTAAACATATTTCACGTCAAGAAGAATTCTTTTTTGATCTAAGTTTGCCAATATCGAAAAGAGAAATTTTACAGCCTTTTAATAACGATAAGGAAACCGATGATACATATGCAGATGAATATTCCATACAATCCTGCTTAAGCCAATTCACAGACTCTGATCTGCTTTTTGGAAATAATAAAGTAAGTTGCAATTTTTGCACAAAAAAGCATGGTGAAACTAAAAAAGGATTTATTTATACAAACGCAACTAAACAACTTCTAATATGTAGTCCTCCTGCTATATTGATTTTACATTTAAAACGATTTCGGGTTTTAAGACTCCGATCTGCAAAGGTGAATAAATATGTTTCGTTTCCCCTGTTACTGGATTTAACGCCATTTTGTTCAATTGATAATCAAACTAAAGTGTTATATGCATTATATGGTGTTATGCAACATAGCGGTTCAATTCACAAAGGACATTATGACGCATATATAAAAATAAGAACTGCTTTAGACAACAACAGTTACCGTTGGCAATTTCTATTTCAATGTCAAAATGGCGTATTGCCTTTATCTTGCGAAAATAGCAAAGCCAATGCTGAAATTCTGCCAGGAAAGTGGTATTATGTTAACGACTCTTATGTTTTAGAAGTACCCGAAAAAAGGGTACTTAAAGCACAAGCATATTTGCTATTTTATGAACGAATTTGAAACTGTAATTCTTTAATAGTAATTTGGATATGTAAATATTTATAGCATTACGGATTAAAGTACAAAATAACTAATCTTAACATACCTGAATATCTCAAAGCCATATTATTCTCATTTCTCGACGATAGAACCTTTCAGATCACCATAAACAATTCGATCTCAACAATCAGAAAAATAGAAACAGGAGTTCCTCAAAGGAGTGTCTTGCGACCATTACTTTTTAATATCTTCACTCACGACATTCCAACCACACAGGCAGATATCTTCATGTTCGCAGACGATACAGCAATCTTAGCAAGGGGACATGACTTACACAATGCAATAACTAAACTACAACAGGCAACCGACATAGCAATAAATTATTTTAACAAATGGAATCTTACCATTAACAACGATAAATGTGTAGCTAAAATCTTTACTCTACGACGTGTAAACAACCCACCAACAATCAACATAAACTACAATACGATAAATTGGAAAGCCAACGACGAGTGTGTTAAATACCTAGGAGTATATTTAGACACCAGACTAACCTGGCGAATGCATATTATAAAGAAACTCAATGAAGGTTACACCAGATTAACACAACTATATCCAATTATAAACAGGAAGTCATCACTAAAAACTACATGCACAATACTCCTTTATAAAGCATTAATTCGCCCCTTAGTAACCTACGCCTGTGTTATCTGGGGAAACTCTTCAGCGACTAATATAAATAAATTACAAGTGCTACAAAATAAAATCCTACCTATAGCAGTCAACGCGGAGTGGTATATTACAAATAAACAACTACACCAAGAACTCGGATTGTCATCAGTGTCAGAATTCATTAAAAATCTAACAACTAATCACTACAGGAAACTGGAACTATGTCCCAGCACAGAACTTTTTAACCTTGGCTGTCCTAACATCCATACCAGGCTGAAGAGGAAGTTACCACAAGATATTTATCTGCAACTCAACGTACTAAATATTATTATCTGCAACAAATAATTAGTGTCACTCACAATAAATAGCTATGTAATGTTAGGGAACCTATTGCTCTAGATAGGCCCACTACCTACTAATGTTAAAACTCAGATTACAAATCTGCCTTGTATAACAACTTGTTATTGTTGATCAGGCATTACTAGATTAAAAAAAAAAGTTAATAACATTAATAAAAAAATTAAATATATGCAGTTATTCTCTTACAACCAAATTTTCATACGATAAAATCACAGTGTAGTTTATATATCTACACTCTCATAATTAAAAAATTTGTCTCAAACTCTACCAGATAAAATATTAGAAAATCTAAATTTATTATTGTACTTATACACAATTTCTAGTTAAATGTTCTAAGTAAAAGGAAATCATGAATACGCTTTGTTGTATTTAACATTAGTAAAGAGAATTTTAATTAAACATTTAAACTGAACATAACCTCAATATGCACAAAAAGGTTTCATGAAAGCTTTTCTGTTTACAGCTCACAAGGTTATATAGAAAAGCAAGAATAATATTAAATCAGTTAAGATATAGGTAAGTAAAAGTGTGACTATATTTTACATGCATTATTTTTCTAGATATTTGAGATTTAAAATGTAACACATACACATTGTTCCGTCACAAAAATAAATAAGATAAACTCGTACCTGTATTCAAGATATATGAAAGAAATGTATACTTAAGCTTTGAGCTTACGGCTTGTTCAGAACTATAGGATCTTCTTACGGTTTGTTAAGACGAACACCATCGTTAATTATTTTGGTTGTTAACCTCAAACTTCTAATTTGTAAGAGCCAAACCTTGTTTGTTCCACAGCCATATGTTTCATCAACGAACATTTAATTTATTTTAGAAGGTACATAAAACGTCACCATAACATTCTTGTACGATAAAGATAATATTTGTAGGTAGTAAAATTAATGCATAGACTTAGATAGCCTAGCACAGATAATTAGATACTTCACCAAAGGAATATACTACTGGAGGATATGTCACCAGATGATATGCCATCCAAAAATATGCTACGGGAGGACCCTAGAAAATAAACGTGTTACAAAAACGAAATATCGCAATACGCCACAAGGAACAGTCCAAAAATTTATCTATAATCAGCTTACCATTCATTAATATTTTGAACGGGTTACTCAGCTAGGCCTTCTTCATAAGCATTTTGCTCATATTCTAAAACGATATTTATGTATGTTAGGAAGAATAAAAGAAAAAACACCTTTTATATACTAGGTACATCATGGCCTTAGAAAGGACATCCTTATCGGAAGACGGCATGTGCTTAAGAGACCGTTAGATATGAAAACAAACGAAAATTTGTTCTGGTTTACAGATAACCACACATTTTGAGGGAAGGACAAAACAAGAAAACTATCCTAAATAACAGATTCATGTATACACCAGTCGTGTATTTATGGACATTATTCAGAGGTTTACCAATTAGACACTTACAACTGATCTTAATTATTTATACAAAAGAAAGAATATTAAATTAAAACTAAAGATCGATGTATATAGTGTATTATTTAATAACACTAAAGGGAAATGTCACACAAATCAAAACTGATTTGTGATTGTAAACGATATTAATATAAAATTAAGACGAATAATGCTTTTATATTGAAAGGAATGGGAACACAATGTAACATGGCAAGGGAACAGTGAATTGACATGTTACAAGTTCTTACTATTTGCTGACAATTGTAAATTGTTCAGGGTAGTTGGGAGTGAATCTGATTGTCGTGAGCTTCAAAAAGAACTCGATTCATTTTCTAATTGGTGTGAGAATAATGGGATGTTTCTTAGTATTTCCAAATGCTGCAGTATAACTTTCTCATCTTCTAGAAACCCCATTAAGCATGTATACTCTATCATAGAGCACATTTGAAAAATGTTGATACAGTGCACGATCTTGGTGTTTATTTTGATAGCAAGGTATCTTTTGTTCCTCATATTAATACTATCATATCAAAATCCCTAAGAGCATTAAGATTTATTTCTAGGCATGCGCACGACCTTTCAGTAACAGCGATTAGAACATTGTATTTGTGTTACGTTCGGAATATACGTATGTATGCCTCTTTGATCTGGTCTCCCCATTATAATGTACACATTCGAACACTTAAAGCGGTGCAGCATAGGTTCCTAAGATCTTGTGCATATAAGACTGGAATAGTATTCAGTAAATTTAATTGTGATTATGACCTTGAAACATGTCATTTTACCTATGGTAAACGCCACGTTTCAGCTTGATTTATCTCTCCCTTTAAACCTCAGATTTTACTTTAAAAAGTCCATTGAACCTTAATATACACTTTTACTTTAATAGATTTATTATAATCTCAGAATATAAGAAGGTTATAGTACTTTATAAAGTACCGTGTTTTGTTTTTCTAATATTCATACTTGTTTGTAAAGTTGCCTACAATCCAGTATTCTTGGTATTTAATTTCACACTTACTTTGCAGAAGAGCTCTATAGTTTTCTTTCCTTACAATCCTAAATACCCCGCTCTGATATTTGAGACAGATTGTTTGCCTGTCAAAACGTTCTGACAAAAGTTTCATTTCTTGTCTTGACTTGTGCACAACAGGTCGCTTTTGAGTTCAAGGTGATAAAATTGACCATGAGGTCGTATCAAGTATGTATTATTTTGTTAAATAAAAGATGTGTAATCATTTAAATAATATTACAGCTATCTTGTCTAGCGTTTCCTTCCTTCATGGGCTGCGAATCCCACGGATTGCTTTTCCGATGGTAAGAAATTTACAGATGTATTTTAATTTCCTTTTGACTTTTTTTGCGTGTAAACTAATTCACATATTGTATTTTAGGGTCGTTCTCTACCCTCAGTTTTCCTATATTTGCACCTTACGCTCAGTAAAGAAGCAAATGTGTTTTGCTGTCGTTTGACCATGAGATGACGATGGCGTTGTACATTTAAATTAAGCTACCGCAACATACATTTTTAGTTTTATTAATTACTCTCTTAAATTTTGGTTAAATATGGATCTACGAAGTTAACACAGAATAATGTTTTTCAACTTGTTTGTATGCTAGCGAATTCTACCTCACCATTTGTTTAATTTTGATGTTATCTGGGACTCCTGCAGTTTCTACACATGTGATTTGGATTTCTACGGATGTTCCGTTCAAGAATATCAGGGTAACAAAAAAATATGTTATTCAATGCACATGTCAGGTATGACAAACTAAAATACTATTTATCTACTCAAAATTTAATGAACTGATTTATACAATATTAAATTTTCTCTTTATGTTACACTTGTAAAACATATTAATCTTACAGATAATTTATCTGGTGTTCACAAATAGTAATTCTTTTTATACATAGTCTTACTGGACGCATACTGTCCAAATGTAAGCCACACGTTTCATGAAACTTATGGTAGTAAAGTACATTTATTAATTTCGTTACGCATTTAATAGCACAAGATACTTTTCTTTGTATTTTTGAACGTTTAGTTCACGTTAAATATTTTATTGACTTTTATATGTTACATTCACATATTTTAAAAACTCTCTTAGACTTATGTACCTACATTGACTAGTTGCAAAAAAAAGAAACATGTATCATAATCTTTACTGATCCTTTCATTTTATATGACTTCATAGAATATTTATGTTTTGTTCAAAAATTTATTTTCTATAAAATTTAATAAACACACTATAACTTTTCATAGTTTCTCACAGTTGTTTAATTTACAGTTATTAATTCACAAATTTTCTCCCTTCGAGATTTTAGGTCTCTTGCAGCCTCTGCAACCTCAACGGTCGATGCTAGCTGTGCCAGAGTGTAATTTTTATGCTCTGTCGTGCGCCTATCCTTTTAAAACACCTGGAAAAGGGTAGGGTGCACGTGGCGCCCAACCTATCTTCTTTCTTTCTCTCGCGCACGTTTACACGTAGCGCCCAACTACTAAATTTTTTTCTTTTTTCTCTCTCCATTTTTCTCCCGCACGTTTGCACGTGACGCCAAACCTCCTATTTTTTCTTCTATATCTGACACACGAAATTTTTTTCTATACCTGGCTACGTTTACACGCGACGCCCAACAGGTTTAATTTTTTCTCTCACCCACGTCTACACGTGCCACCCAAATTTCTAATATTTTTCTCTATATCAGGCACACGCATACATCGCTATGCGCCCAATATAAATTTTTAAATTTTGACATAACGCAACCCGACGATATTTTTCTTTAAATTTTCTATACAACGCGTTTTGTTTCTTTAATATTTTATACAGCACATGTCCACGCTTCCACGTGACGCCAAACCTGTCTCATTTTTTTTTCTCTTGCGTACGTTTACACGTGACATCCAACATATCTTTCTTTTTTTTTCTCGTGCATGGTTGCACGTGTCGCTCAACGTATCTCGTTTTTTCCTGCATACACTGTCACGAAGCCAACATTTATTTTATACCTATTTTTACCTTGAAATATAAATAAATATTCCTTTGTAAAATATAAAAAACTAAAATGGAAGCATACTTAAAAGCAGGTTATTTACTAATAGAGGAGCTTGAGTATGAACTTTACATAAGGTCCATTAGTTCAAAAAACAGAACTATGGAGGATAAAAGAAAACTTTTGGCTCGTCAATTAAGAATTGAATTAAATAAACCACCACCACATAAAGAACTATCTCAATATACTATAACTTTCGAACAAGATAGTGAGCAAATAACTAATACTATAAATTCAATTACGAATTTAATAGAAGAATTTGATGGTGATGTTAAAGATTCACTTTATAAAAGAATTATGTCTCGACTGGCGCATGTATGTGGCAGAATAAACCGATTAACTATTCCTGATAATGATAATGAAATTGTAACAACTTTTAAAAATGAAAGTTATTCAACTGCACTTTTGTTAGATGCAGAACTTCATGAAAAAATAGACAAATATGAAATTACTACCGGTAAAATTAATGTACCTTTAACAAATACTACCCCCACAATAAATGTTCATCCACCAACAGTAACTTATATATCTAATCCTACTCCAATTTCTTCTTGGTCAATAAAGTTTAATGGTAAACCAGACACAGTCTTTGAATTTTTAGAAAGAGTATCTGAATTAGCTGAAACCAGAAATGTTTCACTACAAGATCTGTTTTCGTCTGCGATGGAATTGTTTGACGGAGATGCAATTGTTTGGTATAGGGAAATAAAACACTCTGTAACAGATTGGAACTCCTTAATAACTGTTTAAAATCAGATCACACATATCCTAATTGTAATATTAAAAGAAAAATTTTCTGCTACAGATGTGGCATTCCTAATGTAAAAATATCCACATGTCCCGTTTGCTCAAAAAACGAATAAAAAAGTACAGGACATATAGCCAACCCTGTACTGAGATATCTATGGCTACCCAAAATTATCTTAAACCAAATAAAATTGTCTCTACCACTATTTTTTCTAAAAAACAAATGACTACTCTACCTAGAACAAATCCTACTTTACCTTATACAAAACCTACCTTACCCTCAAAAATAAATCATTGTTATAAAACAAAATTATAACTTAACAAGTTTGTCTAAGAAAAATTACCTTAACTTACATAAAATTTCTCAAAACAATGATAACTGGTCAAAATGGTTGACTACTGTTAGAAACTTCTATAAATCAAAAACACATTCAATAGAAACTTATAATTTAATTACAAAACATTTAGATACTAGACCATATCTTAAAGTAAAATTATTAGACATTTATATAACTGCACTTTTCGATTCGGAAGTAACATTTCTGTTATAGGATCTCTAGGCATACCTATAATAAAACCTTAAATCTAAATATATTTCCTTTAACTACACATAAATTACTAACTGCAGATGGCACTCCACAAAATATTTCTGGTACTTTAGACTTGCCTATTTTTATAGGTGACACATGTTGTTTCATTACTTGTTTAGTCGTTCCTGCACTACCTCACTCATTTATTTTTGGTTCAGATTTTGCGAAAAAGTTTGAACTATCTATCAATTTTAAAAATAATTCCTGGGATGTTCACACATCTACAAATATACCTATACCTGTGGAAAAGTTCCTTTAAAAATTTAGATAAACATAAACTTTGCACGTTAGACGATTTACTTCCTACACAATTACCTAAAGCAAAACAAATAATAGATTCCTTCAATTTAATTGCAAGCACTGATACAAATATAGGTCGCACTGATAAAATTTATATGAATATTGACACTGGTGACCACAAACCTATCAGAAAACGTCCATACCCAATGTCTCCATATATGTCAAAAATATTGAATGAAAAATTAGATGAAATGTTAGAGCTGGGTGTAATTGAAAAATGTACCTCACCTTGGTGTTCTCCTATCTTACTAGTTAAAAAATCTTCTGGTGACTATAGAGTTTGTTTTGATGGAAGAGCTCTAAATGAAATAACTACCCACGATAGCTACCCCATGCCTAATGTAGACCGAATTTTGAATTTGCTAAGAGGTGCTACATACATTTCTAGTCTTGATCTAAGACATAGCTTTTGGCAGCTACCTTTAACTACAGAGTCTAAGGACAAAACAGCCTTTAGTGTAATCTCCAGAAGCCAATTTAGGTTCGTTTCCAGTTCCCTTCGGTTTAAGAAACTCTGCACAAACACAACAACGTCTCGTTGATACTATTTTTGGACCGGAGTTGGAACCCCATATTTTCTGTTACCTCGACGATATTATAGTTATATCTTCAACATTTTCTGAACACATCAAGTTACTAGAAACAGTTCGTGACCGTTTAAAAGATGCAAATTTAACTATAAATCTCAAAAAATGTGAGTTTTTTAAAAAAAAATTAAAATTCCTAGGATACATTGTTGGTTCAAATTCTATTAGAACAGATCCAGAAAAAATTTCAGCAATGACTAACTATCCAAGACCTAAAACAACCACACAAATTAAACGTTTTGTTGGCATGGTTAGCTGGTATAGAAGGTTTATAAAATCTTTTCTACCCTTATGTCTCCTATTAATGATCTGTTAAAAGGAAAAGAAAAACAACCAATAGTTTGGAATTACGAGGCTGAGTCAGCTTTTCTAAAAATAAAACAAATCTTAGTATATGAGCCTATCTTATCTCAACCTGATTACAATCAACCATTCACGATAGAAGCTGATGCATCAAATACTGGTTTAGGAGGAGTTCTATTACAAAATCTAAATGGTGAAGATCACATTATCTCTTACGTAAGCAGATCACTTACACGTTCTGAACGCAATTACTCCGTCACAGAACGCGAATGTCTCTCAGTTATTTTTTCTATAGAAAGATTCCGTCCGTGGATAGAAGGAACAAAATTTACAGTCATAACAGATCATCACAGTCTGTTATGGCTCAATAATATCCAAAATCCTTCTGGGAAACTGGCAAGATGGGCCACCCGTTTAAGACAACATACCTTCGATTTAATTCACCGTAAAGGCAAGCTACATGTAATACCTGATTCCTTAGTCGATCAACACAAGATAACACTGTAAATTTAAATACCTTAGAAATAGATTTAGCTAACATAGATGATTACTATGTATCTTTAAAAAATAAAATTATAAATTCTCCAGATACCTATCCGCAATGGAAAATAGAAAACGGTTTGTTATACAAATTCCTACCTTCAAATTTACCGTTAACTACGAATATAAATAATTGGAAAATCCTAGTACCTATTAAACAAAGAAATGAAGTAATTTCTACTTGTCATGATCCACCTACTGCTGGACATTTTGGATTTTATAAAACATTAGCTAGACTTCAAGAAAATTACTACTGGCCTAAAATGAAATATGACGTCATAAAGTATTGTAAAATTGTCTAATATGTGGAGCACAAAAGCATCAAATATGAAACCATTAGGTTTAGCAGGTAAAGAAAAGATGTTACATTTCCGTTTCACACAATTGCTTTAGACCTCATAGGACCCCTTCCTAGGTCAAAACAAGGACACAAGTGGTTACTTGTTGTAGGAGACTGGTTTTCTAAATTCACTTTATTATTTCCTTTACATAGTGCTACAGCACCAAATATCGAAAAACATATCGAAAATAAAGTATTTCTAACCCACGGGTACCTAAATTTGTAATATGTGATAATGGATCACAACTATCTGGAAACATTTTAAAAATTTAATTGCTAATTATAATGTTGAAAAATATGGTACACTGCAGTATATTCCCCACAATGTAATTTTGTAGAACGAATAAATAAAACTGTAGGTACGGCGATTAGATCATATGTCGAAACACACAACATGTGGGATGAAAATATAGCAAAAATTCAGTACGCTATAAATTCAGCAAAACATGAGGTGACGGGTTTTCGCCAAATTTTTAATTTTTGGTAGACATGTACCTATTTCAGGAAAATTTTATAGTTCGTCTTATAAACCCTCTGATGACGTAGATATAATGCCTGAAGATAGGACCGCATATTCTACCGACCAACAAGGTCTTTTAATCTCTTCAAAGATGTAAAAATAGATTACATCTTGCCTATAAAAAAATGTCTAGTCGTTACAATTTACGACGTAGACCATTTACTTTCGATGTAGGTGATACAGTTTGGAGAACAAACAAAGTATTGTCTAGTGCCGCTGATGTTTTTACTGCAAAACTTGCACCCAAATATATTTTATGTACAGTTAATAAAAACTATCTAATTTAATTTATAATCTTACTAACCCAGAAGGGTCAAAGACAAATAACTGGCACATAAAAGATTTAAAGCCATATACAGGCACTGATATAAACTTAATAAATTTTCTAAATATACCTACCTTAACTTAAATAATACTAAACATAATCTTTCTTAACTAAAATTTTTTTTCTTGTAAAATTACACGTGTTTGATGTAATATTTTTTGATGACATATCATATCTAGCCCCCACACTTACATACATAACTGGTGTACAACAGTTATACCCTCCTATAACCCCCATTGCCATTTTTCTACAATTTTTTGTTTTATTTCTAATCTTTTTACCCGTGTCGAGTGGTTTAGTCCTTACTGATTTTGACTTCACGGATTATTGACTTTACCAATTTTGTTTCCTTTGGGACGTGTGATACGCGTTAGATATCCCACCACTCAAACATTTTTTTAAACATTTTTTTCTCAAACATTTTTTCCAAACATTTTTTCTTAAACAATTTTTTCTCAAACTTTTTTCTTTTCTCAAATTTTTTTTTCAAACAATTTTTATTTTCTTTTAATAAGTCTTTCACTTCAATCCAATTTTGATTTTATAAAAATATATCTTCATATATTTTTTTCTTTTGTTCGGGCAGTGAAACATGTCATTTTACCTATGGTAAACGCCACGTTGCAGCTTGATTTATCTCTCCTTTAAACCTCAGATTTTACTTTAAAAGTCCATTGAACCTTAATATACACTTTTACTTTAATAGATTTATTATAATCTCAGAATATAAGAAGGTTATAGTACTTTATAAAGTACCGTGTTTTGTTTTTCTAATATTCATACTTGTTTGTAAAGTTGCCTACAATCCAGTATTCTTGGTATTTAATTTCACACTTACTTTGCAGAAGAGCTCTATAGTTTTCTTTCCTTACAATCCTAAATACCCGCTCTGATATTTGAGACAGATTGTTTGCCTGTCAAAACGTTCTGACAAAAGTTTCATTTCTTGTCTTGACTTGTGCACAACAGGTCGCTTTTGAGTTCAAGGTGATAAAATTGACCATGAGGTCGTATCAAGTATGTATTATTTTGTTAAATAAAAGATGTGTAATCATTTAAATAATATTACAGCTATCTTGTCTAGCGTTTCCTTCCTTCATGGGCTGCGAATCCCACGGATTGCTTTTCCGATGGTAAGAAATTTACAGATGTATTTTAATTTCCTTTTGACTTTTTTGCGTGTAAACTAATTCACATATTGTATTTTAGGGTCGTTCTCACCCTCAGTTTTCCTATATTTGCACCTTACGCTCAGTAAAGAAGCAAATGTGTTTTGCTGTCGTTTGACCATGAGATGACGATGGCGTTGTACATTTAAATTAAGCTACCGCAACATACATTTTAGTTTTATTAATTACTCTCTTAAATTTTGGTTAAATATGGATCTATGAAGTTAACACAGAATAATGTTTTTCAACTTGTTTGTATGCTAGCGAATTCTACCTCACCATTTGTTTAATTTTGATGTTATCTGGGACTCCTGCAGTTTCTACACATGTGATTTGGATTTCTACGGATGTTCCGTTCAAGAATATCAGGGTAACAAAAAATATGTTATTCAATGCACATGTCAGGTATGACAAACTAAAATACTATTTATCTACTCAAAATTTAATGAACTGATTTATACAATATTAAATTTTCTCTTTATGTTACACTTGTAAAACATATTAATCTTACAGATAATTTATCTGGTGTTCACAAATAGTAATTCTTTTATACATAGTCTTACTGGACGCATACTGTCCAAATGTAAGCCACACGTTTCATGAAACTTATGGTAGTAAAGTACATTTATTAATTTCTACGCATTTAATAGCACAAGATACTTTTCTTTGTATTTTTGAACGTTTAGTTCACGTTAAATATTTTATTGACTTTTATATGTTACATTCACATATTTTAAAAACTCTCTTAGACTTATGTACCTACATTGACTAGTTGCAAAAAAAGAAACATGTATCATAATCTTTACTGATCCTTTCATTTTATATGACTTCATAGAA
Source organism: Platerodrilus igneus (assembly GCA_036346225.1). Taxonomy (NCBI): domain Eukaryota; kingdom Metazoa; phylum Arthropoda; class Insecta; order Coleoptera; family Lycidae; genus Platerodrilus; species Platerodrilus igneus. The sequence continues at coordinate 1,042,410 of JARFIW010000090.1, forward strand.
TATTTATGTTTTGTTCAAAAATTTATTTTCTATAAAATTTAATAAACACACTATAACTTTTCATAGTTTCTCACAGTTGTTTAATTTACAGTTATTAATTCACAAATTTTCTCCCCTTCGAGATTTTAGGTCTCTTGCAGCCTCTGCAACCTCAACGGTCGATGCTAGCTGTGCCAGAGTGTAATTTTTTTTATGCTCTGTCGTGCGCCTATTCTTTTTAAAACACCTGGAAAAAGGGTAGGGTGCAACCTCATTCGCCAGACTTTGCAATTACCACCTCTGGAAACCCTACGTGATTATAATGACCTTCTGGTTTTGTACAAATTTTTGTCGAGATATTGATTGTTCCGAATTACTTAGCCTGATTAGTCTTAAGATACCACTGCGTAATACCAGAGATATATCATTATTTTTTGTGCCCTATCATAGGGTTAATTATACTTATTTCTGTCCCTTAACTAGAATGGTTAGGTCTGCTAATATGCATGATTATAATGTACTAGGAATTTCACAATCAGAATTTAAAAGGGAGTGTAATCAGCTGTTTATAAACCCACAGCCAGCTTCACTAGTTTTTTTTAATGTATTTTATGAATTTGACATACATTTTATAATTCATGTTAGTTTTTAATATTTTGAATTATTGTTATTGTTAGTATTCTTTATAGCAGTATTTATCAATATTAAAGGTGTAATCCGTATGTGAATAAATAAATAAATATATATGAAATGGATGATAATCAATCAGGGTCTTCGGCAATTAAAAGGAGAACATCTATTAGAAATCATAACAAATTGACAGATGAATGGTAGCCGTTCTATATACAGTTCGGTATTAAAATACTCATTGATTGGATAAATTACTTTTGGCTCAATAATGGACTGCGGACTTCTGGTCAGTCACTTGATGATAGCCTCATTGTAAGTTAACTTTTAGTAGAATTAGATCATGTTTTTGGCGATTTGGTTGTATAAAGTATTATTAATCGTACAGTATTACATCAGTATAAGATCTAGACATGGCAAGTTTAATTGCAACTGATTGTGATATTTAATAAAGGTTTTGATGCTTTCAGAACAAACTGCAAATTAATATTACCGTTTTTGTTTGTTGTATTTTGTTTAGGAATATCTCTACGTCCACTAACCTGAATATTAATGTAAGAAAATTTAAAATTGTCTTATGCTTACTTGTTCATAGAAATGCTGAAATATTATTATAGAATATAGGTTAGGCAAGTTGAGATATTTGTTCAAGCATACCAGTGATTTTTGTAGAGAATATTTCGTAATTAAAATCACTTGAGTTACTCATCATCCAGAGGTAATCTTAACCGATTAGACGAAGTTGGCACCCATACACGTATAACAAATCTAAAACCTTACAAGGTAAGTATTGTTAGCAACAGCTTAAAATTGCATCTAGGTAAATTTTTGATAATTATTCAATTTTGCTCTATTTTCTTTCATTTAGTGCTATTGAGACCCACTTACACACCACCGTAGTTCGCTGGTGCATCTTTATTTTGTTACGGAATTCTCGCTCCTTTTGGGAAATTCCAAATTTAATAATTCAATGCTTCAAACACCTGTAACAAATTGTACTATTAAACATACATTTGATTTTCCATATGTTCCATACTACCATTCGTGCAAGTGATCCTTAACTATCTCAGACATGTTCAAAATAATAGACACCAATCAACCGTTTACTGAGTAAGCAAATCCACTTAGTGTAAATATTCTAATAGCACCATTACAAAAACACCAAGATTTGAGAAAGTTTTAAAGGAAAAACTACAAAAAATACACCGAATAAAAACAAATTGCCAAACAAAATATCAAAGCAAATTTTATATTGTAAAGTTAGTGGTGATATTTAGTGTTCAGAACACCATCCAGACAGTGTAATTGGAATAGATATGCAATAAATTTTAAATGTTTAAATCTAATCACATGCACCTTCTTAAGACATTTAACCATACATAATATAAATACAAGAAAAGTAGATATAATTAGTGGGAAATTAAACCAATTGTACAAATATGTGAAATTAAATTCAATATAAAAAATTTCAAAATCATCGTTCTGGATCGAAAGAGCATTTGTTTTACCATCTTAAAACACACCTGTAAAGCACTAAATATTTTCAAAGCTTAGGAAGAAAACAAATTTAGGCATAATCTATCAGACTTTAATTTTCTGTAAATGTAGTTAAAATAAAAATGGAATTGCATAAAAGAAATAACTTGTAAATGCAATTAGGTTAATACGAAACTTATTAAATGGATATAAGTAGTACAATTACACTTGAAGTGATTTAATTAAAAGGAGCCCGATGACTTAATATAAAAATATTTAAGATAATTATCACGGAAATTCTATAAATTACAATAAACTATATGTATATATTTATATCTAGGTGAAATATTTACATAACACAGCAACTTAGCTCTCATGAATGAATGATGGTGATGATGATGCTGATGATCCACAGTACAATGAAAAGTAACAAAGAAAGGTATACAAACAATATGTAATTAATTTTGATAGAAAATGCGGTTAAATAAAATTACAAATATTCTTTTTTTAAACAATGCTATAACTTAATAGAAAACTTGATTCCATCCTGGTTTTCTATACATAAATGTGTTTCTTGGCAATGTCTATACTATTTCTAAAAGTAAATGAAAAAGAAACAAATTGCAAGTCAATAAAATTAAAATAAATAATCACTGTACAATCTGCAAAATTGAAATTTACAAGTCTGTTCTTAATATTATCTTGCATATAATGTCTCCACAACAAGAGCATAACTTTATCTCAGAATTTTACACATATTACTAATGTCTAAAATGATGGTTTTTATGGAAACTTTTATGAAAGCTGCGGCGATCGTTCCTATGTCTCTTTCCAGAATAAAACATTTGATAGGCACTATTAGAATGCCAGTTTTTTGAATTATGGTACTCCTGTAAATAAGTTTAAAATATAATCTTTATATAATATAATCAAATATTTATTTGTTTTATGTCATACTAGTCCATTATCGTGTTCTTACTGCTTAGTGACCAACTACATAGTAGTGTAGTTTATGTCCATGCAGGCATTAAGGCAAAAGAAATAGTTTTTGAATAATTTATTAATAACTTTTATTAATAAAATTACAAAATATGAAAGTAAATTATTGTGTAATTATCTAAACATTACTTATTCGAATTCACATTAAAGTGACAATTTTGGAACGATCTGGTAATAGTTACAGTTCCTGCAGCAAGTGCTGATTAATTTTTCATTAACTAGTTATCAAAATTCTGTAATGAATGGCCAGGTCCAGAGGGAGTATCTGCCAACGTCCTTGAAACATCACTTTTGAAAATTGTCCCTAAATATCCTTCAGCAACTGATATACTCTTCCATACTTTATGACGTTTCAGCATGGCCGTACATTTCCTGCATCTGCCAAAAGAGTACAGATGTTCATTGCTGCAAACAGTGAATAAATTTTAAAATATCTTCTCTGGACAGAACTTTTAGACTTTTTTTGGCTGATACTGTTTTGACCACTGCTTCAAATATTCATCTAACTTATGGTAATTGGCAAAGTTAATATTCTTATTTATCATTAAAGTCTTCTTTAACATTAAATATTTAGACCATAAGGAGCTCTGAGAAAATATTTAAGCAAGATCGCCACAATATCCAAGTAGCACAATTTTCCGTCATCCAATTTAGTAATTCGTCATTCTTTGTAGTAGATGTCTCTCGATTTCTTCCGTATTAAGTTTTGTGATACTTTTTCTCATTTTTTTAGAATTTTGTCAGGAATTTTACAACTCTCATGCATTTTGATTTTCTAAGTTTAACAACTAACAAAATTTGTTTACACCTACAAGTACAGCACTTCTCTAGCAACGATAGTGGCCACTGTGTTAAATGAAAAATTAAAAATTAGAATTTTTCTCAATAATATTTATATTCTAGGTGCAATACTGAACTAGTATGACATAAAAAGTTGTATGCATCATGGGTATCGATAGACGTCTTTTTGCCCTTGGACTAAAGACCCTTGAGTTTGTAACATCGACGTCCTCGTGGCATAAACATCTACTTGATATCCTTGGTACATAAATTCCTATAACGCATCTTCTACAGATGTAGAACCCAGTTGTTAAAGAGAGTACAATATAATTCTACTTGAGCAACAAATTACGAGCACCTTCATACACCCTCATGAAGTTAAAGAACATTTTCATTATAAGTACTGTGAAATTGGCAAATCTTTGGTCTTATTATTATTATTATTATAAGCTTTATTGGGATAAAATTTAAAAAAAAACATATAGGAAACACAAGTAGTATAAACAAACATACAACACAAATTAATCCTTAATAAAAAGAAAGAAAACCCCAATAGGTGGAGTTCTGTAAAAACAGTTTTTCAACCCTACCCAAAAAGATAAAATACAAGTATAATAAAATGTATCATACATAATGAATGTAATTATAAATTACTCTCACTTAAAAACAATAGTTCCTTAAGCTTAACTCTGGAATTGTAAATTGTATTACTTTCTATAAACAGGTGGGCCATTTGTTAAAGATACTAACAGCAGTATATTCAAAACAACTTTTATATTTCGTTGTAGTATGTTTGCTGATATTGTAGGTGTCTTGTCTTACTTACCGGTTATGTATAAGAGAACGTTTACATAACAAACTAAGTAAGGTGGAATATGACTAATTAAAATTTTGTACATGTGCAGGAGTATAACAGACAAAAGCGATATTCCAACTTTAAATTTATATTTGCATCAATGTAGTGTGGTGTAACATGCTCACTCCTATTTACATTGTAAGCATAGCGAAAACAGCAGATCTGAAGAATTTGTAACTTATTTTTAAAACGTGAGGTTAGATAGTAGTATACTCCACAACAGTTACTTAGTACTAAGGAATTAATGAGGTATCACTTAATAGATGTTGGCAAGATGTACTTAAATTGGTATAAGGTTTTAAGTTTAACATAACATAGTGATGACTTTTTAAGTACATGCGTTTGGAAGTTTAAGTTGCAGTCCAAATAAACACCCAGGTTTTTCACATACTCTGAGAATACCAGATTGACCCCATCAACACAAACCTGTTGGTTAGCACAGAAAAAGATTTTTGACGCAAAGCACTTGTACCAACACACATCAACAAAGATTTGGATCCATTAAGTAGGAGACCATGGTTGTTTGAGCAGACAGAAATTGCTGAAAGATTAAATTTTAGCAGTTTTACAGTGTGATTTATTTATAGTGGATCACATGACATATAGCACAGAGTATCGTCAGCATAGAAATGTACGAAGCAATCTGTAGTCAGTTTAGACACTAGATCAGATGTAACAAGTGCAAATAGAAACGGCCCTAAAACACCATCTTGAGGAACACCTTGTCTAAGAACAACTTCACATGATATACTTGATTATTTACTTGCACAACTTGGGTTCTATTATACAGATAGCTTGAGAACCATCTTATGACCGTTGTGGCTTACTTTTTTCCCGGTGTTATAAAAAAAAGTAATCACACAACGAAATATGGAGCATACTTCGGCGCAGCTGGCATCGACCTTTATAGGCTTCGGAGGCTGCATGGACTTGTAAATCTCAGGGAGGAAAATATGGGGTGTCAACAATTAAACAGAGAGAATATAAATTAAGTACCTCAGCTATATTACTAAATAACTTCAATTCGAAACAAAATTTACAATTAGATTAAATATTAGGTTAAATTAGTTGTTGTTACTATTATTTTGTAGTTACTATTATTGAGAACAATTTTAATTTTCTATATTTGAGACAATCTTCAGACATAAATAAGTTTTCGTGTCACCTACATGTAAGGAACTTCACAGATACAGATATGCTAATATTATTATAAACAACAAATAAGAGGAAGCACTTTAGTTATTAACATTTCAAAAACACAGATGTACCTATCTTGTGTTAGGTACTTAAGGAAACTTTTATTGCTATAGCAAGAACACAGAGCAATAAAAGTACTTAAACCTCCAGTTTCATGAAACCTAGGGTATACACTTTTGTTGTATTAAATTCTTTACTTAAGGTTATCTGAACATGTGCTACGTAGAAGCGGGACTATGTAAATTTGACAAATTTATTTTACAGACACTAAAGCAGTCCACATACAGTAACAAAACTTTTACTTCAATTTTTCTTGTGTAAAATTATCTCATAAGAAAAACTTAAATGAAAAACATATTTCCTTACTTACAGTTTGTTAGGAAAGATACCTGCTGCTTAATATTGCAAGCATAACTAGAAACTCGGACAGGTGGTTTGTGAACCTTATTCAAAGCTGGTAGTTGAGTCGATTCATATGAAGGAACAAAACACCTGCCATCCAAAGTAGATAAGCTTTAAAAGTAATAAAACACCAACTTCATTTTGTGTTGTAGTTGTAAGGTAAAACGGCAAATACCAAATAATTGAACACTGCAATGTTATTACGATGGTCTTGTGTGGTGCATAATTTAGAAACAACTTAGGATTTCAGAAACATCTTCTTGCAATTAATAGTGGCGGAACTTTAAATTAAACTAGGTAGAAATTAGTGGTTGCATCAAAGTTGAGTAAGATCATACTTCGAAGCAAGTATAGGTTGGCCTCTCGGAAGGACCCTACAATCAATTTTGTGTTAGTATTAGGAACTGCCACGAGGTACATAGAAATTGTAACAGATTTTAAATATAACAATCCTTACCATCTTTAAACCAATCGATGGGTAAGTTAACACCAGAATTATGAAACGTAACATCAAGTGCTTCTATAAAATTATTTCTGTTAAAATATTATAACATAGCGTAGGACGCTAATACATACCATGTGAAGACCAGGCATCTTGGGAAACAAATGGCGTGATATCTCACAGCCGGATTTGAATAAAGATCTGCTCTGCATAGACAACTAAAGATCGATCGGCCGGTTATACAGGGATGAAACTACATCAAGGTAAATCTTTTGCAAATTGTAAATTCAAAACCACTTCACTTATGTTACTGAATAGCAACTACCAATAACATAGAGGTTACGGTTTATTACTTTCTTTCGAAGTAATAATCCAAATAACTTGTGGTATAATTAGATATACATTTATTTTAAACGAAACTAAGTGCTTACATGGATGAAAATTATGAATTCGTGTTATGACATAACACAACCTAAATATAATTCATGCTTTAAATATACAAAATACGGTACATGAAGATAAATAAAAGAGGAACTTTCTTTAATTTTTAAAGAAAAGCGAAGGGAGAAATACTTAAGGAAACAAAATTTAGAACTGGAACATGACCAGTGGAAAACTGGCATGTTACACCGTATGCCACATCCATAAAAATGTAGCTTTGCAATTAATAACTCATGATGAATAGTATCAAATGCCTTACTAGAGTCAAGTAAAACTAACAATGATATTTGTGAATTGTCTATAGCCACTGTTAGATCATTCACTATCTTCATAAGAGCAGTTGAAGTACTGTAGCCTGTTCTAAATCCTGACTGGGTAACAGGTAGCAAATTATGAGTATTAATAAGCGACAGTATCTGATTGTATACAATTTTTTCAATAAGTTTGGAAAGTGTAGGCAAAATACTGATAGGTCATAATTGTGTAATCGATTTGGTCTTATTCGTTTTAGCAAAAGGATTTACAATGGCCTTTTTCCATATCAAGAGTATTTCGCCGTATCTTAGAGAATAGTTTATTATGTGTAACAAGGCAGTTTTACAAAACGGATAAGCAATCTTAAGCATTTTTAAGTTAATATCATCTGCTCAGACTGCATTAAATTTCAATTCATGCAGAATGGTCAGTAACTCTTCATTAGTAATTTCAGTAAATTCAAAATTATTATGGACATTTCTATGAACATTGTCTCTAAAAAAGGAAATTAGTTCATTGTTGATATTAGACCTCGGCGCCATTTTAGAAAAGAAGTTATTTATAAGTTCGGCATTCATAATGGTTGGATCAATCTCATTCACATTCCTTGTGTGGACATTCCAGGTTTCAAAATTCGACCACATCTTTTTAAGGTTATCTTTAAATTTACGTATCTGTTGCTGAATATAACAAAATTTTGCTTGCTTTATTGCAAATGTCAAATAATTTTTCAGATTTCGATAGTATTGTTTATCAGAGTCTAATTTAGTTAGCTTAAGTTTCTTAAAAGCTTTATCTTTAAGAGCAATAATTTGCTTAATAGTTTCAGTAATGTATGGCTTTGAGGGGCTTCTTAATAATGATAGTCTTATTAGAAGCATGCATATCAAACAGCATAACTAAAGCTGAATTAAAAAAATTCACTTTATCATCTAAGCAACGAAGATTGTCCATATTATCCCAGGGTATTCTGTATGCGTCACTAGCAAATATGTCTGTGTTAAGGAGTCGAAAATCACGGAATGTAATTGACTTTGGCCGAAGTTTTATAATTTTACAATTAAAGTATCAGTACACAATGATCTCACAAATTTTCAGTATCAAGAGTTCCATATTCAAGTACCTTCAGGTTGTTACTAACACATACTACATCGATTAAGGTGGATGAGGAGTCCGTTATCCGAGTTGGTTCACTAATAATTTGGTGTAGATTGAAGGATTGCAAAATATTATTAAAGTAAATACGTTTATGGTCAGTTACCATGTTTCTGACAAAGCAATAATAGAAAAATTAAGATTATCAATGTAGTCAATAAATGAGCTAAAGTTAGATAGTAAAGAGCGAATATTGATATGGCACACTAACAGTTTGCGATGATGAATTATGGTTCTACGTCCAGGAGTTATTTTGATAAAAAATGTTCTGCATTAGAGGAGTAATCAATTGCATTTCTTTTTTGCTCTACCTTTTTTTTGTAGACGGGGCAATCTCTATCACAAGCTGCATGCTCAACATCAATGTCCAGTTTTTAATTCTTTACCATGCCAATGCAGTTAACACATCTATATTTTTTCGCCTAGCGTATATGAAACTGAATCATATTTGCCCTAAAAATGTGACTGAAAGTAAACCTTTGCGGCCCTAGGACCGCTAAACTCATAACAGCATGATTTTGTAGGTTTTTCACAATCTAGACACCTATGACTATCATTGAGATTCATTTATTGCGACTTTGACATTTCAAATAATTTTTCATGTAACCTCGGCGTCGGTGTAGTGTTAATGAGAGTTTCAAATAAAAATATAAAATAATCATACATGAGTAGTGAATAATTGTAATCCTAACTGAATAACTGTTAGTGAAAATGAATGGTAATTTAGACAGTGATAATGACGAAGAATTTACAAGTACTCTGCCGGATTTGCAAGAAGAAGCAAGCAATGCTTCTCTAAATCTTTTACCCAAAAAGTCTAGAGAACGGTACGAAAAATACTATGAATTATTTAATAAATGGAAAAAGAATAAAAAAGCTAAAAATGTAACAGAATATTTACTTGCGTATTTATCAGAAAGATCGAAACGTGTAAATGTAGGTACTCTATGGTCAGAATTTTCAATGCTATAAAGCACTTTTAAAGTCAAAGAAAATATTAATTTTAATAATTATCATAAAGTTCAAGCATTATTGAAACAAAATTCTGTAAACTACCTTCCCAAAAAATCTAAAATTTTGACTCAAGAACAATGTATTTCAATTTTTTAAGGAGACAGATGATGCGAAATATCTAATGATAAAGGTATACAAATAAAATTATTGTAAATTTTTTTAGATTAACATTACATTGTAGGTTTCTCTTATTATGGGAGTATACAGAGCTTGTCGCCGAAATGAGTTGACGAATATGAAACTTGACCACATAGATAATAGAGGAGACGTATTGATTGTTACAGTTCCACAAACCAAAAATAATATTACAAGAACATTTACAGTCACAAACACTACAGTTGATGGACTGAATCTACTTACAATATACCACAAATATGTTTCTATTAGACCTCTCCACATTACTCATAATCGCCTATTCATTTATTACAAAAATAATAAATGTACAATACAACCGATCGGAAAAAATGTATTTAGCAAAATTGCAAACATAATAGCCACCTTTTTGAAATTGGTTGAACCTAGTACATACACAGGCCATTGCTTCCGCCGTAGTTCTGCAACTCTACTAGCTAATGCTGGAAGTAATTTAATAACACTTAAGAAACATGGAGGATGGCGTTCTTCTGCAATTGCTGAAGGATATATAGATGATTGCTTATCAAATAAGATTAAAATTTCTCAAAAAATCCTAACAAATCAAGAACATCAGCAGCCTAGTACCAGCACAAATAACACAATTGGCATGTTAAATGCTTTAATCCAAATAAATGAAATATCAGTTAATGTAGATAGACCGTCAACGTCATCGATAAAATAAGTCACCATGCTACCAGCACCTCAAATACTTACCAAGTGCCTACAAATTCTGGTATTACTATCCGTAATAATGCTCAAGGGATAATTAATATCCATTACTATAATAAATAAATACGTCAAATGTTATTAACCTTCTTTATTTTGTGTTATTTTTCCTTTTTTGTTTTCTTTAATGCTAGGCGAAAAACAGTTGTGTGTCACACAGGCAAAAATGCATTAGCAGCCCTTAGCTATCAGCTGCCCTCGCTCGCGCAGGCATCTAATAGCCGAGGGCTGCTAATGCTCACTTTCTGCCCTTGTGATACAATATACTATAGTTACTTGTCATTCAGTGTATTTGTGATTGCCAGCACATTTAGGACAGTTCAGGCATTGGGTACATTTGTCAGCTTTATGATTGAAACCATTACACTTGTAACATCGCATTAGATTGACATCTTCATAATAGTTACACCTATCCCAACCTACATTGAGTTTGTTGTTTTATAATTTCAAAAAATGTTTTACCATCAGTTTCAAGTTTTATGGATCGTTTAATGCCAGATTGTGTGGTTTTTTCAATTTTATTTACTACTTTAAGATAAACGTCACTTTGGATGTCGTTTTGTGTTTTTAAAGTTGCCAATAATTTATCTTCATTCCAATTTTCCGATAGTCCTGTAACCATTATTGTTGGCACTCCTTTTTTTTAGTACACTGATTACATCGTTTTTACCTAATTTAGTAATAGCTTCAGTTCTTAATTTATCAGATTCACTTAGATTTTTACAATCCACTATGCTGCCTTCTTAAGATGCTTTACGTATTCCTGCGATGGCTATATTACTAGGGTCAACTTGCGATTTAATTATTACAGTTTTAGTTATGTCAGAATTTCGCACTATATCTTTTGGTCTTAAAACAACAGATTCTTTTTTTGTTTCAGTACACTGCTATAGATGACATGATTCAATTCTGATCGTGGTTGTATTTCTCTAGTTGTCTTAATTTCTTGTTTAATTTCACCAAGTGTTCTTTTGAAGGTACATTCAAGGGTATTTAACCTATCCTTGAGAGAATGCCCAGCATTTCTCGCATCATTACAATCTGGACCGTAAAATTTTAGTACACGCTTTTTGAGTTGCATGCACCTAATTTCAGATGAGGATACCCCAGAACAATCATTACATATCCATTGATTACAGCCATCACATTGAAAGCCAGACTTTTGGTCATCAGATTCAGTGCATATTATACAATTGCTCATGTTAGTATTGCATATTCAAATTCAATTACTCCTTAATCAATTAGTATTAGACAACTAAAATTTCAATTATACCACAGTCCAGTCCTGTATTAACGTATAATGTTATTGTTATTCCAAGAAGTGTGAAAGCATATAACAAATGAGGACAAACCACTTATCACTTTAAAAGTACATTAATTGATAGATAACAATTATTATTCTTCAATATTATTCACTTGTCGGACAGCAAAATGCTTATTTATCATACCTTTTTTAGTTTTATGGTTGCAAGATTTATTATGATCAAAAGATCCTGCAATTAGCTATATGCTGCTATCAAACTTAATTAATCACCATTAAATTTACATCAAATTTTTAGCAAAACTTGTAGCTGAATAAAACATCTATACACTTGAACTACTATTAGATTATATTTACAATCAAGCACATCATGAAATTGAAAGAAATAAACGATATATTGATTGTTTTGTAGGTTACGAAATAGTAGTCCGATTAATTACAAGTAAAATGGAAAAAACAACTTCATTCATGTTAGTATGCTATTGCTATAACTTAGTTTAATAACAATTGAACTATTTTCAACATCAAGTCAGGTTGCCATAGCATTGTTCTATTTTATTCTATTATTGAAATTGTGACTGTCAATTTCCTCTTTGCTTTGACTCATTGTTTATTCCATGTGTTTTTTTTTAAATGAGCAAAATTTCTTACACACACAAATTTTATTCAAAGCATCGGGTTTGTTTCCATTTTCGTAAGTTGTTTTATTACCGTTGTAGTAACATATAAGTAATGCTGTAAAAAGATTTCTAGGACACTAGAATCGACAATATCATCACAGTGATGCATGTACAGCATGCTAGACATCCGACATCCATATGCGTATTTCAACAATACTAATTTACCACCAAATACATTGCATCAGCAATTATACACACACACGCACGCACCCACGCACACACGCACGCACGCACGCGCGCACGCGCGCGCGCACGCACACACCCACCCATGCTCGCACGCTTCAAAAAAACAATTTCATAACTACATTGGTTGAACAAGCTCACTAAATATTTAGTGCTAGTTCGCGTCGATTTTTCTATGCTAAATAAAACAAAGACCTATTACCATTGCAAATCCTTATGATGAAAAATGTGCTTTCTCTTTTTATGTGATTGCCTGATTTGTAACCAATATTCTTTGGTTCTTCAAATTGTTTGCTTGTTTGTATCTCAGAAATTTGCTTTATTGTTACAACACATTTTGTCTGGCTGATGTTTTGTTTGTAGATCAAGTTAGGATGAAATGGGTACCCATTGTGATTGCCCATACCCTTCACAGTTTGCATAAAGGAATAGTATATGATGATGCCCGACAGCTGTTTGTTTTACTCTTGGATGGTATGTAGTTTGCTTACATTCTAGAAATGTTAAGAGCAACATTTTAGACTATAAGAATTATCCAATAATTTGGTGTTTTGTATTTAAATATACTATTGTAAATGTGTTGTTTGTGTACCTGTATGTTTCAGTAGCTTCTAGTCAGAACAAATTTCGTCAGCATCAATATAGTAAAGTATGTATTTAGTATAACTATTCACATTAAATATGGGATGACGTCATAAACAATAATAAAGTGCTAGCGATTGTAAAATGTGAACGTAACTAAGAACGTAGGTTTAATGATGTTAGAATTTAGTGTGTAGCAGTTTGCAGTTCTGTTCGGTGTTGCAACATTTTTACTTCCATTACCTTGACATTTCTCATTTTATTGTCATTGTTTAGTTTTGTAGTAAATCGTTTGTGCTTTATATTTGCTAAATAAAACAGTTTTTTTCAGTACTAAAACACTTTATACATTGCAAGTTTCGAGTATTTGACATTTAGAATGCCTAAACATTTGGATTCGCGTGCACAAGAAATGGTTACTCTGATCAGGAAATACACATGAAATAGCTTAACCATGACAACGCAGCATTTATTGGAATTATGACATCATCCCATATTAAATGTGAATAGGGTATATATGTAGATTTTAGCTGCTATGTATATATGATTATTATTAATTGATGGCTGTGATAATACAATTATTAACTACAGTGGTTAAATCCACTTAGTTTTGTTGTCCTATATTAAGCAGCAATATTTAAGAGGTGTATAATGGCGTAGTTCTTTTTTACAAAACATCCTTCGATTTGATTGTTACTAGATATAATGTATTTGAGGAAGATTGGAGAATACAGATGCTTATACTTAAATAACTAATTCAAAGGCGAATTGGTTTGTGTGTACTGTTGTTTTATTCTTTAGACCTCCCAATCTCTGACTAGCACAACAATCGTTTTCTTGCTCTTTCTCTCCCTTATTTTGTTACCCCATAATTCGGGCGAGCATCCCATTACTGACGTCATTGTTTTCTTACTGGTCTGCTTGTATTACGGGTAATATATTCTGGAATAATAAGGAATTTATTTTATGTAATACTGGAGATGCTGCCAAATCGTTAATTGCCTCTTCTTCTTTGCTTATTCTGAAGCAACATAATAAAGTTTTATAACAGTAACAACTGACTCTTTGATCTCATGTTTTCTAAACATTCCCACTCTAAAAGTTTTGCCTTTCACTGAATTAATAATGAATGACAGCATTCGCTTAGTCTAAAAGAAAAGGAGTGACCTTCTTATCTACAATTCGAGAGGATTAGGAATCCCTCAACCATTACTTTACAATTAATTGGTCATTTTTTACACGTATGAAGAACATCAATGATGTTTTTGGACACTTTTACCATATACTTCGGAATGGATTGGAATGCTTCATTCCAAGAAGCTTGTTAAACTCTACTTTTCCTACCTGGTACAGTAAGGGACATTAACCTTATACAAAAGTCTACTCATAAGCGTTATAAATTGTCAAATAAGATGGAGTTCTGCCGCATATTAATCTATTGAAACTTCATAGGCAGTACACAGAGTATAACATACAAACAATTCCTCAAAATGTCTTGAACATATCTAATAATCAGAAAAATACTAACCGATTATGGGACCAAATGAAATCTAATAATATCACGTGCACTGAAGGTTCAGACAGAGTGAACTCATTTGCCGAATACTTTTCTCAACTATATTATATGGAAGACATAGTTCCAATGGACATAATTATTTTCCAATCAAATTTACAGAGTCTGCAATTTAATAAAAGTGAAGTTTTAAATGCACTGCGTAATCTAAAAAACTAAGTTACCTGGTACAGATGGTATTCCTTCCAAATTATTAAAGAAATGTATTTTAAGCCTTTGCTCAGCATTAACCGAATTATTTAACCTTTCACTATCTCTTGGCAAATTTCCTTCACAGTGAAAACTCAGGTACGTCATTCCTATATTTAAAGGAGGTGAAAGAGGTATCATATCTAATTATAGAGGTATATGTATCTTCTATTCCCAAACTGTTTAATATTTTTATTTCTAAATTCCTTTACTGGAACTGCAAAGAAATAATATTAGTAACCAGCATGACTTTCAACAACGTAGGTGGACTTCAACAATCTATTGGTGTTCACAAATTATATTGTCCAATCTTTTGAGAAGAACCTAGAAGTTGAGAATATTTACACAGATTTTTCTAAAGCCTTTGATAAGGTGAATTTAAAGATACTGTTGCACAAATTGCACAAGATATGATTTAGTAGGATCTTCTATCTTTGACTTTCATCATATCTATATGGCAGAGTACAAGCAGTTAAAATAAACAATTTGTATCATTCAAATTGCCTGTGTATTCAAGGGTACCCTAAGGCTCATATCTTGGGATACTACTATTCCTTCTTTTTCTTAATGACATTGTCAACTGCTTCAAATACTGCTTCCTTTTTTATATATGCCGAATGTTTAAAGATATAGAGAACCATCATATCCCCAGATGATCATCACCCATTAATTCAAGCTAATCTTGATTATCTGGACGTTTGGTGGAGGTAAATAAGGATACTTCTTAATACCAATAAATATGTGATCATTAGTGCTCACATGCTATTAATAGTACTCTTACTGACTATTTTATTGAAAATGTCATCCTATGACAAGTTGTTGAAATCAAAGATCTTGGGGTCATGCTAGAGTACACGCTTTCATACATTTCACATGGTCTATGCACAAACCATAGCCATAGGAATGCCAGGTTTTATACAAAGAAATTCTAAAAACTTTTTGTGTGCAACCATTAGGTTTTATTTTTCCCCAGTTAGAAAGTAGAATATGGGTGTTATCTGGTCACCTTATTAGCAAATCCACATTAATAAAATAGAGAAAGTTCAGAAAAAGTTCCAGCGTTATGTCGTTTTTAAAAAGAACATACATGGATCTCTTTACTCTGCAGTCAACCTCATGAATGAGATTCAGCTATTGAAGCTAAAAATAGGCACACATTTCAGGTTCAGTGTCTTTTATTTAAAATTTACAATTATCGGATTTACCGTCTTAAAATTCTCCAAGAGATCTACATCAATGTCCCAACCTGGGTAACCAGTGGTAACTCACATTGTATCCATCATACAACTAATTATGGTTACCGCTCTTACTACAACCACTGTGCTGTGTTCGCAAAGAAGTTTCTTCAACTTGATTGGTTTGTTTCCTTTGATGTGTTTGGCTCTTTTTTGCTTATGTTGTTAACTGTTGATAATTAAAATTTTTAAGATTAATGCTTAGTGTCTTAGATTATGCATCTTAATAATATTTTATTCTATTTTACATTTTACTATTTACTTTTGGAATGGAATGCAATCAGCTAGTACATAAAACCTGTACTGCAAAAATACTCCTTTGCATTTTTGTACACTGTCAAAAATATAAAACTATAAAAATTATTCTATGCAACTTTTTATACATTTGTGTGCACACTGTAACGTTAACACACGAGACATTAGTCGTTTTCATTTACTGAACGAGGTTTGCAAGAATTCCGTTTATAGCAAATATAAGTAATTCAGTATTGAGTTTCTTTGAATAAAAGCATCGTTTGCTTAATAAATACTCTAAATTAAGTAAAACTGAAGAGGTTCTAAGGGGTAATTACTTTAGAAAGAATATTAATTATTGGTAAATGAAATGTTAATAAGTTTTAGTGTTTCGTTTAATTTTAATTTTTTATTAATATAATGGACATAACAATAAGTTTTAAACTGCAATAGGAGTGACGCAGATGTGTAAAAATTGTTTGAATGAAAATTCAAAAGTAGTTTCTAATTATTAGACGACAAAGAAAAGAATCATTCCTTGGTTAAATGTACAGTCCATTACAATTGGTGAACAAAGTACAATAACAAAGCACGTTGATACTAATAAATAAAAACATCTCTTGATGCAGCCAAAGATTTGAGTTCCTTATCTGTATTTGTTCTAACATGCGTAGAACTTCAAAGAGATAAATTTTTGCTATACTCTGTTTTTACACTAAGAGAAGTATTTTAAATATAATGTGTTAAAATCTGCACTTGTGATTAACTACGTAAAGGAAAAGCTTACACAGTGAAAAATTGAAGTTTTGTGAAGAAACCGTTTGTTTCGTCTCTAAACCCTTTACCTAAGTTCCTTCAACGATAAGGAACCACAGTGGGTGCATGTAATAGTAACTCGTTTTGCACGCATCATTTCATCATAAAGTGACTGTTCGTGTAGCCGCCGTCGAGATAAAATGTGCATGTTCGAGTAGCAACAAGTTTTCACTCTGCAGCAGTAAATTCATCATAGAACTAGCAATCAGTAAGTGCATAATCATTTACATACAACATTTGAATTATGAATTACATCCAAAGTTATATTTGGTGGTCTTTTATTATCAAACATCCATTAGCAACCCTCAATAAGCTCCGTAATTAATCTGCATTCAAATACACCGTGACTCCAATCTTATATACATGATACAACAGTTTTTAATCATATTCGGACATTGAGAGCAATTCAGTAGAAAAAAAGGCAACTCGCATTACCACTACAAGCTACTGGAATTTTCTATTGGACATGCACAGTTTGTAACTGTAAAATGCACAGGTTATGCAGAAACAGAAAGGACTGCAAAGTAACCACTCGTACAAATCACAATAACATAAAAAATAAAAGAAACAAAGGTGCCGTGCTAACTACAAAAGCTGAGAGTGGGGTGGTTCACATAGTCAAAGAAAGGACATCACCATCGAATTTTTGTTGACAATAAAAACAAAAAAATTCTATTTAAAAAAAAGAGATATTCTACGGACAATTTTTAATAATTAAAATACGAAGTGTGCATTTTGTATTGTAATATGTAAAAGAACCACTTCTAATAAATATTTTAAAACGTAACAAGAAGCTAATTTCATCTGTCAGAACAATATGACAAGTTTAACTAGGGTTCATTCGTTATGCACAAACATCAGAAGTGGATAAACAAGATTCTCTCGATAAAAAAAGAACATTGCAGCATACCTCCGTGTGCCGAGATGCTTATCGCGCACCTATATCAGCAGAGGTGAAACAGCAAAACATCTTGATTCTCGCTCACAGAGGTATCATCATCACAGTAGTCAGGATCATTCAAGCTAGGACCAAAACTGCAACAGCGGGCCTATGCAAAAGAGCTAAAAAGAAATTCCTTCTAGTCATTAATAACCATGTCAGAAACTTACCGATGCACCAAGGATAGAA
The DNA here is from genome assembly GCA_036346225.1 of Platerodrilus igneus. Classification (NCBI taxonomy): domain Eukaryota; kingdom Metazoa; phylum Arthropoda; class Insecta; order Coleoptera; family Lycidae; genus Platerodrilus; species Platerodrilus igneus. Next base: position 1,060,776 of record JARFIW010000090.1, read on the forward strand.
GTTTCTCGCAGAAGGCATGCATCGCTCTTAAAATAATAGAATGTCAGGTAAAAGATACATGTCTGGACGAAAGGCAGCATCAAAGTGAACCCAATTTAGGAACCAATATGATAATCGATTGAAATATTAGAATACCGAATATCAAATAACACTTCTAGAGTATTTATAATGCATAAAATAGATAAAGAAAACCGACAAATTCGAATGCAATCGCCTTCGCTAATTACACATGTAGAAAATCTCTTCTATATAAACTGATAGTACTACTTTTAAATAAAGCGACCATATACTTTCAGAAAGCAAAGATTGTTGATAACCGAATATATTTGCCGTGTTATATCAAACAATAGAGATAGATTGAGGTACTTTGACTTAAACTAAATACACTAATAACATTCTACAAGGTGTTGAACAATCACTTGTTTCAATAGTATTAGAACGAATTTTATAGAAACAAATTGAGTTATTAAATTATAATGCATAATCAGGGGCGTCTCCTATAACAGGTAGTTATTCAAAATATCGAAGTGGAAGTGTGGGAATATTTGAGAACCTCATAAACCGAATGATAATATTTAGGAATGTAAATTGAACGTAACAAGTTATGTTGTAGGTTGCTATCCATATAGTTTTGTATTATTTGCATACCAATTTGTGCATTATTTAGTACATCCTGCCAGGTATGGTATGTCCATATAAGTTACAACTGCCTTATTTGCATATGAGATTATTTTGGTATCATGTATTTTTAAGTCTCCCAAATCACTGATGTATATTTAAAAAAGTATTGGTCCCAATACTGTACCTTGAAGCATTCCACATTTTATCTTCGCCAGATGGTTCAAAAATTGTTTAATTTTACTCTCTGTTTTCTGTCGGTTAGATAACTTTTAAGAAGATCCACAGGTATTCTTCTGATACCTATTTGATATAGTTGTTGCAATAAAATTTTATGCCTCACGGTTTCAAATGCATTTTTTGTTCGAGTCTAAAGAGTTAATAATGTCATTCGTCACCTGAAACACTGCAATGTCTGTGGACAGTTGTGCCCTTAAAAAGCATTGTGAATTTGCCAATAAATTATTTTTTTTACTAAAAACTTGTTTAATTTTACCTTTATTACTTTCCTAAAATTTTAGCTACGTTACTTATTATAGATAATGGTCTATAATTGACTACTTTGGTTTTATCTCCAGATATAAATTAGTGTTACAATAGCTTATTTTAAAACTGTAGGAAATATTCCTGTACTTAGACATAAATTAATAATATGTTGTGCTGGTTTAGTAAGAAACTGTTTATTATCTTTGATTATATGTGCTGATACTAGCAGGTCCATAGGCCATATTGCTTTTTAATGACGTTATATATTTATTTGTTTATTCTTCTGTCACCTGTGACATATATATTATGTTACAAGTTTCTGTGCGTGAAACATGTTTCCATACATTATTTACATTATTAATCTTTTTTGCCAATATTGCACCCACTGTTACATAATGTTCATTAAATGCATTTGCTTTCTTTTTGTTCGTCTTTTAATTCTATATCATCGTCTAGAATTATTTGACACACCTTATTAGCTTTACAAAAGTTTTTATTTGCACTGCAGTTTATAACTTGCCAAATTTGTTTAATGTTTTTTTTTGCTTTCAGGACTTAATTACGGTAATATTCATTTTTACTCTTTTTAACAAATTCCTCAGCTGATTTCTGTAGTTTTTATAGTATACTTTTAGCTTTTCATCTTGTGGATATTTTAATATCCGCTTCTTTATAACGTCCTTATGATAAATTGACTTCAGAATTCTAGTTGTAACCCATGGTTTTTTAATAATTATTTTCCTTTGTTTTGTGTTGTTAATTTATCTATGTTCGATTGTATTTTATTTATGAATTTTAACATTGCACTACCGACATCGGTTTGCACAAGGATGTCTTGCCATGTTCCTTTTTGAATAAGTTCTTGTAATTTTTATAGTCAGTGTAAGGTACAGTATTGCCCGAAATAAACAGTACTGAAATTGTAATTGTTTTGTATATTTAAAAAATACATCGTATTGACACTTTATTATATGTTCTAAATGTGCACCTCCTCGTTCGAGACAGACTTCATAACGATGTTCTAAGTTTCTGGTCATGTTATTGAATAAGGGTTGTCTCAGGGCTGCGAAGAAGACTTTAACGGCATCCTTTAATTCATCGATGGTTTGTGGTGCCCGTTTGAAAACGGCATTTTTAGCCATGCCCCAAATGTATGCGTCTGGAGGTGTGAGGTCTGGAGAATGTGAAGGATAAGGGAAGTCAGTAAATCGTAATATGAATTTGCTTGGAAAATGTTCTTGAAGAAATTGACGAATTGCGGCAGCAGTATGGCAAGTTGCCCGTCCTGCTGAAAAAATTGGTTTGAAATGCCAAGTTACGTGCACGACAGAATTGACGTAGATCAGGGATAAATCGTGTTAAAATTTGTCTGTACCTCTGTTGATTAAGTGTGACTTGCCTACCATTCTCTTCGATAAAGTACGGACCAATGATTCCGTGTCCGGAAACAGCACACCAGACACTCACTTTTCACTATGTAAAGGAACCTCTTGAACCTCATCGGGTCTGGCAAAGCCCAGAAATCGATTTGTGCGACGATTCACATAGCCTGACAAGTGAAAATGTGCTTCGTCTGAAAACCAAACATTTTCAAAAATTCAGGATTTTCATACTGTAACGCGAGAATTCTGGCGCAATATTCCACTCTACTGCGATAATCCCGAGGATGTAGTTGTTGATGTACCTGAATCACATACGAAAATGTACCCAGCTCCTTCAGGATTCTTTGAAAGGAAGTTCTTTTAAATCAAGTTGTAACGCTGTTCTTGCCTGGCTGACTTTCGGATTCTCTAAGATTTGCTCAAAACACGTTCATGGTTATTGTTGTTGTTAACTGTCCTGGGACGCCCAGTTTCCTTTTCGTTGGCACAATACACTACCTGTATTTCTAAACTTTTCAATAACCTTCAAAATTACAGCATTACTTGGAGAACGTTTATTAAACCTTTGTGTGAATTGATCAGACACGTATAGCAAACTTGCACCATTATGTCGGCCGATTCCGTATGAACGAAAATAATGCTCTACCAGAAACACTTTCTCCTCTGTACTTAACACCATTTTTAACAATTAGGCCCTACTAATTACTTGTTTGAGGTTTACTTGACAGGTCTATACTAGCTAACTTGAGTGTGACAGCGCACGCATAAAAACACCGCCAACTTAGTTTCAGTACTGTTTATTTCGGGCAATACTGTACTTGTTTAATCGAGGACGATTTTGATTTCAATGTTATATCATATGCACAAACTGGCATGGTGCATATCTGTGTTCCTGTTGTATAGTTAATCGTTTGCGAGTTAGATCGTAGGGGTTGTCCGCGAAACTTGATGTCTTTGGTCAAGAGCTATTTCTCGGGGCGATTAGCACAGGTTGAAATTCCGGGTGAAGTTCTGTCGCGTGAGGTGGAAAGGGGATGCCCGCAAGGGTCATGTTCTGGTCCCACATTTTGGAAGTTGTTGTATGAGAGCATCTTTAGGGTCAAGTTGCCCGCAGGATGCTCAATCGTTGGGTTTGCAGATGACACACTTTTAATTGTAAGATCGAGATTGTTAATGGATATGCGCACAAAACCGAACGAGGCGCTTAATAAATTACACGAATGGTCGCAGGCGGTAAAATTAAAATTTAACACGGCGAAGTCAGAGGCGCTTTATTTCGCACGAAACCAGGACAAAGACCTCCTAGGTTAGAGCTAGGAGGAGAAAATCCGTTTAAAGATTGTATTACCTACCTCGGCGTCAAGATCGACAATAAATTAAATTGGAAAGCACACGTACAATACGTAAAAAGTAAGGGCGGCGAAATATCAAACAAAATGATGACGGCGGCTAAAATAAAGTGGGGTTTCAGGGGCGAATCGCTGAGGACGGTTTATGCCGGAGCAATTGAGCCGGCAATACTGTACGCAGCTTCTGTATGGGCAGAAGGTTGTAAAGTCCGGGAGATGCGTCAATTGACGAGCGTACAACGCATAACCGCGGTAAAAGCGGCGAGGGCGTACAGGACCACCTCCACGGAGGCTGTCCTGTTGATCAGTAGGACTCTCCCTATCGAATATGTCGTTAGGGAGATTAGAGATAGACAATTAATAAATATAGGAAAAGGGCGCGAAATTATCGAAGATCTTAATCTTGGTAATAGGGAAATTGCAAGAAAGATTGTTGTATCTGAGTTAGGGCACCCGGCTGATATTAGAGGGATCGAGTTTGTCGAAGGTGATGAGGACGCGATGGGTATCAGAATTTATACGGACGGTTCACGTATGGACGATGGGCAAGCAGGCGCGGCGTTTGTCGTGTATAAGCAGGAAAGGGAGGTGTTTCGGTTTCAAACCAAACTCGCGAACTGGTGCACTATCTTCCAGTGCGAATTGGTAGCCATACGAGAGGCTATCGATTACGTAATAAACCATACGGTGTTACACTTCGTTTAAAGTTTTATCTGGTCGGTAATGCAGTTAACAAAATGTAACACTTAGATTCTGGTACATTGAAATGCCGATAGATGGCTCTTAAAAGCCGGTAATACAATTACCAAAGTTCATAAGATACACCATGACGTCACTGATAATTTATATTGCGCCATAATTAAGCGAAGTTACATAAAATTAAAACAATAAAAATTAGAGAGTCTACTCACGTGAAGGATCCGCTAACCGGCAGGAAATCACGCTGCGGTAGCCTCGGCATCGCTGCTGCTGGTAGAGTTGGACCTCCAAATTATCTCGGGGTCATGGGATGCTCCAGGGTCATCTCCGTTCCTATATGCAGTGGAAGACAGGAATAGGTAATTAAGGAAAGATAATCAAGATAAGGAAATCTACATAATAAGATAACACGACACCCGCACGACTGTTCACTTCAAAGTTCGGCGTAAAAAGCCACGTTTCCGCGCGAGAACCGCGGAACTCCCTTACTCTTTGTAGCATTGCCTTACCCCTATCGGGATAATTCACACTTGCCAATTGCACTATTGTGACGCATCGGAAGCCCCGCCCAGTCTATTTAAATTGTTCCCGCTTCTTGCGTATTTAAAATTATGGCGGAACTTCCGCACATCAAGAAAACTAACTAAAACAATGTTTAAGTGCAAATTCGATTTGCACGTAACAATCGCGACAAAGCCACAAAAGAAAAAACAAAAAGAAAAAGTCTGTTAGCACAGTAACAGCTTAAAATCTAAGTCCTTACTACCCTATATAAACCCTAACTTAAAACCTACAAAATGTTTATATAAGGCGCCACCTGGTTTTTCGACCGATAACACGTCTACCGAAGTACCAGGAACGGAATAGGTAGCCCGATAGTCTGTGACTACACTACTTACCGACAGCACAAATTTGTCGGGAGCATGAAACACTGCTTAAACTAACACGGTGCGACAAGTCGCCTAACCTATCTAAACCTATCTAAACTTATCTAACTAAAGCTAACATAAAGTTCTTATATGCAAACACACATGAGTGTCGCATCAAACTATTCTTCTTTTTGGCAAGAAGTGCCCAAATTTAAAAATGTTCATGAGAGTGCGTCACCTTGCACTCTGGCAAATTTTGTTTCTGGTACTTTGGTTTCCTCCGATGCACATTTAACTTGTCCATGACACAGTTGTGAATCCACAAATTTACCAAAAGTACCGCCTACTAAATCCTTATATGCTAACCTGACAAATTACATTTCTAAATTGGGTTAGCTTTTTCACTTAAATTTCAGAAAGATAATTCCCGTCTGGTCATATATACCACACGTTAGGACGATAAAAGATAAGATAAGATCTCAAATTGATGTTAAAGATAGTAGATAAGGTAAAGATATTAAGCTTAAGTTGTTATCCTCAAAGGTAATGAATAAGATAACGGTATTAAGCTTTAGTTATTATTTGAGATACTCGATAAGATAACACGATATTAAGTTAAAGTGATTATAAGAGATAGTAGGTAACATGAATTTAAACAGAAGTTATTACTCAAGATAACCGGTAAGATAACGCGAAGTCATTCCTAACGGTAGTCGGTAAGATAACGATAAATTAAACCAAAATTATTACTAACGGTAATCGGTAAGATAACGATAATAAAGTAAGGTTATTATTAAGGGTAATCAATAAGATAACGATATTAAACCTAAAGGTATTATCGAAGATAATAAAGAAGACAAAGATATTGGCCTAGTTATTACCCAAGACAATGATAACAACAAAAGAGTGGCTCCAGTAGAGCCGTTTAAATGGGATTGACCCGTGCCCTCCAAAAGAGAAACCTGTGAGGCAGGTCCGTTCGTAAGAACAGCACGGGGACCGGCAAGACCTTTGGGTGCATTCCTGCACCAGTGTTGATCGATATCGGTGAAACTATTCACCCGATATCCATGCGGTATATTCTATATACACATTCACTCACACATTCACACACTCATACATACCTTCACTGCCAGAGCCTATGCACTGACAGCGGCACCGCATGACCCCACGAAAGATTCGCAGAGACATGGTCCAGGTGTCTGTGAAAACCTCCCGCACAACCACACGGTGACTAACAGAAAAGAAAAGGTAGTAGAGAAACAGGAATGGTAAAAAAGAAGGAGGTTGGTTTTGAAGTGCATAAGAGGCACCTCTAGATAGAAGAAAGAAGAGGAAGGGCTCGCATTGAGCAAAAGCGACAGAGGAAAGGTGGATAGCAAAGCGCTACTCAACCAGCAAGTGTGGTCAGTAGCTCGGAATGAGGGAACATCATTCTTATGAGGCAGATGGGTGTTCGGGACAAGAACAGGTCCACCGAGAGAAGAATAAGGCATAGCGGAGATAGCGGGTTAAGAAAAAGTATAGTTTTTTTGGACGAGCGTCCGAGAGAAAGTAGAGAATTGTCCCTATAAAACACAGCGTAGTCTGAAGGACCACCTGCGATATTAATCCGACAAGATAAGATATACACATTTTTAAAATTCACTAGACTCCTAAGAGAACTAGTACGATAATTTTCCTAACGAGTGCTTCGACTACGATAAGAATCAGACAAAGATAGATACGACAACTTAAAAGTATCTTCACAGATACAAACACACAAAACAAACTGTTTTAAGGTAGTTTTTAAATCGGTAGCACCCTAAACACACAAAATGCCCAATTATAAGCAGTTAAATACAGATACACTGTCCCCATATGCTAAAACAACCGAGAATTTAATAAAATAACAATAAGAGCGATAGCGTCTCACCACAAAGTTCAATAAAAATAACGAAAAAAGTTTATAAGTTATGTAGATTTAGTAGAAAAGGAAGGAATAATGTTGTAGTATAATGATGTAGTATAATGTGGGCGATTGCAATAATTCAGAGGAAAAAAAACACACGGAATAGACAATCCTAGCTTTTGCAACTGCGAATATGAACTATTTCTTTCAATGGCATAGACTGCGCATGTTCTATGTGAGCCCAAAGAAGAAAGCATTCACTCAACATCAGCCAAAACCAGTCATAAAAATTCAATGGGTTATTTCAACCAAAGTTACGACAATTACCATTCAATTAAACCATATAAGAGAAATACTAAAGACCGAACAATATGTAATAGGAAAATTTCAAGGGTTAATTAAATGAAACGACAGAGTTATATTGGGGGGTGTAGAGGATGAAGTGATATATGAGTAACGGTATGGTCGAGGAAAAGTCAACCAGAAGAAAAAGATAGCTAAATTAAGGTAAGTAAAGTTAAACGTGTAAGAAATTATATACTATATGAGAGAAGGAATAAGTAATTAAAGATACTAATTGATGGTGAGAACAAAAGTATTAGGTAAATCGTGAGGAGAATGGGGCATGAAAAACTTAATTAGCATTTGGGTCGGCAGAGAATGGCTTAAGGTCTTTAATATGCCACCTGCCTTGGCGTTTTCCTTCAGTATCCTGAAGTTCGTAGATAAGGGACTAATAACACGTGTGACTTTACAAAGAATGAATTTAGGGGCCAATTTTGAAGAAAATTTCTTAGATGCATCCGATAAGACATAGTTCTTTTCCACACTTGTTCGCCTAAGGCAAAGGAAATATTTCGCCACGCAAGTTATAATGGTCCTTGCTCTTTTCGTAAGCTTTTAACAAATTTTTCTAACGTCGTTAAAGATAGAAGGTAATGACTGTTGGTCCTTGTCCCAACGTACTTTATCGTCAAATTCGATTACGTTAGTATCGTCAGGCACTAAACCATAGTAACTCCCATCGATTGGGGTATATCTTCCAAAAACAAGAAAAGACGGAGTGAATTGGGTTGCTTCGTGTTTAGATGTACGCAAAGCTTGAGCAATTTCAAAGATATGTTCATCCCATGTAGTATGGTCTGAATCAATATAAGACGAGATAGCGGTAATTAACACTCGATTTACTCTCTCGGTAGGGTTTACTTGGGGTGATATTTTCGTTAAACCAAATTTTTGTACTTTGTAACTTTTAACGAAATTCTGAAAATCTTTAGAGATAAATTGTGCACCATTGTCACAAAGAATAATCTGGGGGACACCAAAGATAAGAAAGACATTCTGTTCTAGGAATTTAATTATTGCTGCGGAGGTAGCTTTACGTAAGGGTTGCACCATAACAAATTTAGAAAACCAATCGGTAACAACCAAAAGATATTGATTGCCTCTTTTGATCGAGGAGAGGTCCTAATAAGTCAAGCGATATTAATTGAAAGGGATAAGATACACGCTTAAAGTTACCCATTAAACCAGGGCGAGCATCTTGCGAACTCTTATGGGAACCACAAATTTTGCAGCTTTTAATGTAGCGACAAACAGATTGCTTAAGTGTGGGCCAGTAATACAATTCAGATATTTTCGCGAGTTTTGTAACACCAAGGTGTGCAGCTAAGGGATCGTCGTGACATAATTTGAGCACCCCACTGCGATTTGCAGTGGGCACAACGAGTTTCCATTCAGGTATATTCGATATTTTATGTGGGGACGAGGATACAAATTTATACAGTCTATTATTAGTTACTCGAAGGTAGGAAATTTGTCGGGATTATCGGAAACTTTTTATCATATTGAGGTACCAGGTATCCAGAATTAAATTTGGAAGGTTTAGAGAAACTACATCTCGAGATAACGCATCAGGTACGATATTTAATTTGCCAGGCCTATGCCTAACGTCAAAAGTAAATTGAGATATACGCAAGTTCCATCTTGCCAAACGACCTGCGGGTTGTTTCAAGTTATTAAGCCAAGTGAGTGCTGCACAATCAGTGATTACGGTAAAGTGTGTACCTTCGACATATCCTCTAAATTTCTCGATGCCAAAGATAACACCCAATAGTTCTCGTTCAGTAGCAGAGTATTTTTGTTCGGCAGAAGTTAAGGCACGGCTCGCATAAGCGATTGGATGTTCTAAACCATTGTTTACCTGGAACAACATTGCACCTAACCCAGTAAGTGAGGCATCGGTTTGTATATAAAACTTATCATCGAAATTTGGAGAGATTAAGATAGGTGCTGAAGTGATTAGTGTTTTAATTTGTTCGAAAGCCTGTTGGGATTCTAAATTCCACTCGATAGTTTGGGATTTCTTTTATTTTTAATTAAAGCAGTAATGGGTGCAGATATAGTTGAAAGGTTAGGTAGAAAAATGCGATAATAGCTAATCATTCCAATTAAACGTTTGATTTCGGTAACAGTTTTTGGTGTTTTAAATTTAGTAATAGCATCAACTTTAGCGGATCTGCTCGTAAGCCTGTTCCATCGACAATAAAACCAAGAAATGTAAGGGATGAACGACAAAATTGAGACTTTTCCCAGTTTATCTTAAAGCCTGCTGCGCTTAAACGTTCAGCAACTTCATCTAATGTGGCGATATGTTCATCGAAAGAACTTGAGATAATTAAGATATCATCCAAAAATACAAAGGCACGTTCTTGATGTAAGATAGGACCTAACGTTTGATCCATAGTACGTTGTAAAGTTTGTGGAGCGTTACAGAGACCAAATGGCAAAAAATTATATTCGAAAAGACCTCGGCCTGGGACACAAAAAGCAGTTTTTGACGAGAAGATAAGTCAAGAGGTATCTGATAAAAGCTTGTCTTAGGTCGATAGATGAGATAAATTTTGCGTTCTGAAGCCTGCTCAAAATTGAGTCAGTTCTGGGTAGAGGGTAAGCGTCTGGAACAGTAACAGAATTTAGCTTCCTGCCATCAAAACAAACACGCCATTCGTCATTCTTTTTCCGAACTAGCAATACGGGAGAGGTCCACGGTGAATTTGAAGGAGAGATAACACCAGATACTAACATTTTGTCTATTTCCGCATGTAAATGCTTTTGTAAGGCAGGCGATAAGGGATATTGACGTTGCTTAAAGGGAAGGGCATCACCTGTGGAGATAACGTGTGTTGCCGTTGTAACACAACCAAGTTCAGAGGTATTAAGTTTGCAAAATTTGTCGATTGTAGCGTTAAGAGTTACATCTTGGGAGTCAGTAAGAGAGATTTTGTTAGATATTCCTGTAGATGCACAGGAGTTCGTTTTAATAGAGGTTTGCCATGAAAATCCTGAAAGTAAAGTGACAGATTAAAAAGTTTACAGAAATCAACGCCCAGTAGAAAAGGATACGCTAATGCAGGGACAATCAAAATAAAACATCACGTTCAAGAGACTCTACACGAATTTTTAACTTAAGGGAACCGGTTACATGTATTTGATTATCGTCAGCTAAATTTATGGAAGTTTTTTCGGAATAATTTGAATTTTGATATTTTGTTGAGATAATTGATGTAAACCTTCGTTATTTATAAGAGAACATGAAGAACCTGTATCCAGTAAAGCAATTACATTTAAGGAACCAATTGAGATAGATAAGTGTGGACGGTTATCGAAGGGTTTTTAACAAGTTGTGAAACGGTAGCAGTCTTTTATGATAAAAGGAATTGACGGTTTGTAACCACTTAGACCACTCGGCTGGAGTAGTGTAGCATAATTCCTCTAATGAAGGTAAGGTATTTTGTACATTAATAGTAGCGGTATTATTATTAGATAAATTTAATGACGGTACAACGTTAGAAGTGGTTTTATAATTTAAATTTATTGGCGTCTGTGTCCGTTGAATGATTGGTGTTGAGGGCGATTTTGGTTTCTTGAGATATTCACACCCTGATTTGAAATATCTCGACGGGAGTTTCCGATACGTTAGGATTACAGTTGGTGCAGTTAGATTTGTAGATATTTGAGCGACCACAACCATAACAAAAAATATTTTTAGGGTATGTGCAGACAGTATAGCTATGTCCACTTCGCTTGCAGTTCCAACAGGTAAGTGCGTTATTAGTTATGGTAGGAGGAACGTTAAGGGTAGATAGTTTACGGAAGGTCGAACTTGGCAAGCTAGATCAGGTTCTAGGAGACCAGATAATTTCTCGGTGGTGGTCGATATTTGTCAATCCTTGACCTCACTTCTTGAAGAGAGCGACATAGGTCTTTAAAATGAGCTAGCGAAGATATGGTCTGTAATGCCAAACGTTCTGAGAAATAGGGGTTCAAATTTCTAAGTAATTGATCGATAATTTCGGATTCGGAAGGTTTTTTGTCGAGTCTGCTATATAAAGCTTCTAATGAGGTAATAAAAGACACAACATTTTCGTCGGGACCTTGAGTTCGGTTTCGATTTCGTTCCAAAGATCGTTAATGTAGCCATAAGGTAGGAAATCTCGTTTTAAACAGGCAACTAACTCATTCCAGGTAGAAATTTGGTGTCGTATGTTTCTGTACCATATTAACGCTGAGCCTGCGAACAAATCACCAGCTGAGATAAATAGGTCCTGGTTGGTACACCCGAGAAATTTTAAAATCGTTAATCCGGTCAAGAAAGGATGATAAAGAAACCTTCGAATCAAACCCTTCAAAGGTGAGACCCCATTTGTATACAGGTATAGGTTTTCCTAATGGTTTAGGTTCGCAAGCGCAAGATTTGAAAAAGGTAACGATATATCTACGTCTGCGTTAGGATTAAGTCTTTCTAAAAGAATTCCTTCAAGCAATAACACCTCGGACAACAAACTTTGTTTAGCTTGAGTCGCTTGGTCATCGTTATATAAAGATAATGATTCGATACGGTGTTTGACGTGGGTTATTCTTGAAGTCAATCTCCTAATTCGATATTAGTAGCCGCAGGATCTGTTTTGTTTATTATACCCGATATATCATCTAAAGATAATTTAATTTCTGATACGTTGAGTGGCCAATCGCCAACAGGGTTCTTTAAGATAGCAACGCCTTTGGTTTCCTGTGACAAAACAGCCCTAAGTTGAGATCGCCTATCATTCTGATTGCTCGCAGCTATGATACTTCTACATTCCAGCTCGTAGATTAATTCGAGGATTTTAGATGTGATACGTTCATTATGAATACAATATTCAAGACACGATATAAAAAATATGCGATTTTGACGCAGATTAGAAGGTAAAAAACACGTTACAGTTACTTTAAGGTAATACGATACGATATTTAGAGGTAAGAACTTGTTAGAACGTCACCGATAACACCAAAGAAACACATTTAAGGTATATGGAAACGAAATCAATGTTCAGTTAAATACATATTTTATAGATAATGACAAAGAAGCCTTCCAAAATGGAAAATGGACGAGAGGATATGTTATTTAACCTATAAGGCAACAACGTATAGTCAAACACTTCTTAAAAAGGTATACTAGCAATTTATTTCACTCAAGTGTTTTTTTAAACACAAAATTTTCATGTAAAGGATAAACCATAATGCAATTTTAGAATGTAACATAAAGAACAATGTATTTAAGTTTCAAAAAACGGCCTTTCAAAGTTAAGGAAAGCAACTAAAGATATTTTAATAGGTAATTCTATAATACTGTATTTAAAGACATAAGGTAAGGTAAATACTTACATGAATAAAAATACGTTTCCTTAAGTGAAAAAACTGTTTCAATAACATCTGTTAAAATATTGCATGGTTTAACTGAAATTAACATAACCTAAAAACAAAGAAGAAACCCCTGAAGTTCATAGCCTGAACAGGTTGAAGGCGCCATCTGTTACACTTGATTTAACGTTTTATCTGGTCGGTAATGCAGTTAACAAAATGTAACACTTAGATTCTGGTACATTGAAATGCCGATAGATGGCTCTTAAAAGCCGGTAATACAATTACCAAAGTTCATAAGATACACCATGACGTCACTGATAATTTATATTGCGCCATAATTAAGCGGTTACATAAAATTAAAACAATAAAAATTAGAGAGTCTACTCACGTGAAGGATCCGCTAACCGGCAAGAAATCACGCTGCGGTAGCCTCGGCATCGCTGCTGCTGGTAGAGTTGGACCTCCAAATTATCTCGGGGTCATGGGATGCTCCAGGGTCATCTCCGTTCCTATATGCAGTGGAAGACAGGAATAGGTAATTAAGGAAAGATAATCAAGATAAGGAAATCTACATAATAAGATAACACGACACCCCGCACGACTGTTCACTTCAAAGTTCGGCGTAAAAAAGCCACGTTTCCGCGCGAGAACCGCGGAACTCCCTTACTCTTTTGTAGCATTGCCTTACCCCTATCGGGATAATTCACACTTGCCAATTGCACTATTGTGACGTACCGGAAGCCCCGCCCAGTCTATTTAAATTGTTCCCGCTTCTTGCGTATTTAAAATTATGGCGGGAACTTCCGCACATCAAGAAAACTAACTAAAACAATGTTTAAGTGCAAATTCGATTTGCACGTAACAACGGGCAGAGACGAGTATTATATAATCAGTGATAGTAAATCGGCGCTAACGGCTTTAACAAACATGAACACCTCGACAGATCTCCAAGCGGACGTCTGGAGGATAGCGCGTACGGCGCTAGAGTTTCGACGTTTAAAGTTCTGTTGGGTCAGGTCGCACAATGGTAACGTAGGAAACGATAGGGCTGACGAATTAGCTAAAGAGGCCGCGACGGGCGACTTTCGAATATCACATTCGTCGATACCGAGGTCTTTAATCAAAAGAAAGCTGCGCGAAAAATCAATTCGACAATGGGAAGAGAGGTGGAACAACGCTGCCACGGGCAGGTTGACCCACAAATTCATACCGAGCATAGAAGCCAGAGGTAAGATCGAGGTTAAGCTCGATCACAAAATGGTGCAGTTGATAACAGGGCACGGCGCCCTGAAGGCGTATTTACAAAGGTTCGGTCTAACCAACAGCGACCGCTGCGAATGCGGTGAGGGCGCGGAAAGCGCAGAGCACGTGCTCTTCGACTGCCCGCTTGAGGCGGGAAATCGAGGGTTGGCTGATAGCAAACTAGCTATCCTAGGTCTGGCATGGCCAAAGAGCCTAGAGGAAGTCGGGAAGTGGTTAACCAGAAGGCGTTCTGGACAGCCTTAAAAGAATTCGCGGGAAGGGTCGCGAGATTAGACAATCAATGACGACCGCGTGTAAAAATTCGGTGGGGTTGGTGGGAGGATTGAAAATTTTAGATTGACTTGGCGTGAGTAAGGATACGAGCATAACCAAAACCTGATATTAAATAATAATAAAAAAAAAGATAATTATACCAAAATGTCCAATATGCACGAGAAACCCCACTCCATTAATACAATCACTGCCTATCTTCATAATTATGTCGAAAAATCAGGAATAAATAATACCAAATAAACAATAACAAATAAATCATAAACCCTCATTAAATTAAATCGATAAAGTAAACAAGGATAATAAAACAGAGCGCAACCGCGCATCCCCAGGACTTGAAAGTGAAGTGATAGTGATAGTGATTGTGATCCCCAAGAACATTTAGTGCATACCCACCAGGACTTTAGCAGTGCACCTCGTCCCACCTTTAGAAGTAAGTTACAGGCGACCAGATCTTCGGATGCTGGAGAATTTTATTATCGAGGTAAGACTTAAATTGTGGCGGCTGTACTGCACTACTGATTTACATTAATTAGTAGTTTTGAAATAATTTAAGAAGCACGTTTTGTGTGTAAAGGCGCTAGCCGACATAATGCTTGTGCGAGTGCACCTGATAAATGGGGTGATGCTTTCGCTATTTTGTGCACTGCTATATTCTTAATGCTTATTAAACATTTATTTATATATTTACATAATTATATTTATTTATATTTTATATTTACACTTTATATTTATTTATATATAGCATGTATTATGTGGCTTATTTGTTTTGTTTGATGTTCTGTCGCCATTTTGGTTGCAGTATATATTTGGGAAGGACGAGCAGAATTGCGAAGATTGTAATCATAATATAAATCAGTTAGGGAATGATAGGGAAAGTTAGGGATGGATTTAAATTAGTTAGCTAGATTTGGATAGTTTTAAGACAACCCTTCAGGTCGCACTGGTAAGCAGAACCGGCGTCTGCTATCCGGTATTACGGATCCCTCCCCCTCTCATTTTTGCTTGTTGATCGGGTACACTCAGACGTCAGCGCTAGGGATACCATTATTTACAACCCTGTTTTTAGTTTTTTTGTTTCAGTTTTTGTCAGATTTTAGGTTTGTTAGATTGTTAGAGTTTGTTAGGTGTGTTAGATTTTTGTTTAGTTTTTATTTAGGGTGAATCAACTATGAAGTAAGAATAAATTAGGAGCACGACTATTTTTCGCGTTTAAACCCAATGTAGTACCTCCGGGTGGAGCATTGGACGTGGCCGCAAGTATAGCGGCCCTAATTCAAATTATAATGTATAGTGATCTGTTATCGAGCTTTCTACTATGACAAACTCTATGAACCATGACCTAACTGTTTGTAAAGGGGTTTAGCATACAAAAACATGGTCATGCAAGTATTTGACTGACCTCTTGTTGGTTTATTTATAGATGACAAAAAATTGTATTTATTTAATTTATTTAAATACTGAGTAGTTTATGTTTGTATTTTTTAATATATTTATGTTAATGTTCCCTATTACTATCTTAACGTGTTGGAAAACTATCTCTTGAAAATAAGTTGAGAGATCTGTATATACAAATTACCCCAAAGGTAATGTTGTTTTTCTTAAAATTTTGTCTCAAGTATGTAACTTCATTATATTTATAGCAGGTATGCTGCACATCAATTTCCTTTGTTACAGAATGATACCATCATTTTGATTATAATTTGCAAAGTTATAAAAAAGGTTATATTGAGGTAGACTATAAAAGTCTGGATCTATTTCCAAATATTCAGTTAATACAAATATCTCAATTTCAATATTATTTAGTATTGTCTTCCAACAAGCTAACTGCTTGATTGCAAATTTTTTTGAGACTACGGATATTTTGCTGCCAAATAGTAATTTGTTTTGCATCGTCTTGTTGTTTAAATTTCAAGCCCATATCAATTATTTTCACATATAATTATTTTTAGGTTAAAATTAGATTATCCAATTCCTCTATACACTGTCTGAGATAAGACGGACTACTATGGGGATCTTGAAAACGATAAGAGACAGATTTGGTTAAATGGGAGAAATGTTTTGTAATCAAAGACATAAGAAACTGGCTTTGGAAATCCCCAAAACATTTTTTTGTTTTTGAGATATTTTAAAAAAATTTGATTTTTCGATTTTACATATGTTGTTCTGGCGTTAATATTGAACTTAGACCAAAACCAATGGCACTTCTTCACAACAACTTTAAATGCCCCTTAACGTGGCATTATCGGGTTTTTCATCCAATGTTTTGTCTTTGCAGAACCATCAATTTCATTTTTATACGGTCCTGATGTTCTGGTATCAGATTCTGAAAGTCCTTTTTATGCTGAATTCAACAATGTATAACACTTTATGGTTTAATTACATTTTAGTCTTTTTTTGGCCTTAAGAAAATTCTTATTATGAACTCCCATAGTGCATAGTTTTTAACTTTTAAGAAGAAAATTAACAGTTTCCTGTCATATAAGTACAGTATTGCCCGAAATAAACAGTACTGAAATTGTAATTGTTTTGTATATTTAAAAAATACATCTGATTGACACTTTATTATATGTTCTAAATGTGCACCTCCTCGTTCGAGACAGACTTCATAACGATGTTCTAAGTTTCTGGTCATGTTATTGAATAAGGGTTGTCTTAGGGCTGCGAAGAAGACTCTAACGGCATCCTTTAATTCATCGATGGTTTGTGGTGCCCGTTTGAAAACGGCATTTTTAGCCATGCCCCAAATGTATGCGTCTGGAGGTGTGAGGTCTGGAGAATGTGAAGGATAAGGGAAGTCAGTAAATCGTGATATGAATTTGCTTGGAAAATGTTCTTGAAGAAATTGACGAATTGCGGCAGCAGTATGGCAAGTTGCCCGTCCTGCTGAAAAAATTGGTTTCGAAATGCCAAGTTACGTGCACGACAGAATTGACGTAGATCAGGGATAAATCGTGTTAAAATTTGTCTGTACCTCTGTTGATTAAGTGTGACTTGCCTACCATTCTCTTCGATAAAGTACGGACCAATGATTCCGTGTCCGGAAACAGCACACCAGACACTCACTTTTTCACTATGTAAAGGAACCTCTTGAACCTCATCGGGTCTGGCAAAGCCCAGAAATCGATTTGTGCGACGATTCACATAGCCTGACAAGTGAAAATGTGCTTCGTCTGAAAACCAAACATTTTTCAAAAATTCAGGATTTTCATACTGTAACGCGAGAATTCTGGCGCAATATTCCACTCTACTGCGATAATCCCGAGGATGTAGTTGTTGATGTACCTGAATCACATACGAAAATGTACCCAGCTCCTTCAGGATTCTTTGAAAGGAAGTTCTTTTTAAATCAGTAACGCTGTCCTTGCCTGGCTGACTTTAGGATTTTCTAAGATTTGCTCAAAAACACGTTCATGGTTATTGTTGTTGTTAACTGTCCTGGGACGACCCGAGTTTCCTTTTCGTTGGCACAATACACTACCTGTATTTCTAAACTTTTCAATAACCTTCAAAATTACAGCATTACTTGGAGAACGTTTATTAAACCTTTGTGTGAATTGATCAGACACGTATAGCAAACTTGCACCATTACGTCGGCCGATTCCGTATGAACGAAAATAATGCTCTACCAGAAACACTTTCTCCTCTGTACTTAACACCATTTTTAACAATTAGGCCCTACTAATTACTTGTTTGAGGTTTACTTGACAGGTCTATACTAGCTAACTTGAGTGTGACAGCGCACGCATAAAAACACCGCCAACTTAGTTTCAGTACTGTTTATTTCGGGCAATACTGTATTTAATAATAATCTACTAGCTGAGTTTATGCACAAATTTAATAGAATAAACAAAGAACAAATACAATTAAATTAACAGAAGACATCAAAACTTAAAAGCATGCTTTGGAAAACAAATAAATGTGATAATGGCATATTTGGATTCACAGTCACGGTTTTTGACACACTAGTTTGGTGTTATTTTATTGTGAAGTAATCAGTAATTTGCTCTATTAATTATGTTATATAACGAAGAAAAGTTTGATATGGTGGCATGTTTCATTTTGTCCAACCGAAATTGTTTTGTTGCGGAGAGTATGTATTAGCAGAAATATACCAAAAGGAGATGATCAAATAAAAGGGCTTTTAGCAAATTAGTGGCAAATCTTAAAGCATGTGGTTCTTTTAAAAAACCTGTAGTTTCTCTGCAAAAGACCAGCAATGAGGAAACAATCGAAAATTTTTTTGTAAGCCGTCACTGAGGATCCTGGTACATCAGTTCAGTTGATTGAACAAAATGTAGCTATACGAAAATCAACAACACATTGTATTTTACAAAAACAAAATTTACATCCGTATAAGTACAGATTTTGTCTTAGACTTCGACCCGGTGATTTAGAACGATATTGCTCATTCTGTGAATGGTACACAAGAAAATGCCAGAAATATATGAATTTTCCGTATCAAATAATATTGTCGAATGAAAGCATGATTATGAATAGTGGTGTTTTCAATAGATGAAATGCTCATTGTTGGCCTGAAACCAATCCATGTTTGAACAAAGCATCAAGGCATCAACACTGTTTTGGTTTTAATATGTGGGTTGGTATTTTTGGCACAACAATTGTAGAACCGTTTATTTACCACCATAACTAATCATCAGAGTGTTACATTTGCTGCGAAACGATTTATAAGATGCTTTTGATAACATGCCTCTGGCGATAGTTCGCAACTGTTGGATACAGTTCATTTACATTTCCAATGCTCCACCTGTAGGTACTACATTGGCCAGGAGGCGAGTTTTTTGTTACCTGGAAATTTAGAATTTTGCCGAACCCTTGCTGTTCCAGGCAAGGTAGGGATCTTTAACTGCGTGACAACACTCACACATGGGACCTCCATTTAACCTCTCATCCGAACGAGGGCGTAAATTTTGTGAAAAATGCTCACCTACCATTTTTCAAGCAGTCGGCCGTGTCGGGATTTGAACCCGGGACCTTGGGATCCGTAGTCTTACGCTTACTAGATTGATCCACGGCGACGCCTAACCAGAGCCATTCGAGAATACCTTTCAATGAGATTCCCAAAAAGGTGACTAACACGCGTTCGGAAATACCCTAGCCAATGCGTTCACCCGATGTAATCCCACTTGATTTCTTCGTATGGGGGTTCGTTAGAATTATATTTAGCAGCAAAATTTTGTTACAGAACAAGACCTGAGGAAGTTAGTTCTGGAAGAATTTGCCGATATTATTCCACAAATGTTGATTAGAGTTTTCAATTCACAGTTAGAAGGTGCTATTTATGCTTGGAAAATAATGGAAGTTTGTTCGAAGATATGCTCTAAATTTAGTTGTTTTGTGTATTCATTTGGTTTGTAACATGTTTAATTTCAGCAATAATTATTAGCATTGAATCACGAGGATAATGCGCTAAGCGTGCCTTATTCCTTGTTAATCTTCTTATGTGAAAATATCTGTGACATAAAGTTACTTCGTCACGCATCTTTAGCTGCTTCGTTGTTATTGCCACACCTCTAACAACGCTATCATTCGGTCCTTGCTTCGTCGAACAGTCGCCCGCTAGAAACTGTCTTATCAACATGTATTCCCGGCTAGAGGCGTGCGACCTTCGTATAAATTACTCTTGTAAGCAGGTCAGGTTATGCTAGACCTGAAACTATTTTTGATACCTTCTACTAACGGTTGGTAAAGTATACATTTTAAGAACTAATTTAATTTGGTTTAATTTATTTAGCACGTCAATTAGGAGTCGTTACTTAGGATTTGTAATTTGTCAACTTAGAATTTATCAACTAAGAATGATGGATGTTGGTTTTGATTGCAGTCGTTTCAAATAACATGGGTCGGAGATTATGAATTTCCATCCAGATTTGTTTTGGAGCAACAGCAGCAGTTTGGTTCGTTATTAGATATAAGATATTTCATGCATGTGTTTTGAACGTGATAAAAATTTGATGAACAGACTATCATATAAAGCACGGAAAGTTGTTATTATGTTTTCAAACATGTAATCTGTTTAATCCTCAATTATTGTTGAACTGGTTTTACAAGCCGTAGAACGAAATTTTGTCAAGTTAGGTTTATATAATTACAAGCTTTGTTCCATCTGAACCTTAGATAATTTCAAGATATGTTTTCGACATATTTTTTTTTGCGTTGCACAGTTGTCAGATGTTGTCATGAAAGCAGATGCTTTGTGCAGCTGTCATAGAATTTAAACTGAACATTCCTATTTTTGTGATTAGCTTTTATCTACATATAAATTATAAAACCTAAATATGAAAGTTTAAATCCACGCTATGTAAGAATGTAGAAACTGTAATCTACCTGAAAAGATCTGCCCAGGTTAGAAACGTTAATTCGGTGTATTTTGGCTATAAATTATTTTTGATCAAATTTTTAAATCAAGTGTATGTTTGAAGTGTAGTTGGTTGTTTTAAAAAAAAAACCAAAAACCTTAACCTTGTTATAGATGTTAATGATGAAATTTTTTTTTACTTGTTAAAAGGTGTTGAAATTTTAAAAGAGAGTTTTTTTAGTAAACAATTAGTTAAACTCTGAGGCCTTTATTTTGGTCAAGTGCGATCAAATCTAATAACTAACAGGTAAAATTCTTGAGTAATAATTTTGTGCCAATATCATATTGGATATACATTTTTTTATTTTTTGATATTTTTATAGGACGCAAATGGTGTTCTACATTTTTATTTATTTAATCTTTGCAATTTCTTACAGGAGCTGCGTCTTATTTTTATAAGACAGGTTTTTGTTAACGAAGGCGATCGTTTTATCTTTGGGTTTCCACGTCCGCCCTTAGAACTGTGCTCTGCTATTATTGTGATTATCTCAGGACTTGGTGGCACCTATTTAGCTTAGTTTAGCTTTGGTTTGCAAACAAAATTCGACTCCCCCCCAGTAACAGACCCCTAGCTGTCAGAAGATTTTTGTACACTAGCGCCTCAACGTTTAGGGCCCCGAAAAATAAAAACAAATAACAAAAAAAAAATAAAAAAAGTTTCACTGGCGCCCATTAAGAAAAATTAGTTACACTGACGCAACAACATATATATATATATATATATATATATATATATATATATATATAAGTTTCAGGTTTTTGTTTTTAAGTTTTAGGTCATCTGTTAATTTAATTTTATCTGTTCTTTGTTTATTCTATTAAATTAGTGTATAAACTGAGCTAGTAGATTATTATTAAATTCCTAAATGACATAAACTGTTTTAGTATAGCTAATTGTTTATTCTTAAAAATTAAAAACTATGCAATACACGTTCGTAATAGGAATTTTCTTGGTTAAAGCCAAAAAAGATGAAAACGCAATTAAACCATAAAGTGTTATACATTGTTGAATTCGGCATAAAAAGGACTTTCAGAATCTGATACTAGAATATCAGGATCATATTTAAAAGAATGAAGTTGATGAAGTTCTGCAAAGACAAAACGTCGAATTAAAAACCCAATAATGCCACGTTAAGGGGCATCTAAAGTTGCCGGGAAGAAGTGCCATTGGTTTTGGTCTAGATCCAATATTAATGCCAGAACAAAATAATATGTAAAATCGAAATATCATATTTTTCCAAAATATCTCAAAAACCAAAAAATGTTTAAGCGATATCTGAACACCATTTTCTTATGCTATTGATTATGCAACATTTCTCCCATTTAACCAAATCTGCAGCTCTTACCGCTTTCAAGATCTCTATAGTGGTCTTCTCTCGAACACTGTGTATATTCAATACTTTACATAAAATTAATTTTGAGTATAAATTAATTTACTATACCTTAAAGAAACTTTATAAAATAAACTAATTCGAGATCGAATGTATAAAACTAAGTTTGGCTTAAACCTCGCATTCAAGAAAAATAGCCCCACTTTCTAATATTGTTTTGTTGAAACATTTTTGTAAACGATCTAATTGTGTCATTGTAGTGACTTTGTGGACGTGTTCCTGGTTTGTAATGAAAATCAATCCGTCCCCAATCCACACCATTTTAAAAAATTCTTGAACCTTATTGAGAATTTCAACTCGTGTTTTTGTTAAATCCTCCATTATTCCAAAACCTGTTCCTTTCAGTGCTTTTTTGTTTGCTAAAACCAACTTTTTACTACCATAATTTGTAAATTTAAGTAATATTGCACTTGGTTTGTTCTTTACTGGTTGTACAATTAGATGGCATCGGTCTATATCTCTTTCAAAAATTATCTCCTTGATCAACATTTATGTTTTTATCAAATTCATAACAAAATCTTGCATGAGCTCGTTTTTATCTTTTACAACAACAAACAATCTTATATTATTTCGCCGTGAGTATTGCTCATGCGAATCTAACGTTTCTGGTAGCTTCATGTTTACTTTAACTAAAGTGTCATTTTGCTTTTTTAGTTCACTATTAATTTGTAATACATCTTCGAACTTTTTCATTATTGCCAGAGCCTTTTTAAAGGATGCTAAACATTTTGAGCAAGAATAAACATTGACGGAACTGTTTTCAAATCTAAAAACCTTTTTTTCGGAGCTTGTAATACTAGTACATGCCTCATGAATAACACGCGTTGCATAAATCACAAAAAATGCATTTTTGTTTTTCCTCATTTACCAAAGTGTGGCATTTCACACATTCTTAGCTAAGCATTTTAGTTGTTAATCAATGTTGTAAAATTACCTAGGTAATAGTGTAGATTATAGTTGTTCACTCATTAGAAGAGATTATACTTTGTGCAATTTCTTTTAGTTAACTACACCATGTGTTTAACCTCAAAATTTTTAATACGTATTTCCATTGGTATTTTGCTATTACGAGTGTTGAAATGTTGTTTTGATCACTTTTCACTTATATTGGTTAATTATGTTGTGGTAAATTTAAAAATCGATTGTTTAAAAGGAGTTTTTACTTAAAACTTTTAGGAGCCTACAATATATGTCAAAACGATTTCATAACCTCATTTAAGATTTTAAATTTATAATCTACTGAAGGAGAAACTACAGGTTTTATCAAATTACTTGTTTTATGTAATATCAGTTAATTATTTGAATTCCAAAATTTTAGTGTTGTTGGCAGATAATACAAATGGGAATTTTTAAGGTTTTAATCGAAGAGCTGTCAATAACGTACACACAAAACTAAAAATCTACACAAAAGAAATATTTTGAAAATTAGTTGCAATGTGCACATTTTATCAAATGCCATTAATACAGCTTCTAGAAGCATGTCAATTGATGTGGAAATCACATATTTATTCTGTAGTTACTTAACACGATTTTGTGACAAGGCTGATGTTGGATATATAAAAAGATTCTCGGCTATTCAAAATCGAGGTGGTTTGCTTTGGCTCCGTCAGAGCGTATTTTACAATTTAATATGGTCTGCTTCCCTCATATACTCTAAGAATGAAGAAATACACCACAATTCGGAAAACGTTCTTTCAAAAAAAATGATGCATCAGACCATATGCTCTATTTCATAAATACAATTTTTCATAAAACGCCCTAGAAATTGAATATGATAAAATTTCAGCTGCAAAGTTAGTGACATTTTAAGAAATTTTACTTGACGAATTGAAAATGCAAAATTGAACCGAGTTATTATTGACAACAATTTTATGTTTGAAGACATTCTGCGAGTAAATACGAATTTAAATAAAAGAACTGAAGAAATCGATAAATAAAAAGGAGAAAATAAACAAAAAGAGGCTATCAATATTTTCGCATTTTTATAACAAATTATATTTCTCATGAAGAATTATAACATTGATTGTATGTGCACCATCTTGCTCTAACCATTAATGCTGCTACAAAGAAGGTATGTTCGCCTGCTAATGATTACAGGAACAAGTGAAATCTCAACTAACTGAAGCATCAACATTAGGAGGAGGGGGTGAAAATTGTTTGATGTAGATGTGCTGATAAAGGAAGAAAATTCAGAATGATCAAGAAAAGCATACAACGTAAAAATATGATCTCAAAAATATGCAGTTTTTTTATAACCCCAATCACCATATACAATGAAATTTCATTCATTCTACTTTTGTATTAAAATAATAGTTGGTCATCTTACCAAACAACATAACCAATATAAAAGTTTTCATAGATATGCTTTTGAACGCAGTCCAGATACGAGTAAATTTCGTGTTTTTGTCTCTACAAATATAATATTGAACAAACCTTTTGCTTATTTATAATTTCTGTAAATGACAATTTAAAACTAGATAGAGTAATAGCAGGTTTTAGAAAAACAAAAAAGTTAAAAGTTCAATGGATATCGTAATCGCATAAAAGCAGATAAGTTTTAAAAAATTGCATTTTTAGTTGGCATCTTTCCTTTAAATACTAAGGAATTCTCTCAATTAAAATTACTTAAAGTAATCATGAACAAAAACTTACTTAATAATAAAATATTGCTCGTTGCCCAAGTATTTTATAACAAATCCATTTTTCCTTTAATATAAAATGATACCTACCTGAATGGAATTATATTTATTTGAATTTATAGGAATGTTTATTTTAGGATGTTTAGTACGTCTCTGTTCTGTATTGTCTATCATAGGTCGCTTTCGTTCTTCTCTACGTTCATTACTAACTTCCTTGTCTAAATGTGACCGAGTTCCGTTCCATGTTGTAACAGGTGCTGCATATCCAGTATGAGATAGACGCAACAATTCTGTTACAGTACTTGATTTCTTTTCTAATATGTTGCTCTGCGAAGAAGGTTCTAATACTGGATCGGTAGATGAAGTTACTTTCCAATCATTTTCTACTTTTACTACACTATTAGTTTTAGTTTCAGTAATATTATTATTACTACTACTACTAGGAGATTCTTCAGAACTACTAGACAATTCATCCACCTCATATGGAACTAGTGGTAGTTCTGATACACATTGACTTGGTTTAGGCGAATCATTAGTTGTACTTGTAACTATCATATTTCCGATATTATTTTGATCTTTTGATGTTAATAGAGACTTAGGACACTTAATATCACAACTAGTTTCAGCAGCTGTTGTTGAATTTGATGAACTAGGCGTGCAACTTAGCAACTGTACAGTTTTATTTTGAACATCCTCTATTTGAGGTTGACTAATGATTGTAGTACTACTAGTGGCATCAGCAGTTTCACCATTTATCGTAAATGATACTCTATTTAATGATGAACTATCAGCTTTCTGAAACTTTCCAGGTGGTAATGCAGGACCATAAACTTTGGACATGCCATTTACTTGTGTAGTAGATACCGGTGTTTCTTCATCATCACTCTCTAGAGAAATTGAAGTAACAGCTGCTGGCACTTTTAATTTACCATTTACTTGGGAGACTGGAGAAACTTCTAATTCATATAACATAATATAAGCATTAGTTCCAAACACAGCTTGATGAGATATTTGTTTTACCTTTGCATGAAAAAAGTGTCAGAAAATGTATTCATAATTATTTGTAAACTTACAATACTATCATCGAACTGGTAATATCCTCCTGAAGATGACTGTGCAATGGCAGTATAATGGCCACAGTTTACTGTAGGACCCATGTGTGTAACAAGTGCAACAAGCTTATAAACAAGAGAAGGAATGGGACGCCGCCTCATATATTTTGTTAAATCTAACCTTTGTCGAAACTGTATGTGTTTAGTTATCTTATTATTACTAATAGAAAAGCGTTTAAATTGTATACATAAAACCATTGGTGCCCTTTCCAATGCAAATTGTTTAGATGCAGGGACCTGCAATAGATAATCAAGAATCGTTACTTTAAAAAATTATTAATTTTTACCTTCTTTTTACATGCTTCACATTGATATGAATCATCGTCAAGCTTTTCTCTAGAAAAATATAAATCTAATGCTTCTTCAATTGTCTGAGCTTTCCTTATATCTAACAGTATATCTTGAAAATGTTGAAAAGTAGTGCTAACATTACCACATTCTAGACACCTAACTGCAGATCTAAGATATCCACCTAATATTTGGTTTAAAGGTGTAGTTTCTTTAGTACGTGAATCAAATTCAGAATGATTTTTAAAACGACTTAAATAGGATTTTTCCATACCTTCAACTAAATAGCGTAAGAACTCATGTGCATCTTCTTGTCTGCCAGGTAGAAGATTTCTACATAAAACTCTTAATTTGTTATAAATTAAATGTGGACGGACTGCAACAGCTGAATGTTGTTGAGAATCGAGCAAAGTTTTTCGCATTGCACATATTAGACATGTAGTGCCACCTAAAAACAAATTTCACCAAAATTTAATTCAATGTAAAACTAGACTATAAAAAAAGAACATTTATTAGTAACCACTTTCAGTAGTCTAAGAAAAAGTAAACAAAAGCACCAAAATGAAATTCATAGTTCAATTCTGATAAATAATGTACTTGAAATTTACTTTTTTTAGAACCACTTGAATTATTTTAGAATTTTTATTTGTGGCAAAGTAAGGAGCTACATAATATTAGCTCTTTTAAGTTAATTTCACCATCTAATCATATTAAAAATGTAAAGCAAATTTGATCCACTTGTGGCAGGCACTGAATTTCTATAATCAAATTTCTACTAAGGATGTTTTCCTTATAAAATCAAAGAAAGAATATGTCTCAGTAGAACATTTAATACATATAAAATAATATAAGGTACTGAAACACTGGAACTTAAATAGAAGATTATCTGATACTTCTACCTTTAATTTATAAGATTCGACAGTAGAAAATTAAATGTCAGTTCAACGGCCTTATGAAATGTTAACGCCTTGACTTTGATGAAATAAAAAGGAACAGCAAATTTTGTGTACATATACGAGGTATTAACAAAGGCCAAATGTTACAATTAAATGAAGTTGCTTGTGGTCAAAGTCAGTATCATTGTTATCGTTATATTCCTATGTATGTTAAACATCCTTTGTAGATTACTACATACAACCTAATGTTGTAAAGTTTCATTTTAGAATGATTGCAAATCATTTTCAGATCTCTGTATCACTAGTATCTTACTGGCTATTTCAAAAATCTTAGAAAAGGTTTTGTGCATTAAAATTTTTAATTTTACTAGGGAGCATAATATAATACTGGATAAGCAATCAGGAGTTAGGAAATATTTTAGTAGGGCTTTAGCTAACCGTTACTGATAACATTATACGAACAATTGACTTGTGACCATATTAATACTTCTAAATTTTTTCAAGGCCTTTGACACGGTTAACCATGAGCTCTTGTGTACTTATGGATTTCATGATAGAGCTATTTCATTAATTCGTTCATATTTAACTAACAAGTCACATCTGAATTACCTCTGGATCGATTTAATTCATTTAAATATATATATAAAATATAGTAAAAA
This sequence comes from Platerodrilus igneus, assembly GCA_036346225.1. Classification (NCBI taxonomy): domain Eukaryota; kingdom Metazoa; phylum Arthropoda; class Insecta; order Coleoptera; family Lycidae; genus Platerodrilus; species Platerodrilus igneus. The sequence continues at coordinate 1,088,652 of JARFIW010000090.1, forward strand.
TTTTTAGTCTTAGCCGTTTTTTAAAAGATAGAGCTCTAAAGGTTCTTGGATGTTTCAGCTTTTATTTTTATTTAGAAATAAATTCAAAACATTTAAGTTTTGGACGTTTCGGCCAAAATCCGGGCCTTTGTCAACTGTATGCTAAAAACAAATGTATATATGTATTACTACAATATCGCACTTCGTCAGATGTACAACGATTTAATTGACTGCTGATCGCCACCTCTCTGTGCCTTTAAAATAATTTAAAATCAACACAATTATATTTATGCCTCCACTAGCTCAGTGATACCCACACAAAGTGAACAACAATATGATAACAGAATTTTTACTCACTCCTTTCCAACACTGAATATCTCCGCATAAGACAAACTAATTTAACCAAAATTTGTATAATGAAATAAATAAGATTACAATTTACAAATCTGCGCCCTTTTTAATATCCTTTGCTTTTTATAGAATTTTTAAATCAAATTTAAATAAATATTTCAATCAAATTAGCTCTTTACTAAGATTATTTGTTATTGGTTATCTGCAAGGTGTTGGATTTTAGCAGGTCTAAATATATATGTTTAAATGTCACGTATCTCGTAACTTTATAAAGGGACTTATTAACAAATGGTATTCTGTGCATGTTTCAAACTCACGTATATCAAAAATTTTTAATTTCCGTACTTTAATTATATATGCTTGTTTGGTTAAGTATGACATTTTCTATATATTCCAAACCGCACATATTACTGAACTTTCAGGCGGGTTTTGTTTAACAACTGGTAAATTGTACGTATCTCATCGCCTTTAATATTCATAACTTATTTAATATGCTCGTTTCTAATTCCTTGCCTATACAAACTGGTATAAATTATATGCATTTATTGACTTGTTTACGCAGCTGCGTTTACAAAGAAATTTCATTTTATGGTAATTTTCTTCAAATACATAGAACCTACATTTCATTTTAACCTTAAAACTGTGTTAAATGTTCTAAAATGATTAGATTGCTTCTGCAATATAAATATTTTGAAAAAGTTCTTGTCCTTCTGAAATAGATAATATGGGTAATAATAATCTTGGATTTAGGTCATCATTAAAACTTGGTATATTGGATAAGTTTCACATGTAAGCCAAGTAATAACATATGTAGTGTAATCTTTTATTTGACGCGTTTCAGTAGCACCATAATCAATAAAGACATCTATAAATACATTGTGCAATTTTAATTATAGTACAATATAAGTCAGTACATACTATTTATTGAAACGAAACTGTGATGCATGTTAAAATGTTAGTTTGGAGCATTATTTGTTTGACTTATATTGTACTATAATTCAAATTGCACAATGTATTTATAGTTGAATTTATTGATTATGGTGTTACCGAAACACGTCAAATAAAAGATTATTACTGCATATGTTATTACTTGGCTTACATGTGAAACTTAACTAAATATACCAAGTTTTAATGATGACCTAAATCCAAGATTATTATTACCCATATTATCTATTTCAGAAGGTCAAGAACTCATTGAATAAATATATATATATATATATATATATATATATATATATATAGGATGAGTCACGGGGAATGCCACGGAGTTTTATAGCAAAACGGAGTATTTGTTCAAAGTTTTTTCACAGAAGATCTATGTAAGTCCAAAAGGGCTATATTTTAAAATTATTTTGATATATACAGGGTGCCCCCAAGAAAAAGTTACATATCAAAGTTATATTTTTTCTTGTGGAACATCCTATTTTTCATTGCATTTTTGAATTGTACGTGGAAAATATACCTTAATGCAGAGCGTTTTGATTTATTTCCCTTTTTCTAAAATTCTAAGAGTTTTGTAAAAATTAAATAATTCTAAAATCAATTAACCCAGACAAATTTGTTTTTAACACTTAATATTAGACCGTACCCTTCACTGATCAAGTAACTTATTAAAAGCAGATTCAATACAGGGTGTTCAGAAAATGCAGTTTCAATATTGACAGATTCAAAGTATAATATCGTAGTTATTTTAAATGGAACATCCTGTAAGGAGCTTGCGCAAATGCAGGTAGAAGCATCCTACACCTTGGATGCTTTAGTTATAAGTTGCTATCTGAGCCATCTTCTACGATTCTAAAAAGAAATTGATTCAGGGATGTTTGGTTCATTCTGTTAATGTAAGGCATTATCAACTATTTACCATCCCTCATCATGCTACTGCTTTAGTTCTGAAAAGTTATAATTTTCGTAAATTATTTAGTTCAATTACTTTTAATCATAATTTTACTAGCTTTTTTACAATTCAAATCTAGATTACACTGCAATCTTTCTCAATAGTTATGTACTGTGAACTTATATCCCTATATATCCTCTAAGTAATATTATGGTAAGATTTTCTCTTGTATTTGGTAACTTGTAACTGATAGGAATACTCTGCTTTAAATTGTGTTGTATGATGCTCTCGAAATTGATTACATGTTTATCTTAAGTTGGCCTTAACGTAATTATAATCATATTTGTGTTTATTCTGAATTCTGCTTAATATTAACTTACTTCAATTATATTTTGATAGTTTTAAGTTTATATTAACTATTTTGTGTTTTATTATACCTTACAGAAAGTGTAAGAGTAGTTCTAAGCAAAACTTCACTTCTGCTAGGGTTATCCAATATTTATTGTTTACATACACTATGTTTATTTATATTCATTATAGTCATTTACAATTTATTATGTAAAATTTGATTAATCAATTAATAAAGCTTATATATATAATATATATATATATATATATATATATATATATATATATCAATACGTCTTTAAATTCCTCTAATTACTTGGCGTTTGGGTGGTTTCTGACCATCGTAGTATAGAAATATTTAAATTAGAAATAGACTATGACATATGATTTTACTAGATGACATACATCATGATGTATGTCATCTAGTAAAATCATATGTCATAGTCTATTTCTAATTTAAATATTTCTATACTTACGATTAAGGTCAGAAACCCGACCGAAACGTCAAGTAATTAGAGGAATTTAAAGACGATTGTTTTTATTTGACCTAAAATATCCCAAAACACAAAAAAAAAACCCTTATTATATAAAGTATAATTGGTCAAGAAAATTAATATTACATATATATATATATAATAAAATAATGAATCTTCTATATATATATATATATATATATATATATATATATATATATATATATATATATATAGTATTACAGTGAATAAGATGAAATAATAACTTAGACTTTTATGCAAAGCCCAAATGATCATTTCAAATCAAGCTAGTAATTGAAAGATGGAAAATATAAGGTCTTGGACAGGACTTGAACCTGTATCCTGGTTTTGCCGGAACCATGCGTTTACCAATTACGCCACCGAGACCGATGACACAATTGGGAAATTTACAAATTTAAATCGTGTACAACAACTATACATACAATTACGTAATTGAAAGTTAGGTTGAATATGAATATAGGGATGAATATAGGATAACCTAATATTGTTTAATGGAGAATTTAATTGTGCTTTTTACTACTTGAAAATATACAGGGTGTTCCATTTGAAATAAGCGACTTACTTGCGTTAATTGTCCAATAAACGGAAAACGATGCAATGGGCACCCTGTATATTATTTTAATAACTAATGTTATGTTTCCATTAACTACAAGTTTATACTATTACCGTACAAAAGTTAAATGTTCAGCATCAACTAAATCATGGTGTTACAGAAATTTTTAATGAATCGTGCGATTTTGAAAAAAGTTGAATATCTCAACAACTATGAGATTTAGGTATAGGTATTTCTGATAAAAGTTACCCTAGTTTGATACGCACAATCAGAATTTGTAATAAAATACTGGGTGTTCGATTTTAAAAAACATAACTTTGATAAATAATTTTTTTATTGAGCACCCTGTATAATACTAATTAATTTTACGTTGTAGCCATTTTGAGTATACATAAGATTTATTTCAAAGTTTTTTTGCTAAACGTTACCATTAAGCAGTAATCGAGCATTTGTATGCGTTGGGACACCCGGTATATATATATATATATATATTTAAATATATATATATATATATATATATATAAATATTTTAGGTAGTTAATTACACAAGGTAAGTTGATAAATACTATCGTATTATAGTGAATAAAATGAAATAATAACTTAGACTTTTATGTTATTAGGACTTGAACCTGTATCTTGGTCTTGCCGGGACCATGCGTTTACCGATTACGCCACAGAAACCGAAGCCAAAACTAGAATTTTATAAAGTGTATCCTCATAACCAAATAAAAATAACGCATATGCTCCTAATAGGTAAAAATCAAGCAAACAAAAAATACGTAAAAAATATGAAGCAATTAAAATAATCATTGGAAATATTCTGTTCCAACCTTCGATTCAAAGGACGTAGTGGTGCTGCACTTTAAACAATTATTTATAAGTCCATTCATTGATATGAAATGCATATTACAAACTAATCTCTTGTGTTATTAGCAAAATTTTTAAGCATGTGGTAGTTAGAAAATTGCCTGGCTGATACACTTTTCAATGTTCAGATTATTAAAAGGCGTGAAAGCGAGTTAGGATTAGCTCTATTTAGGGCTAATAATTGAAGCATTAACTCAGATTACCTTTTATTGATAGTATAACTTTAAGTGGGTTTTATTACAATCTATTATCTTTACAATCTGCAATGCAACTTACGTGGTGGAAATAAATAACTGCTATGGTATTCGAAAGCATTCTTTCATAATTGTTTGAAAAGACATGTTCTTTAGTATTAAAATTAGCACTCATTTATTCTTTTCAAACAAATCGTATTACACACATCTAAAAATGTTATGAAATTATTTGGTCATTTAAAAACAACAAATTTTTATTATCCAATCTCTGAATTATTTTGCTTGTCTGTATAGTAATGTAGAACAAGACTTAGCAGTACTCATAAATAAGTTAAAATGAGCAAGATGTCATGACTCCAAATTATAACAAATACATTCCAAGAAGGAGAAATGGGATTATATTTAAAAAGTCAATACGTATTTAGCAATTTTATATTTCTTAAAATTATTAAACATGAATTATATATATATATATATATATATATATATATATATATATATATATATAAAGGTTCTTGATAATTCTTGAGCATAGTTAAATTAGAAACGATTTTGTTTTTGGTTCTTGGGATAAAGTCGCTCATAAAATTAATACAAATGATACACATTTAATGTTTTGTGTTTAATTTTATGAGCGACTTTATCCCAAGAACCAAAAATAAAATCTTTTATATATATATATATATATATATATATATATATACACAGTGTGTCCAAATTTCGAGTCTCTACATTGTGATTTCAGTTATTATAAGAGATAGAAATTGGGTTAAATGAGGAAAGATTTGGAGGAATCCAGGCCAGTTTTGTATCCGGTTACAAAATTGGTGTAAGTTGTCTGGTTTTGGAGATATTCGAAGAAAACTAAAAATGGCGGATTTTGTTTTTTGATAATAAAACATGAATCATAAGTCGCACCATCACAAGACTTGCACATTATTAAGACACTTTTCTAAAAGGAGTATTTTAGCATAAACAGAATCATTCGACTGTCTTTTGTTCCCGAGGAAACGCCCACAACTTTTGTTTTTCTTATGGCCGCCATTTTGAATATTAAGTGAATATTATGCGCCTTAAAATTACCTTTTCAAAAATATGCCACATGTCTATAAAAAAATGCAAAACTATCCTAAATTTTAAAAATAACTAAATTTGTATGTTCTTTAACGTTTGCTAATCCCAACAGGGCAAAAATTTGATTTCTACTTTCCAAACAGTAGTAGTAGTACCACATACATTTCGTTAAGTAGAACTCGTAAAGTATTGGATATAAATCTTAAAATTAACTTAAGCATAAAACTGTAGCCTATCTTATCTAATTTAGGGAACAAAATTAAATGTGACCGAAACAGCAAACTATCATCTAAATTCCTTCCCGTAGATGCTGAAAATGCTGTCCGTTTGCATCACGGCACATTCGACAATTAAAACTTTCCGTACAACTCTGCTTAACGTGCGCCTATTTATAGAGTTAAGAATGTCACGGACTCTTTCCTGCAGTTCGTTTATATTATGAGGCGGTTCAAACTCATATACCTCATTTTTAGCAAAACCCCATAAATAAAAATCAAGTGGTGTAAGATCTGGTGATCTTGCCGCCACATAATTGGTCCACTATTGGATATAATATTTTGGCCAAAATGTTCAGCTAAAAGGGCGCTAACTTCTCGGGAATTGTGAGCTGGACAACCATCTTGCTGAAACCATAGTTTTCGAAAATCATCATTATTTGGTACAAGTCCTCTAATAGCCGGAATTATTTGGTCTCTTAACAATTCCGTATATCTGGCGCCATTGAGGTTATTGACAAAATAAAAGGGTCCAATCAAATTATTACCCATAAAAGTATTAATTACATTGGTTAATTTACTAAAATATTTATATCATAATTAACTACTAAGATACCACACCAAACGTTAAATCCATATCTCGTTTGAAATTTGCGTTGCGCCGTCAGATGATGATTTTCAGTGCTCCAGTGATGCGTGTTATGTTTATTGAACACCCCGCAATTGGTAAACCGCGTTTCGTCTGTCCATATTATCAATTCTGGAAAGTGCGGTTCTTCCTCGCATTTTTGGATGTACCAATTACAAAAACGCATTCGTCTGGCGAAATATTCTCTTTTGAGGCCTTGGACAATAGTAGGTTTATAAGGATGAAACTTTTCCTTTTTTAAAATATTATGAACAGTTGATTTTAGAATATTAAGTTCATGGCTTACAGATCTTACGGATGTGGATGGATTTCGTGTTACCGCCTCAGTAATGCTTAGAACACGTTCCCTATTGTTTAAGTCGTATTGTTCCCTAGTCTGTTCAAAAGCACCATAATTTTTATTTAATTATTATTTATCCCTAAAATTGTATCTCCCTTTCTTTAATTTAAAGCCACCAAAAAGGATATTATTACTGAAAAATCTAGAACGTTCAAGACCTTTCCCCTTTTTACGTAAATTTTTACATATGAAATATTTTTGTTGACTCCTTACAAAATATAGAAAATAAAATTGAAATAATACCTTATTTTAGGTAGCCCTGACCTGTAAATTTCCTGGTGTCCTTCTTCGTTTTCCCCTTTGATCTGCTGCTGCGTGTTGTGGATCAACACCCCTTGATTACCTTCAATCGAGTAGCTTCTTTTAAAACAATGCTCTGCCTTGTGCTTCCTCCCGTGAATTTGAACCAATGATTTTCATTAATTTGTTTCCAAAATTTACTGCGTGGTTTATTTCGATTTGCTTGTCATAATTTACAGTTGTAGTAACTTAGAATTTTCCTTGTCTTGACTTAGAGGTAACTTAGGGTTTTCTTAGATTTTCTTAGAATTTTATTAGAATTTTCTTGGAGTTTTATTAGATTTTATTAGAGTTTTCTTAGAATTATCTTAGAGCCGTTTTCAGCAAACAGCGACACATTTTTCATCTATTTTCACTATAATTTATTTTAAAATATCGTATAACACCACTTTTCACAAATTTTAATTATTTAATTTAAATATTAATTTGATGCATAAATTTTTGAGTAACAGTGATGCAGCTTCTACGTGGTTCTAATCGAGACTCTTATCAAACTCTGGGCGTTATATAGTCTATCCCTATCTAAAATTCATTGGTTTATCTGAACTGTCGTTCAAAGATTGCAGCCAACCACAGGTTGTTTTGGTATTTCTATGGATTTTACAAGTTTTATTTCTGATGGAACGATTCAGTGATCACATATCCTCCTAATATTTCTATTATTTGTCGATCTTTGACCGCTTGTTTTGGTATTATTACAGGAAATTTTAATTTACCTTGGCCTTTAATTTAGCTTATGGCTCTTGTTTGTGTAGATTAAGCTTTTTGGGAATTGAATAAAGGCACGTAGCATAAATGACGTACATCAACATATTTTTGTTTATATCTTGTGTTTAAAACTCATTTCCTTTGAAATATGCGTTTCTTTATCAGAGCGCTTTACTATCTTCTTTCATTATCACATGCTTAATTTTAATAGAATTGCGTGATTTACTAGCTTTTACCTTATTCCATGCGTATATATTTATGAACGCTTCTTGATTTAGAACTATTTTAATTGCGTGTATAATTATTTCTCTGCTGAATATGTTTATATTATTGAAGGGCATGCTTACTAGCATTGATTAATTAGTTAATTGCGGTCCTTTTATAGGGTGTTAAATGTTTGTTCTTCGCATAATATGCGAATTACTTGTTTTTCATGCTAACTAAATGCAGTTTTCTAATTCCTAGTACTATTTTCTTGTATTGCGCGCGCGACCACCACAACTCAGTATACCCCTAAATAAACACTTTATCATAGCAATATATATAAATATATATATATATATATATATATATATATATATATATATATTTGTAACTCATAAAACCTAACTTTTCATCACCATTGCCTTAAAGTTAACTTTAATATACAAATGCCACATCTTATTTTAATTATACTTGTAATGCTTTGATGTTCCACAACAATTTCTAAGAGCCAATCGTTTCTAACTTTATCTGTATAACTCCTATCGCAATAATACCTGGTTAAAGCTGACTTGCTACAACAAAACAAAAATGCTGCATAAAAAACAATACGAAGGAATTTCTGAAGTATCAAAAATGCAGTTATGATATCAAAAAGTTCAAGATAGCTAACTATACAGAACAGGAAACGTTCCTGCATGAATGTGCAAGAAACCTATAATTTATAAAATAGCCATTATATACTTTTAAGGATGTCTGCTACATAGAATGACACACACTTGTTTTCAAAATGAATGAAAAGCCGGTTACAAAATATTTTGGTTAAGAATGATGTGCTTATAGAACATTTTACATTCAAAGAATAAAAAAGTTCGCATCCACTTTAACAAACAAGATCTTTAACAAAATGAATGCTTTACAATTATTTAGAAAATACTCATGAATAAGACTTAAGTCAATGCAAAGATTAATTTTTTTAAATTACAAATTTGGAAAATCCATACTTTTCAAAATTATCATGCCGAATAATACAAAATTTGCAAATTTACTCTATAAAGCTTCGTATACAGGTCATAGTTACTGGCAAATGTCCTTGTCTTCTGGTAGGAACAAGAGTACGTATTTTAACTTTAAAGACGAGAGTTAGAAATCTTCTATGGTAGCAGTGGATTACGTGTAGTACATAAAACAAAACATGTTTCGTAGTAATTTAGAATAATCTTCATTAGTTTGAAGATGGATAAAAATGCTGATGATGCTTTATCTGTGAACTCGTTCTATATTGTGTTTATATTAATTATTGCACTATATCTACTAATAGCATGCACAACTGCAATAATTTGTACACGACATTTCAATTCGTTCAATAATTCTGTAAAATATCTAGCATAACTTATTTTTAGAAGAGTCACTTAAGGGCCACGTTTGTTTAAAAACCTCTACTTGGTCAAAAAGTTACGTTAATGACCTCTGTAAACTTTTTTGCCATTTAAAAATACAAGTTACAGTAATTAAGTGTCGATAAATAACCATTTTATAGTGTTCCTCATAATTTCATAGAATTCTTACACTATTCGACAAATTAATGCCTCACCAAAAATATCTAAATGTTTAGCGCTAATTTTGGCTAAACTACTTATTTGATGAACTACCTATCGGCCACATAAAAGAAAGGCAAGTTTTCATCATAAAGGTTGTGATTCTTTTCTTATATAAAAATTGTATCTCTAGTTAATGTTATACTACTTTTTCTTAATCATTATTATTCTATAATAGTGGGTGACACCACTATACAGTGTTTTCAATATACTTTATAACACTGTCGACTTCAATAAATTACAACCAAAAGTTGGAATTCTTTACTTAACACCATCTTTTTTATTGACTGATATTTCTATTAGAATAGGAGAAATTTGCTTGACCCAGCACAAAAGTGATTGTGGTAAGGATTCCAATAAATGTGCTTTAGCTTCCCACGTATATAGCACCAAGCACAAACCTCTCTTTGAAGATGCTGTCATTTTGGATAATGAACCAAATTACAAGATTAGGCTATTTTTAGAATCCCATCATATTAACAAAGAACAAAATCCAATTAATAATAGACTAGATGTAGACAATATTCATAAAGTGTACTCTGCATTGTATAATATGAGTCAATTTAAACAACACCAACATCAGCTACATTAATTCAATATCTTGCTGTATTTTTTTAAAATTACTGTCCATGCTGTAATGTACTCCTGCAATTTTTAAAACTGCAATTCTACGAATCCTCGTTACCAACGTTACCTTTTTGTCAGAACTGTATAATAGAGTGTATATAATTTTAAGTGTCAATCATTTTTTCGTTTTAATTTCAATTACTTGTGTTTAATACTTGAAGTAAGTTACATCTGTATATTTATATAATTGATGCTATTTCCATTCTTTTATAGCTTTTGAAAAAGGCACAAAGTATGTGCCGAAACGTCAAGTTGAAATAAACCTATTTCAAATTAATCATCTATTTTAATCATTTTGGACTATATACCCAAAAAAATATTAAACAACCATTTACAAATATATATATATATATATATATATATATATATATATCATCATCATTAGGTCTTCAGTCCTAGAACTGGTTAGACGCGTACCATCATTGTTTCCTATTCTGAACTAACCTACACATTTCCCGGAAATTTGCACAGTCTGCATCTATAACTATCTGATCAAGGTCTACATCTACCTCTCTTTCCTATCTCTGCTTGTAATATATCCCATACTATTCCCCAAAAATGCCTTAGAACGTATTCTGCCCTTCTATTTCTCTTATCTTTTTCCCCAGATATCCTTGTTCCCCTACTATTTCTATAACCTATTTGTTATTATATTTGTCTGTCCATGCTATCGTCCTCATACATCTGAAGCACAGCATTTCAAAAGGCTGCTACCGTTTTTCTGTCTGCGTTTCAGATGCCTGTGTTTCATATGCATACTGTGCTGTGCTCCACACATATGCTTTCAACAATTTTCTTCTTGTTCTATGTTTGTTGTCTTTCCTCATAGGCGCTCTTCTTTCTTGCTAGATGCAGTTCGGTCACCTTCTATTGTTTTACAATTATATACCCCATTTCTTCGATCTTCAGTGGTTGTGAAGGGAGGTAAGCAGCCTGTGGCTGCCAAGTTCCCCCAACACTTAACCGTTTACCGATTTAATATATTTTCCAATATATCCTTTTGCACAGTCATCATTAGTTGTAGATATTTCGCAACCAACAATTAGTTGTTTATACAAATCATCACATTTATCTGTGCTTATTTTTTCGTCATTAGGTTTTTCCGTCTCAAAACTGGTTGGACACGTACCTGCACTTATTTATATTCTGAGCTAGCCTACATAGTTCCCTGAAATTCTCACACAGCATGTGTATACAGCTCGTTCCCTTCTATTGTTTTCTAATTTTATGCCCTATTATACCGAGATTCAGTGAAGGGGGTTAAGCAACCTGTGGCTACCAAGATCCCCCAACACTTAGACATTTGCTGAAGTAATGGTTTTCCAGTAAATCCTTCCACACACTTAACATTATTCGAAAATATTGCCCAACCAATTCTTGTAGTTACTTATACTAATGATCATGTTTAAGTACAGTTATTTTTTCGTCATTAGTTTATCCATCTTGGGATTGGTTGGATGCGTACCTCCATTGATTTCTATTCTGGGCTAGCCTACACATCTCCCTGAAACTCCTACAGCCTACATCTTTTACTATCTGTGTGCAGTAGTCTAACCTAGGTCTGCCTCTTCTCTTTTTTCCTATCTCTGCTTCTAATATATTCCGCACTATTCCCTCATGCCGTAGTATGTGGCCTAACATCCTATCTCTCCTATTTTTTAAAGTTTTCCACATATTTCTTTCTTCCCCTACCATTTTTAGTACCTCTTCATTCTTAACTTTGTCTGTCCATGATATCTTCATCATACGTCTGTAGCACCACATTTCAAAGGCTTCTACCTTTTTCTTGTCTGCTTCTCCTACTGTACAGGCTTCACAGCCGTACAGTGCTGTGCTCCACACATATGTTTTAAGCAATCTTTTCCTTGTTTCTATGTTTGTGGTCTTTGAGCACAGTAGTTGCTTTTTCTTGTTAAATGTAGCACGACCTTGTGCTAATCTTTGTTTTATATTTTTTGTGCTTTTCCCATCTTGCGTTATTTGGCTTCCTAGGTAGCAGAAATCCTAAACCTCTTGTTAGTTCGTGTTACATACTTGTATTCTTGTTTTTGACTTATTTTCGCCACCTTTGCATACTAGAACTTTAGTTTACCATATCTCTCTGTTAGAACCGTTTCCATTTCATTAAGAGCAGCTTCTAACTCTTTCTTGCTAGACGCTAATACCGCTATATCAATATATATATATATATATATATATATATATATATATATATTATATACAGTACTTCTAAGCATCCAATAATTGTACAATTTATATTTTTGTAAAATTCCACAAAATATACCAGTTCTTTTCTCTGATTTCAAAAGAATCACATACCATAGTATATAAATACTCCCTGTATGTTTGTTCTGGTTTGTTTAGCATTTTTCTTAATCTTCTTTGGGTATTAAACCACTCGTAGTTTTTAAAATTATCTTTATTTACGTTTCGATCCATGACCTAGGATCGTTGTCAAAATAATAAAAACTTCAAGTTTGACATTTATGACATAAATTGAAGGTGACTGATTTATTGATGTTCAAAGTATTTGGTTTGAGTACACTAAGCAAAAATTTTTAAAGTTTAAAAGAATGATTGCCTTCAATTTGTGTTGCAACCAGGACCGACTTTTTAGGTATGTCGCTTAACGTGAAATCAGCTGATTAATTTTTATTGGTGAATTTTATATAAATTCAATAATTTGGGGTTTGGAAAACATTTTTTAACGTTTCTATTTATACAATTGAGAGGATGGTTATTAAAGAAATGTGCGATTGTGTTACCGTAAGGCTTAAGCAGTCGTTTTTTTATATTTATTTTGACGGGGAAAATCATTATGATTTAGGCTACCTCTTTGGTAGATTTTTACATGGTTTTGAGGCGACCCTATGGCGGGTTTACACTTGTCAGATACCAATGTTGTTCTATGAAGATTGTATATGGTTCTGAGGCAACCCTAAGACGGGTTTACACTTGTCAGATACCAATACTGTTCAACGGAGATTGTATATGGTTTTGAGGTAGCCCTATTGCGGGTTTACACTTGTTAGATACCAATGCTGATTTACAGGGGTTATTGATATGCTTATTGTTATGTAATTAGTTATTGTATGTATAAATAGAAATCATGTATGTAGGCTGTCTTTCATGTTAATATCGCAAGGAAAACCTAGGTAGCATTGCAAGTTTTTCCTGGGTTTTCCTTGCGATATTAACATGAAATACAGCCTACATACATGATTTCTATTTATACATACAATAACTAATTACATAACAATAAGCATATCAACAACCCCTGTAAAAGAGCATTGGTATCTGACAAGTGTAAACCCGCAATAGGGCTACCTCAAAACCATATACAATCTCCGTTGTACAGTATTGGTATCTGACAAGTGTAAACCCGCCATAGGGTCGCTTCAGAACCATGTTAAAATCTACCAAAGAGGTAGCCTAAATCATAATGATTTTCCCCCTCAAAATAAATATAAAAAAACGACTGCTTAAGCCTTACGGTAACACAATCGCACACTTCTTTAATAACCATCCTCTCAATTGTATAAATAGAAACGTTAAAAAATGTTTTCCAAACCCCAAATTATCGAATTTATATAAAATTCACCAATAAAAATTAATCAGCTGATTTCACGTTAAGCGTATTGGCTACCTAAAAAAAGTCGGTCCCAGGTCGCAACACAAATTGAAGGCAATCATTCTTATAACTTAAATTTTTGCTTAGTGTACTCAAACCAAATATTTTGAACATCAATAAATCAGTCACCTTCAATTTATGTCATAAATGTCAAACTTGAAGTTTTATTATTTTGACAACGATCCTAGGTCATGGATCGAAACGTAAATAAAGATGATTTTAAAAACTATGAGTGGTTTAATACCCAAAGAAGATTAAAAAAAAAACCATAGTATATAATTTTCTCGATTTTTCTGGTAACAGATTTAAAGAAATGATTTCTGCCGATTCTTTTATTTATATTAAAGGAATCTCACTATTATACCATCGATTTTTAGGTACTTTATTGCTGATAAAATAGTTATGATCTTTTTTATAACTAACGCAAAATATGCAAAAACTTTCAAATAATACAATTTTGACTATGAACTGAATTTATTGCACTACAAATCACATCACCTACAATTATAGCCAAAAGTTTAACTTTTATAGTTATGTTGCTATATTTCTAATGATTAAAACACATGGGTAATCATTAATCACCAGTGAATAATGAATAATCACTACTACTGTGTTTAATGTACATAATTATAATTGAGGAAACAGAATTAAAGTATATATTGTAAGATAGTCGTGAAAAAAATAGTAACAGTAATCTTATAACAAATTATACGAGATCATTTCTATATTTTTATTCGGTTGAATCGAAACTGCTAGTTAAATTAATAAAATAATGAAATGACCCAAACACACTGTTGATGTACACAGCATAATAAGGACATTTATGTAAAATTATAAATGCATTCTTAAATAAAATTACTGTAATAGTAACTTCTTACAGACAAAACGATTAAAATTTAGATGCATTAACTCCTAAATAGATTTTTTTTGCCAAATTTACAAAATAACGAGCTAATAACGGGAAATTATCAAGTTTCTAATATTTACTCAAATATACGTGCTATAATATGTATTATGTTTGATAATACCCTTAATATTCTTTCTTCTTGTGCCAACTAAGTGTATAAAATTTGTATATTCTTACAGTAGGTGGTGTTTCATTGTGGAGTTTTATAAAACCCATAATTCTGTAATACAGCAAATGCTGTTATCTGAAACCAGTTATATGGCATGTAATGTAACTAAAGTATAATTAAACAGAATAATTGATCACATCATGAATTTTGCAAGTAGTGTCACTCCTCACTAATGATCAATTTTGATATTTTTAAAATTCATTTTCACCTGCAATGACAAAATCTGCATGCTCTTCATTTTTGATACTGGTCACCTCTCATAGCAATGCACTACATGCTACGGCTAAACTACTCTCGAGTTTTCATTCCAAGGATATAATGGATACCAACAGAGTTCCTACTTCCGTAAATGTGGAAATTTTTCATATTAATCACCCAATATATCAGAAATAATGAATAGCATAACATCTGTGAATTTCAATGGCCACTTAATTTTTGGATTACCTGCTTCCTTAATGATGTTAGTCCAAAAATTTGTTAGTTTTAAGCTACAAAGAAAATAATTAGTCCTAAATCTTTACTCTTCAGGGCATAATAAAAATTTAGAAAGCAAATAACTGTTTAAACAACAAAATCATTTTCCCTTATAATTTTAAGTAATACTATGAAGTGAATTTCATTAACTAGATGATTACTAAGGCACCACCATTAAAAATAACCTGTTTTGACAATTAACAGAATTAATACTTTACAGCATGAATTATATAAAAGTAATGGCCTCTGGAAAAGTATTGGGTAACATCCTAAATTATAAAAATTCACGAGTGAAAAAAATTCCAAGGTCATAGAGAAGGAATCCTATGGCCAGCATTCACCAACAATATTTTAGAAACTATATAAAAACTGAATTTTAGTTATAAGGGTTATGATATAACTTCGTTAAAAATAAAGACAAGGTCATAGAGCTTCTGGTTACACTGGAAATAGAAGTGAACTTGGTTATGTTAAATGTAACCTCCCATAGTTTAGTACATATTTGAATAAAATTCAAGAAAGAATAATTCAATAAACGAATTTATATCATTTTAAATCCTTATCCTTTCATAAACATTTTATTCCAAACACACTCTATATCAACATAAATAATTACAACACATCAACTTTAGATTTCATTTGGCAATGTTCATATAAAGATTAAAACAACTATGCAGTCATTTCATTTAATATTGTAACGAAAACTCTTTTGTAATGATAACTTCTTTATTATGATATGATTACACAAGCTTTCTCAATTACTTGTAACTACAGTGAAATTCTAAAGTACTCCCTCGAGACGATTTATTTCCAGCTTATCGCTAACAGTACAAATACTAATTTCTTAAAAGTACAATATTTTAATATTAATTACTATCCAAGCACTTTATATAGATCAAGTCATGAATAAACACTAGTATTGTACTCTAAGCTTAAATCAAAATTAACCTAATGCTCGCGAACGACAATTTACATACATAAAAAATAATTCTTATATATACAGTTTTTTTCATAATGTACATCACTACAGATTAAAATCAAGTCGACGAGGTTCGCGATTCTGAAGTTCTTGAAAACAAATGGTTTTGAATTAATAGAACTATTATATTTTATATATATATATTATATATATTATATTTAATCGATATTGGAATAGAGTGCCAATTAGCTATCAGTTCATCGCCACTCGTCAGTGACACTATTTTAAAATGCGGTTTATCATTTCTTAAGTGATGCTTTTTAAAAAGACATTTACTCCTGGGGACCCCGTAACCCCGCCCTCATTGCAGCACTGATTCTAAGAACGTGCCAAAATTATGCAAATAGCATCTAGAAGCATAAAAAGTTCTTAAATGCAACAAACCTTTTGTAAACTATCAAGTAAGTCTGCCTGAAGATGTCATGCTACGGGGTGGCTATCAATTATCCTTTGTGTACAGGTTTCTAGTTTACACTGAGCTGCATTATTCTGGTCAAGGGTTGACTAAGTGACGTCTCGCTACAATTTTATATTGAGGGGTTTTATTTAAAAAATAAAATCTTTGAACACCTACACTTTTACAACTAATATAATATTTATTGTATGTGTCCTATAGAGTAATATGAGACAAAGTAAAAAGATTTTAAAACAAGAGTGGAAATTTTGCATGCATATAAGTAACAAATGCAGTAAAAGTGTTTATCCACAACCTTTAAATGCATACCATTTTTAACAGCATTGTTAAACCAGAGTTTGTCGCTATATGAGCATTTTGCTCACACTTTTATGAATGAATACAATAGTTTTATAATTTCAGTAAGCTTTATCACCCCCTGCACTCTAACTGAGTTTTAAAATGTCATTAGTGGGAGTATTTACTTGATTCCCAACTTAAGGTTGCTGTTCAGGTACTAGAGCAGTATTGTTATAGCAGTGTAAGAAAGAAGAACATTTTCCTCACTAAGCGACAATCTGCATATGTAAATTGTGGGACAGCTAGTAGAACATTTTTGATAATTTATTGTTTGTATTGTTTAGTTAATTGTTAAGCCGTATATTATAGTTTTGTGTTTGGGTAAAATATAATGAACCCCTGAAAAAGAATTGCACAACTTGCTTTACAACAGCTTTAAGAAGCAAAAGGTACCTGTTTTATTCTTTGTTACCTAAATGCTGTATTTACAGCAAATTTCTTCCTTTAGGGAATATTGCATGGCTTCTAGAACTGGCTACAACAAACCTTGATGTTTCAACTACTAAAGAGGTGATAGATGGGCCAGAATCTGACGCGTCGTCGGTGCACAGTGATCACATTACAAACTCTGAGCAGTCTAATGTAAGTACCTCGAACTGTGAGTATAAAGAAATGACGGTTGATAAAGTAGACCATATACGTCTTAGATACATTGGTAAAGACAATACTATCATATGGTTGATGAATCCACAACGCCCTAATGTTCGAAAGGGCAAACAAAATGTTATTATAAAGCTCCCTGGTGTGAAATCAGCAGCAAAATTTGCTAAAACTATTAGATGCATGGAAGTTATTCTTTGCCGATAATATCTTCAGAGGATGCGCGAAAATTATACTCGCGCTATAGATTGCCCCAACACCACTCTCCAGGAAATGGCTGTTTTATTAGGTCTTCTTTATATGGCAAGAGTAAAAAATCATCACATCTTAACGTCCAGGAGTTGTGGGCAGATGACGAAACGACTTCTGAGTGCTTTCGGGCAGTTATGTCAAATCGAAGATTTTATAACCTGTTAGCTCTCCAATTTGATGATATGAATGATAGTACTCAGCAACAATCAATTGACAATCTAACGCCAATTCGGCAAATATTTGAGACTGTTGCAAAATTTTGAGTTATTATCGAGTAAGGGAATATACACTTCACCAGAAGTCATTTGCTTAACGATACAAACTGTTCAAATGCTATATTTTACATTTCTTCAATATTTTTGTTGTCAATTTACAATATCAATTGTCCATTTGAAAGAATTTTAACACGGCTTTCTTTCCCTAAGTATAGTTACAACATGTTATATATATGCTATAACTATGACTATAAAACAAGAGCCAACCCTTTAATTTAAAATGTTTCAAATTAAGGCATATCAGAATCAGGTTCTAAAAGTTTAAAACAACAGAGGTGTCACATTCAGCAGTCCTTGATCCATAGCCAAGCCTAAATAAGTTTTACTTCAGTGATGAGGAAATGTGACGTGTCTGAGAAATAGCAGACTTTTCAAAACTCCTCAATCAGAAAAATTTTATAAGATTTTTTAAATACATTTTCTTATGGACTCACTAATTCTTTTATATATAATAAAATTCAAAGCTTTACAATATAACATTACTTTTCACATAATCTAACCTTACATGTGATTTTCCAATGCTCCACCCGAAGGTACTACATTGGCCAGGAAGCGAGTTTTTTTTACCTGTAAAATTTGGAATTTTGCCAAACCCTTGCTGTTCCAAGCAAGGTAGGGATCTTTAACGTACGTGACAACACTCACACACGAGACCTTCATTTTACCACTCATCCGAACGACGGTGCATTGTTGCAAAAAATGCTCGCCTAACATTTTTCAAGTGGACCATGTTGGGATTCGTACCCAGGACCTTGGGCGTAGTAGTCATACACATACCACTATGCCGCGAAGCCGCCTCCTTTTGAATAACCACGTGACATCTGCGGAGAATATAACCGTTATGTGACAATAATTCGTTCATGCAGGCATAACAATTTTTGAACTCTTCCTATACCCATCCTTCAGGCCATTCTTTCAATATCCAGTTTAACACACGTGCCAGGTGCTACACTTCGTTTACAGTTTTACCTGGTCGGTAATGCAGTTAACAAAATGTTACGCTTAGATTCTGGTACATTGAAATGGCGATAGATGGCTCTTAAAAGCCGGTAATACAATTACCAAAGTTCATAAGATACACATGACGTCACTGATAATTTATATTGCGCCATAATTAAGAGAAGGTACATAAAATTTAAACAATAAAAATTAGATAATCTACTCACGTGAAGGATCCGTTAACCGGCAGGAAATCACGCCACGGTAACCTCGGCATCGCTGCTGGTAGAGTTGGACATCCAAATTATCTCGGGGTCATGGGATGCTCCAGGGTCATCTTCGTTCCTATATGCAGTGGAAGACGGGAATAGGGAATTAAGGAAAGATACTCAAGATAAGGAAATCTACATAATAAGATAACACGACACCGGCACGACTGTTCACTTCAAAGTTTGGCGTAAAAAGCCACGTTTCCGCGCGAGAACCGCGGAACTCCCTACTCTTTGTAGCATTGCTATACCCCTATAGGGATAATTCACACTTCCAATTGCACTATTGTGACGTGCGGAAGCCCGCCCAGTTCATTTAAAATGTTCGCGCGTCTTGCGTATTTAAAATTATGGCGGAAGCTTCCGCACATTAAAAACTACTTAACATAAAATGTTAAAGTGCAAATTCAGTTTGCACGTAACAATCGCGACAAAGCCACAAAAGAAAAACTTAAAAGAAAAGTCTGTTAGCACAGTAACAGCTTAAAATCTAAGTCCTTACTACCCTACATAAACCCTAACTTAAAACCTACAAAATGTTTATATAAGGCGCCACCTGGTTTTTCGACCGATAGCACGTCTACCAAGTACCAGGAAACGGAATAGGTAGCCCGATAGTCTTTGACTACACTACTTACCGACAGCACAAATTTGTCGGGAGCATGAAACACTGCTTAAACTAACACGGGTGCGACAATTCGCCTAAACTATCTAAGCCTATCTAAACTTATCTAACTAAAGCTAACATAAAGTTCTTATATGCAAACACACATGAGTGTTGCATCAAACTATTCTTCTTTTTTTTTTGGCAAGAAGTGCCCAAATTTAAAAAGTTCATGAGAGCGTCACTTGCACTCTAGCAAATTTTGTTTCTGGTACTTTGGTTTCCTCCGATGCACATTTAACTTGTCCATGACACAGTTGTGAATCCACAAATTTACCAAAAGTACCGCCTACTAAATCCTTATATGCTAACCTGACAAATTACATTTCTAAATTGGGTTAGCTTTTCACTTAAATTTCAGAAAGATAATTCCCACGTCTGGTCATATATACCACACGTTAGGACGATAAAAGATAAGATAAGATCTCAAATTGATGTTAAAGATAGTAGATAAGGTAAAGATATTAAGCTTAAGTTGTTATCCTCAAAGGTAATGAATAAGATAACGGTATTAAGCTTTAGTTATTATTTGAGATACTCGATAAGATAACACGATATTAAGTTAAAGTGATTATAAGAGATAGTAGGTAACATGAATTTAAACAGAAGTTATTGCTCAAGATAACCGGTAAGATAACGCGACATAACTCAAGTTATTCCTAACGGTAGTCGGTAAGATAACGATAAATTAAACCAAAGTTATTACTAACGGTAATCGGTAAGATAACGATACTAAACTAAGGTTATTACCAAAGGTAATCAATAAGATAACGATATTAAACCTAAAGGTATTGTCAAAGATAATAAAGAAGACAAAGATATTGGCCTAGTTATTACCCAAGACAATGATAACAACAAAAGAGTGGCTCCAACTACGATAAGAAAATCAGACAAAAGTTGACACAACAACTTACAAGTATCATTACAGATACAAACACACAAAACAACTGTTTTAAGGTAGTTTTTAAAACGGTAGCACCCTAAACACACAAAATGCCCAATTATAAGCAGTTAAATACAGATACACTGTCCCCATATGCTAAAACAACCGAGAATTTAATAAGATAACAATAAGAAACAATAGCACCTCACCACAAAGTTCAATAAAAAACAACGAAAAAAAATGTTTATACGTTATGTTGATTTAGTAGAAAAACAAATAAAGATATAGTGTAATGATGTAGTATAATGTGGGCGACTGCAGTAATTCAGAAGAAAACACATGGAATAGACAATCCTAGCTTTTGCAACTGCGAATATGAACTATTTCTTTCAATGGCATAGATCGCGTGTCCTATGTGAGCCCAAAGAAGAAAGCATTCACTCAACATCAGCTAAAACCAGTCATAAAAATTCAATGGGTTATTTCAACCAAAGTTACGACAATTACCATTCAATTAAACCATATAAGAGAAATACTAAAGACCGAACAATATGTAATAGGAAAATTTCAAGGGTTAATTAAATGAAACGACAGAGCTATATTGGGGGGTGTAGAGGATGAAGTGATATATGAGTAACGGTATGGTCGAGGAAAAGTCAACCAGAAGAAAAGATAGCTAAATTAAGGTAAGTAAAGTTAAACGTAAGAAATTATATACTATATGAGGGAAGGAATAAGTAATTAAAGATACTAATTGATGGTGAGAACAAAAAATATTAGGTAAATCGTGAGGATAATGGGGCATGAAAAACTTAATTAGCATTTGGGTCGGCAGAGAATGGCTTAAGGTCTTTAATATGCCACCTGCCTTGGCGTTTTCCTTCAGTATCCTGAAGTTCATAGATAAGGGGACTAATAACACGTGTGACTTTACAAAGAATGAATTTAGGGGCCAATTTTGAAGAAAATTTCTTAGATGCATCCGATAAGACATAGTTCTTTTCCAAACTTGTTCGCCTAAGGCAAAGGAAATATTTCGCTACGCAAGTTATAATGGTCCTTGCTTTTTCGTAAGCTTTTAACAAATTTTTCTAACGTCGTTAAAGATAGAAGGTAATGACTGTTGGTCCTTGTCCCAGCGTACTTTATCGTCAAATTCAATTACGTTAGTATCGTCAGGCACTAAACCATAGTAACTCCCATCGATTGGGGTATATCTTCCAAAAACAAGAAAAGACGGAGTGAATTGGGTTGCTTGTGCTTAGATGTACGCAAAGCTTGAGCAATTTCAAAGATATGTTCATCCCATGTAGTATGGTCTGAATTAATATAAGACGAGATAGCGGTAATTAACACTCGATTTACTCTCTCGGTAGGGTTTACTTGGGGATGATATTTTGCGTTAAACCAAATTTTTGTACTTTGTAACTTTTAACGAAATTCTGAAAATCTTTAGAGATAAATTGTGCACCATTGTCACAAAGAATAATCTGGGGACACCAAAGATAAGAAAGACATTCTGTTCTAGGAATTTAATTATTGCAGCGGAGGTAGCTTTACGTAAGGGTTGCACCATAACAAATTTAGAAAACCAATCGGTAACAACCAAAAGATATTGATTACCTCTTTTCGATCGAGGAGAGGTCCTAATAAGTCAAGCGATATTAATTGAAAGGGATAAGATACACGCTTAAAGTTACCCATTAAACCAGGGCGAGCATCTTGCGAACTTTTATGGGAACCACAAATTTTGCAGCTTTTAATGTAGCGACAAACAGATTGCTTAAGTGTGGGCCAGTAATACAATTCAGATATTTTCGCAGAGTTTTGTAACACCAAGGTGTGCAGCTAAGGGATCGTCGTGACATAATTTGAGCACCTCACTGCGATTTGCAGTGGGCACAACGAGTTTCCATTCAGGTATATTCGATATTTTATGTGGGGACGAGGATACAAATTTATACAGTCTATTATTAGTTACTCGAAAGGTAGGAAATTTGTCGGGATTATCGGAAACTTTTCTAATCATATTGAGGTACCAGGTATCCAGAATTAAATTTGGAAGGTTAAGAGAAAAACATCTCGAGATAACGCATCAGGTACGATATTTAATTTGCCAGGCCTATGCCTAACGTCAAAAGTAAATTGAGATATACGCAAGTTCCATCTTGCCAAACGACCTGCGGGTTGTTTCAAGTTATTAAGCCAAGTGAGTGCTGCACAATCAGTGATTACGGTAAAGTGTGTACCTTCGACATATCCTCTAAATTTCTCGATGCCAAAGATAACACCCAATAGTTCTCGTTCGGTAGCAGAGTATTTTTGTTCGGCAGAAGTTAAGGCACGGCTCGCATAAGCGATTGGATGTTCTAAACCATTGTTTACCTGGAACAACATTGCACCTAACCCAGTAAGTGAGGCATCGGTTTGTATATAAAACTTATCATCGAAATTTGGAGAGATTAAGATAGGTGCTGAAGTGATTAGTGTTTTAATTTGTTCGAAAGCCTGTTGGGATTCTAAATTCCACTCGATAGTTTGGGATTTCTTTTATTTTTAATTAAAGCGGTAATGGGTGCAGATATAGTTGAAAGGTTAGGTAGAAAATGCGATAATAGCTAATCATTCCAATTAAACGTTTGATTTCGGTAACAGTTTTTGGTGTTTTAAATTTAGTAATAGCATCAACTTTAGCGGATCTGCTCGTAAGCCTGTTCCATCGACAATAAAACCAAGAAATGTAAGGGATGAACGACAAAATTGAGACTTTTCCCAGTTTATCTTAAAACCTGCTGCATTTAAACGTTCAGCAACTTCATCTAATGTGGCGATATGTTCATCGAAAGAACTTGAGATAACTAAGATATCATCTAAAAATACAAAGGCACGTTCTTGATGTAAGATAGGACCTAACGTTTGATCCATAGTACGTTGTAAAGTTTGTGGAGCGTTACAGAGACCAAATGGCAAAAAATTATATTCGAAAAGACCTCGGCCTGGGACACAAAAAGCAGTTTTTTGACGAGAAGATAAGTCAAGAGGTATCTGATAAAAAGCTTGTCTAAGGTCGATAGATGAGATAAATTTTGCATTACGAAGCCTGCTCAAAATTGAATCAGTTCTAGGTAAAGGATAAGCGTCTGGAACAGTAACAGAATTTAGCTTCCTGCCATCAAAACAGACACGCCATTCGTCATTCTTTTTCCGAACTAGCAATACGGGTCCACGGTGAATTTGAAGGAGAGATAACACCAGATACTAACATTTTGTCTATTTCCGCATGTAAATGCTTTTGTAAGGCAGGCGATAAGGGATATTGACGTTGCTTAAAGGGAAGGGCATCACCTGTAGAGATAACGTGTGTTGCCGTTGTAACACAACCAAGTTCAGAGGTATTAAGTTTGCGAAATTTGTCGATTGTAGCGTTAAGAGTTACATCTTGGGAATCAGTAAGAGAGATTTTGTTAGATATTCCTGTAGATGCACAGGAGTTCGTTTTAATAGAGGTTTGCCATGAAAAATCCTGAAAGTAAAGTGACAGATTAAAAGTTTACAGAAATCAACGCCCAGTAGAAAAGGATACGCTAATGCAGGGACAATCAAAAATAAAACATCACGTTCAAGAGACTCTACACGAATTTTTAACTTTAGGGAACCGGTTACATGTATTTGATTATCGTCAGCTAAATTTATGAAAGTTTTTTCAGGAATAATTTGAATTTTGATATTTTGTTGAGATAATTGATGTAAACCTTCGTTATTTATAAGAGAACATGAAGAACCTGTATCCAGTAAAGCAATTACATTTAAGGAACCAATTGAGATAGATAAGTGTGGACGGTTATCGAAGGGTTTTTTAACAAGTTGTGAAACAGCGGTAGTTTTTTTATGATAAAAGGAATTGACAGTTTGTAACCACTTAGACCACTCGGCTGGAGTAGTGTAGCATAATTCCTCTAATAAAGGTAAGGTATTTTGTACATTAATAGTAGCGGTATTATTATTAGATAAATTTAATGACGGTACAACGTTAGAAGTGGTTTTATAATTTAAATTTATTGGCGTCTGTGTCCGTTGGATGATTGGTGTTGAGGGCGATTTTGGTTTCTTGAGATATTCACACCCTGATTTGAAATATCTCGACGGGAGTTTCCCGATACGTTAGGATTACAGTTGGTGCAGTTAGATTTGTAGATATTTGAGCGACCACAACCATAACAAAAAATATTTTTAGGGTAAGTGCAGACAGTATAGCTATGTCCACTTCGCTTGCAGTTCCAACAGGTAAGTGCGTTATTAGTTACGGTAGAAGGAACGTTAAGTGTAGATACTTTACGGGAAGGTCGAACTTGGCAAGCTAGATCAGGTTCGAGAAGACCAGATAATTTCTCGGGTGGTGGTCGATATTTGTCAATCCTTGACCTCACTTCTTGGAGAGAGCGACATAGGTCTTTAAAATGAGCTAGCGAAGATATGGGCTGTAAAGCCAAACGTTCTGAGAAATGGGGGTTTAAATTTCTAAGTAATTGATCGATAATTTCGGATTCGGAAGGTTTTTTGTCGAGTCTGCTATATAAAGCTTCTAATGAGGTAATAAAAGACACAACATTTTCGTCGGGACCTTGAGTTCGGTTTCGGATTTCGTTCCAAAGATCGTTAATGTAGCCATAAGGTAGGAAATCTCGTTTTAAACAGGCAACTAACTCATTCCAGGTAGAAATTTGGTGTCGTATGTTTCTGTACCATATTAACGCTGAGCCTGCGAACAAATCACCAGCTGAGATAAATAGGTCCTGGTCGGTACACCCGAGAAATTTTAAAATCGTTAATCCGGTCAAGAAAGGATGATAAAGAAACCTTCGAATCAAACCCTTCAAAGGTGAGACCCCATTTGTATACAGGTATAGGTTTTCCTAATGGTTTAGGTTCGGCAAGCGCAAGATTTGAAAAAGGTGACGATATATCTACGTCTGCGTTAGGATTAAGTCTTTCTAAAAGAATTCCTTCAAGCAATAACACCTCGGACAACAAACTTTGTTTAGCTTGAGTCGCTTGGTCATCGTTATATAAAGATAATGATTCGATACGGTGTTTGACGTGGGTTATTCTTGAAGTCAATCTCCCTAATTCGATATTAGTGGCCGCAGGATCTGTTTTGTTTATTATACCCGATATATCATCTAAAGTTAATTTAATTTCTGATACGTTGAGTGGCCAATCGCCAACAGGGTTCCTTAAGATAGCCACGCCTTTGGTTTCCTGTGACAAAACAGCCCTAAGTTGAGATCGCCTATCATTCTGATTGGTCGCAGCTATGATACTTCTGCACTCCAGCTCGTAGATCAATTCCAGCGATTTTAAATGTGATACGTTCATTATGAATACAATATTCAAGACACGATATAAAAATATGCGATTTTGACGCAGGTTAGAAGGTAAAAACACGTTACAGCTACTTTAAGGTAATACGATACGATATTTAGAGGTAAGAACTTGTTAGAACGTCACCGATAACACCAAAGAAACACATTTAAGGTATATGGAAACGAAATCAATGTTCAGTTAAATACATATTTTATAGATAATGACAGACAAGCCTTCCAAAATGGAAAATGGGCAGAGGATATGTTATTTAACCTATAAGGCAACAACGTATAGTCAAACACTTCTTAAAAAGGTATACTAGCAATTTATTTCACTCAAGTGTTTTTTAAACACTTAATTTTCATGTAAAAGATAAACCATAATGCAATTTTAGAATGTAACATAAAGATGTATTTAAGTTTCAAAAACGGCCTTTCAAAGTTAAGGAAAGCAACTAAAGATATTTTAATAGGTAATTCTATAATACTGTATTTAAAGACATAAGGTAAGGTAAATACTTACATGAATAAAAGTAAAGTTCTTTAAGTGAAGAAGCTATTAATGCATTGTATCCTTATAAAGGAAATTATTCTAACCTAAAACAAAGAAGAAGCCCCTGAAGTTCATAGCCTGAACAGGTTGAAGGCGCCATCTGCTACACTTCGTTTACAGTTTTACCTGGTCGGTAATGCAGTTAACAAAATGTTACGCTTAGATTCTGGTACATTGAAATGGCGATAGATGGCTCTTAAAAGCCGGTAATACAATTACCAAAGTTCATAAGATACACATGACGTCACTGATAATTTATATTGCGCCATAATTAAGAGAAGGTACATAAAATTTAAACAATAAAAATTAGATAATCTACTCACGTGAAGGATCCGTTAACCGGCAGGAAATCACGCCACGGTAACCTCGGCATCGCTGCTGGTAGAGTTGGACATCCAAATTATCTCGGGGTCATGGGATGCTCCAGGGTCATCTTCGTTCCTATATGCAGTGGAAGACGGGAATAGGGAATTAAGGAAAGATACTCAAGATAAGGACATCTACATAATAAGATAACACGACACCCGCACGACTGTTCACTTCAAAGTTTGGCGTAAAAAAGCCACGTTTCCGCGCGAGAACCGCGGAACTCCCTACTCTTTTGTAGCATTGCTATACCCCTATAGGGATAATTCACACTTCCAATTGCACTATTGTGACGTGCCGGAAGCCCCGCCCAGTTCATTTAAAAATGTTCGCGCGTCTTGCGTATTTAAAATTATGGCGGGAAGCTTCCGCACATTAAAAAACTACTTAACATAAAATGTTAAAGTGCAAATTCAGTTTGCACGTAACACAGGATGAGATCCTTAGTCGTTAGCGAAGAAATTTGCTTAGCACTTAAAGGCGGATTTTCCATCAATTTCACTAATAGAACTTCTTTTGGGTTTTCAATATTTTGTTCTATGATAGACAAAGGCAGTCTACTTAATCCATCTGCATTAGAAATTTGCTTGCCAGATTTGTAGTTAATTTCGTAATCATAAGTACTTAGCGTAATTATCTAACGTTGCATTCTACGAGAAATAATATTTGGAGTTGGCTTCTCCGGAGCAAAAAAAAAAAACAAAAGTGGTTTGTGGTCCATAACAATTGTGAATTTCCTGCTATACAAGTAATTATGGAATTTTTTTGTTCCTGCAATAATGCTTAAAGCTTCCCGATCCAACTGTAAATATCCCCTTTCTGTAGAATGCATTGTTCTAGAGTAAAATGCAATTGTAGCTTCCACTCCATTTGGTAAAACATGGCTAAGAATAGCACCAACGCCATATTGAGAAGCATCGCAAGTAATCGTTAATGGTTTCATTGGATCATAGTGTACCACCACCGCATTTGAAGTAATTAGTTTTTTACATTCTTAAAAAACTTTGTCATGGATAGCAGTCCAAACCCAATCGCTTAAGCAATCCACGAGCCTATGTAAAGGTTCAGCAATTGTGGCTTTGCCCTTTAGAAAAATGTGATAAAAATTAGGCATACCCAAAAATGCTTGCAACTCCACTTTATTTTTGGGAACTGGTGCATCATGTATAGCCTTGTACTTTTCTTCGGTTGGGTGGATGCCTACAAAATCAACACAAAATGCAAGGTATGTAACAGACGATGACCCAAGAATAAATTTTTCTTTATTCAGTTTTAGGCGGTTATCTTTGAAAATTGTAAAAACTCATGTAATGCGATCTTCAAATTCCTCTTCAGCCTGAGCAGAGATGAGAACATGTCAAAAAATGGCACAGCGTCTTCGACATTCCATAAATTCTTGGAATATTCCAGGAGCCACCAAAATGCCAAATTGTAGACATCTAACAGCGAACGCTCCCTTATGAGTAATAATCATCTGGGCAATTGCGGACTCTTCATCAACCACTAGTTGTTAATAAGCGCGGGATAAATCAATCTTCCTAAACACCTTTCCACCGGCCAAATTAGATAATTTGTTCACAGAAGGAATAGGATATGGATGCTTGTACAATGCTTTGTTAAGCGTACTTTTATAATCTCCGCATATTCTGATTTTGTTTGATTCTTTGTTATGCACTACCACAAATGAAGTAGCCCACTTTGAGTACGTAATTGGAACAAGAACACCTTGCTTAACTAGTCGATCAAGTTCCTCTTCAACAAGTGACTTTGGAGCAAATGGTATTGGCCTTGCCTTCATGTAGATAGGTTTAAAATTTGGATCTGTCCCGAGTGATACATAGACACCGCTAAAAGTACCTACGCCTTCAGAAAAAACGTCTGCAAATTTATCTAATAGCATCGCACACTTTTGATTTGTACTTGTCATTTGAAATACTAACGGTATTAGTGACAGTGCTATTCCACACAACTTTCTTATTGTCACTTATTATTGGCTTGATACCCAATGTATTAAACCATTTCCATCCTAGCGAATCTGTGGTACTACTGCAATCATCCTTTATTTCAACTATATTCTTCAAGGCAGTTTCGGTAGCAATTGCAACTTTGTAAGCAACTTTTAAGTCGGATTTGTTTAAGCAAGTAAACGATGCTATAAAGATTCACTACCTACCCCACAAATGATGGTCTCGGATGGCTTCGTTTAAAAAATTACCCGGAAATTCGTAACTATAGGCCATCGATCGCAATTCTTCAACAAAAGTAACAATTGATTCGTTCTGTTTTTGAACCATTTTATAAAACTTATAGTGCTGAACTATTGTAGAAGGTTTCGGAAAAAATGTTCAGTCAGTTTTGTAATTATTTCTTCATAAGAATGTTCCATTACTCTTTTGGGAACACAAATCGACTTAATCGTAGAATAGCATTTTAAACCACAAACTGTTAATAAGTTGCACGTTTAAGTTTGTCCTCTTTAATATTATTAGCCTCCATGAAGAACTCTAATCTTTTGGCATATGATTTCCATGATTCAGGTTGAGTAGTATTAAATTCTTCAATTTTTCCAATATTAGCCATAACTTTATCCTCCTCGCCAATTGTGTAATGTATGCTTTAATAATATATTAAACAATTCTGGAAGTAGTAGAAGTATTTAATTTGAGAACTCTTTAAAAGTTGTATATGATATGAATTGACACAACATAACATGCTTGTTTTCAGGATACCTAGCAACATAAAAATCTTGGCTAACTATTTCATGAACACAAACATAACACTAATTATTTTAAACTTTAATTGCATTTTAATGCAAAGAGGGTGCATTTTTATAGAAATATTCGCTATTACTGCAAAACAGTATTTAATATCCAAAATTAAGATTAGAATTGGGGTTCTAAATAAGGAAAATTATTTATTTTTATGCACGGAAAGTGCACAAACAAATAGCTTATGTATTTATCTTAAAATGATCGATTTGCATTCGAGTTAAAGCATTTTAAGGTATCTTAACAATTAATTATTTTTACATATTCAGCTTATGTTATTCGTTATTTATTTATTATATATTGTAAACACCTAATAACTCAACAACATAGATTTGTAAGTGGTCGCTCCACTGCCACTAATTTATTTGGTATTTTGCAATTTATATGTCAATCTTTGGATGATAGAATGCAGTGCGATGTAATTTACATGGATTTTACAATGAGTTTGAGCATCTTGACCACACACCTCCTACCAAAACTTCAAAGTTATGATATCCCTACTGATTTACTCATACTACTTAGATCTTATTTTACGAACAGACAACAATTTGTATTAATCAATAACTGTAAATCTAACATTATAAAGACTGCCTCCGGTGTACTGCAAGGCTCTGTATTGGGACCACTACTCTTCAATATTTTTATTAATGAAATAGTTGACATACTTGATAACACTATACAGTTGTCTCCTATATGGTGATGACAAACTATTCTCGAAAATTTCCAATATTGCTGATTGTCAGGTTCTACAATATAACCTAAATAAAATATTAATCTGGTATGACAACAACTTAAACTTGAATAGTGAAAAATGCTTCAGTATGTCTTATAACTTAGCACAAAACACAATAGTGTACAATTATACAATCAATAATATTGTTTTATTAAGACCGCAAGTTATTCATAACCTAGGAGTGATATTTGACTTCAAACTAACATTTAATGAGCACATTAATTTGTATTTCAAGGTAAAGCATTGGTTTTATTATAAGAAACATCAATTAATGAACACAACTAAGTTTTACTGCATATTAATTGAATATGTGGAACCAACGTAAGATAATAACTTTAATTACTTTACAACTTTTTAAGTTTATAATTTAAATTTAGTGTATCTCAATTGGCTTTTTTACATTATTTAAAATTCAGTTTAAACACTCCAGTCAAAGAAAAGATTAATCATTAACTTTTAAAACTATCCGAAGTAATTAATGATATCATATATCACAACACAAAACTTTCATCAATATACCACACACTAAAACACCTAACAATACTCAATTTCACTAACACAAATTATATAATCACAAATTATATAACAATTTTCAATAAATAAAAATTAAAATTCAAAATACAATTTTTATTTATTTGTATATATTAATTTAAATTCTTATCTTTTATTTTTATATTTTTTTTTTTTTATTATTTATTTTATTATTAATTTTATTTTTTTATTTTTAAATATCATTTTTTTTAAATTAAATAAATAAATAAATATTTAAATTTATATATATAATTTATTTTTTTATATTATAATAAAATATTTATTATAAATAAATATATTTTAAATATATATTATATTTTATTTTTAAATATATATATATATATATAATATATATATAAATATATATATATATATATATATATATATATATAAAAAAAAATATATAAATAAAAAAAAAAATATATATATATATATATATATATATATATATATATATATATATATATATATATATATATATATATATATATATATATATATATATATATATATATATATATATATATATATATATATATATATATATATATATATATATATATATATATATATATATATATATATATATATATATATATATATATATATATATATATATATATATATATATATATATATATATATATATATATATATATATATATATATATATATATATATATATATATATATATATATATATATATATATATATATAAATATATATATATATATATATATATATATATATATATATATATATATATATATATATATATATATATATATATATATATATATATATATATATATATATATATATATATATATATATATATATATATATATATATATATATATATATATATATATATATATATATATATATATATATATATATATATATATATATATATATATATATATATATATATATATATATATATATATATATATATATATATATATATATATATATATATATATATATATATATATATATATATATATATATATATATATATATATATATATATATATATATATATATATATATATATATATATATATATATATATATATATATATATATATATATATATATATATATATATATATATATATATATATATATATATATATATATATATATATATATATATATATATATATATATATATATATATATATATATATATATATATATATATATATATATATATATATATATATATATATATATATATATATATATATATATATATATATATATATATATATATATATATATATATATATATATATATATATATATATATATATATATATATATATATATATATATATATATATATATATATATATATATATATATATATATATATATATATATATATATATATATATATATATATATATATATATATATATATATATATATATATATATATATATATATATATATATATATATATATATATATATATATATATATATATATATATATATATATATATATATATATATATATATATATATATATATATATATATATATATATATATATATATATATATATATATATATATATATATATATATATATATATATATATATATATATATATATATATATATATATATATATATATATATATATATATATATATATATATATATATATATATATATATATATATATATATATATATATATATATATATATATATATATATATATATATATATATATATATATATATATATATATATATATATATATATATATATATATATATATATATATATATATATATATATATATATATATATATATATATATATATATATATATATATATATATATATATATATATATATATATATATATATATATATATATATATATATATATATATATATATATATATATATATATATATATATATATATATATATATATATATATATATATATATATATATATATATATATATATATATATATATATATATATATATATATATATATATATATATATATATATATATATATATATATATATATATATATATATATATATATATATATATATATATATATATATATATATATATATATATATATATATATATATATATATATATATATATATATATATATATATATATATATATATATATATATATATATATATATATATATATATATATATATATATATATATATATATATATATATATATATATATATATATATATATATATATATATATATATATATATATATATATATATATATATATATATATATATATATATATATATATATATATATATATATATATATATATATATATATATATATATATATATATATATATATATATATATATATATATATATATATATATATATATATATATATATATATATATATATATATATATATATATATATATATATATATATATATATATATATATATATATATATATATATATATATATATATATATATATATATATATATATATATATATATATATATATATATATATATATATATATATATATATATATATATATATATATATATATATATATATATATATATATATATATATATATATATATATATATATATATATATATATATATATATATATATATATATATATATATATATATATATATATATATATATATATATATATATATATATATATATATATATATATATATATATATATATATATATATATATATATATATATATATATATATATATATATATATATATATATATATATATATATATATATATATATATATATATATATATATATATATATATATATATATATATATATATATATATATATATATATATATATATATATATATATATATATATATATATATATATATATATATATATATATATATATACTATATATACACACACACACACACACACACACACACACACACACACACACACACACACACACACACACACACACACACACACACACACACACACACACACACACACATTGATGTGATAATGAGGTGACGAGAGGTCATTGAATGCCAAATTATGTAAAAAAAGAGCACCCCACCCAAAATGGAAGAAAGTATAATTTCCCAATATTTAAATTTTACCTTGTATAAACGCATAAAGGTATATTCCCGCAGTAAGATAAAGATTCCCATGCAAAGTAACACTCTTTAAGGACATACACCGTTTAAGAAGGAAGCCCGATTTTAAATTCACTGATTATGTTAATTTATTTAAGAAGTGTGTGAATATTTACTCCTGAGAGATACCATACACCAGGTTTTTATTTTACCTTTTAATAACAAGTTTTCATTGCATTTACCATAGAAGACATTTAAAAAATATCAATTTTACGAATTTATAAAGCAAAGCACAAGTTTCAATGCATTTAAGGACAGACCAATACTCCATAAAGTTTACACATTATTATTTAATAAAAGAATACTTCATTTTATCTAGAAATGTTCTAAAAGCTATTAAAGAAGCTAATTATTTTGTATCAATGAATAAACGGCTCCAATTTAAGAAAGCGCTACTATCGGAAAAGCTATAAAAATAAGAACAAGTTTAATAGCTCTAAGAGAGAGGGGGAGAGAACAACGGCTAGGTTTTACTGCATCAAGAAAGCATGGAAGACGCTTTATGATAGCCATAAATTATACCGACCGCAATTAATTAGAGATAAAGCGCAAAATTGCTGTAGAATTTTGCATCACCTAGAGTGCAACAACATGTTTTAAGATGTGGGAAGGAAGGGAATAGATTACTTACATGTGGTGTTTTCTAGTCGATACTAACGTGACCCACATCGATTAAAGAGCTCTTTGAGGCCATTTAGCAGCTCCTACATTTACCCAATGCTCCATTCGAAAGTATTACATTTGCTAGGCAGTGAGCTTTCTTTTACTGAAAATTTTGAATTTTGCTGAATCTTTGCTATTCAAAGTAAGGTAGACATCTTTAATGTGCATGACAACACTCACACAGGAGATCTACATTTTACCTCTCATCCCAATGGGGGGCATATTTTTTTTAAAAATGCACACACAACATTTTTCACTCAGTCTGTGTTTGTTACGTGCCAAAGTGGCACTAAACATTGTTTTAGTTTAATTTTGATGTGCAGAAGTTTCGCGCCATAAATTCAAAAGACTCGGTGTGCGTATTTACGTCACGTCAATAGTGGGTTGGACGAATAATTTCGCGCCGACGCGTGAAAGGACAAAAAGTGGGAGAAGTGTTTCCGTGAGACTTTGTAACGTGGCTGTTTTGCCTGAACCTTCGAGTGCAGTGAACGTTTTCGATAACGTATCGTTATCTTTATTTATGTAGACTTCCTTGCCTTTGTTTATCTTGTCTGTCAACCTTATACCTGTTCCTTGTCGATCCCTACATAGGTAGAGATAAATTGTAGCAGCCTAGGGAGAACCGGAGGTCACGACCCTAGATGAACGAGTCCTGGTAGCCGCCGCAACTGCCGGAGCTGGTCCGAGCGCTTTGGAAGAGAGTTGGGCGTACCCTCCAGCAATTATCTCTAAGGGGGCCATCAGCAGCCCTTATGAATGTGCTGACGCCATCTTTATCTATCTTGAAGGACGCTTGGCGGACTTCATGGAAATCTGGACCTATTATGTGAGTACCTTATTGACATAATTGTTGCTAATTTAATTTATATATTGCGTAATTAAAATTGCTGATTGGGTGACGTCATTGACAGATGGGCGTGCCAAATCTGTATAAGATTAGCGCTACCAACTGCTGTGGTGTCTAATATACCGCGCTTGCGGGTTTGTATTTGTGAACGTTTTAACATGTAAGAATTTGAATTTTAAAATGTAAGAATTGACTTTTAAACCGTAAGAATTGGTGCCTTTAACGTGTTAGGTTGTAATACATACTTCTTTTATAAATATACAATGTATTAACTAATGTTATTTAAAAAGCTTTTTCATTTAAAAAAATTAACAAACGTCATTATCTATGTTCTCTAATATATCTGTGGATCTTAAATTTTAGGTTGGTATCTTGCAAATTCCCCAGAGATTTTTCTGAAATGACATGTCAACTGATTACAATGTATAACGTATGTCCGAAAATTGTTTATTAAAATAATTATAACTAATTTTCTAAAAATTATTTGAAATGTGTGATTAGTTTGTTTTTAGATGCAAATAAGTTTCTAGGAAGGATCAATCCCTTAACCCTATTTTTTACACGTGAGTACACATAAATAAATAAGCATTCAAATATTTTCATGTCTTAAACATGGTATTACCAAAATCATCTACGTTATATTAGATTAAAACATAACCCTTGCTTGTTTAAAAAAACCGTACATAAATTATCTTGTGTGTTTACACTAAAAAAAAAAGTGTCTTAGTCATTTACCTGTTTGATTATGATATTCGAACTTACTTTTAGAGAAACCTTATGTTTAAAAACGTTTATTGTAGTGAATTGCCCCTTTAGAATATCTTTTGAAAATGCTAGATTAACGGGATCTTGTTGCATTGGTTAAATAACACATTACCTAACTTTTTTTATAATTTGGAGTGTCTTTTGTAGTTTATCAATGATATATTTCTTTGATTAAACACTAATCTTGCCCTCGTACAGTTCTAAACGTGTTTCTTTAGTGTTTTGGATACTTAGCGTGATTAAATTTGAATATTATTCCTTACGAATGCCTTTATAGGAAGTTTTTACCCTTAAATATCTTTATCGTACTGACCTAAAGTAGCTCTACCGTTTTTTACCTTCTGAATTACCTCAGTATTGTATATCTCATATATATCGTGTCTCAAATATAAATTCAAGATGAATATTTCACATCTTAAGTCCCTCAAGCTCATTTACGAGATTGAGTGTAGAAATATTACCCCTGCCCCTAATCAAAATGATAGACGATCACAACTTAGAGCCATTTTAGCCCAGGAAATGAAAGGCGTCCCTATTTTAAAGAAAGTCGTTTCCGATTGGCCTCATAACGTATCTGAAATTAAATTGTCTTTAGACGATATAACTAGTATAATAAATAGAATAGATCCTGGCCCCAGTGATATCGAGCTAAGGCGCTTAGTTTCGAGAATAACCCATGTCAAACAATGCATAGAATTATTGTCCCTATATGACAATGAACAAGCGAACCTAGCTAAACAAACGTTCCTATCAGATGTATTATTACTTGAAGGGATTGTTCTTGAGAGACTGTAACATAAATATATTCTATAGCATTATGATCATAAGAACCGCTTCAACATAAATATATTCTGTGGTATTTAATCCTTGTGTTCGATGTTGTAAAATCATAAAGGAACAATTCTATATGAAAGCGGGAAGTCGTGTTCACTTAAGGAATTTAAATGTTTTGTACGGAGATATTTGGTATTTTTATAACTATCAAGAAACGAATTTATTTGGAGCTTAGTAGGTTGTGTTGTTCACCTTTCAGGCGGATATTTCCTACGCATCCGCATAATCGGTACAGCGCTGTGCATACCGGTCACGAGATAGGACACGCCCGATGATGTGTCGCTAGAAGGGCCGCCATTTTGTCTTGATAGATGTAGTCGCGTGAGCATTCTTTAGTTTGTTAAGAAGATGAAACTCCAGGCCTTACCTAAGTGGGGCCTCCACATCGGTTGGTATGGGAGATGGTAGAAGGTGGTGAGTTTTGCTTTGGGACGCGGATGAAGTGCCAAGCTCCTGCGAATCCGGCAAAGCGCTAAAACACGCCATTCCTTAAAGATTGTTTTGAGATTTGTTAACGGTAAGCTCTCTTCAAACCTGAATAAATTATAAAATATTTTTATCCCTTTAGTGTATGACATTACGGACGGAATGAAATGATGGTTTATGTTGTATTTGAATCCAATATTGAGAGCAGTTCATTTGTCGAGGCGATTAAAGTTTAGTAATAACCAGTCGAGAAGCAGATTTTTGGAACATGTGTGCTGGTAATTAATAATTAGATTTGGAAACAAAAAACCTACAGGTATCAATCTTTCTTTATTCTGTTTGTGAAGATTCATAAATGTTCGAATACATAAATTTCGAAGTCCGTTTGATCGAGTTAAAAATTTTGTATGTTTAGAGCAGCATGAAAGAAAATAGCTAAAAATTAATACAGTAATAGTATTATAAATTTGCATAAGGTCACTTGTTAACAAAATGATAGTTCAGTCTATTTTTTTTGCCTTTTAAAATATTTATTTACTCATATTGAAACCTTTATAAGCCTCTAATACCAGATGTAAATGAAAAGTTGTTTGCTTAAGTTAAAAACACATGTGATTCATTTTTAATAGAAATAATCTTTGTAAAACTTGTAAACCAGAACTCAGATCTGAAACTTGGTACTAAAACTTGTTTGATACATGATAATCAATTTAAAGATCTGTTAAGTCAGAACAGATGTATTGGAACTTAATTTTATTTTGTACAATTTATTACCACATTCAAAGAAACATTTAACAAAGAAAAAACATATTAAATTCCATTTTTAGACTCAAGTTTTTTATTCCATGCATATTTAGATATACTAAATTTTAAAAGAACATGAGCTTGTTAATCGATGAAATTGTACAAGGCTGAAGTAATTTAAAAGGCCCCTATTTGCTGCAACTGGTTTGTTATAAGTATTTATTCCTGATTTAAAAGCTTTGGTGTGTTAATCTCCATATTATCCACCTGCAATTATTAACAGGTATTTTTATTGGAAAGCACAAACTGTGTTTTTCTAATAAAGAATTTGTTGTGTATTTTGTTCCAGGTTCATCGTGACCAGAGAGGTAGTAAGTATGTTCCAGAGATTTCCAGATACTTCAGTTTAGTAAGTTGTAAATTTAATTGCATTTATATCCCATGAGTTTCTGTATCTTCTCATAGGAATATTGAATTTTAGTGTAACCGCTTCATTCAGATACAGTGGCGCTCAACCCATTTTCCTTTTGTTAGTTTATCGTAGAGTTTAGACCATCACCACCCCCTTTTCTCATTGCTCACCCTTGGGGTAATTCCCAGACTTAGCCGCGAATAGTTAAAGCTTCACTTTATCCATCAACAAGGAAGTTCAAAAAAAAAGGTGAAGAGAAATTAGCATTTCACTAGCGCAACCAACGTGAGGCTCGATGGTCGTTCGTTTAAAAAGGGTTTGCTCGATTAGTAACAAGTTGTTACAACATCGTTTAACTATTGGCTTGTGGTAAACTCAAAATAGTTTGGTAAAATTTTATAGTACTCATGTTGTGTCTGGAACCTCAAAGTTTATTTGATAATTGTCTAAATGTTGTAGCAGGTATATATTTATACTAAAGTAAAATTTTCATTATTTCAGGGTTGAACTTGTTAAAATACTTTTAAGTTGACATAACAATTTTTTTGAAAATGGCAGAAACATTTCAAATTGTGCATTTACTCAAGGAAGAGCTTGAATATGAATTAAGAATTGTGGAATAGAAAGTGTCAGGCCTGTAGTAGAAAAGAGGAAAATCTTAAGTAGATTGTTAGCTAAGGAAGTAGGGAAACCTGATTGTTTGGTTGATCTGTCAGTATACAAAGTAGAATTCGATGACGAGTATAAAGAAATAAACGCTACCATAGAGTCGATAAAACATTTGGTGTTAGAATTCAAGGAGATTCTGGAGATTCTATTTTTAAAAGAGTACTCTCAAGGCTTGTTCATGTATCAGGTCGAGTTAAACGCTTTAAGGCTTCCGCCTGACAAGTCAAAGGAAACAGATGTATTAAAAAGAATTATTAGCCACTATTCTTACTGTTGAGGCCGAATTGTATGAAAAAGTGAAGGCAAGTACAACACCAAACAGCGAGGTGATGCAAGTCACACAACCCCACTAGTAGTAGCTGCGCCAGTACAAACTCTTTCATATCTTCCTCCA
Organism: Platerodrilus igneus; assembly: GCA_036346225.1. NCBI lineage: Eukaryota > Metazoa > Arthropoda > Insecta > Coleoptera > Lycidae > Platerodrilus > Platerodrilus igneus. Next base: position 1,129,072 of record JARFIW010000090.1, read on the forward strand.
CCAATTCCTATTAGTACCTGGTCAGTTAAATTTTCAGGAGATCCCAAACAGTTGTATTCATTTTAGACAGGGTGAAGGAGTTGGCTCAATCACGTAAAGTATCGAGTAGAGATTTGTTTGAGTCATCAGTCGAATTATTCGTTGGGAATGCTTTAGTGTGGTTTAGGAGTGTAAGAGATTCCTTAAAAGATTGGGAATCCCTAGTAAGTCGGTTGAAAGAAGATTTCTTGCCAGCCCATTTAGAAGATGAGATCTGGGAAACTATAAAGAATCGCGTCCAGAGGAGAGATGAATCAATTGTTTTATTCGTAGCTCATGTCGAAAGTTTATTTAGTCGATTACCCAATGCTCCAGCGGAGATTACAAAAGTTAGGATACTTAGAAAAATTTACTGCCAGAATTTATTTCACAACTTGCTCTTTCTGATATTGAAGATATGCCTACGTTAATAAAATTATGTAAAAATTAGAGGAGGCCATGTTGTTAAAACAGAAATCAGTTTCTATTCAGTCGAGTAATTTATCTAACTTTCGCAACAACGCTAAGTTACCAATAAGAGATAGACGACAAGTTTATGTAAAAGATTTTTCTACGCCGGAAGTCGGTGGATGCTCAGAAGATATCTGCTCCACAAGTTCAAATTATAGGTAATGATAAGTCTTTACCAGTACCTGTTTCGTTAGTTCTACGGGTTCACCAAAATTATCCCCGGATGTTGGAATTGTTCGAGACGTGGTCATTCATTTCGGCATTGTAGATTTCCTAAAAGAATTTTTGTTTCGGTTGCGGTCATAGAGGAGTTACGTGATACGTGCCCATCGTGTTCAAAAACGAATGAGGAGATGGATGTTGCGGCCGGCATTCCATTCCTTCTCAAAAGGCAGCAGTTATGATTTGTGAGCAGGGGAATTGTGTTAGTAAAAAAGAATGGTCAGATTGGTTAAGTGTAGTAAAAAATTTTTGTCATAATGAATCACAACCCAAGACTGACTCTTTATTTATTGAAAAATCTGGTGATAATCGACCATATGTGATGGTTAAATTGTTCGGTATTGATGTCACTGGTCTTTTAGATTCAGGATGTACTACATCGGTGGTAGGGTCCTCGCTATTCCTTTAATTGATAAATTAAATTTAAAAATTTTAAGTCAGAAAAGAAGGGTATATTTACGGCAGATGGGGCAGTGAAACCAGTAGAAGGAATCGTGGATTTGCCCATTTCAATAGGAAAGCAATGTCGCATCCTCAGTGCTTTAGTTGTGTCTTCTTTACCTCATGCTTTCATATTCGGTAGCGATTTTGCCAAGTTATTCGGATTGATAGTTGACTTTAGAAACAATTCGTGGCATGTACAAAGCGATAGTGAGAATATTATTCCGTATGTAGGTCCATCATCAGTCCCATTGAAATACAGCGATTGCCTACTCCATTTGGATGATTTGTCAGTAGATCAGCGGTCTCGGCACAAGCTGCTATCGATTCATTTCAAGAAATCTCTAGTGTTGATAGATTAGGACAACCAATATGATAGAGATGAATATTGATACGGAGATGCAAAACCTTTCAGAAAAGACCTTATGTTATGTCCCCTATATTAGTAAAGAGTTAGATAAAGAACTGGATGAAATGATTCGATTAAAAGTCGTGGAACCGTGTCAAAGTCCGTGGAATTCACCCGTGTTATTGGTCAAGAAGAAGGATAGTAAGGAATATAGATTTTGTTTTGATGGTAGGGCACTAAACGATGTTACAGTTCATGACAGTTACCCTCTTCCAAATATCGATAGAATACTAGGGATGTTGTAATGCAAATTATATTTCCAGTCTTGATTTATGTAAATCATTCTGGCAGGTACCTCTTAGTGAATCGTCGAAAGATAAAACAGCGTTTAGCGTTATTTCACGAGGGCAATATAGGTTTGTGACGATGCCGTTCGGTTTAAAAAATGCTGCACAGACTCAACAACGTTTAGTTGATGCAATTTTTGGTCCAAAATTCGAACCATACGTTTTTTGTTACCTGGATGATATAATCTTATGTTCATCGACGTTTGAAGAGCACTTGAAGTTGTTATATGAGGTCAAGGAACGTGTTAGAGAGGCAAATCTAACCTTGAATCTAGAAAAGTGCGAATTTTTTAGGAGGTCACTCAAGTTTCTTGGTTACATCGTAGGGTCAAATTCTCTAAGAACAGATCCAGATAAGGTATCGGCTATGGTCAATTTCCCACGTCCAAAGAACACCACAGAGGTTAAGAGATTTCTCGGAATGTGTAGTTGGTATCGTCGTTTTATAAAAGATTTCTCATCTTTAGTTTCGCCAATTAATGACCTCATTAAGAAGAGAAAGAAAGGTCAAACCGTTACTTGGACTCCTGAGGCAGAGCGTTCATTTGTGTCGATTAAAGAAGCTTTAGTGTCTGCTCCACTCTTGACGCAGCCAGATTATTCCGCGCCGTTTGTTGTTGAATGTGATGCTAGTAATACCGGTCTCGGAGCTGTGTTAATCCAGAACATTAATGGAGAAGAACGTGTGATATCGTACGCCAGCAAAACCCTCAATCGTGCTGAGCGAAATTACTCAACAACAGAGAAAGAATGTCTTGCAGTAATCTTTGCCATTGAAAAATTCCGTCCATGGGTAAAAGGAGTTCGTTTTACAGTTGTCACAGACCACTTTTCGTTGCTTTGGCTAAGTAATTTGCAGAACCCTACAGGAAAACTTGCTAGGTGGGCAGTAAGGTTGAGACAGCATTCGTTTGACTTAGTACACAGGAAAGGAAAGTTTAACGTAGTTCCTGACTGTCTTAGTCGTGCAACTCCGGAAGAAAATATATCATAAATTTAATAGAGGTCAAGCTTGATAATTTAGAAAATTGGTATGTGTCGTTACGTGATAAGATTTTGATGTCACCTGAGAAATACCCTCAATGGAAAGTTGAGAATGAGTTTGTTTTAAGTTTATTCCATCGAATTTGCCTTTAACATCTAACATCGAGAGTGGAAATATTTAGTTCAAAGCCCAACGGGAAGAAGTTATCAGATCGTGTCATGATCCCTCAGTTGCGGACATTTTGGATTTTCAAGACTATTGCCAGAGTTCAGGAAAATTATTATTGGCCAAAGATGAGTTTAGATGTGCTGAAATTTTGTCGTGCATGTTTAGTGTGTGGTGCACAAAATCTTCTAACGCAGGTCCTTTAGGTCTAATGGGAAAAGAGAAAGAAGCTAAATTTCCATTTCAGATAATTGCATTGGATCTTATGGGTCCATTCCTCGCTCAAATTAGGATTTAAATGGCTTTTGGTAGTCGGAGATTGGTTTTCAAATACACAATTTACATCCTTTACGCAGTGCAAAGTCACATGTTATAGAACAGTTTATGGAACAAAAGTTTTCTTAGTGTTTGAGTGCCACAATTTATTATTTGCGATAATGGTTCAAATTTAGCTGGTCGAATTTTTAGGTCATTATGTAATAGGTTTGAAATTCAGAAAATATGGTATAATGCTGTTTATGCGCCGCAGTGTAATTTTGTCGAGAGAATTAATAGAACAGTAGGGACAGCTATTCGATCTTATCTTGAAGAACATGATACATGGGATGCTGAGTTAGCGCAGATTCAATTTGCTATTAATTCTGCTAAACATGAGTCGACGGGTTATACCCCAATTTTTAGTTTTTGGTCGTCATATCCCTATCACAGGAAAGTTTTATGGTAGTGGATTTACTCCCTAAAGTGATATCGAAATCATTCCTGGTAGTCGCCCATTATATACTTCTGATCGTCAAGGTATTTTTAAGGTATTTGAAGACGTCCGAACGAAACTGCATTTAGCTTATGAACGTTCGAGTAATCAATATAATTTAAGGAGGAGAAATATTTCTTTTGAGGTTGGTAATAAAGTATGGAGGTCCAATAAAGTATTGTCGAAAAGTAGTAATAAATTTTCTGCTAAACTTGCTCCAAAGTTTGTTTTAAGTATAGTTAAAAGAAGTGCTCGAGTGTGGTATATGATTTGGTTAATTTGGATGGATCGAGAGCAGGTAGATGGCATATTAAAGATCTGAAACCTTATTCCGCCATCAGTCCAGACTATCCTCAAAGGATTAATTCGCGTTTATGATTTCTTTTGTCGAATAAGAGGTGTTCGATTGAAAGCTTTTCTGGTATCTTGTTGTTTATGGAAATCGCTAGTTATTTCAAGTACTTTTAGTCATCAAGAAACGTGTTTTGGATTATTCAATTTAAGTGGTTAGTTCAGATAAAATATAATTTCGTCATGCGTTTTGTTTTGGTTCATAGTAGAGTTGCAGAAGTGTTGGTGATGTCATACATGTTAACAAATTATCAATTTAAATAGGTAGAGACAAGTAGATTGTCTGGTATATGTAGTTATCATAGTTGTGGTGAGACCATGTAAATAGTTGTTGTTTCATTTTGTGAGTGTATTTAGTTTAAGTTAGGTGAATGATCGCTAAGTGAGATTCGCTTTTGAGACGGTCACTTGAGTGCTGTTATGCTTGGAGTAAGCGAGATGCTTACATGGTAATTTTTTGAGACGAGTTGTGTCGGAATGTTTGGTGCGGCCATTGTAGTGTAGAAAATTTTTTGAGGCGTCCGGATAAAAGAAAATTGGTTAGAAGTGCTAACTATTTTCTTTGTAGAAACAGTAGCTAGTCAGTGATGCTACTTGGTTGTTGAATATTTTTGTCAAGAAGAAAATATTTTTGGATGATCGTTGATATCCATATAGTTGATGTGGGTTTTCAATTTCGCCTAGTATTAGTGAGACTAAATCAAAGAAAAGTAATTTTTGTAAATACAACATTCTTTTGTGATTCCTGTGCTGGATTCCTTTTTTTGCTCAGCAGTAAGGGAAACATTTTCATAAAGATGTTAATATGTAAATACTTTGGAATTGGTTTTTCAATTTTGTGTTAATAATGCTAAAGTTGTTGGTAGAAAAAAATTTGTTTGTTGTTTTACGATAGTTTACGCCGAGGTTTTATTTGAGTTTTAGTTTAAGTTTCGCGAACTTAGTAGGTTTGTTCTTTGATAGGTTGTAACTCGTGAGTATTTGACCTCAATATTTTGTCCTTTACCGATCATGTCTTCCTACCGATTATGTCTTACCTATTTTGTTTCCTAACGGATGTGTGGTACGAGAGTTACCTACTCACCGCTTGTTAGCACCCTATTTTAGTATTAGTAAAGTCACTAGTAAGAATTTTTTGAAATCAAGTTTCAAGTTTATTTTAGTTTGGTTGAATTTTTTATAATGGTATTTTCGGTACCCATTTTTGTTTAAGTAGTAGTTTCGTCTTTGTTATAAAAAAAACTTCTCGTTTAAGTATATGTTGGCATATGGTTAATCTCAAAGTTTTTCTTTTTGTTCGGGGCTGTGTAACATAAATATATTCTATAGCATTATGATCATAAGAACCGCTTCAACATAAATATATTCTGTGGTATTTAATCCCTGTGTTCGATGTTGTAAAATCATAAAGGAACAATTCTATATGAAAGCGGAAGTCGTGTTCACTTAAGGAATTTAAATGTTTTGTAATGGAGATATTTGGTATTTTTATAACTATCAAGAAACGAATTTATTTGGAGCTTAGTAGGTTGTGTTGTCTACCTTTCAGGCGGATATTTCCTACGCATCCGCATACAATCGGTACAGCGTGTGCATACCGGTCACGAGATAGGACACGCCGATGATGTGTCGCTAGAAGGGCCGCCATTTTGTCTTGATAGATGTAGTCGCGTGAGCATTCTTTAGTTTGTTAAGAAGATGAAACTCCAGGCCTTACCTAAGTGGGGCCTCCACATCGGTTGGTATGGGAGATGGTAGAAGGTGGTGAGTTTTGCTTTGGGACGCGGATGAAGTGCCAAGCTCCTGCGAATCCGGCAAAGCGCTAAAACACGCCATTCCTTAAAGATTGTTTTGAGATTTGTTAACGGTAAGCTCTCTTCAAACCTGAATAAATTATAAAATATTTTTATCCCCTTTAGTGTATGACATTACGGACGGAATGAAATGATGGTTTATGTTGTATTTGAATCCAATATTGGAGAGCAGTTCATTTGTCGAGGCGATTAAAGTTTAGTAATAACCAGTCGAGAAGCAGATTTTTGGAACATGTGTGCTGGTAATTAATAATTAGATTTGGAAACAAAAAACCTACAGGTATCAATCTTTCTTTATTCTGTTTGTGAAGATTCATAAATGTTCGAATACATAAATTTCAAGTCCGTTTGATCGAGTTAAAAATTTTGTATGTTTAGAGCAGCATGAAAGAAAATAGCTAAAAATTAATACAGTAATAGTATTATAAATTTGCATAAGGTCACTTGTTAACAAAATGATAGTTCAGTCTATTTTTTTTGCCTTTTAAAATATTTATTTACTCATATTGAAACCTTTATAAGCCTCTAATACCAGATGTAAATGAAAAGTTGTTTGCTTAAGTTAAAACACATGTGATTCATTTTAATAGAAATAATCTTTGTAAAACTTGTAAACCAGAACTCAGATCTGAAACTTGGTACTAAAACTTGTTTGATACATGATAATCAATTTAAAGATCTGTTAAGTCAGAACAGATGTATTGGAACTTAATTTTATTTTGTACAATTTATTACGACATTCAAAGAAACATTTAACAAAGAAAAAACATATTAAATTCCATTTTTAGACTCAAGTTTTTTATTCCATGCATATTTAGATATACTAAATTCTTAAAAGAACATGAGCTTGTTAATCGATGAAATTGTACAAGGCTGAAGTAATTTAAAAGGCCCCTATTTGCTGCAACTGGTTTGTTATAAGTATTTATTCCTGATTTAAAAGCTTTGGTGTGTTAATCTCCATATTATCCACCTGCAATTATTAACAGGTATTTTTATTGGAAAGCACAAACTGTGTTTTTCTAATAAAGAATTTGTTGTGTATTTTGTTCCAGGTTCATCGTGACCAGAGAGGTAGTAAGTATGTTCCAGAGATTTCCAGATACTTCAGTTTAGTAAGTTGTAAATTTAATTGCATTTATATCCCATGAGTTTCTGTATCTTCTCATAGGAATATTGAATTTTTAGTGTAACCGTTCATTCAGATACAGTGGCGCTCAACCCATTTTCCTTTTGTTAGTTTATCGTAGAGTTTAGACCATCACCACCCCCTTTTCTCATTGCTCACCCTTGGGGTAATTCCCAGACTTAGCCGCGAATAGTTAAAGCTTCACTTTATCCATCAACAAGGAAGTTCAAAAAAAAAGGTGAAGAGAAATTAGCATTTCAAGACTCAATCCAAACGCAGACGCAGATATATCGCTACCGTTATCAAATCTCGTACTTGCTCAAGCTCAACCAGTAGGAAAATCCATACCTGTTTACAAATGGGGTCTAACTTTTCAAGGGTTCGATTCGCAAGTCTCTTTATTGTCTTTCCTCGATAGAATTAATGATTTTAAAATTTCTCGCCAGTGTACCGATCAGGATTTATTTGTTTCAGCAGGTGAATTGTTTTCCGACTCCGCGTTAATCTGGTACCGAAACATTCGAGATCAAATTTCTACCTGGGAGGAGTTAGTTGCAACACATTTCTTCCTTAGCCCACTTTAAAGATTTATGTCGTTCTCTTCAGGAAGTGAAGTTAAGAATTGATAAATACCGTCCTCCCCCAGAAAAACAATCTGGCCTTTTAGAACCAGATTTAGTGTGTCAAGCTCGAGCTTCTCATAAAGTATCTACCCTTAATGTTCCTTCTACCGTAACAAATAACTCACTTACCTGTTGGAACTGTAAGAGAAGTGGACATAACTATAGTGTCTGCACATACACCAAAAATATTTTTTGTTATGGTAGTGGTCGCACAAATACCTATAAATCTAACTGCACGAATTGTAATCCTAATGTATCGGGAAACTCTCGTCGAAATATTCCAACTCAGGGCGTGAATATCTCAAGGAATCAAAATCGTCCTCAACACCAATCATTCAACGGACCCAGACGTCAATAAATTTAAACCATAAAACTACCTCTAACGTTGTACCGTTATTAAATTTATCTAACAATAATATCGCTACTGTCAATGTACAAAATGTCTTACCTTCAAAAGAAGAATTGTGTTATACTACTCCATCAGAGTGGTCTAATTGGCTACAAACCGTTAATTCCTTTTACCATAAAAAATCTGCCGCTTTGCAACTTGTTAAGAAACCCTTTGATAATCGTCCACACTTACCCATTTCGATTGGTTCCTTAAATGTAATAGCTTTATTGGACACAGGCTTCTCATGCACCCTTATAAATAATGAAGGTTTACATCAATTATCTAAACAAAATATTAAAATTCAAATTGTTCCCGAAAAAACTTCCATAAATTTAGCTGACGATAATCAAATATATGTAACGGGTTCCCTTAAATTAAAAATTCGAGTAGAATCACTTGAACGTGACGTTTCATTTTTAATTGTCCCTGCATTAGCTTATCCTTTTCTACTAGGTGTGGATTTTTGTAAACTTTTTAATCTGTCGCTTTATTTCCAGGATTTTTTATGGCAAACTACTCTTAAAACAAATTCCTGTGCATCTACAGGAATATCTAACAAAATTTCTCTTACTGATTCCCAAAATGTAATTCTTAACTCTACAATCGACAAATTTCGTAAACTTAATACCTCCGAACTTGGTTGCGTTACTACCGCAACACATGTTATCTCTACAGGTGATGCCCTCCCTTTTAAGCAACGTCAATATCCGTTATCGCCTGCATTACAAAAGCATTTGCATGCTGAAATAGATAAAATGTTAGAATCTGGTGTTATCTCTCCCTCAAATTCACCCTGGACGTCTCCCGTATTATTAGTTCGTAAGAAGAATGACGAATGGCGTGTTTGTTTTGATGGCAGAAAGTTGAATTCCGTGACTGTTTCTGATGGTTACCCTCTACCTAGAACTGACTCTATTTTAAGCCACCTTTGAAACGCAAAATTTATCTCATCTATCAATCTTAGACAAGCTTTTTATCAGATACCTCTCGACCTATCTTCTCGTCAAAAAACTGCTTTTTGTGTTCCAGGCCGAGGTCTTTTCGAGTATAATTTTTTGCCATTTGGTCTTTGTAACGCACTACAAACCCTACAACGTACTATGGATCAAACGTTAGGTCCTATCTTACATCAGGAACGTGCCTTTGTATTTTTGGATGATATTTTAGTTATCTCAAGTTCCTTTGATGAACATATCGCCACATTAAATGAGGTTGCAGAACGTTTAAATGCAGCAGGTTTTAAGATCAACTGTGAAAAGTGTCAATTATGTTGTTCGTCCCTTACATTTCTTGGTTTTATTATCGATGGAACTGGCCTACGAGCAGATCCTGCTAAAGTCGACGCTATTACTAAATTCAAAACACCTAAAACTGTTACCGAAATCAAACGTTTAATTGGAATGATTAGCTATTATCGCATCTTTCTACCCAACCTTTCAACTATATCTGCACCCATTACCGCTTTAATCAAAAATAAAAATAAATCCCAAACTATCGAGTGGAATTTAGACTCTCAACGGGCTTTCAAACAAATTAAAACGTTAATCACTTCAGCACCTATCTTAATTTCACCCAATTTTGATGAAAAATTTTATATACAAACCGATGCCTCGCTTACTGGATTAGGTGCAATGTTGTTCCAGGTGAGCAATGGTTTAGAGCATCCAATCGCTTATGCAAGTCGCGCCTTAACTTCTGCCGAACAAAAATACTCAGCTACCGAACGAGAATTATTGGGCGTTATCTTTGGCATCGAGAAATTTAGAGGATATGTTGAAGGTACACACTTTACCGTAATTACTGATTGTGCAGCCCTCACTTGGCTTAATAACTGAAAACAACCCGCAGGTCGTTTGGCAAGATGGAACTTGCGTATCTCTCAATTCACTTTTGATGTTAGGCATAGGCCTGGAAAATTAAATATCGTACCTGATGTCTTATCTCGTGATGTTGTCTCTCTTAATATCCAAATCTAATTCCTGATACCTGGTATCTTAATATGATTAAAAAAGTTTCTGACAATCCCGATAAATTCCCTACCTTTCGCGTAACTAATAATAGACTATATAAATTTGTATCTTCTTCTCCACATAAAATATCTAATATTCCCGAATGAAAACTTGTCGTCCCTACAGCTAACCGCAGTGAGGTGCTTAAATTATGTCACGATGACCCCATAGCTGCGCACCTTGGTGTTACAAAAACTCTCGCTAAATTATCTGAATTATATTACTGGCCCACACTAAAGCAATCTTTTGTCGCTATATTAAGAACTGTAAAATTTGAGGTTCTCATAAGAGTTCGCAAGACGCTCGCCCTGGTTTAATGGGTAACTTTAAACGTGTATCTTATCCCTTTCAATTAATATCGCTTGTCTTATTAGGACCTCTCCCCCGATCAAAAAAGGTAACCAATATCTTTTAGTTGTCACTGATTGGTTTTCTAAATTTGTTATGGTGCAACCCTTACGTAAAGCTACATCTGCTGCTATAATTAAATTCCTAGAACAAAATGTATTTCTTATCTTTGGTGTCCCTCAGATTATCCTTTGTGACAATGGGGCACAATTTATCTCTAAAGATTTTCAGAATTTCGTTAAAAGTTACAAAGTACAAAAAATTTGGTTTAACGCAAAATACCATCCCCAAGTAAACCCTACCGAAAGAGTAAATAGAGTTTTAGTTACCGCTATCTCTTCCTATATTGATTCAGACCATACTACATGGGATGAACATATTTTTAAAATTGCTCAAGCTTTGCGTACATCTAAACATGAAGCAACCCAATTCACTCCGTCAATTCTTGTTTTTGGAAGATATACCCCAATCGATGGGAGTTACTACGGTTTAGTGCCTGACGATACAAACATAATTGAATTTGACAATAAAGTACGCTGGGACAAAGACCAACAATCATTACCTTCTATCTTTAACGACGTTAGAAAAAATTTGTTAAAAGCTAACGAAAAGAGTAAGGGCCACTATAACTTACGTAAACGAAATATTTCCTTCGCCTTGGACGAACAAGTTTGGAAAAAGAATTATGTCTTATCAGATGCATCTAAAAAATTTTCTTCAAAATTAGCCCCTAAATTCATTCTTTGTAAGGTCATTCGTGTCATTAGTCCCCTTATCTACGAACTTCAAGATGCTGAAGAAAAACGCCAGGACAGGTGGCATATTAAAGACCTTAAGCCATTCTCTGCTGACCCAAATGCTACTTAAGTTTTCACGTTCCATTTTCCTCACAATTTACCTAATATTTTTTGGTTCTCACCATCAATTAGTAACTTTAATTACTTATTTCCTCTCTTGTACTGTGTATATCTCTTACACGTTTAACTTACTTACCTTAAATTAGCTATCTTTTTCTTTTCGGTTGACTTTTCCTTGACCATACCGTTAGATATATATCACTTCATCCTCTAGACCCCCCAATATAACCCTGTCGCTTCATTTAATTAATTCTCAAAGTTTTCCTATAGCATATTATTTGGTTTTTAGTATTTTTCTTACGTCATTTAATTTTGTGTGGTAATTGTCGTAACTTTGGTTGTAATAGCTCATTGAATTTTTATGATTGGTTTTAGCTGATGTTAGAGTGGATGTTTTTCTTCTTTGGGCTTACATAGGAGTCGCGACCTATGCCATTGTAAGAAATAGTCCATGTTCGCAGTTGCAAAAAACTAGGATTGTCTATTCCATGTGTTTTTCCTCTGAATTATTGCAGTCGCCCACATTTAACTATAGCATTATTTCTTTCTTTTTCTACAAAATCACCATAACTTATAAACATTTTTTTCATTGCGTTTTGTTGAACTTCGTGGTGAGACGCTATTGCTTCTTATGGATATCTTATTAGATTCTCGGTTGTTTTAGCATATTAGGACAGTGTACCTGTATTTAACTGCTTATAAGCATTTTTGTGTGTTTAGGGCGTTACCGTTTTAAAAAACTACCTTAAAACAGTTTGTTTTTGTGTGAATGTATCTGTAATGATACTTTTGAGTTGTTTTGTCAACTTTTGTCTGATTTTCTTATCGTAGTGGATGCACTCGTTAGAGCCTAGAATTTTTTTAAATTTATGTCTTATCGTACCTATTTAACGGCTCCACGGAGCCACTCTATTACCTTTATCTATTATCTTTGATAATATTTAAGTTAATATCTTTATCTTATTTATTAGCTTAGATAATACCCTTAGTTTTAATATCGTTATCTTACCGATTACCTATAATAATAATTTTAGTTTAGTCTCGTTATCTTACGACTACCATTAGTAATAACTTTGAGTTAATTTCACGTTATCTTACCTATTATCTTAGTAATAACTTTTGTTTAATATCGCGTTACCTTACCTACTATCTCTAATAATAACTTTAGCTTAATATCGCGTTATCTTACCTAGTATCTCAAATAATAGCTAAAGCGTAATATCGTTATCTTATCTATTACCTTTGATGCTAACAATTTAAGCTCAATATCGTTATCTTATCTATTATCTTTAACAACAATTTGAGATCTTGTCTTATCTTTTTATCTTCCTAACGTTTGGTATTTATGACCAGACGTGGGAATTATTTTTCTTGAAATTTAAGTGAAAAAGCTAACCTGATGTAGAAATGTAATTTGTTAGGTTAGCGATATAAGGATTTAGTAGGGTGGTACTTTTGGTAAATTTTTTGATTCGCAAACATTGTCATGGACAAGTTTTGATGTGTATCGTTAGAAAACCAAGGTACCAGTAACACAAATTTGCTAGAGTGTAGACTAACGCACTCTCAGGAACATTTTTAAATTTGGGCACTTTTTGCCAACAAGGAACAGTTTTGTTGCAACGCTCATGTGTGTTTGCACGTAAAAACTTTAATGTTAGCTTTAGTTTAGATAGGTTAGGCGACTTGCCGCATCTGTTTTAATTTAAGTAGTGTTTCATGCTCCCCGACAAATTTGAGCTGTCGATCATTAGTGTAGTCAAAAACAATGGGGCTACATTTTCCGTTTCCTGGTACTTCGGTAGACGTGTTATTGGTCGAAAAAACCAGGTGGCGCCTTATATAAACATTTTGTAGGTTTTAAGTTAGGTTTTATGTAGGGTAGTTAGGATTTAGATTTTAAGCTGTTACTGTGCTAACAGGCTTTTTCTTTTTTTAAGTTTTCCTTTTGTGGCTTTGTCGCGATTGTTACGTGTCAAAGTGGCACTAAACATTGTTTTAGTTTAATTTTGATGTGCGGAAGTTTCGCGCCATAAATTCAAAAGACTCGGTGCGCGTATTTCCGTCACGTCAATAGTGGGTTGGACGAATAATTTCGCGCCGACGCGTGAAAGGACAAAAAGTGGGAGAAGTGTTTCCGTGAGACTCTGTAACGTGGCTGTTTTGCCTGAACCTTCGAGTGCAGTGGACGTTTTCGGTAACGTATCGTTATCTTTATTTATGTAGACTTCCTTGCCTTTGTTTATCTTGTCTGTCAACCTTATACCTGTTCCTTGTCGATCCCTACATAGGTAGAGATAAATTGTAGCAGCCTAGGGAGAACCGGAGGCCACGACCCTAGATGAACGAGTCCTGGTAGCCGCCGCAACTGCCGGTGCTGGTCCGAGCGCTTTGGAAGAGCGTTGGGCGTACCCTCCAGCAATTATCTTTAAGGGGGCCATCAGCAGCCCTTATGGATGTGCTGACGCCATCTTTATCTATCTTGAAGGACGCTTGGCGGACTTCTTGGAAATCTGGACCTATTATGTGAGTACCTTATTGACATAATTGTTGCTAATTTAATTTATATATTGCGTAATTAAAATTGTTGATTGGGTGACGTCATTGACAGATGGGCGCGCCAAATCTGTATAAGATTAGCGCTACCAACTGTTGTGGTGTCTAATATACCGCGCTTGCGGGTTTGTATTTGTGAACGTTTTAAAATGTAAGAATTTGAATTTTAAAATGTAAGAATTGACTTTTAAACCGTAAGATGTTGAAAATAGAACCCGGGACGTCAGGATCGGCAGTCATACGCTTACCTATCTCACAGAACCACCACCGTTTACAGCCACATGTATGACCAGTTCCATACCCTCTTGTGAATGTAGAGCTGCTGGCGACTGGTACCAAATCAAAATCAGACGCAACACATCCCATGGTATCAGTTTGGGGAGATGGCTCCGTGGCGTGGTATGTGTGTGACTATTCCACCCAAGGTTCCGGGTTCGAATTCCGACATGGTCCGCTTGAAAAATGTTAAGCGAGCATTTTTCACAAAAATACACCCTCGTTCGGATGAGAGGTAAAATGGAGCTCCCGTGTGTGAGTGTTGAAACGCACGTTAAAGATCTCTACCTCGCTTGGAACAGCAAGTGTTCAGCAAAATTCAAAATTTTTCAGGTAAAAAAAACTCGCTTCCTGGTCAATGTACTACCTTCGAGTGGAGCATTGGAAAATCACATGTAAGATATCAGTTTGGGGCTATATATTTTACGATAGAATTAGTTTTAAGTTCCTGTGCAATTGAATTTCTTTGGTGCGGAGATAAGTTGCAACCAGTACTACTGTCGTGCAAAGCGCTCTGTGACGCCATTTTATGGCTACAAGTACGAGCAGCACTTTCCATTTGCCTATGTAAAGCTGTACAACCAGTACAATTCCAAACTGTTACGCAGACCCTCTATGGTGTCACTTAAAAACTTTAGGGCTATATTTATAAAATGATAACATCATCAAATAATTAACTTCTGTCATGATAGCATACTAAAGATGCTAAATAGTTGATTTTTAATTTTTTTCAAAAATCTAAAATTGTTGCGAAATTTTCTGAACCCTTAAACTCTGGTTTCGTAACTATAGTTGGTACTTTTAAAATATGATATAGAAAGTTTAAAATTACATATAATAATGATAAAAATAATGCGTAATAATATTCTTGGAAAGAAATCAGTAATTACACAGATTTAGGCAATACAAATAAATTGTATGGTTACATATTCCAATCGCATAAACGTGTGTAATCATAGAATTCATTTATATTCTCTACATATGTAGAATTATTGGAAAGCTTCTTTCCAAGCATATTTATTACATACTATTGTTATTATTTTGTAAATTTACTTGTAAATCTAGTCAAGTAATAATATTCTGATAAATATGGCCGGAACGTCAAATAAATCCTTTCAACCATATTGATATTCCCCATGCATTCCAAATCGTTACAAATATGTATTGAATTCTAATTTTAGTTTGTTGAATAAGGCACTGTTGCTAGAGCTCAAGCCGAATCAGTTGAAAACAAAACTGATTTAAATTATTTCTAATGTTTATTAGGAGACGAAAATTTGGATCAAAAGTGATGCAACTCTATGCAGCATCTTTTCTAAAACATTGATACTCTAGCAAAACTGCCCCACTTGTAGTTTTAAAACTTTTTCACATAAGCGGTTCTGATTTGTTTTTGTTTTTGACAGCAAGGCTCATTTAATGCACAAGCTATCGATGCATGTGATCCGATACAGTTCCATAAATTCATGTTCAGCTATTTTACAAGTGTGATGTCAGAAAAACAAATATTGTCATGTTTTGAAAAATAAATAAAAATTTGTTCAAACCCTATAACTTCATATTGCGATTTAAAAATATATCGATTGTGTATGTTTTCAAATTCTTTTTATAGTGGGTCATACATGTAAAAGTTGTATACATTAAACCTTGTAACATGGATTCCGTAATACCAATCTTTGTTAATTTATCCTATGAAAAAATAGTTACATTGATTTCATACACAAAGGTCCATATTTACAAACAAATTTTTCAATTCTAACCTCTAAATAAATCCAAGTGTTTACAAACAAAAGTGAAAATCTCAATCATAATAAAATATTGCTTTTATACAAACCTGGATCCTCACATTCAGATGTATGTTGTTTGTCAGAAATTAACCAATTAACTAAAGCAGGTACGTGAAATAACGCTTGTAATGTAGAATTTAAATAACATGTATTTCCCATATTAACCATTCCAGTTCCAACAAACCAATCGGCATTTTTCCATCCTAACTGAACAGATTTTAAAGGAAACAATTCGTGTTTAGCAGGTGCCAAACCATCCTCTGAACATATCTCTTCAGAATTAGTAGGCTGCTGTTTACTAATAAAGAATCTATTTATATAAATTATGTATTTCATTCACTTACCACTTATACCTATTTTCTACGGAGTCGGATGCTTTTAGTACAATATATTTACCCTTTAGTTTATCCAAAATAAAGCTCTGATAACTTCCTGCAGGTTCAAATTCAATATTAGCCAATAGGGCTTTCTTTGTGGATCCAGCCAGTTGTGCATCCAAGGAATCATTGCACGCATTTTTTGTTAACGCAGTACGCAATGCTGCATTAACGGGATCTAATGTGGAAGCCGGCATTTCTAAAAAAAATTGCACGTGTGATTTCACGAAGCACTCTGCGTTGTCGATGGGACCACCTACCGTATGAAGTGCGCAGGATATCTATTATTTCATAAAATATACAAATAACAATCGGCACCCCCTGTGTTTCCTAATAGTAAGTCCTTAACTTTTTTATTCTCACGTTCCACTCCACATATTTTGCATAATACACATTAACTCATAAAGGATTAGACAGCTTTGACATTGCACCACGCAACAAAAAACCGTGCACTCATACTAAAGCGAGAAACGAATTGAACAAAAATGACTTGTGCGCACACTCCTCAGCCGAACGGAGGCGCGATTACTACGAGCTCTTCTGGTATTGAACTGAACAAAACCGCTAATATCAGAATGGGAAATATTACTTATTCATTAACAGTTATTCAACGATCTTATGGTAAAAGTAGGTTTAGTATCTTATGCTTTCAGTTAAAATGATTGAATTACCAAAATTTTGACAGCGATTTACTTTTGTCACCCAGACAACTTTTCATTTTCCAGTTTAATTCCAGTTTCTCAAACAATACTATTTAAATTCCAAACATTAATCATCCACAGCAATCACCACAACGAATTTTGCGACTGAAATACAGAAACCCAATTCAGTATCAACTTATTTAGCACACTTCTAGGGATTTCTAAACGTGGTTTAGTATCTAGCTAACTAGCAAAATCGACATTCAATTATATACGTCGGGTAACTGTTGCACCGGCTCACAACTGTCAGCAGTATACATAGGTGGAGCTTAGATCGATATCGTTCTTAGAACATAGAATATAGTTCATCCAAATAAAAAGCAAACTTGATAATAATAATAAATATATTTATTACGGCAAAACAAAATAGTTACAGCTAAAATGAACTAAGCTAAAGCAATTCACATTCACAAGATGAAATTCGATTGTGGAAAACCAACTGTCGTTCTTCCACGTAACCTAATCACAACACCATTTGTTTAGCATCAAACCACTTGTAAAAGACCAATTAAATTAAATAATAATTCACTGATTTTAAGGTATTATAATTAATTTAACCGCCGGTGGCTCATCAATCATATACCTGTTGCCGGAGGTTATGAAATCAAAAACAACTTGTTCTGGAAATAGAAAAGTGGTGACTTGCAATAGTACTTTGTTTGATGATTGTATAATGACTGAAAAGTAATTATGAGGACATTCTTTCATATGCACAAACCCCATAGCTTTATTATTAGGTAATTCCTCAATCATATACCTGTTGCCGGAGGTTATGAAATCAAAAACAACTTGTTCTGGAAATAGAAAAGTGGTGACTTGCAATAGTACTTTGTTTGATGATTGTATAATGACTGAAAAGTAATTATGAGGACATTCTTTCATATGCACAAACCCCATAGCTTTATTATTAGGTAATTCCAGAGTAGCTTTGGAAAAAAATAAAGATTTTGAACAAGTAGTGCATTGACAAGCCATATGTTACATAACCATATTATTAGCAATTACAAAAAATTAATAAGCCAATTTATTTTCAGATTTCTGGTAAATATCCATTATCTACATATACAATTTAAGCCAATAATGAAATTTAAAACAAATTAATAATGAATACCTAACCTCAAATAAAACGTATTGAAATAGGGATCTCACGCCGCATCATACAAAGTGGTCTTTGAGAGAGAGAGAGAGAGAGAGAGAGAGAGAGAGAGAGACAAAACATTAATCGAGCTGACCTAGAAGGGCAAAAAACTTTTTTAAATAAACGCGGTACATCAAAATTTTCAACTGCTTCGAGCCGTTCTTTCTTAGAAACTGAACATAACCAATAAATGCGCAATTTTGTGAAGGAAACAAAATGGTCATAATTCGTTTTTTTTAGTAAAATAATGTTTTCGCCCCCGCCCCTCTCCTCCTCCCAATCTACAGAAAATTATTGCATTACGAACTTTGTTATGAAAAGCAAATCGATATTAAATACATTAATCAATTTACTTAATTCTGCAACAAGTGCTTGGTTAATTTGGAAATTTATTTTTAACTAGGCAAGTGTAGGAGAAGACAGTCTACAATTATGATCAGAATTTTTGCAAAGTTACAATCTAAGTTCATGAAAAACTAGTTGGTTTTATAAATTATTCTATATTCTCGTAAATTCACAAAACCAAGATAAAAACTTATAAACACAAATATAACAAGTACCCGTCTGGTATGGTGTAAAATGTCTTAGTGGTTCACTATGAGACATCGTTGTCAAGAATGAAACAGCACTTTATTGAACATCATATTATCAAACTTTGCTAAGATTGAAAATATTGATATTGTCTTTTAGTTTTCTCAAATAAGTCAGGGTTTGGGAGAATCCTAACAACATCTTTTAGAAAAACATTGGGGTAACAAAATCTGTTAGATTTGCATTTTCTTCATAGGTAACGGTTGTATTTGTCGTCACTGTTTACTTCACTTATTATTTTACCGATGAAATGCTTTATTTACTTTTCACCAGCATAATCTTCTTTCGTCACATCTCTGTCAAGTTCTTCAAATCTTGTTATTGGAGGTGTTCATATCACCAACAGCATCTGATGAAAAATTTAGCTTCGTTGTCTGATGAACTGCGATCTAATTTTAATAGTTTTCTTTTAATTACTTTTGCCTTGGTTTTGCATTTTTTTGCCTTCTTTGTTTCCAGTTCTAATTTTGCACATCGGTCGGAATAAAGCACTTGCCGCGTTTTCAACAATGCACCTGTTTTGTATCTGCTGCCTTTGAAAACCCTTTAAACAAATATTTTCTTATGTTTAGGTATCATTTTTAAAACGCTGTCATTAGCGGATTTATTTTCAGAAAAACCAGATGGCAATACAGGAACACCACATTGTTGCTCGATATTTTCATTTTTTCTGAAACTAGGAGTATGGATATATTTAAACTACCAGAACATGGAAGAGACTGAGCATTCAAAGATCTGCCTGTAACGCTCTTGGGGAGAAACTTTGTCATCTATAAAAAAATTTCGACTGAAAGGAAATATTCTTGACTTGCGGAAACCCAGTGTAATATTATTTATTGTCATAAAATGCTAAAACACAGTAGCAATACATTCGGGAATATCATATATGGTCATGGCTGTTCCTGGATGATGCGTTAGCTAAGAGCCAACAGCCCGACTATAGTGAGTTTTGAATGAAAAAATACACACCAATAGCTAGGGGTTGAAGCTTATTGCAACAATGTGACGGGGATGATAGAATCGTGACACGATGACACTTAGCTAAATCAATAGTTTCAACAGAGGGATGACTTCCGTGATTGTCATATAAGACAAATGTGGAATTTTCTATTGAAGAGTTGATGTGCTTTATAAAGTGACGCATAACCTTAATACATAGTTGGGTATTCACCCAACCTGACGGCTTGCACGTCCTATACTGCTAGGAGGAGCACTACACAGCATGAATGGTTTGAAGCGTGTTCGAAGGAATATTATAGCTGGTGACACCGTATTCCTGTCGCATTTATAAAACAACATACTGTTACTAAAGAGTTTTGCCCCCCACTTGTCGTGGGTTTACTTGTTTAACCTTCTTGCAAGTAATCACTTTTTTTGGTTTCTGGGCAGTGGCGGTTTCAGTCTCATCAAGATTTCAAATTCTTGAACCATTAAAAAAGGTTTCTTTTCTTCTGAGGACGTCCTCCAATTTATCGAAGAAAACTTTCATATTATGTCTATTAAAGGACGTTACCCGTAAAAAGCTGCAGCCTTTTAGTATTTATCCAACCTGACGGCGTTGCACGTCCTAAACTGCCAGGAGAGCACTACACAGCATGAATGGTTTGAAGCATGTTCGAAAAAATATTATAGCCGGTAGCACCGTATAGAACAACATACTGTTGCTAAAGAGTTTTGTCTCCCTCTTGTCGTGGGTTGACTTGTTTAACCGTTTTACAAGCAATCACTTTTCTTTGTTTCTGGGCAGTGGCGGCTCTAGTCTCATAAGGGTTTCAAATTTTTGAACCACTAGAAAAGGTTTCTTTTCTTCTTAGGACCTCCTCCAATTCCTAGAAAAAAAACCTTCACATTATGCCTATTAAAGGACGTTACCCCTGTAGAGCTACAGCCTTTTAGTTATCTAATACTTTGCTTGGGATGTCGCTTTAGAAAACCTCTTAGCCAATCTAGGCCCGCTGCTTTATTCTCTGACCAGTTACCTGAGTATTTAATGTCACCTTCTACCGCAATTTTATATGCTAATTGCGACACCCGAGCGTTGTTAAACCATAATTCATTTTCAAGCATGTCTCTAAATAACTTGATAACGTATTTTTCTGTTCTATTGTCATAGTTTGTCCGCACCCATAGTAAGGTTTCATCTTCGACGTTGTATGCCTTCTACTTTTTTACATATCTAAAGCAATATAATATAAATAGTGTAGTGCCGTAAATATATAGTTTTGTTGATAATTTACTTAGCTAGCGTTCTTACAATTTATAAGTTCATAATTACATCGCGCAAGCGCGGAATAAGCGACGCCACGGACAGGTGGTAGCTCCAATCTTTACACCGGTTTTAGAGCGCCTATCTGTCAATGACGTCACCAATATACTAATTAAATGCGCAATTTGCGGAAAAATATATATTAAATTAGCGAACAGATTAAGCAAATAAAGTACTTACATAAGAAATCCGACGTCCTGCGGGGTTGAGTTAAAGTTGGCTTCTGCTGACGTCCATCAGGGCTACTGATGGCTCCTTTTAAGGCAATTAACAGAGGGTACGCCTTCCAAATGGCTGGAGCCCTCCTTTAAGATAGTTAAAGATGGTGACTGCTCCGGTTAGCTGTTAGCGGAGCATGGACATTCGGCTCGTTCTAGGGTCGTATATGTAGCGGGAACGATAAGGAAACAGGTTTATCAGGTAAAGTCAAACAAAGATAAGCAAAAGGAAATCTACATAATAAAAAAGAAGATACGATACCAGACACGACCGTCTTTCTCGATGTTCAAAGGCAAACGGGCACGTTACAAAGAGCACCGGAAAAAAACCCACTTTTTGTCCTTTCACGCGTCGGCGCGAAATTATTCGTCCAACCCACTTTTGACGTAACGGAAATACACGCCAAGTCCTTTGCATTTAAGGCGCGAAACTAACGCACATCAAAATTAAGCTAAAGAATGATTAGTGCCAATATGGCACGTAACAGCGTTTGAAAAAAACAATTTTTAACTGAGCAGCTTTACGAAGTGATACACCATTTTATATTACAAGTTGAACTGCTTCCTCCATCAATTCTTCAGAGAATAATTCTATGTTGGTTTTTCTTTCTTTAAGTCATTTGAAAAGTGAGGTACAGTGAGACGTCAAACTGTGTGTCACTTAGATATGTCTCTGTGCTCAACGTGTACATTTTTAGTTAAAATATTTGATTTTCGTAAACAAAATAAGAATAACACAATATTGATATATTATATAGATATAACAACATCTGAACCTTATCCAAAATTGCATAATCGTAACTAAAACCACCGTATTAAAAGGTATGGCTAGGTGGTCATTCAATATGGTGATTTCCCAGAGTCGGAGAAACCCAATTCTAGGTGTTACGAATCAACTGACTTTAGTTAGCGGTGGCGATAATGGTGATGGCACAAGCTCCGTTGCTGCGGGTCCTTCAGAAATCTAACAAATAAAAACAATAAATAAATTATCACACACACACACACACGCCACACACGCACACACACACACACACACACACACACATACACACACGCACACACACACACACGCACACACACGCGCGCACATACACACACGCATACATACATGCGCGAGCGCTTTATTTTAAAAGCTTTACATAGTAGTGTATTAATTTAGGTATACGAACTTTTTTTAGAACTCTGCGTAAGGAAATTCCCCGCAGATCAGAATAATGCCGTGAAAACCACGCCTAGTTGTTGTTCGCACGGTTGGTGACGTCATTGACTGTGTGGTCGCCGAGCATTCTGACATAACAGTTCTCTCATGAAAACAGTTTGATTCCCACCAACGCGAGGAATCTAGCAGCGCTCGGGACACTTCCGTATCGCCTTCGGTAGAGTGAACACTTCCATACCGTCTGCCGTGGAGTGCTGATGTGAACACTTCGGATATCGCTCCTGCCCTCTTACTCCTTTCCCATCGTATCGTCCGGCGAAGCATCATCAGCTTGCAAGACCCACCAAAAGCAACAATCAACACGGCACCAAGCAGCCAGAGCCCATGCCCTGCGGACGACTTCCGCGACCAGTTTTTAATAATATTTGTTTATCCGGGGTTTCATAGGAAAAACGGGGTCGAGCGTTATAATTTGGCGTCCACAATAATAAAATTCCTTAATTTAATCAGTATTTGCCTGAAAGTTTTGTCTAGGTTAATGTTTTAAATAATCAAATTTGCTTTAAAAAAAGGTTATGTTATACTAGGTTTTTCAGAAATGTGAATTTTGTCATTACTTGAAAATATGTGAATTTTAAAGAATGAATTTCTATCTCATGTGAGTAAAATTCATTTCTATCGATCGTTAGAGTGCCACAATTAACAAATTTTTTTATCTTTGTACGAAAAAAGCCTTAAAATCTTGGGGAACATAAGCTCAATATCTCCACGTAGTGATTAAAATTCATGTTACCTTGTTTAAAACGAATTACGTTATATTTCGCTGTTTTGGCATTGAGTTTGTTATTTTAAGAATTTCTTGTGCCTTTTAGTGCCTTAATTTAAACCTTTCAAAAGCTTAAAAATTGCGAATTTAAATAATTTGTGGCATCTAATTTACAAACAAATAATACAAAAATATCTTTAAATTTATTCATTATCTACGTAAAGAAAATATATCCCATGCGTTTTAACATGTAAAAATTAGTTTGGTTGAAAAAAACTTTCGTACTTAGTTATGAAAAACCTTTGATTTCTCGACACTTATGCATATCGATTTTCGTGTATTTATAGTTTAAGAAAGCTATACCTATTATATTTACATACTGAAACACCTAATTTCGGTGATTTTCTTGTAATAATACCGAACACCGGTTTACGTTGTTTATTTAAGTAGAGTAACTTGACGTATCTTTAAAATATTATAAATATGAATTGCGTTCATATAAAGTCAAAGGAGCTTAGTTGGGAACTTGCAATGCGTAATATTATCCATGCTTCCATGTAAGATGAACGACAGCTACAGTATCGGGTTGCGATTTCATATAATTTAAGCACCCTTGATTTTAAATAAACAGTATGGATCCCGAGAAATAAACGACACTATCGACTATATAAAATCATTTGTTAATTCTATCGGTCCAACTCCTACAAAATTGGAATTCGTGCACGTTCAGTCTAGATTAATATATGAAAAACTGCGTCTTGGCCTATTTGCAACTTCTAACCCCCATAAATTTGATAAAACTAGAAATGAATTCATTTCCAATTTGTTCATCATCAAAGATCTCGTTTTGGAAAGATTACACTTTACCTCAGAACTTCCTCTAATTTAAACAACCTATCGTCAACTGCTGAAAAGCTAGACGTGTCCAAGTCAGATCGGTTTACAAGCGGAACTTTACTTTTTCAGGATATAACTCAAAATCCTTTTCGACTTCTTTTCTCGAACAGATAGACGATTAAAAAGTCGCCCGAAATTGCACAGACCAACGATTATTTAGCAGTGGTTCTGAAACATCAAACACCAAAATCGCTCTTGGCTTGAATTAGTTAACCTCTTGAAACAGGATTTTTCTACATTTGATAACGATTACGAAATTCTATCTCAAATCTGTGCTCGCTTGCAGTCTTCCGATGAAAATGTTTTACCGTATATCATTGATGTACTAACATTATTTAATAGATTAGATAAAAAATGCGAAGAGCTAGAAGTATTAGCACAACTTATTCAAAATCTAAACGCTTATTATTCTGAACATCTCGTCTTACGAAAAATTGAATCAATCACCCAACTTAAAGACCTTTGCTGTTCCCTACAAGAACAGTGGCGGCTCGCGGTGATTTTATTTAAAGAGCTCTAACTGCTTATGGCATGAATATAATACAAAATAACATAAGCAGCACTCACCTTCAGTGGTTTGGTGTATTCTGCCTAGTCACTCACACAGACCCATTAATTTTTGTATACTTGTTTATAGATTTATGTACAAAAAGTCACACACTGTACTCTAATTGTCACGTAATAATAATTTTACTGCTTGTATACGAAATCAAGCCTTCTGTCTTTCTGAGTAATAAAAAGGTCTATAACTTTTTCTTCAAAATTGTTGATGTTATGTATTAAGTTTTTGTTGACTGACATCATTGCTGAGGCATTAAGACGTTCTTCGCTCATTGTGTTTCTTAGACAAGTTTTAATCCTATTAAGAGTTGAAAAACATGTTTCAGATTCGGCAGTGGACATTGGGGTTGTGAGTATAATTTTTAATAATTTATTGTTTCGCCAAATGTTTCGTTTAACCCAATTTGGGTCAACCATGAAAGCATGTTTAGGCCGCCTAAAATATTTTTAAAATCCGTTCATGAGTACATCACTTTCAATTCAGTCCTCAATTTGTCTGGCTGTAACATCGGATAACACTTAACAATCGATTGGAAATGCGATGTTGGACATTTTTTTGAGTAAGTATTAAAATTAGTTACGTCTACTAAAAATGCGGATTCTAAATGAGTTCGGTATGAGAGTCTGTCTTTCATCTGAACAACCATTGTATCGCACACTTCTTTAGCAATCAAATTCCGAATGAGAAAAAAAGCAGGAATTGCGGATAAATTAGAAAACATTTTTTTAACTTTAGCATTTTGACTAGTTGCTTTCTGCATAATTAAATTTAATTGATGGGCATAACAGTGAACAAAATGGGCATTTTTATATTTAAGTTTTATTTTTGACTGAACTCGACTAACAGAACCACTCATAACATTTGTACCGTCATAAGTTTGAGCGATTAGTTTAGATGGCGAGTTTAATATTAATTTATCTAATTCCTGCTCAATACACTCCGTTAAACCGTTAGCTGTTTTATCTATTACTCGTAAAAATGTCCAAAATCTCTCATAAATATTTCCACTGTAGAAATATCTAACTATAATTACTATTTGGCTTTGATTTGAAATGTCAATCGTCTCATCGCACTGAATTGCCAAAAATTCACTACCTTTAATTTGATCTTGAATTTCTTGACGACACACTGCAAGCATGCTTTCTAAAATCTCGTTTTGCATAGTTTTAGATGTACCTTTAAATACACTCGCTTTGTGTAAATGTTCTTTTAAAATTACATCCAATTCCGAAGTAAAATCAATTAATTCTTACAAAATTTCACGGTTTTCGGAATCTTCTTTTTCATTGTGTCCTCTCAATGCTAATTCCAACTTTCCACAAAATTTAATACAATTGATAATTTTTTTTAAAATGTATCTATTTTTAGTCACCTGCTCATTATACTTCATAATGTTCTGCCTATATGCGGAATCTAACTGAACCGCAATGTTCACGGAACCTCATCATCATTAGGTCTTCAGTCCTGGAACTGGTTAGACGCGTACCATCATTGTTTCCTATTCTAAACTAACCCACAGATTTCCCTGAAATTTCCAAAGTCTGCATCTATCACTATCTGATCTAGGTCTACATCTACCTCTTTTTTCCTAACTCTGCTTGTAATATATCCCATACTATTCCCCAAACTGCTTTAGAACGTATTCCGCCCTTCTATTTCTCTTTTTCCCCAGATATCCTTGTTCCCCTACTATTTCTATAACCTATTTGTTATTATCTTTATTTGTCCATGCTATCGTCCTCATACATCTGAAGCACAGTATTTCAAAAGGCTGCTACCGTTTTTCTGTCTGCGTTTCAGACTGCCCGTATTTCACAGGCATACTGTGCTGTGCTCCACATTTATGCTTTCAACAATTTTCTTCTTGTTCTATGTTTGTTGTCTTTCCTCATAGGTGCTGTTCTTTCTTGTTAGATACAGTTCGGTCACCTTCTATTGTTTTACAGTTATATCCCTATTTTTCCTACCTTCAGTGGTTGTGAAGGGAAGGCGTCGCCGTGGATCAATGTAGTAAGCGTAAGGCTACGGATCCCAAGGTCCCGGGTTCAAATCCCGACACGGCCGACTGCTTGAAAAATGACAGGTGAGCATTTTTCACAAAAATTACGCCCTCGTTCGGATGAGAGGTTAAATGGAGGTCCCGTGTGTGAGTGTTGTCACGCACGTTAAAGATCCCTACCTTGCCTGGATCGGCAAGGGTTCGGCAAAATTCTAAATTTCCAGGCAACAAAAAACTCGCCTCCTGGCCAATGTAGTACCTACAGGTGGAGCATTGGAAATGTAAATGAACGGTTGTGAAGGGAGGTAAGCAGCCTGTGGCTGCCAAGTTCCCCCAACACTTAACCATTTACCGATTTAATATATTTTCCAATATATCTTTTCGCACAATCAACATTAGTTGCAGATATTTCGCAACCAACAACTAGTTGTTTATACTAATCATCAGATTTATCTGTGCTTAGTTTTTTCTCATTAGGTTTTCCGTCTCAAAACTGGTTGGACACGTACCTGCACTTATTTATATTCTGAGCTAGCCTACATAGTTCTCTGAAATTCTCACATAGCATGTGTATACAGCTCGTTCCCTTTCTATTGTTTTCTAATTTTATGCCCTATTTCACCGAGATTCAGTGAAGGGGGTTAAGCAACCTGTGGCTACCAAGATCCCCCAACACTTAGACGTTTGCCGAATTAATGGTTTTCCTGGTTGGACACGTACCTGCACTTATTTATATTCTGAGCTAGCCTACATAGTTCCCTGAAATTCTCACATAGCATGTGTATACAGCTCGTTCCCCTTCTATTGTTTTCTAATTTTATGCCCTATTTCACCGAGATTCAGTGAAGGGGGTTAAGCAACCTGTGGCTACCAAGATCCCCAACACTTAGACGTTTGCCGAAATAATGGTTTTCCAGTAAATCCTTTCACACTTAACATTATTCGAGAATATTGCCCAACCAATTCTTGTAGTTACTTATAATAATCATCATGTTTAAGCACAGTTATGTTTTTCGTCATTAGTTTATCCATCTTGGGATTGGTTGGATGCGTACCTCCATTGATTTCTATTCTGGGCTAGCCTACACATCTCCTGAAACCCCTACAGCCTACATCTTTTACTATCTGTGTGCAGTAGTCTAACCTAGGTCTGCCTCTTCTTCTCTTTTTTCCGATCTCTGCTTCTAATATATTCCGCACTATTCCCTCATGCCGTAGTATGTGGCCTATCATCCCATCTCTTCTATTTTTACCGTTTTCCACATATTTCTTTCTTCCCCTACCATTTTAGTACCTCTTCGTTCTTAACTTTGTCTGTCCATGATATCTTCATCATACGTCTGTAGCACCACATTTCAAAGGCTTCTACCTTTTCTTGTCCGCTTCTCCTACTGTCCAGGCTTCACATCCGTACAGTGCTGTGCTCCATACATATGTTTTAAGCAATCTTTTCCTTGTTTCTATGTTTGTGGTCTTTGAGCACAGTAGTTGCTTTTTGTTAAATGTAGCACGACCTTGTGCTAATCTTTGTTTTATATCTTTGTGCTTTTCCCATCTTGCGTTATTTGGCTTCCTAGGTAGCAGAAATCCTTAACCTCTTGTAAGTTCGTGTTACATACTTGTATTCTTGTTTTTGATTTATTTTCCCCACCTTTGCATACTAGAACTTTAGTTTTAGTTTTGTTAATTTTCATACCATATCTCTCTGTTAGAACCGTTTCCATTTCATTAAGAGCAGATTCTAACTCTTCTTTGCTAGACGCTAATACCGCTATATCATCTGCAAATATAAGCATATCAATTTGTTGTCCTTGCATAGTAATTCCAAATGTCTTCCTGCATTTGACCGTATTCATTGCCTCTTCTATGTACAAGTTAAAAATCAATGGGGATAGGGCACATCCCCTGTCTCACCCCTTTCCTAATGTTTACTTCTCTACGTTCCTGCTCTAATTCTATTACTGCTGTTTGCTCTTTGTATAAGCTATGTACTATTCGTCTATCCCTATAACTCATTCCAATCTTTTTGAGTATTTCAAACATTTTTTTCCATTTTACATTGTCGAAAGCTTTTTCCAAATCTACCAACCACGGAACCTAGCATAGCCAAATCCGTGCAAGACTTTATATGGTACTTGCTAATTTCATGCTTTTTTAGTTTATCGTTTATATGCTTAAGATCTCTAAAGCCTTTTTCCGACCATGTTTTGTCTATTCCGTCAATAAACTAAATGGCAAGGAAAACAAAATAAAGCATTTGATTGACAGCATCCGGAAATCCACTGACATTTTTTATAAATTTCTTTTGAAAATGCCTTGTGAAACTACGATTTCCAACCTTATCTACCTGTTTTAGATTTAAATTCGGTGTCGGACGGCATAGGTTCTTAATTTTCACCTTTTCTGCTAATGAAAGAATTTTAAATTTAATTTCGACTATATTACGAATATTATTTTCAGTCATCTTGAATAATTCAAAATAATAATCAAAATTATACACTACGACTACACTCACAAAACAAGACACGGTCTTTACTTTCAATGAAAACAAGTGAAATAATCTCTACGCTCACGCAAATTAGTACCGGACAATAACAAACACGCCTTGAAATACTAACAGATACTGCGGCTAATGGCTCTAATGATGAGAGCCCTGTTAAAGCTATCTAAAGCTGTTATTATTTGTGTTCGACAGAATTCGTCGTTGTTCGATTTTTTATAAGATTTACATTGAAGCCCGGCTCAATAGAATGGAGCCCTCCTTTACACCGATGTACTAAAGAGAATCAAAGAGTTCTGTTAACGTGAAGAGAGCACTGTCAAAATGTCTAGGACAGGTATTTATTTATTATTGCTTAAATGTTGGATGTAAAATGAATATAGTGAGAAACGTAATTGTTTTAAATAATTTTAAAATATTAATATGAGTGTTACATTTGATCATTTGAACCACAAATCTTAAAGGAATTATACGCATTTTGGTGTTAATTTTCATTAAAACGGTTAGATGTGGTTGCTTACCAAAGGACAACGGCGGGATATGTTTACTATTTATATGTTTCCGGCATCATACATCATTGTAAACGTAGCATTTACAATTTATTTACTGAGACCACTTAAAAATGCCGGGCTGAAAGCATTTATGCATTCGATCTCTAGTTTTGAGTAATCATCTTACGATGAATTAATTTATGCCGAAAAGTTTATTTACGGTACCTATTCCTTAAAATAACCTGCTAGCCTTTGAACCCATATGGAGTAGCGGCGGCTGTACAAGAAGTAAAGTTCCGTTTAGAAAAACATTGCCCCTCAACAAAACCCGCATCAAAATCTTCACACCAGATGATCCTCCCCGTAATTCCTGCCATTTCTCATTACCTATATTGAATATCCAAGAAACTAACCTCCTTTCTTGCTGGAATTGTCGGAGGTAACCACAATTATACTAATTGCACAGAACGAAGAAACATTTTTGCTATAGGAGTGGAAACCCAAAAGAGTATAAAAATAATTGTTCTAGTTGTAATGTTCCGAAAAATTATCGAAAGGCCGCGTTTGTTCAGGGTGTACGCGTCCCTTTATCTCGAAAACACCCAGCATCAAAAATTACTGCTATCGCCACAATTAAGCTCAAAACCTACCATGCCGTTACCATCATTACGAAAAATCAATGATTATACTTCTAATAACATATTTTCATCACCAACCACTATTCCTTTAAATGAAATATATTGTACAATCCCATTTGAATGGTCTAACTGGTTGAAACCGTTTATGCTTTATCATTTTAAATCACCTACTGCAAAATTGAAAACGAAACCGTTTGATAATCGTCCACATTTACCAATTTCGATTGCCTTTCTGTCCGTGGATGCATTGTAGGGCACGGTCTAATTCTTCGTTAGTTAATTCCACAGGTTTACAACAATTGAAAGATCAAAATGTAGATTTTAAAATAAAACCTCAAAATACATTTATGATTATCGCTGATTCTGCTCACGTACAACTAACTGGATCTATTAAATTAAAAATGCGTAAAGAATCTCTCAAACGTGTAGTTAAATTTTTAATTGTACCGACCCTAGCATATTCTTTTCTCTTAGGAGTTGATTTTGTCATCTCTTTAATTTATTGTTAAATTTCCTCAATTTTACTTGGCAAGTTAATCTTAAGAAGAACAAATGTGCTTCATTGGGAATTGCGAACAAAATTTCTCTTACCGAAGAACAAACTGTCTTGTTTGATAAAACCATGAATTGATTCCCTCAATTATCTATTTCAGAATTGGGTTGTGTAACTACCATATCGCATGAAATCTTAACTGCCGATGCTAAACCATTTAAAAATGTCAATATCTCTTGATTCCCTGCTTTACAGAAACATTTATACTAGAGACAGTATTTATGTATTGAGAATAAACAAATGAATTTGATTAAATTAAAAATACTTTTATTGCTTTTCAAAAAAATCATTTTTGCATGCGGTTGAACCACTCTTCAAACCACTTTGTCCAGTCAGAGGATGGTAGCTCTAAAGCATGCGTTTTGAAGGCTTCAACGACTTCTTCGGGTGATGAAAATCGTTGACACGTAGTTTATCTTTAACTACTGGAAACAAGAGGAAGTCATTGGGTCCCAAGTCGGGGCTGTAAGGCGGATGACTCACCAATTTGATCTTTTATGTGTCCAAATACTCGTTTGTTACATGTGATGTGTGTGAGCTCGCAGTGTCATGATGCAAAATAATTCGTCGTTTATTATAACCCCGCCGGTGAGGTACGCGAGCCACTACAGTCAGTTGGTAGCAATGATAAATAATCGCAAAAATGATGCGCAAATAAGATATTACGTCACATAATTGTTTAAAATTACTACATCACATAAAAAAACGAGAAAAGTACTTACGTAACTATAGGACTCCTTACAGCATTGCGCTAGTATAACGGCAGCTGGGCTTCGTTGATCTTTTAGGGCGTGGGTGATTCGTCTGGCCCGGTTGAATCCAAATTTGATTTGTCTTCTTCTTCCTGTTTGCAGGCAGGGCGAAGAAATAAGGTAAAGGTAGTGTAAGCTCCCCTGCCTAAGGAATAACACTTGGATAGGTTTTGCAGCAATTTATTTATATTATAATACAATTAGGTGAATCTCAACGCAGACGATGTTATACTCAAAAGCCGCGCGGGAACTAACTGACTGGCGGCGCTGCATGCAAGCAGGTTCACTGTTACGCCATCTAATGACGCTTACACTCGGCCATAACACTTGGATAGGTTTTGCAGCAATTTATTTATATTATAATACAATTAGGTGAATCTCAACGCAGACGATGTTATACTCAAAAGCCGCGCGGGAACTAACTGACTGGCGGCGCTGCATGCAAGCAGGTTTACTGTTACGCCATCTAATGACGCTTACAGTAGCGATAGACAATAGAGGCAAAGGGAACCTACATAACCTGAAAGAGAAGACAACGGCACAAAGATAACTACACTCGTCGACGTCCCGGTCACCAGTCTCGACGTGTCGGAAATCACCCCCCCTATTTTACACTCCGCGTCTGCGTAATCTTTTGCGCAAACGCACTGTCTTTAGTGACGGAAATACACGCACGTCTTTTTAAATTATTGGCGTGAAATCCTTACAAATTAAAACTTTACAGGAATGTTTACGGCCGATTTTCGGCGCGTAACACGTTTTGGGTTGGTTTCTCTCGATTTATCGAAAACTTCAGGAAAACAAATGGTCGTACACCACCCTGAAGTAACGGTCTTTTGATTTTAGAAAGCCACAGTTGCCACAGGATAGGTTTTCGTAAAGAAAAACGCCACTATTTGCTTCTTAACGTTTCGAGAACGAACAACTTTTATTGGTTTTGCTTCGCATTGAAACACCCAAACTGCCGACTGGCCTTTTTTTTTGGCTCATATGCATAAATCCACGACTCGTCACGTGTGACGATGTTGTATACCGCTGTATACCACAGTTGTATTTTGAAATCATTTTATGGCACCAATCGACACGAGCATTTTTTTGAGCATCTGCCAACAAAAGCGGAATCCAACGCACACACAGCTTCCGAACACACAAATGTTCGTGCAAAATCTTATGTATGCTGGTTATACTAATGCTTACATATCTCTCGATTTCTTGATATGTCACATGACGATCTTCTTCAATTAGTTTTTGCATAGTATTGATATGTTTCGGCACAACAACCGATTTTGGACAACCTTCCTTTACTTCGTCCGTGAACGAACTATGTCCACGTTTGAATTCAGTGTGTCAGCGATATACAGTGGCTGTGGATGGCGCTTTATCGCCAAAAGTTGAATTCAGTTGACTGATGCATTGTTCTTGAGTTAGACCACGTCGAAAGTCATAATAAATCATAGCTCGAAAATTTTCGCGAATTAATTCCATCTTTGGCTGACATGAAATTTTATACACTGCAAAAAACACAAATAGTGCTCGCACGTCAAAGCGTTCTGAATACCTATAACCTCAAAAATGTCAAACTTTACGATGGCAATTTCAGATTTGATCTGGCAATACCAGTGTTACCAGTTCTAAATACATAAATAGTGTTCCGCGTATGCCGAATTTGATAAAATGATTCAGTCTGGTGTTATTTATCCTAGCTTCTTCCCGTCGAAGTAGTCCCATTTTATTAGTTAAAAAGAAAAATGAAGATTATGGTGTTTGTTTGGATAGTCAAAAGTTAAATTCCGGGGCAATCTCTGACAGCTATCTCTTACTCCGAACCGACTCTATCCTGAGCAGACTGCGTAACCCTAAATATACATCTTCCATAGATCTCAAACAAGCTTTTTATCAAATATCTTTGAAACAATACTCTCGTCAAAAAACTGCTTTTTGTGTACCCGGGAAAGGTTTATATGAATTTAATTTCTTACCGTTTAGTTTATGTAATGCCTCTCAAACACTTCAACGTATGATGGATAGAACACTAGCTCAAATTTTGCATCAAGAATGTGCTTTTATTTACTTCGATGATATCTTATTCATCTCTAATACATTTTGGGGCAATGTTGGTTTTAAAATTAACTGGGAAAAATGTAACTTTTGCTGTTCAAATCTTTCCTTTTTAGGGTTTATTGTCGATGAAAATAGCTTACGTGCTGACCCCGATAAAGTAAATTCTATCACTAATTTTAAAAGGACCAAAAAATGTCACTGAAATTAAGCTTTAATCGGAACTATATCTTATTATCGAATCTTACCAAACTTGTCTACTAATCTCTTTTCCTATTACTGTATTAATTAAAAATAAAAGGAAAGGGCAATCTATCGATTCAACTTCTGTTGCTTTTCATGAAATAAAATGTTTGATTACTTGCCAAATGGCAATGTAGCATGTTTTAGATTTAGATATAAATTATAAGTTAATTGCCACGTTTTTTTAAATTAATAATGTTAACTTCGCTGACAGTCGCGTCTGCGCAGAGTGAATGCAGTGGTGCGCGAGTATCAAAAGGGGATTAGGCCACGAGACGGGAACCAAACAACAACTATCTGGGGTGTTGTGTGTGTGTTTTTCTTTTAGGAACATGTATGTAGGTTCCCTGTATCTTATCTTTAATTGTATCTGGTACCTTATCTCCTTTCATTCCCCTACGAGTGCAACAGAAGTTACGTTAGGACGGATGGCAATTTGAAATTCAACATAGCGTAACCCAACTCAATTTAACCACCGCTGGATCCTGAGATTTAAGTTCCGAATGCCACCATGTGAGTAAATTGATTTTATTCAAATTGTGCTTGCAAATTTTGACTTAAATAGCGATTTCATCATTCGTAAAGCGTGGTCGATATATGTTATAAAACGGCGGGTAAAATATGCCGCGTGTAAGTATAACATACTTCTGCTCCTATTTTAATTTCCCCTGATTTTGAAGAAACATTTTATATTCAGACTGATACCCGGATTAGGTGCCATTCTATTTCAAGATCTCGGATTAATCTTTGAAATTGAAAAATTCAGGAATATGTCGAAGGAACTCAATTTATAGTAATTACCGATTGTGCTGCCCTTACCTGATTAAATAATTTTAAACAACCCACTGGACGTTTACCCAGATGATGTTTACATATTATAGGAGATCGTTTATATAAATTTGTTAACTCTTCTTCATCTACACCTGACAATTTACCTGAATGGAAATTAGTAATCCCTATTCCTAATCGACTTGAAGGCTTTGAAAGTGTTTCATGATTATCCTATCTCTGCACATTTAGGTGTTACAAAAACTATATTGAAAATATCTGATATTTATTATTCGTCCAACTTTAGACAATCCGTTTGCCGTTACATTAAAAACTGTAAAGCTTGTGGTGCACAAAAAAGTTCACAAAAAGCCCGTCCTGGTTTAATGGGTACGTTTAAAAGAATATTTTATCCATTCCAATTAATTTCTCTTGATTTATTAAGACCCCCTTCCTCCATCTAAGAAAGGTAATCAATATCTATTGGTTGTAGCTGGTGTTCCAAATTTGTTTTCGTTCATAAAAGTTATCTCTTCCGCAATCATAAAATTTTTTTATAGCAACAAGTGTTTCTTATCTTCGACATACCTCAAATTATTCTCTGCGGCAATGGTTCACAATTACTTTCAAAAGATTTTCAAGATTTCGTAAAAAGTTAGAAAGTTCAGAAGATCTGGTTTAATGACAGGTATCACCCACAAGTAAACCCAAACGAACGTGTTAATCGTGTAATTATTACCGTTATTTTTTCATATACGAGGGAGTCC
Source organism: Platerodrilus igneus (assembly GCA_036346225.1). Classification (NCBI taxonomy): domain Eukaryota; kingdom Metazoa; phylum Arthropoda; class Insecta; order Coleoptera; family Lycidae; genus Platerodrilus; species Platerodrilus igneus. Next base: position 1,164,409 of record JARFIW010000090.1, read on the forward strand.
GATAAATACTTAGCCCAGAAAAGAAGAACAAAAATTTTGCAAGAGTGGCGATTTATTTCTCAACATAGTCTTCTTTTAACTCGATACACTTGACCCTGCAATGCTCCAACTTCTTTAATCCGTCTAAAAAATACGTTTTTCTCGAGGTCTGCAAAATAGGCCTCCGTGGCGGCGATGACTTCCTCGTTCGACTCAAATATTTGTCCGACGAGTGACTTTTTCAAGTTTGAAAACAAAAAAAAAGTCGCACGGAGCCAAATACAGTGGATGGGGGCAGCAGTTCCTAGCCCAATTCTAGCAATTTGGCCGTGGCGTGGGGGTTGCGCTTGTTATCCGGAGTGAGCAAACGCGGTACTTATCGCGCCGACAGCTTTCTCATACCCAAAATTTCATGCAGGATATGACTCACGCGTTTTTTGAGATGCCTACTGTCTCAGCTATCTCGCGCACTTTCAATCGGCGGTCATGTTATGCCTACTACGCCCAAGGTTCCGGGTTCAAATCTCGACACGGTCCGCTTGAAAAATGTTAGGCGAACATTTTTCACAAAAATACACTCTCGTTCGGATGAGAGGTAAAATGGAGGTCCCGTGTGTGAGTATTACCACGCACGTTAAAGATCCCTACCTTGCTTGGAACAGCAATGGTTCGGCAAAATTCCAAATTTTTCAGGTAAAAAAAACTCGCTTCCTGGCCAATGTAGCACCTTCGGGTAGAGCATTGGAAAATCACTTGTAAGGTCATGTTATCCTCCGTGGTAGCCGTTTTCGGGGCACCTGAACGTGGCTCATCAAAAACTGACGTGCGACCACGTTGAAACTCGTAAAATCAATTTTTGACGGTCGCCATCGAAGGAGGAGGATCACCGTACGCAGCATCCAAGCGCTCTTTGATTTCGCATCGCGATTTCCCTTACACAAACAAGAATCGAATCACCGACCGATAGTGCTCTTTTCTATTTTTTTAAAATCCGCGGACACTTCCGCTTTCACACGCGATAAACTACGAGTCCGATTCGGCTAAAATTTCGACAGTAGCTGTCTACGAAAATGTACTACACGATTGTAAATTTCTCTTACGATAGTGGCGCCATCGGGCGGTGAGGCTAAGTATTTATCAGATCGCCCTCGTATATCGTATCTGACCGTACTAAATGGCTTGAAAACATTTTTAAAATTGCACAAGAGTTGAGCATTTCTAACATGAATTCACGCTCTTTTCCCTGCCATTTTTAGAGTTTAACCGCTATACCCCAATTGATGGTAGTTATTATGGCTCGGTTCCCGATAATACCGATGTAACTGAATTTGATAAAAAAATACGTTGGGACAAAGATCAACAACAATTACTTTCTATCTTTACCGATGTCAGAAAAAATTTATTTAACGCCTACGAAAAGAGTAAAAGTCATTACAATCTTCGAAAAAATATATATCTTTTTCCTTAGTTGGACAAGTTTGATAGAAAAATCATGCTTTATTTGATGCTACTAAAAAGTTTTCCGCTACGTTAGCTCCTAAATTTATCTTATATGCAATCATTCGTGTAATCTCTCTATGTTGATATATGAACTGCAAGATTTAAACGGCAAACCTCAAGGACTTTGGCATATTAATGACTTAAAACCGTTTTCATCTGCCTCTAACGAGTAGTATACACCCACGTTTGTGTTCATATCTTTATCTAAACATATTTCTCTTCGGGATTCCATCCTTGAATCGTCCAAGTATTTTTAGCTTTATCTTCTGTACCTAAACATCATCTACTTATCGAACCCTTTTATATCGAAATAATTATTAACCGTTTAACCCAAAAGTTTCTAAACCTTGTTATGCCATCGTAGTTTTTTGTCTTTAACATATAGCCTCCCATACCTAGAACAAATTTCTTCATTACCCACAAGTATACCAAAGTTTCTTTTAAATTTTATCTTCTATTTGGTTATTATTCCACAACCTCTACAGTTATTATGGTGGTTGACATATGTTTTGACTGAACAATCTAGCGAAACGTTACGACCTACCCTAAGCTGATGTCTAAGGCTGATGCTTTGCTCATGAAATACACATAGGATCGCTACCTATGCCTCTCTAGTAAAAGCCAGTTTCTGCAGTTGCGAAACAAAAAGTTTCTCTTCGATGTGTTTTCTTATGCACAAACTTCATTTCTTTATATTTTCGTTATCAATCATTTTTATATTCTAGAAAGGATAATATATTCCTTTGTTTTTCCTGAACCTGTTGGTGAGAGGCTATGTCCTTTTTCTTTTAAATATTATCCCTCATGTTGTTGCTGTATTGAAATTATCCATTTCTATCCTCAAATTACAGTCTATCGTACAACTAATGTTGTGTCCATGGCAGTCATGTCTTAGAAAATATCGCGTGCGTGTATGTGTATGTGTGTGTGTGTGCGCGCGCGTGTGTATAGTTAAGTTGTTTACGTTACTATTGTTTGATATCTCTATCGTAGCAGATGTACTCGGTAGGACGATGATTTGTCCAAGTTTTATTTGGGATTTAGTTGTTTTCAAGTATCTACGTGGCGATGCGTTTTAGCTTATCGTTAATATTGCAGGTAGTCCTTTACAGCAACCTGTCGTAACAGGGACATTCTCTTCTCTCTACTTCCTCTCTAGGAGGCTTATCCAAAAGCTCTACTGTTTTTTTATCCCGCTACCTTCGTTTTAAATCTTAATTTTTCTTTTAGTGAACCTGTGTTAAGTTCCGAGACAAACTGTATTTCGCATAAAACTGGTGTTCTCTACTCCGGGCTATTCACTACATTTAAGTTGGTCTAGTAGTGCTTTGCTATCCACCCCTTCTTCTATCGCGTTTGCTCAATGCGAGCCTTTCCTCTGCTCTCTTACGAGCGTCTCGCGCCACATCTGATCTTGGCTACCGTCAAGGGCATTATAGTTCTAAGTTCACAATTGTGAAACTTGTTTACATGGTGAAGATTAAACATCAAAACCTTGATGGCACTATCAGCAATTAAAATTACACTTGTGAGGACTTTACCAAATATATTATGTATAAATGACTTATTAACCTTCAGTTACTAATAAATGTTTGTTTATATACCCCAAGAATTATCCAATCGTCACTATTATAGTTGTCTATACATAATTCATTGTGTAATTTATAATTAATGGTGTTAACCCTATAAATACAGATAAATTGAGTAATTTTACTGAATAGTAGTTGATTAAATATCTAATTCCACTTAGTCTAGTGTAGGGGATTCTGTGTTCTGCATGTAGTGGTTTTTGTTTATGTATTATTTTGTAATTCCGATTATTTGCATAATTATCAAAGCTTTTGTGTACATAAATCAAACAATTCAATATACATATTATGTATGACGAGGACAAATTAAATTATCTTAAGTTTTGAAAAATTCTCTTTACACTTTTCCCTATTCCCAAATTAGATATTATTAGTACAACTTTTCCCTGCAATGAAAATAAATGTTTTGCACATGGGGAGTGACCCCAGGCCACTGTTGCATGTGATGGATCTAACTGTTAAATAATGCAAAGTATATGTAACATGACCACAAAAAGTACTATTTTCTTGAACCATCTTAAAAACAAATACACATTGAAATTCACAAAATGGCATTAAACGACAAGATTGTAAGCATGCTTGGTACAATTCTTATATGTGTGCTTGCAGAATCAAGCTCCTGGCGATTCCGCCTTATTTTCGTTCCATGATCTTGTAAAACAACACAAATGCTTTTAGACATTTTCACAACAGTCCACTCAAAAAAGTCCACAGTGACATCATTTACATACCAGCAGTTTTCCAATATGCTATAGTGATATTATTGCCCATTTGGTGTCAATGTTCCAGATGCACGATTTTCTGAGATTATTATCCTCACAAGGAGTTTCCAAAACTCGATTTATTGATTTATTCTCCTTTCTGTGAGATACACTACTAATATAATAAGTGGTTTATTTTTTTCTATAATGCAATGAAGATATAGTTTCCACTTGTTCATTTACAGAATTAGAGTTATTAAATTAAAACCACCAACAAACATAACATCTGTGAACATAACCTCTCATACATAAACCTATCCAGGCAAATGACAATGTAATGACAACAAGGAAGCTATGGCCTTGACGGCAGCCAAGATTAGATGATGCGCGAAGCGCTCATTTATCTCTTCTACCTCGGTTACGATATAGTTCCTAACCTCTCATTTCCTTCTTTTATCGTTTTTTATTTATCTTCTCTCCTTTTATTCTCGAAAACACTGCATAGCTAGAGGGTTGTTATTTCACAATATTGGGCCGCGGGAGTAGAGAACATCCACCCAGCTGTGCATCGCCACTGTCTACCATTGATATACGAGGACAGTGAAAAGTTGTTACCGTTTTAGCTCTACCGATTTTTCCTAATCGACACCGGAGTGCAGGGATTGCACCCCCAGGCGAATCGGTCTTGCATGTCGTTTGTGTGAACAAACGCGCCTCACAGTGCTTCTCCCTTCTGGAGGGCATGTGTAAGAAACCCTCAATTTTAAATTTCTACGGAATCGTTCTACTCCCTAGGGAGTCCCTACTTTCTTGTTGTTTTAGGATGAAATTTTAATAAATACTTACACCAGGGAGGACGAATTTGTAAATATATGGAACAGGTAAAATAGCTGGATTCACTATTAAAGATTTGGCGAATGCTTAGAAAATCTGAATCTATTTTAAATTAGCTAGCTAGATTTTGGATAGTTTTAAGACTCCCCTTCAGGTCGCACCGGTAAGCAGAGCTGGTAGCTGCTATCCGGTATTACGGATCCCTCCCCATTCATTTTTGTGTGTGTCTTGTGAATCTGGCTAACTCCAGAATCAATGCTAGAGATACCATTCTTTAAACTCTATTTTTAGTTTCAGTTTGTTAGATTTTTATCTAGTATTGATTAACCTGAATTTAGATTAAATTTGGAGTACGTTTACTTTTTGCGTTTAAACCCAATGTAGTACATTCAGGTCGAGCATTGGGGACGTGGCCGCAAGCATAGAGACCCTTAATTACATTATAATGTTACATTTACAGCAGGTGCTGTGTGCTTAGAGAATAAGGCTATCGAACCAAAGTAGGTTTTACGTGTTTTCAAAACCAATAATTTTTTCTTTTATGTAACATTTGATCGTAGTCTAAGTTTTTAGGTTAAGTCATAGATGTATAGTGCCTATCGTTTTTCTATAGAGTGTTTTAAGAATTTTATATTACTGACTTATTATGTAACCATGATTGGCTAATTATCATAAATGGTTAGGTGTTTATTGTTCGCTTTGCAATTATCTCGAAGATGTTATCCTTATATTGGCTTTACAGATAAATCAAATACCGATATCTTTTTCGTAATAAAATATCTTAAGAAATCATTTTATTAATTTATTATTCCGAACTATGGGTATTAATCACCAAAGGTAAGATTTATTATCATAGAATGAAGGAACAAACTCACACCTTAGGATTTTATTTGATAGGATACTGTTAGGAATTAGCTATTATAAATATGGCAGCATTGATTAATTTGTCAACGCAACGTTACAGCTGCCGTATTTGATTTTGCATTATTTTGCTAAACTTAGTATAAATTTGTTTAGCTTTAGAAAATGTCTCTAAAGGGATAGATGAAATTTGCACGCATTCATAAATTAATGTGAAAGGACAACCTTTATAATTAGCTTTATAGTGTAGCGAGTGTAGTAATAAGTAAGCGTGTCTCATGCTTTCCACGAGTTTTGATTCCTTTTTCTTGCAATTTAATGATTTAATTAACACCTAGAAAGAACGAGGATAGAAAAGCGGCTTATGGAAGCTACGTAACTCTAACAAAAACAACTTCTTCAGTCGGTCTGCGACAGTATGAATACTTGCTATACTCCATCCGTCAAATCAAGGCTATGACGTCAAGGATAGAATTCAGGCAGCCAAATTCTAAATGCCAATTCGTATGAAAGATGTAGTACGTCGACATTACATTTTAGAGCATTCTGGTTTTAACGATTGGTATTGCAATGCACTGTCACCAAACCTAGTCTGATGATCTGATATCTTTTTATTAACTGCAGTAATATTTTTATTTGACCAATCACTGTGAGGATGTATTGAAGTTGTAGTATTGCTAAAAACAGAACCAGTTTTTTAACAGCTTTAGCTAAATTCAGAACTGTTAACTTTGTAAGTGCCTTCACATCGTCCTTATATTGTACTAACTTTTTTTAATGTAACTATAATTGATAGCTCCTTCTTATAATATATTTCTTCACAAACTAATCGTTGTTGAACCATGAAATGTATGTTTACTTGGTATGGTTTGTAGTTGACAAAAATGTGGTGCACAATTCAAATTGTGTACACTTTATTGAGTCACCTTTTATTATTCTGTTAGCACAATTGCAAAAGATAAACTAAACAATTTTGACACCCAATATTAAGTATGCTTTAGTTTGAACAAAAATAAAACAATTATTAATTGCACATAAGGTTCTCCAAGGTATCTTCTAGTTCAAACTGTATCATCTACGAATAAAAACAACTATCCAGATTTTCTCCTTTGCTGTTATGTTTAAAACCAGAATAAATTTTTCAGGCACAATACAAGTGAAAGTAAATACTACATATTTTAGTTACCTAATCTTAATTTCTTCTCTGCGAAAATATGCTTTGCTGCATAACAACCTAGGACGTGTTTGGTACACGATCCGAGTCTCTAAAAGTGTTCATATACACCGTAGCAATAATTAGTAGTGTATTTAAATTAAAAACCGGTTTTTTCTAATTGTTGAACTTTGTTGGGGCAAAACGTCGACCTTAGTTTATAAAATTACACGGTTCCAACCCGAACAATAAATATTTGTTTTGTTATAAAACAAGGAAGATACATTAGGGCGCTAATATTTATAGTTTAGGAAATGGTTTGTAGGCGTATATCCATATATAGGAACAATCTCTGACTGTTTATATCTAAATACTGAACACATTTTCAACATTTGGCAACATAGTCATCAGCTAACATAAACTAACATACTTAATTATGTGTATGTGTTAAACTTGCGTTTTGGCGATAAAATTTACTGGAGAGGAAATTGTACGGCACCATTCTATCAGATAATCGAATATACCCTGATCTGTACCAGGTTATGCTTGTGTATGTTAAACACTTGACTTTTACCGGGTAATTATTGAAAGCGAGGTTAGGAAACTACAATACGTTTTCGCGGTGCCGCACAAGTAAATGTTTTTTAAATAGCGGAGGGATACTTCAACATACCATACTCGAACAATTCAAGTATAGGCGATTTTTCGCGACATACTTCAATTGTTCGAGTATGGTATGTTGAAGTATCCCCCCACTATTTAAAAAACATTTACTTGTGCGGCACCGCGAAAACGTATTGTAGTTTCCTAACCTCGCTTTGAATAATTACCCGGTAAAAGTCGAGTGTTTAACATAGACAAGCATAACCTGGTACAGATCAGGGTATGTTCGATTATCTGATAGAATGGTGCCGTACAATTTCCCCTCCAGTAAATTTTATCGCCAAAACGCAAGTTTAAACACATACACACATAATTAAGTATGTTAGTTTATGTCGCGAAAAATCGCCTTAAGTCGCGAAAAATCGCCTTTAGTCTTGATTCGCTAGATCAAGTAGTTTATAGTTGATTATAAAAAAAAGTATTTTAAATCTTACGGAACATATGTGCTATATTTGGCTATAAAACAAAATTAAGGATTTATGTAGATTTCATTCGAGAGAGGCAATTTTAATATTCCTGAAGCGTCGTGTTAAAGGTCAATTGTTCTATTTTTCCACTTAGCTTAGTTGTATATTTTGTTTATATTAGAAAAATAAACCTATTGTTCCGTGAGACGCGTAATAGCAACATTTTCATGAATGCCTTTGATAGGTGAAATACTACTTTGACGTTTCGGGTGGAATTACTATAACGCAGTTGTGTTTGGTAGTTGTTTCTCTTTGAGTTTATAAGCTTATAAACTAGTTCCATATCATTTATCCGACGTTTGTTATGCAGGGTGTCAAAGACACTGCTCCAAGTGCGTCTTCAAATAATGGTTCAAAGCAGAAAAAAGGATACCATATCACTCACAAAATAAAACGAAAGTTTTATTTAGAATCTGGTTTAAAAGGTTTTATTTGCAGTTGTAATTTTAGAGAAAAGGACTGTATTAGAGAATCATACAATCTTCTAAACGAATATGCAGATATTTTATATAAAACATCAGAAGCTGTAGCTGATACTTCATTAGATGCTAAAGATGATATTGATAACTTAAATAATGAATTAAAAGTTTTAAAATCCGAAAATAATCCTGAGCAAAAAAGATTTCAGGTTGTTGAATCAGGAGCTAAAAATTTTTTATTTCTTCGCACCACTGTAGACGATCCTGTTAAACTAGCCCATTGTATTTTGAAAGATATTCACGAAGACAAAAAACAAAAGACACGTTTTCTTATGCGCTTAATACCAATTGAAATAACCTGCAAAGCTACTGTAGAAGCAATTAAACAGGCCTGTAAGCCTTTAATAGACAAGTATTTTACTCAAGCACCCATGTCTTATTCAGTTGTTTTTAATCACCGAAATAATAATCAGCTTGCAAAGATGGAGGTTATTACAATGATCGCAGACCTAGTATCCTCGGTTCGGTCAGACCATAGTGTTAATTTGAAAGATGGACAAATTTCTATAGTTGTTGAAATTATTAGAAATATTGCACTAGTTGGAGTTGTTCCAGATTTCATGAAATATAAAAAGTACAATATTCATGTGACTGCTGTTGAAGAAACTGCTAAACCAGAGTTAGAAGTATGATTAAAAATTATATAAATACGTTCTTTTTCTGTAAATTAAATTTATAAGTATCAATGCTTTCATTTATTATGATTTATTTAAATATACAATCCAATGATTGCCAACAAAAATCAAGGAGAAAAGAATCTTTCCTTAAGAGTATTACAATTGATTAAGTTGTGATATTATGATCTAGTTGCCTGTTGTTTATAGACATTCACTTTCCTATCTGTCATTAGCTTTAATGTGTTTAATTTTTACTTTAATTAACTGTTTATTAAAACCTTAAAAGATGTTCTCCATTTCATTACAATTTAATAAACAGTTACTCAATAGAAATGGATCGTTTTCTGGTTCCGGAACGATTCGACATCGACCCGAACTCTATAAATGCGACTCTGGAGTGGGAACACATATATAAAATTTCTTAATTTCTCATCTGGAAAAGAATACCCTGATAAATTGAAAATCCTTTATAATTACATCTCTGCCAAAGTCTACCAGTATATTAGTGCTGCTGAGGCATATAAAGATGCTATTTCAATCCTCAATGATATATATGTGAAGCCAGTTAATGAAGTCTATAATCGGCATAAGTTAGCCACTCGATGCCAACTATCTGATGAAAATGTTGACCAATTTTTACAAGCTTAAAACTTCTAGCTAAAGATTGTAAATTTAAAGCTGTTATCACTGAAAAGTATTGAGAAGATTTCACTCGGGAAGCCTTTATCTGATACCAATATTAGGCAGAGACTTTTGGAAAGTCCTTTATTGACCCTAAGCGAAGCATATGAAAAAGCTCGATCATTAGAAATGGCTCTACAACAATCGATTTTTTACAATCTTTCTCTGAATGTAAACTCTATACAAACCCACAATCCGGTCAATCATGCGGTTCCTTTGAAGCAAGAAGTTCAAAATAAAAACGTTCCATATAGTGAAACTAAAGAAACATTAGCGGCTACTTATAGAAAGTGTTTCTACTGTGGATTTAAATTGCATATTCGATCCAAATGTCCTGCTCGAAATAGTATTTGCAATATATGCCAAATAAAAGCTCACTACTCTGAGATGTAAATCACAAAAGAATGGTCAACTCAAATTACTCTGCTTCTATGATTAGCTCTATCAATACCAAATCCATACCTGAATGTTTGGCAAAAGCTGTGATTCTTGTAGAAGTTAATTCCTCTCTCTATGCAATAATAGATACTGGTAGTTCATGTAGTTTTATTAGTGACCAAGCTGTAAAGAAACTTAAATTACCTATAATGTCTTCACAAGAGTTTGTTACAATGGCATCTACATCTTTTAACTCTAAGACATCTGGACAGTGTATTATTAATCTCGTATCAAAGATCACTTCTATCCTAATGTTTGTCTGTCTATTCTCTCTAATCTTTGCTTAGATATAATAATTGGCCACGATATTATGAAACAACACTCTAAAGTGGAAGTTGAATTTGGTGGCTTAAAACGTTCGTTGAAAGTTTGTGCTTTAGCTACAGCTAGTATTGAACCCGTAACTCTCTTAACACCTGAATGTAGGGAAATTGCTATAAAATCTCGCAGACAAACTGAAAGAGATTCCAAATTCATAGAAGCTGAAATTAAACGCTTACTATCTGAGGATATAACTGAAGAAAGTAATAAATCACCGTGGCGAGCGCAAGTGCTAGTTACATCTTCAGAAAATCACCGCAAACGTATGATAATCGATTATTCTCAGACAATCAATAGATTCACTCAGTTAGACGCATATCCTCTTCCGCATATTGAAGATATTGTAAATATCAAGTCTTCAGCAAAATTGACATGAAAAGTGCATACCACCAATTTCCCATCAAAAAGGAAGACCGGTCATATACTGCATTCGAGGCTTGTGGTATACTTTTACAGTTTAAGCGGATCCCTGTTTGAGTAACGAATGGAGTAGCTGCATTTCGAAGAGGCATTGACTACATTATTGCAATGCAAAATTATCAGATACATATACTTACCTGGATGATATCACTGTTTGTGATAGAGATCAGAAGGGATATGATGAGAATCTTTGACGTTTTATAGAAGCTATTCAGAAATTCAACTTAACCATAAATAATAAGAAAAACAAATTCTCTCTTTGTTCGATTCACCTCTTAGGATATTTGATATCCTACTATTCTATTAGGCCTGATCCTGATAGACTCGGAGCTTTGCATGAAATTCCACCTCCAAATAACACAACTTTACTAAAAAGAGTCGTTGGAATGTTTGCACATTTTTCAAAGTATATTCCTAGTTTTTCACACAAAATAAGTATCCTTTCTCATAGCAAATTCCCACTATCTCCTGAAGCTCTAAAAGTCTTCTATAGTATAAAAAAAAGAGATAGAAAATGCCTCGTTCGCACCTATACATAGTGAGGATATGTTTACAGTAGAAACTGATGCTTCAAATGAAGCAATAGGAGCAACTCTTTCACAATCTGGGCTTCCTGTTGCCTTCTTTTCAAGGACTCTTTCTCAATCAGAATGTAGACACTCATCTGTAGAAAAAGAAACATATGCGATTGTTGAAGCAACTAGGAAGTGGCGGCATTTCCGAATGGGAATATATTTTAAGCTAATCAACGCTCTGCTCTGTTACATGTATGTTTGATCTAAAATTCAAAAGCAAAATAAAAAACGAAAAAATTCTATTGTGGAGATTAAAACTATCGTGTTTTAGTTACGATATTATTTATAGACCTAGACCTCAGAATACTGCTGCGGATGCACTTTTTTGTATTTGTTCTGCAACAACTGGTAACGAAGCTCGATTTACGGATTTACATAATACTTTGTTACCCTGTAATTACTCGAAGGTATCATTGGATTAGAATAAAAAATTTACCTTATTCTATGGAAGATGTAAAGAAAATGACTTCTTGTCCAGTATGTTGTGAAATTAAGCCTAGATTTTATATATTTAAGGGAAGGCTCATAAAAGCTACTTCCGCCTTCGAACGTTTAAATGTGGATTTTAAAGGCCCTCTTCCATCCTGTACTAATAATCGTTATATTCTCATAATCATTGACGAATACTCACATTATCCTTTTGCCATTGCCTGTCCAGATATGACTTCTTCAACTATCGTTGCTGCTCTCAAAAATATCTTTTATCTCTTTGGAACTCCTTCTTATATTCACTCTGGCAGAGGGAGCTCATTTATGTCTAATGAATTAAAAATGTTTTTGAACTCTAATGGAATCGCTTCTAGCAGAACTACACCTTATAACCCTCGCGGTAATGGCCAAGTTGAAAAGTACAATGGTATTATCTGGTGTACAATTCAATTAGCTCTAAAATCTGAAAATAAAAATATGTCAATGGGAAAGTGTATTTCCCGAAGTACTACATTCAATAAGAAGCTTACTCTGTACCTCTAAAAATGAAACTCCGCATGAACGATTGTTCAGGCATCAAAGGCGAAGTGGTAATGGAGAAATGATTCCAATGTGGCTTTTAAGTCCAGGTCCTATTTATCTACGACAATTTGTTCGTAATTCCAAATATGATCCCATAGTGAAAGAAGTAACACTACTCGAAAGTAATGCCGAATCTGCTCATATTAGAGATTCTGAAGGAAGAATTACCTCTGTATCTACACGGGATTTGGCTCCAGTTGGTAATGCTGAATATACTCAGATTAGAGATTCTGAAGGAAGAATGAACTCTGTATCTGCACGAAATCTAGCTCCAGTTCCTAATGTCCACGTTAGAGACTGCGAAAAAGAAGTTTTAACTCCCGAAACAAACGAAATGCAATCAGACACTCCTGAATCACAAGTCGAATTAAATAATTCTCGAAATGTTCAACCTAGTGTACGTAGAAGTTGTAGAACAAGAAGACTACCTTCTCACCTTGAAGAATACGTGTTATAATTTATAGGCAAGGGTGAATGTGATGTAATGATCATCTAGTTGCCTGATGTTGTTTACAGACATTCGCTTTCCTATCTGTCATTAGCTTTAATGTGGTTAATGTTTACTCTAATTAACTGTTTATTAAAACCTTAAAAGAGGTTCTCCATTTCATTACATAAGTTCCAGCGTATGGTGTTACGTTAGAATGAAAAGGGACTCAATAAACACATCCTAGTGTAGTTTTTACTACTTTAAAACCAAAAAATTAGAGCAAGAGTGTTACATATATAAAACAAGTAAAAGAACTGAATGTGTATATCACAACTATTGAAAATTCAGACGTCTAGCTTTATAAATCTCAGTATATTCTTAGTTAAGTTTCACGTCTGCTACTAAATAAAATACTACTGTACATTCCCCAATTCTTCGAATTTATTTTAATCCTTAATCACAGGTACTACAATATGCAAATTATTTTTAAAAAACTGTACAATTTGGTGAAATGTTACAAATTGAAGTGAAATTTTTTCAAAATTATTAATAATAATGACTTGGAATTATCCTAAAACAACAGTATAAATTACGCCTACAATTTAATAAAAAGTTGCTATTAAAAACATCATATTTATTATATTATACATGAACTTTTGAATAAGATTTAAGGGATAATTATGTTCTTTTAAAATTTTTGAAAGTTTATATATCGATGTTTTTACATAATGATGGGTGTGAAGTTCTACTTTTTTTTTCAGTTTTCTACAATGAAATTTTTTTTGGATAAATGGTTTTATGTGTATATATATATATATATATATATATATATATATATATATTATATATTCCAATATTACCTACTTCAAAAGCGTTGCAATAATCTTTCAAACGCAGCTCTATTAGGATGCATTCGATTAGGAAATTTCTGAGCGTAAATTTTTGAAGCTAATAGACAATTTTCTTCAGCTTCGCCAACTACCAGTATCATATTAATCCTTTCGTTAAGACTATAGGTTTTCATTTCACAAATGTTCACCTCACAACAACACAGATACAAAACTGATAAACAACAAAAACAAAAATTAAATATGGTTGCTGTTGCGACGAAGTCAAAAAGTTAATATTATTTGGTAGGTGACGCGCGCCTGTGATCAAAGTAAATTACCCAACTTAAGAATTATGTACAAAAATTTTTAATTATTCGCTAATAACTCGGAAACGGATGAATATGAATATAGGGTAACCTAATATTGTTTAATGGAGAATTTAATTCTGCATTTTACTACTTGCAAATATACAGGATGTTCCATTTGAAATAAGCAACTTACCTGCGTTAATTGTTCAATAAACGGAAAACGATGCAATGAGCACCCTGTATATTATTTTGATAACTAGTGTTATGTTTCCTTTAACTATAAGTTTATACTATTCCCCATACAAAAGTTAAATGTTCAGCATCGTCTAAATCATGGTGTTACAAAAATTTTTAATGAATCATGCGATTTTGAAAAAAGTTGAATATCTCAACAATTATGAGATTTAGGTATAGGTAATCCTGATAAAAGTTACCCTAATTTGATGCGAGCAATCAGAATTTGTAATAAAATACTGGGTGTTCCATTTAAAAAAACAACTTTGGTAAATAACTTTTTTATTGAGCACCCTGTATAATACTAATTAATTTTACGTTGTAGCCATTTTGAGTATACACAAGATTTATTTGAAAGTTTTTTCGCTAAACGTTACCATTAAGCAGTAATCGAGCGTTTCGTATGCGTTGGGACACCGGTATATATATATATATATATATATATATATATATATATATATATATATATATTATTGCGTTCTCTAGGGTCTGTTAACTCGAGCACCACCGTTGGGCACAGGTTTCAGTATGTTAAAGACTGTCTTTAAATGCTACTACTACAGCTTCGAGCTCCACTGTTGGGTCGTAGTAATTTCTCTGAAATCTCCACTGCTAAAATATGCCATGGCTACTCCTCAGCAGTCTGAAAAATAAAGCTAACTACTCTACTAAGAAAATATAAACGCTGCTACGGTAACTCACCTAGATTTATTTACAGATTCATAAAACATCAAACATCATCAACAATCAACTACTCCTTATTCATATATGAATTATCTTACATACATTTCCCTTCTTAAAATTAAAACATTTCTAACTCATGTAATTCCCAGATTAATTATTACCCAAATAAAGTAACAGGGCTTTACCATCTACCTTACGTTAACTCTGGATTAATACAAGCTCATAGTAACCATAACCACCCGTACACATTTCTGCACAATAAATTGCCAAAAAAGTCCCTCTTACCTTGTACATAAATAAGTATGTTTAATATCAAAATTTTATACACATAATTTCCCACATAAATAAAATAATAAATTAATTTATCTAGAAAGTTCAATTAATAATTCATAAAAATATTGTTCGTTAGTTCATTGTAAAATATCAAGTAATCATCAAAAGTCGTTACACCAGTTATGCGCAAACAATTTAAAACATCAGTTACCTGGATTTTATCATGACCCATGGATCTGCTATCTCCATCAACAACTGCTGCCTTTCCTCAATGACTGCGCGTGCGTTCAGGAACGTCCCAACTCTGGATTGCGCCAGCCGTAACTGCACCCCGCTATTGTGTTCTTCCATCAACCAGTATGACCGTACATCCAAACTCCCCCAATTCTGCTATTGCTCTTGTTTATCTTTGGTACGCAACCAAATCACTCAGCCACAGACTTCTACTTCATTAGAGCAAGCTTCGCTCTGTCCATACAACTACATAACATCAAGCAGTCTGTACTTACTTCTTCACTAGTATCGTGCTTTAAAACATTTATAAATTACTTTACTGATAGCTTGTTGCAACTCAATATCGACTTGTATTGGTTGTGTATTACAAAATTGACCTCTAGCTGTAAGCTAATTCACCATGAAGAACGTAAAATGTTAGAAAGCCCCACTATCAACTCCCGATACTTATATACACTTTTCACCCCTCCACCCTAAAACATGCCAATTCTTAAAATTTTGTACAATACACACACAAACACTCTCAACCATCTTCAATTTCCTCAAAAATTTGTATACAAACATCAACTGCCACTGAAATCTAAGAAATTCTCCCTATCTGTTCCAACTGTCTCGATATTCTTTGAAAACTAATTCCTGGTGGCTAAAGTTATTGTTAAACACGCCTCTGCTGTTTATCTATCTGCCTCTAACATAAGCACTCACTTTTCTATTTCTTACCTCGTCTAACCACCAATTGGTTTTCATTCCACTACTTTGCCTGAACCACACAGTCCATCTCTCTTTCTTTCACTCATACTACCTATAATAATCTCACATTATTTTTTTTTAACAACTTGTGTTTCTGACCTACAAAATGCCCCACTCAACTATGTCTATAATAATACGTGGACGTGGTATTTCTATCCTTCACTCTCCATCTTCTATCTGTAGTCTTAAATTGTCAGATTGGCATAAATAATAAAGATAACTCGTTAAAAACTTCTATTTATTTCATAAGCCACCATAATCATTCATAATAAACATATATCCCCCTCTCATAAAGTTAACATCACTAAATGTATTCAGGAGTACCACCTGCCAGGATTGCCGGTTGTACAAAAAGAAATAAAAGTTGACTACATATCTTATTCTTGCTTTCCCTTATGTTCAACAAACACTTAATATACAATATCTCTAGCCTCTTTCTATCTATACTATAAACGTAATAATCCCTCTCCGTTCTGTGACACCTGTATTGTTAATCGGCACCACCTGTCACCTATCGGAGAATTGTCTTGTTATTTGTGTCTTATCTTTAACGCTCCTCTTTAAAACTGTTAGAAAACTTTCAACGGTAACATTCGTTTTACTAGAAAAGTATTTCTTTCCACAACATGTTTACCAAAACATGTAACTGCAATTTTAAATGAAGCTAAAAGCTTTTAACTATCTATACTTAAATGCTACAATTTAATAAATATAATACTGTTTCTGGTACACTATTCTTCCTTGCTATAACTCCCTCCTAAAGCTAATTATAAAATCGATAATGTTAAAACTTTTTACAGATTATCTCTACACTTATAAACTACGATTTAAATGCATATCCTATTTACTGTCTGACCTTTGAAATGCTATATTACCCTCGCTATACTTCTCGAACGTTTACATTAAAATAAATTATGTGAAACTAACTTTTGAATTACTGAAACTTTTCAGAAAATTATTAAATTTTACCCTAAAGATAACTTGCAAAGCATTTTTAATCACATATTCTTGTTTCTACATATTGAATTACTACCTAAATATGTCAAATGAATTAATAAAGCCGTGTAACATTTAAAAACCACAGAAATGTATATATATATACAGGGTGGTCCGGTTTTCATTAGCCAGCGTATATCTTCTGAACTATGCAAGATATAGAAAAATTTCATGGGAAAAAGTTTTTTGAATGTGTTTGCTCTACAAATATAAGGTATTAAATATTTTTCATGGCCTACTATATGTGAGCAATAATATGTCACTTTTGTTTTTTAAATAGGACACCCTGTATATTTTTTTGAAAAAATACTCTACTTGAAATTGTCTTTACGGCAATATGCCACAATCAATGATTTCTATTCAAAGTGCGCTAAATAACCTAAATAATAGAATTTCAATAGCAGTCTAATTGTTTCTGTTAACGTTGCCATTGCAATATTTCAGTTGTTTATTCACGGTTATCAGTCACATTAATAAGTAAAAGTATTATTGTGTTCTTAATAGTTGTTTCGCGTAAAATAATGGAAATGAATTATTCAAACAATGAAAAAGTTTATATGTTATGTTGTTTTCATAGGTCAAACAACAATAAACGTCAAACTGCAGTTTTATATCGAAACTTATATCCTGACCGTAGACAGCCAAATATAAATACGTTTAAGAATTTAGAAAATTCTTTAAGGTCCAATGGTAGCTTTTCAACTACCACCAGAAATTGTTAACAGAAAAAATACAGATTATTGGAATGATAAAAATCCTTAGCAATTTGTTGAAACCAGTTCACATGTACGATTTTCAGTGAAAGTGTGGATAGGTGTAGTAGGTGACCGCATACTGGGTCCGTATTGCTTTTATGGTAGTTTAACCCAAAATAGATATTTGATGTTTTTGCAAACTTCGTTTCAAAATTTCTTAGATGATATTACCCTAGCTATCAGGCGAATCTTATGGTTTCAACACGATGACGCTCCACCACATAATGGAATCAATGTTACAACTTATTTAAATAATGAGTTTGATCAAAACTGGATCTGTAATAGGGGACGGATTTTGAGGCCTCCCCTATCACCTGTTTTGTCAGTCCTCGACTTCTTCGTTTGGGGGTTTATAAAAGTATATAATTCTACCCATTTTCAAAATCTTGAAAAGTTAATTGCAAAATTAAGAGCAGCTTCCTTGCTAATTACCCCGGTCATGTCGCAAGATGCTAGAAAAATTTAACTATTCGAGTTAATAAATGTTTAGAGTGTAATGGTGAACAATTTGAACATTTACTAAGATAATCAGTTTTCTTGTTTGCTATTATTTCCAGATAGATGTATAAAAAAAATTCCAATTTATTAATTTATACAGTAAATAAACAACAATCACATTTCCCTATTGGAATTCCCTTATTTGAGTTATTTAGCGCATTCTGAGAAGAAATCCTTAATTTTGATACATTGCCGTAAAGACAATTTCAAGTAGAGTATTTTTTCAACAAAATATACAGGGTGTTCTATTTAAAAAACAAAAGTGACATATTATTGCTCACATATAGTAGGCCATGAAAAATACTTAATGCCTTATATTTGTAGAACAAACACATTCAAAAAACTTTTTCCCATAACATTTTTCTATATCTTGCATAGTTTAGAAGATATACGCTGGCTAATGAAAACCGGACCACCCTGTATATCTATATATAAAAATTCAATTTTTTAATTGATCTTAAATTGTGATATCCAAAAATAAAATGAACAAAACATATACATTAATGCTTAAATACGATGTTGCAATTAAAAAACACCCTGTGCATGGGGTTGCTGTTTAAAATTAAATAGTCAAAATAGAGGATTCACATGGGTAGAACTATCGACAGTGTCTAAAAATGTATCTACACATTGTTAACAATAAATGAATGAATATTGAAAACCAATCTGATAAGATTATAACTAGGTAAACACATATATGAGCTGACCACTTAGTTGTTAGGAATGAGTTTGAATTTCTATTTGTGATCCTGTACAAATTAGAATGTATAGAGTGTAAATTTTGGGTGTCCTGTGTGAAATTCGAGTTGACTTCTTGTATAAACAGTAGGCCTCCAAAAAAAACTTATTTTCTTAATTATATTAAGAATTCAACATAACGATGTCTTCATAATTTTAGGTGTTTGTTATTACTCACATGTTGAGAAAGGGCACAGCTTTTTTCCCTATTTTTGCACCAGACTCATGATATGAGTTGATTTTTTAACCACTGGGTTGTGTTACCCACAAGTGTCTTATCGGAAAAACAAGTCATTATTTATATAATACTACTTCTACCTAGTTTATCATTTCTATTAATTTTTTGAAAAAGTTCCTTACCAATTTTTCATAAGTGAATGCCATTTTTAGGTTTTGTTGTTGCAACATTTTAGTTAATAGAACAGTTAATGTTTACACAAACTGATTTTTTGTATACAATGTTGTTAGGTGTAGATTCAATACCATTCACACGCACATTAGTGTAAATTAATTTCTTTACCAATTGGTTGGGATTACCATTGTAGGAATGGGTGGTTTTTAAAATTTGACGATTTTCCTTGATGAATTGCTATTCAGCGATCGTTAGCATCTTGTGTTTCAGAACCAATGCTGTATTGATTTTGTGGTCAAACGAGTGATTAGAAAAATAATTAATGTTCCTCCCTGAATTGCTAGACTTTTTGTAGCAGTCAAATATAAGCTCGTTGGAAGGATCTCAGATGACCTAAAAATGAAATTTATCTTTCAACTTCAAATTCGTGTGTGAAGTTTAGGGGTTCATTAAAGGTGTTGCAAAGATCTAAAAAAATTTTACACCTTTGAACACCTTTAATGAACACAAAAAATTATATTGTTGAATTTATCAAGTGGCACAGAACATACATCGTCAACATATTTTACTAAGATCATATTGAAGTTGAAATTTGGTATGATTGATTCTAATAAATGATCCATTACTATTTGAGCAACGATAGGAGATAAGGGGAATTTAGAGGTATCGAATTTTTTCAGGTAGAAGACATTTTGAAGAACGAAGTAGGTGTTTTGAAAATTACTGTGATGGATGCAATGAATAGAGTTCTTGATAATGTGGTGTGTGGTTTAATAATATCCCATTTTTGAACTATAATGTCCAATACTAAGTCAAGTGGTATATTCGTGAACAGAGAAGAAACATCTAAAAACAGTACAATGTGGTTTTCTGGTAATTGGAAATGACGAAATTGATTAGCAAAAGTGAAAACGTCTTTTGTGTTGTGACCTTGCATAGGAAATTCTTGCAAAATTTTAGCACAGAATACATCTATAGTCGGGATCAAATAAACTTGCATGTGACTCATCATAATACATAGAAAGAAAACACAACTATAATATAATATATGTTACTTGTGCCTATACTAATTTCACGGTTTTAAATAGGATAGCTATAGAAAGGTGCTTCTTCCCCCTGTTGTAAGGAAGATATAGCAAACGTGTGTCTGATTTTGGTTCATGTAGTTTGTACATTCATTTGTGCTTTTACAGGGTAAGTACCAAACAGTTTACTTTGAGGGTTAAGTTAGCTTGCTTTTTCATGTACATTTAGCGTTTTGTATTATCCTCAAGGTATGTTTGTTCCATTTGAATCTGTAATGCAGGTAAGAACAAATGCTAGCTCAAGTTTAGTAGAAAAGGTGGTTTTAATTAGGTTGTTTTAACATACCCTTGGAGCCTGTGGAATAAGACTCTGAACTCTCACTAGTATTAAGAAGAAGGTATCCGAAGCACATGAAGTAAACCAATTCTCGCAATCGTGTAGTAACAAATGAAAGTGCATCAAATCGAAATCTTGTGATGTAGACATTTTGTTGAAGATTATGTGAAGAGAAAAATATACGACATGCATTTTAAAAGTAATAAAGATAATATTAATTTGGAATATATTTTATAACTTTGTATTTTTTAGAACTTCACGTAACGATACCCTACAACAAGAATTTGCTTTGTCTGGAGTATTTATGTTTAGTATAAGTAGTTTGAAGAGGCTTTTACCCACCATCGGTTTTTCGTTTAAAAATGATGATTGCAGATGGGGATTATTTGAATTGGAACATGTTGCTGCAGCACGAGTACAATTCTTGAGGGATTACGAATTAAACAAATAAAAGGAATTATACGAGCCTGTTTTTTTTAGCCAAATCGTGGATTTTCAGTCGGAACTCAGCAAAAAAAAGTTGGATTGATAACATAAAACAGTATTAAGGAAAAGCCGTTCGATGAAGGAAAACGGTTAGCTTCTGATTACTCGTTTTAAATAGTCTTCTTAATTTTCTTAATATTTTAGAAAGTAAAGATGGATTTGTTGCGAATGTGTCTCTTTTGTTTTCTACTAAATCACCAAATACTGACTATCAGGTGATATGAATGCCGAACTGTATACAAAGTGGTTTCAAGAAAGTTTATTTCCAAATTTAAACCAGCTCAGTCTTATTATATTAGACAATGCATCTTATCATTTAAAATTAAGGGAGAAAATGTCAAATAGAACTTCTAATAAACAGGAATTATTGGACTACCTACTGAAACATAAAGTACCTTTTGAAACTAATATGTTAAAGAGAGAATTCAAAACCTAAAGTTTATGAACTAGATGAATTGCAGTGAAGCATGGTCATAAAGTTTTACGATTACCTCCATATCATTGTCAATTTAATCCAATTGAGTTAATATGGGCTAAAGCCAAAGATTATTATAATAAAAATGTGGGACGATTTAATGAACAATACAATGATCATATGGCTTGAATCTCTTCAACAAATAGACACTGCATATTGGCAAAATGTATACAACATGCTCACAAATATATGGAGGAATGGTGGGCTATTGAAAAACAATGTGACGTTGTTCAACCATTAGTTATAAATGGTAGCAATGAAAGCAGAAGTAGTGACATACACTGACTGTAGTGACAATTGAGGAATAAGCGAATCTAAACTTAAAAATACTAACGTACTGATCTAAGAATTGTAAAACTTTATTCTGGTAATTATTTATGTAGATATTTGTTATATTGTATTGTAAATATTAGTAATAAATATTTTTAAATGTTGATTTAAAGGCTGTTTTAATGCAAAAACCCATTACCGTATTATAATACTGCAGGTTTCAGTAGTCGAATCATGTGCAAATGCAAGATATTTTAACCTATTGTTGAAATACATCAAATGTATATAGTAGAGATACTATTTCAAACATTAAATAATATAATTGTAGAAGAAAAAGTATTTAAATACTGATTGTTTAATTAATATCCTTTTGAATACAACACAGGAATAACAATTGCTGAGCTCATCGCAAATAAGCTTGTGCAACATTTGCTTAATCTATTTCCAACTTTGGAAAATAAGCATTCGTACGGCACAGAGGGCTAACAGAAAACTTTGCTCTTACTATCTCACTTAGGAAAAGCTAAATTTATTAACTTTTCCAGCACTGTACAGCGTCTTCACTTGTTTCCCCCAATAACATCTTTGAGATATAATCAAAGCTAAGGTATTACTATACTTCACATCTACAATTCTAATATGATTAATTATTTCGATTGACATTTGACATAAAATTTGTAAGCTTAAAAGTTTTGTACAGGTTTTAGTTTAGCGTTGTAATAATGATGCACTAAAATATTTCTCTCCACTAGCAATACTGGCTGCACTTGGTACTAAAATTTTATACAATTCTTGCACAGTATTCCATTAGAAATTCTGAGTGCAGTATGAAGTCTGCATCAATTTAGTCCATTCGTTTTAATTTTAGGATGACATCACAACTGGATAAAATGCTACATTGCCAACGTTAGTTTAAATTCTAATGTATTTTAATGAAGGATATATGAATATTCCCATTAGCAAGAGGAATTGGTGGCAACACCATACAGAACTTCCAACTCTATCGTGTTAAATGATAATATCGTTCAAGCGTAATTCTAGATATTCATTTATATGCAGTTGTAAACACTTCATTACTATATTTGACGTCATCCTAAAGTTAAAGCGAATGGACTTATATTACAGCATACGATTAAGAACAATGGGTCATAAGCAACCTTGTTTGGTTTTGACTATAGCAGATAAGTTAAGTGTATTTACAGAAGAAATTATTGGACATATGGACAATTTTCTTTATGAATTTTTGGCAGGCTATATTTTCATTCTACCGTCAACTGGAGTGTAGTTCGACAAAATTTCTCGTTTTTTAAGACATTGCAATCAATTTTAGGTACAAAAAATATACCAAAATTATTGAAGCTATATCTATGCCTTATCTATCATATGAGCTATTTATGAATTGCAAAGGAATAAGGACGTATTGTTTTTTGAAAAGTGAGTATTCAACTTTTCCTATAAGTTGGGGTGAAGTTGAAATTCGTTTTAAACGTGCAAAAAATCAACTACGAGTGTCCATATAGACAGAACTGGACACCAAAAACGCTTTTTAAAGGTTCAAAAAAAAAAATACAAAATAAACTAGAACGTTAAAGAAATGTTTAGATCTTGAGAGGAATGCTAAGAAGTTCCTAACCTATAGAATCATACTTGAGATTCTCTTAGAAATGGAAGCGATTTCTTCACAAGTGAATGGGAGTTTTTATAGTATCTTGATTTCTTCACTACAAACTATTGATCTATCAGAACATCTGGGGGTAAACAAAGTAGTAAATACACTATCCCTACCCAGCTTTTCAGAAAACTTCTTCCTTAAGAAATTTAGAGTAAAACTGTCTGCATGGATGTCTTCGATTTTTCCTACAAAGTTTATATTTCTTTTAATAGGTTCAAACTTCACAATAACAAACCGGTTCCTTTCAAATGCAGTTGATACACAACAGCATACGACAAAACAAGTGCAGAAAACATAATTATCACGAGTACAAAACAGTTGCTCCATAAACGAGAAATTGTGTTTCTGCAGTTTTCTAGAATCACGTTTTTTCGTAAAATACTGACTCAATGGAGTAAATGATTTACCATACATAGTATACAGGGTTTTCAGATATTTCACAGATAACACATCACAGATGATAACCATTGACAAATGATGAAAAATGAGATAGGAACATAAACCCTTAAAGTACTTAGTTCATGAGATACAGCTCATTAAAGTTGAAAAATTAAAATAATTTTTTTTTATATTTCACAACGTTTTAATTTTTTCTTGTACTCAATTTTCTTATTAGGGGTTTAAAAGTCTAGCGAACACCATTTTTCAAATACTTTAGCCAGCGGTGATTATAAGGGGTGTCAATATCTTTACACCCCCTTTTTCTATGACACTGAATAAATCACACACACGCACCCACACACACACACACACATATATATATATATATATATATATATATATATTGATGCGCTAAGGGGTCACATAAAGGTCATTGAGCACTGTACATACAACACCCAAAACCAGAGAAAAATAAAGCGATTTTTTTGAAAACTTATAACTCCCTAAATGGAAACACTGTATATTATTCTAAGTGCAAAAATCTGTAACAATATAAGCTTTATTTATGTTGCATAATAGTATCTGTAAATAGTGCACAGTACGCAAGTTAAAAATCAATGAAAATTCTCTAATTAAAAAGTACCAGATACCATTCGAAACGGGTTCTAAATAGGAATAAATTACATACTATGCGAGCTGAAAATCTGTTTCTGAAAATGCAAATCATCTCTTGCTGCTATTTACCATTTAAAAACGCTCCGAGTTCATTTCATAGCAATATAAAAAATGCATTCCATTCCACTGCAAGATTGAAAGGTGTCAGATTTCATTACATCTCATTAAAAAGCAATGCCAAACAAACAAATCAAAAGTGTATTTCATTTTCTAGATTATTTGAAAACTTAAGGTTCATTCACCAAGTAGCAAAATAACATGATTGCACATTCTAATTAGGTGACTATGTGAGATCATGCGTTTAATAACCCAAAAATCAAAAGAAAACGATTGTAAAATGTTCAATGACATCACATCATTAATCATTCACATAAGTATTTTAACATTTATTCTTTAAACTACAATTAGTAACGATAGTGAGACATTTAACGATGTAATGAACCAAAAGATGACTGCAATTTAGATAAGATAATGTCCTAATTAAGCCATAAAACATCAATTTCCGGGAATTGCATTAGCTGTATGTATAAAACTAGGCGGATTGTTCAAGATTTGAAAGCGTCAGGAATTCATACGATATAAACCGGTTCAAGAATCAGATTGAGGTCAATTATGAATGGTTAATTAAATTGAATGAAGTTTAGTTCACGTTAGTGTTTTACTACACGTGTTTAAAAATATGTTAATAAAAAATGTGTTTTAACAATTGATCTTAATTTGGAGTAAATAATGGAGTTAGTTTAACTGATGAATGGTAATGAATTCCTGCAAAATAAATTTTAATCTACATGAATATGATATGGATTTCCAAATGCATGTTTAATGGTGGACTAATTTAAAACTAATTGAACGACACTGATATGGATTTGGAACAGAATGTATGACATTTAATGAACACAAGCTTACGATAACAAGCGCAAAAGACAAGTTGAAGTTAAAACAGTGTTTTAAAATTCTTTTTAAAGATACCTGTGATTGTTTATTTACTTAAGTGGGTTAGATTACATAAGAATTTGGTACGTAGTTTATTTTTTTCCTAAGTAGATAATAATTAAATTTTTTACTAGGCCGAATTCCGATTGAAACTGCCCATTATAAAGCAATTTATTAAATGTTTGTCTAACGAAGTAAGGATTATCAAAACTATCCATGCTAATTTTTAAAGAAAAATTCGTGCATAGCGTGGTATACATAAGGAAGGAAATACTCGTGTTACAAACGATCAGGAATCAGGTGAAACCCACAGCATGTCTTGTGAAATACCATTCAACCAACAACACCTCTCCTTTCCACCACTAATATTCCCACCAATTCCATTACTTAGAGAGCAGTGATGTTGTATACAAGGAATTTTTATGCTAATTAGGTTTGCTCTCATTATTTATTTTGATCATCTCATCAATTATTTAAAAATCTGTAGAAGCGGACTATGTACAGTTATTCTAATAATTTCTGTAAATTTTTTAAGTACACATAAATTTATGAAATTTGTAGATAGAAGATATTTTTTAAAAATATTTTCCTTATGCAACCTAATGGAGTAATTGTATTTTTCAGGCGAAATGTTCGTGTTGCCAAAACATTTTATGGGATGGCCATGCTGCATGTTGGAGCGTGCTTTACGTTCTGAAAAGAACAGAGCTTAAGACATATTTGCTGTTATGTAAAATTTGCCAGAATACATACAAAACAAAGGTAATTGAGTTTTAGAAATATTATCTGGAAATGAGCTAATCTGGGTATTTGTAAAGGATTAAGAGAGAATGTGGATGGATTAGGTAAGCAGATTTGCACAGTTGTAGACTAGGCAATACTGCAGTACTCTTTGGAAAAAGGTTTTCATCAATAGAAAAAACTTTTTCTGTACCAAATAATTACAAATACCCAATTTCTAAAAGCAATTGTATTAATGATTCAGAATGTGCTAAAGTCAAAAAACAATCACGTTCTTTGAGACAGAAATCTCATTCAGCGACTGATTTTACTATTTTTACCAGTTTTATGGATGAAACCTTGGAGTGTGAGGCACCTCCAACTACAGAGGAAAATACTTTGGTATTAAACACAACTGATGATCATGTTGATTCTGTAAGCGAGGCTGGCACTTCGTCCAGTTCTTACCAGCCTTCGATTTCTGCCTCTGATGAATCGGATAACGAGACGTCTACTTCTGTCAATCGAGTGCATGAAGTTGCTTGTTTTGGGGATATGAATGAAGATAGAAGATGCAGAAAGATAAGTGTTCTAAGAAGAAAACCAAAAATAAAAAGCTGAGAATGGAAGGTAAGAAGTATTTGAGTTACAAAAAGCCGAAGGAGTGTAAAATGCAGCATGACACAAACAAGCCTCCTAGATAGTTGACAAAATTACACTTCAAGATTTTGCTAGAAAAGCACAGTCAGTAATTGCTATAAAGTAACAGGAGGTTCGTAAGAAAATCTTTGACCATTTTGAGGATACTCTTAATTGGGATCAATGAAAAGTTTATGTAGGTAGTTGGCTTGATTAATCGTAGCAATGTGGCTAGAAGTGCTTCTAAAAGACATTCTGTGACTAGATTACTTCCCGCCGCTTAACATATCGTCTGCTCAGAAAGAACAAGTATGCAGAAAAATGATTCTGAATATGCTTTGCTTAAAAACTTTTACATTGCAATCATGGGTTAAACAGTCCAATTTTGGTACTATCGCTTGTGAGGAAATTCAGAATCAATCGCGACTTCTATCTCCTAGACGAAGCACAGAGAAAAGATTATTAACATTAAACAATTTTTTAATTAACATCGCATTATAAACGAAAAGATACCACAAAAGAGTTCTTAAAACCGTTTTTTTTTCAGATTTGTACAATTTTTAAAACATTTTTGTACTGAAAATGAAGAGCCAGCGGTTTCGTCGATTCACGTTGCAAAAGAGCAATCCGTCACAAAAATATCTCCCTATTTGTTTTAAAAACAACATGTGCGATATGTTGGTCATTCGACAGGTAATATAAATGACAAAACTCAATTAACACATAAAGAGCAAGACAAGAAAAAGAACATTATAATCAAAAGCCGCAGCTGGTGAATTTATTCTTCTAACAATGGAGTTGGAAGCTGTTAAAGTCTGTCCATATTTGACGGCAAGTACTTTCTGTTTCAAAACAAAATTAGCATACCACAACTTTACTATGTATAATTTAACAACTTACCATGCCACTTGCTACTGGGTTTCTGAAACTGCAGTTTATTTAACAGCAAGTACGTTCACCAGTTTTATCGATTATTTAGAAAGATATTGTTTGCCTAAACAGCTACCTATTGTAATTTATTCAGACGGGTTGCACATATCAGAACTGAAACATCTTAAGCAATGCATTGCTAAACTTTTGTGTGTAGCATAATACAAGATGGTGGACCAGCAACAGCATGGTCAAAGTGATCTGTCTAAACTTTGTTTATATTGTGGTAAAAATGTTGTCAACAAATTTGTTGAATGTTATAAATGCAATGTGAAGTTTCATACTTCATGTAGTGGAAGAAGAGGCATAATTTTAACAACTGATATAGGCGAAAAGAAGTTTTTATGTGGCAGCTGTAACAACAATGTTCCAGGATGTTGATAAAACTAGCGGTATTCAGAATTTAAATATAATACCAAATGATTGCAGTAAAAATATTGAAAACATCAGTGAAAATAAAAATCTTTAAGCATGAATCAGTGCAATAATTAAACAAGCCGCAAAGGTATTGCAGAATGATATAAATCAATTGAAAACCCGCTATTGATCTTACAGAGAAACACAGAATTAATAAGTTACTTACAAATGGTAGAAAACTATGAATTCTCCTACTAATCCTACAGCAAAGAAAACTATTTCAGGAGAAACATCCTCAAGTTCCACTTTGTTTACAAGCATTAATCATATAGTTAATAAACCACATGATGGTAATATCTCTTTGATTATAGAATAAAACCATTTCGAATGGACCTGCACCTTGACGAAGTTCTAAATTAATAGAACAGGTGAAATGGCTTGCGTGTTCTAATGAGCTAAAGAGCCAAACTACAGGTCCAACCAAAGTAGTAGGGTCGTTAGTGAGGAACCAGACTAAGACAGGTCCCCGAAAGAGGGCAGCGGCTCTTTCGGTACTTAGATTGGCAGAGACCATAGGGGTCGGTATGGCAGTCTAAGACACACTACCGCGATGTGGAAGGCAACGGGAAACCACCACATTATCTCCCAAGTACACAGCGTACTTAAATTGTAATAAACATGATGGCATTCTCTGGGGTAAAAGATTCCGGAGTTAAAATAGTCCCCCATTTGGATCTCCGGGAGAGGACTACTTCGGAGGATGCGATCGGAAAGAGAGTCGGAAACATTCTGCAAGTCGGAGCGTGGAATGTTAGAAGTATGAAGCAAGTAGGTAAGCTAGAGAACCTAACAATCGAAATGAATAGGTTATCACTAGACATAGTACGGATTAGCGAAGTTCGGTGGCCAGAGGCGGGGGATTTTTGGAGTGGAGACTTCAGGGTAATTCATACAGGAGCAGAGGAAGGAAATTTGGGTGTGGGGATAGTTATGCGGAAAAAGATAAGATACTGCATAGAAAATTACTTACAAAAGAACGAAAGAGTACTCATGGTTAGATTAGAATCTAAACCGGTAAACACAGTAATAATACAAGTATACATGCCCACCTCTAGCTACAGTGACGAAGAGGTAGAAGCCATCTACAAAGATATCGAAGACATATTAAGATACGTAAAAGGACATGAAAATTTAATAATTACGGGGGAATTTAATGCCGTGGTAGGTGAGGGTAGGGAAGGAGAGGTAGTGGGTTTATTTGGTTTAGGCACGAGAAACGACAGGGGAAATAGGCTGGTAGAATTTTGTGACAAGAACAATTTAATCATCACAAACACATTATTTCAACATCATGCTAGAAGATGATATACGTGGAAGATGTCAGGAGATATAGGAAGATATCAAATAGATTACATTCTTGTTAGACAACGGTTTAGGAACCAAGTAAAAGACTGTAGAAGCTACCCAGAAGCAGATATAGATACTGACCACAACATCGTAATTATGAAGGCCGCACTTAAATTTAAGAATATGAAAAAGGAGCGGAAAAAGGCACTTGGACTTAGAGAAACTAAAAGATAAAGATATTCAAGAAAGATTCGAAAAAAAGTCAAATCAATTGCTCAAAGATATCGGGAAAATATCTGATACTAACGAAGTAGAAACAGAATGGAATAACATTAAATTCAGCCTCGACATGGCGGCCAGAGATATTCTGGGGTATACACAAAAAGAAAATAAGAAACCATGGATAACAAAGGATATCCTGAATTTAATAGAAGAAAGACGAAAATACAAAAATAAATCAGACGAAACAGGAAAACAGAGATACAAAGCCATAGAATGGGAAATTATTCGAAAATGCAGGAAAGCTAAAGAACAGTGGATTGATGAAAAGTGCAAAGAGGTACAAACGAAGATGGAAATAGGAAAGACAGACGAAGCATACAAATTAATTAGAATGAATTTTAGGGATATAAAACCGTACAGCAAAAATATAAGGGACGCACAAGGAAACGTCATTATAGAAAACGTAGAGAAAGTGGGTAGATGGCAAGAATATATAGGGAATTTATATGCAGGAGAGGAACTAACTGCATTAGAACAGGAATCAGACATTGAAAATGAGGACTTGGGATATCCTATACTTAGAGATGAGTTTGAATTAGCATTAAAGAGTCTGAAAAATGGTAAGGCACCGAGTACAGATAAGGTGCAAGCAGAAAAGGCCGCTGGACAAGTAGTAACAGAACGTCTCTTCCAACTTGTAAGCTATATGTATGAGACAGGCGAGATACCCAAAGATTTCAAACGTAGCATCATAGTAACTATACCAAAAAAGAAAGGTGCGGATAGATCTGAAAATTTTCGAACAATAAGTTTGACAGCACACGTGTCAAAAATATTAACTAGAATTGTGCAAAGACGAATGGAAAAACGGGCGGAAGAAATTCTAGGTGAAGACCAATTTGGGTTTAGGCAAAACGGGGGAACGCGGGAGGCTATTTTAGCTCTGAGAGTGATAATGGAGAAAACAATAGAAAAAGGGGAAAGCGTGTATATAGGGTTTGTAGATTTGGAAAAAGCTTTGACAATGTAAAATGGAAAAAATGTTTGAAATACTCAAAAGATTGGAATGAGTTATAGGGATAGACGAATAGTACATAGCTTATACAAAGAGCAAACAGCAGTAATAGAATTAGAGCAGGAACGTAGAGAAGTAAACATTAGGAAAGGGGTGAGACAGGGATGTGCCCTATCCCCATTGATTTTTAACTTGTACATAGAAGAGGCAATGAATACTGTCAAATGCAGGAAGACATTTGGAATTACTATGCAAGGACAAAAAATTGATATGCTTAGATTTGCAAATGATATAGCGTTATTAGCATCTAGCAAAGAAGAGTTAGAATCTGCTCTTAATGAAATGGAAACGGTTCTAACAGTGAGATACGGTATGAAAATTAACAAAACTAAAGTTCTAGTATGCAAAGTTGGGGAAAATAAATCAAAAACAAGAATACAAGTATGTAACACGAACTTACAACAGGTTAAGGATTTCTGCTACCTAGGAAGCCTAATAACGCAAGATGGGAAAAGCACAAAAGATATAAAACAAAGATTAGCACAAGGTCGTGCTACATTTAACAAGAAAAAGCAACTACTGTGCTCAAAGACCACAAACATAGAAACAAGGAAAAGATTGCTTAAAACATATGTGTGGAGCACAGCACTGTACTGCTGTGAAGCCTGGACCGTAGGAGAAGCGGATAAGAAAAAGGTAGAAGCCTTTGAAATGTGGTGCTACAGACGTATGATGAAGATATCATGAACAGACAAAGTTAAGAATGAAGAGGTACTAAAAACGGTAGGGGAAGAAAGAAATATGTGGAAAACGGTAAAAAATAGGAGAGATAGGATGATAGGCCACATACTACGGCATGAGGGAATAGTGCGGAATATATTAGAAGCAGAGATCAGAAAAAAGAGAAGAAGAGGCAGACCTAGGTTAGACTACTGCACACAGATAGTAAAAGATGTAGGCTGTAGGGGTTTCAGGGAGATGTGTAGACTAGCCCAGAATAGAAATCAATGGAGGTACGCATCCAACCAATCCCAAGATGGATAAACTAATGACGAAAAAATAACTGTGCTTAAACATGATGATTATTATAAGTAACTACAAGAATTGGTTGGGCAATATTCTCGAATAATGTTACGTGTGAAAGGATTTACTGGAAAACCATTATTTCGGCAAACGTCTAAGTGTTGGGGGATCTTGGTAGCCACAGGTTGCTTAACCCCCTTCACTGAATCTCGGTGAAATGTGGCATAAAATTAGAAAACAATAGAAGGGGAACGAGCTGTATACACATGCTGTGTGAGAATTTCAGGGAACTATGTAGGCTAAGTGCAGGTACGTGTCCAACCAGTTTTGAGACGGAAAACCTAATGACGAAAAAATAAGCGCAGATAAATCTAATGATTAGTATAAACAACTAGTTGTTGGTTGCGAAATATCTGCAACTAATGTTGACTGTGCGAAAAGATATATTGGAAAATATATTAAATCGGTAAATGGTTAAGTGTTGGGGGAAGTTGGCAGCCACAGGCTGCTTACCTCCCTTCACAAACACTGAATTTAGGAAAAATAGGGTATATAACTGTAAAACAATAGAAGGTGACCGAACTGTATCTAACAAGAAAGAACAGCACCTATGAGGAAAGACAACAAACATAGAACAAGAAGAAAATTGTTGAAAGCATATGTGTGGAGCACAGCACAGTATGCCTATGAAATACGGGCAATCTGAAACGCAGACAGAAAAACGATAGCAGCTTTTTGAAATACTGTGCTTCAGATGTATGAGGACGATAGCATGGACAAACAAAGATAATAACAAATAGGTTATAGAAATAGTAGGGAAACAAGGATATCTGGGGAAAAAGAGAAGTAGTAGGGCGGAATACGTTTTAAAGCATTTTGGGAAATAGTATGGGATATATTACAAGCAGAGATAGGAAAAAGAGGTAGATGTAGACCTAGATCAGATAGTGATAGATGCAGACTGTGCAAATTTCAGGGAAATCTGTAGGTTAGTTTAGAATAGGAAACAATGATGGTACGCGTCTAACCAGTTCCAGGACTGAAGACCTAATGATGATATTGATAAACCTTAAATAATGTATCAACACATGCATATGCAACAAATGGTTCGTTCTCCTTACCTGAGAATGGGTATGTTGATTAGAATATAAACAAAAATTCTAATTTACAAGTCATAAAGAAATCTATACAACAAAATAATTATACTTTTGAGAAAACTCTGTGATACAGCATTATACAGAGGGAACTTTAAATAGTCAAAGTAGGTACTGATTGGGCATCAGATAATGATAGAGAAATGGTATTTGGTAAACTATAACAAATCTAAAAGGCAAATTGTGTAGGCTTAGCCCTCCATCAAGCTCAAAACTCAGTAGAAGCTACTGCTGGTATAGAAAAACGTAGTTGGCTGCATCTAAGTCGTATTGTGCACAAACAAAATAGGGAACCATGTGAAGCAAAAGATATAATTGATTATGTAAAATCAGACACTACTAATGCAGTTTATTTCCGTTTAAGTACGGCCAAATCGTCCAACTCTTTTAAACCAGGTATTCCAGCTCATTTACAAGAACAATTTATGAACCCATCTTACTGACCTGCTAAAATATATATTAAAATAAAAAAATTTTCTCTTCTCTTTTCCAATGTACGCCCCACGTTGTATGGGCGTCAGTGAAACAAAAATTTTCACTTGGGCTTCCTTGTTGATGGATAAAGTGAAGCTTTAACTATTCGCGGCTAAGTCTGGGAATTACCCCAAGGGTGAGCAATGAGAAAACGGGGTGGTGATGGTCTAAACTCTACGATAAACTAACAAAAGGAAAATGGGTTGAGCGCCACTGTATCTGTATGAACGGTTACACTAAAAATTCAATATTCCTATGAGAAGATACAGAAACTCATGGGATATAAATGCAATTAAACTTACAACTTACTAAACTGAAGTATCTGGAAATCTCTGGAACATACTTATTACCTCTCTGGTCACGATGAACCTGGAACAAAATACACAACAAATTCTTTATTAGAAAAACACAGTTTGTGCTTTCCAATAAAAATAGCTGTTAATAACTGCAGGTGGATAATATGGAGATTAACACACCAAAGCTTTTAAATCAGGAATAAATACTTATAACAAACCAGTTGCAGCAAATAGGGGCCTTTTAAATTACTTCAGCCTTGTACAATTTCATCGATTAACAAGCTCATGTTCTTTTAAGAATTTAGTATATCTAAATATGCATGGAATAAAAAACTTGAGTCTAAAAATGGAATTTAATATGTTTTTTCTTTGTTAAATGTTTCTTTGAATGTGGTAATAAATTGTACAAAATAAAATTAAGTTTCAATACATCTGTTCTGACTTAACAGATTTTTAAATTAATTATCATGTGACAAACAAGTTTTAGTACCAAGTTTCAGATCTGAGTTCTGGTTTACAAGTTTTACAAAGATTATTTCTATTAAAAACGAATCACATGTGTTTTAATTTAAGCAAACAACTTTTCATTTACATCTGGTATTAGAGGCTTATAAAGGTTTCAATATGAGTAAATAAATATTTTAAAAGGCAAAAAAAATAGACTGAACTATCATTTTGTTAACAAGTGACCTTATGCAAATTTGTAATACTATTACTGTATTAATTTTTAGCTATTTTCTTTCATGCTGCTCTAAACATACAAAATTTTAACTCGATCAAACGGACTTGAAATTTATGTATTCGAACATTTATGAATCTTCACAAACAGAATAAAGAAAGATTGATACCTGTAGGTTTTTGTTTCCAAATCTAATTATTAGTTACCAGCACACATGTTCCAAAAATCTGCTTCTCGACTGGTTATTACCAAACTTCAATCGCCTCGACAAATGAACTGCTCTCCAATATTGGATTCAAATACAACATAAACCATAACTTCATTCAATCCGTAATGTCATACACTAAAGGGGATAAAAATATTTTATAATTTATTCAGGTTTGAAGAGAGCTTACGTTAACAAATCTCAAAACAATCTTTAAGGAATGGCGTGTTTTAGCGCTTTGCCGGATTCGCAGGAGCTTGGCACTTCATCCGCGTCCCAAAGCAAAACTCACCACCTTCTACCATCTCCCATACCAACCGATGTGGAGGCCCCACTTAGGTAAGGCCTGGAGTTTCATCTTCTTAACAAACTAAAGAATGCTCACGCGACTACATCTATCAAGACAAATGGCCGCCCCTTCTAGCGACACATCATCGGCGTGTCCTATCTCGTGACCCGTATGCACACGCGCTGTACCGATTGTACGGATGCGTAGGAAATATCCGCCTGAAAGGTAGACAACACAACCTACTAAGCTCCAAATAAATTCGTTTCTTGATAGTTATAAAAATATCAAATATCTCCTTACAAAACATTTAAGTTCCTTAAGTGAACACGACTTCCCGCTTTCATATAGAATTGTTCCTTTATGATTTTACAACTCCGAACACAAGGATTAAATACCACAGAATATATTTTTGTTGAAGCGGTTCTTATGATCATATTACTATAGAATATATTTATGTTACAATATTCGTTTGTTTACAAATCAAACAGAGAAAAGCCAGCAAAGATATCAGTGGATAGTCGAGCTGCTAGTGATAATAATTTTTTAGAACAGACGAACAGGCCCTGTAATAAGTTAACAAATGGCTTAAATCAATTTAAACAGGAAAAGCATTGCGA